>CM040123.1:256676198-257276198 GCA_022559845.1 Amorphophallus konjac
AGAGCTAGGGAGTATAAGCTGAAGATGAATCCAAAGAAATGCGTATTTAGGGTGTCTTCAGGGAAGTTGCTAGGTTCTTCAGAGTTAGCAAACGGGGGATCCAGATTGATCCTAATAAAGCTAAGGCCGTCATGGATATGCCACCGCCTAAGAACATTACGGAACTTCGAGGATTGATTGGATGCTTGCAATTTATTAGAAGATTTATATCCCAACACTCTCAGAGGTGCCGCCCGTTTTATGAACTGCTAAAGGCGGGGGTCAAATTTGAATGGAATGAAGATTGCCAAAAGGCCTATGAGGAATTGAAAGCTTATTTGTCCAATCCCTGGTTTTGCAGCCTCCTATCCCTGGGGAAACCCCTAATCATGTACATTTCTATCATTAAGGACTTCCTAGGAGCTGTCCTGGCACAAGTAGATGATGAAGGCAAAGAGCGGGTAGCTTATTACTCTCTAGGTTGTTTAACCCTGCAGAGGCCAAGTATACTGCCATGGAGAAAACCTGTGCCGCATTAGTTTGGGTAGCTCAGAAGATGAAGCACTATTTCTTAGCCCACCAGGTTATGTTGATCTCTAGAATGGACCCAATTCGCTATCTCTTAGAAAAACCTATCCTTTCTAGCAGGTTAGCACGCTGGCAGAGCTTCCTTTATCAGTTTGATATCACATTCGTCGTCCATAAGGCAATCAAAGGATATACCATTGCTGAGCATCTAGCCCATCTTCTATTCCCTACATTGACTCTATTCAAGATGAGTTCCCTGATGAGCATCTTGTTGTTCTTACCCACCATACCTTCTGGTCTCTGCACTTTGATGGTGCACTCAACTCTCAAGGCTGAAGGATAGGTGCCGTTCTCCTCACTTCGGAAGCGGTGACGATTCTCTTTGCATATCAGCTTCGCTTTCCTGCTACCAACAATATCGCTGAGTATGAAGCTCTTCTAGCAGGATTGAAGCATGCCTCTCTCTTGGGCGCGCGCTATTTGAACATTGTGGGAGACTCTCAGCTTGTTCTGCACCAAGTTCTATCCACTTATCGCACTCGTGACCTGAAGCTCAAGCCATATCAAGATTTGGTCACTCTCTTGGCTAGGCAATTTCGCTAATTGATCTACATACATACTCCTTGGTCTCAGAACATCCTCACTGATGTGCTAGCGTCTCTCGCTTCCTCCTTATCTTTCACTCTCAATCAGAACACTGAGACCATCGTCGTCCAAAAATTGGACTCCCCCTCTCTTCAAGATTCTTGGTACGACAACCTTAGGAAAACTGTAGAGGCAAGGGATGAAAAGGAAGATTTGAAGGAAGTGTCTTTGACAGAGTTAGAAGAGATCTTGTAGGAAGAAGAATTGCCATGGTACCATGAAATCGAGCTATATTGCAGGGATGGATCGTTCCCAGAAGAGGCAAGTGCTGAACAGCGTAAGGCTATTAGAAGAGTCGCTTCAAGGTACACTATCGTAGCTAGAGAATTATACAGGCGCGCTCTCAATGGAATGCTCATGAGGTGTCTAGATGACGATGAAGCTTGGAAGGTGGCCAAAGAAGCTCATTCAGGCGAGTGTGGAGGTCATGTCAATGGCCAGGCTCTAGCGAAAAAGATCCTTAGGCAGGGTTATTATTGGCCTGCTCTAGAGGAAGATTGTTCCCTCTATGTCCGGAGGTGTCTTAAATGCCAACTGATAAAATTCATGCTCCTGCTTCATCTCTCCATCCCGTCTCTGCTCCTTGGCCATTCTCTATGTGGGCTTTTGACATTGTAGGCCCGCTAGGTGATCCCAATTCTCAGACTCAGCAAAAATCCTTTATCATCACCGCCATTGAGGACTTCACTAAATGGGCCGAAGTGGAAGCATATGCAGAGATCAAAGCAACCACGGTGTGCCGCTTCATCCTAAAGAACATCATCTCACGGTTCGAAGTGCCAAGTAGCATCGTCACCGACAATGGACCCCAGTTCATCTCACAAGAGCTCCAGGACCTCTATAAGAAGTTTAATATTGCATTGCATCATTCATCTCCATATTACCCTCAAGGCAATGGTCAAGCCGAGGCCACTAATAAAACCCTTCTCAAAATCATAAAGAAGACATGTGAATCTCACAAATTTGTTGATTGGCCAGAACGATTGGTGGAAGCTCTATGGGCTTATCATACCTTCGTCCGTACTCCTATGGGGCAAACCCCCTATGCTCTTACTTACGGGATGGTGGCAGTGCTCCCATACGATATCTTGATCACTTCCCTAAGAGTACAGCTTGATAAGGAACTTAATCTCGATGAACGTCGAGAGGCGTTGCTCGTTCAGCTAGAACTCTTGGATGAGAAGAGGCTAAATATGGCCGATCACGTGTCTCTGTTTATCAAAAAAGAGTCTCACATTATTTTCAAAAGAAGGTAATTGAACGTAAATTTCAAGTAGGTGATATGATTTCAAAACACAACTTCATTAGATCTAGAGGTCCTAGGTCTAAATTGTAACCTAACTGGGAAGGGCCGTTTGTCGTTAAAGAGGCTTATCCAAGGAACGCATATCATCTAGTCAACGCAGAAGGTGAGGAGCTATCTCACGCTTGGAATGGGTTGTATCTTAAACGCTTTTACCCTTAGAGTAAAAACCAGTGCCAATCGTAGCGAGACGTCTCTCCCCTTTTCCATGAAAAAGGACCCCGAGCACGGCAATCACACACTACACGACGACTCTGGTCCGGTTTTCCCTCTACTAGGTAACACCGTCTCTTCTTCGGCCATACCTGGGGGAAGGTAAAGGTCCCTGCTCTTCTCTCTTTGGCCACGCGTAGGTGCAAGGGGTGAATAAGGGGGAGATGACCAACCTAGACACCGTAACGAGAGGAGGTCTCAAATAGGGGCAGTCCACTATGACCTGATTCCACAAAAGAAAAAAAATCAGTCAAAAAATAAAAGAGCATGAATCAAGGCAAAAGCCACCACTCTTATCAAAAAGCACAAACTACAATGTCAAATTGCTCCATGAAAACAAAACTAAACTAGGCATGCAAGAGTGGCAGTACAGTTTTCCCGCGGGATGTTATGAGCGCGGTCGTATGCGTGCCTAGGATGTATGAAGGTTCAATGGCGGACACAAAGCCCCAGCGCAATAGGCCAAATCTCCAAACAGGTCGTCATGGGAGGAATTCGAGCCCTAAAAGCTTCTATCCCTATGTTAAGCTTACCCCCAACAATTCTTTTCTCTCTTCCTTAAACGGACTAGAACATACCCAGGTATGGCCCTTGGAGAGGCACCGTTATATGAGTGAGATAGACTTGGCTAGGGTTTGACACCTCGTTACACGCCAACCTCGGGGAGGCTCTTAATGGAATAGGGAGGACCCTCCTTGCTAAGGTGGAACTGGTTCAAAATCTAAAAAAAATCAGATATTCTCAAAATCCCAAAAAAATCAGATATTCTTAAAATTCCAAAAATTCAGATATTCTCAAAATCTAAAAAAATTAGATATTCTCAAAAAAATCAGATATTATCATCATCCTTGCATAGCATGCATTGCATTTCATATTTTCATTGCATTCTCGCCTAATTAACAAGGCTCCACCTCTTGACCAAATATCAAGGATTGGTCATCTTCCAACTCGCTATAGGCAAGGGGTTGAGCCTAAGAACGGATCTGACTTATTTTCTTCTTTAAGTGTGTGCAGGCATAGGTTCCATTGCCCCAGGATTCAAGGCTCACAGGGTTCCCTGTTCTTTGTCCCTTACGGTCTTTTGTTAGACTATTAATCCTTCCTATGCGGTCACGCGGAGACCGTTTTCCTCACCCGAGAACCAGAACTCTCAGGTTTCTCTTTTTCTCATCCTTTGCGGTCCTTTGGTAGACCGTTAAGATTTTTCTAGCTATCAAGTGGCGACCGCATGGCACACCTGAGAGCCAGAAAACACACAATTTTCCTGTGCTCTTTCTGTCACGCCCTGAGATTTATACAGCGGAAACAATCGGGAACGTGAACAGCCGGCATGGTAAGCCTCAAGCAAGCAATATAATCAGAGGGCAAGATAATCACATAAGAGTAATTGCACAATATAATTCACCAAAAACTTTTAACTTTATTCCTTCATAAAATAATCCCAATTTACATAAGAACTTTGATTCTCATTTCTAGACTCAAGAAAATTAAAATGACATTCTAACTCGACTAGACATGAATAACTAAGGCTTCTCTCGAATCTTTATCCTTCAATAGCTCCCAGATCCATCACTCGAGTAATCTGAATCCGTCCCACTAGAATTTCCTGAAAAAGATTGGAAAGTAGGGTAATGAGCACACTTGCCCAGAAGGTATCTTCGTATCAACATGATTGGCAAATTTAAGTAATTAGCATCTTGGTTCTAAAGGATAAGATAAATCATGCAAATACAATAAAATATGCGAATAAAGCCAAGATAACAAGATACGATCAAGCTTGAGATATGAGAATATGATATGATCAAGTATAGAACAAGAATATAAATTTGGCCTTTCAAGAATGTACTTTTCATAACCATGAAGGTTATGCACTAGAAAGTCATGTAACAAGCGAGAATGTACTCTTCACTTAGTAACAAGTACTTCGTGATTTCATGTGGATCACCCGTGGATATTTCACTTATTTATAAAGAAAGTACTCCCAGCACAATGCGACGCCAGTAGCATCGTACCCCATGATTTATAGTATGTTTCCGATAATCAGTCGAGGGGACTAGCATAGAGCCCTTGAACACAATCAGTGCTCGAACTGCATCTTCAAGTATAAATCAAGCTACTTCCATGTTTATAACAATAATATGGCCAAGAATGTATAATTTCAACTATAGTTCCATGATAAGGTAACCAAAAATAAGAATGCTTCTATTGAGAATAAGAGATTTCAATAAATGCATTTAATAACTAGGTTATGCCATGGAAATAAATCGGCAGCATAACGGTACATTCTTTAACTCTCAAAATTACTTAGGTATCTTTGGAATAATGTGACAGGTTCTAGATAATCAATTGGACCATTGGGAACATAGGAAAATCAACCCATGAGTCAAACCCCGTGTTAATCAATCTCAGTAAGCTAGCGGTCATTTACTGGACCGTTTCTTGATCCTGGCGGTCTAGTACAAGACCGTTTTATAAGATAGTTCGATATTTTGAAAACAAAATATCTGGAGTCTTAGCGGTCTAATGCATGGCCGTTTAGGATCCATTAGCGGTCGCGTGCAGAGCCGCTAGCAGAGCCAGACGTCAACCAAATGGCCGCTAAAATCCAGAATATAAAACATCGGTATAAGTGCTTTTCTAGATAATTGGGCTTTAATGGTACAACCAGCTCGGCGTCCTAGTGGGAATCCTAGGCTCGCGGAGTCTTACGGAGGTCTTGAAACAAGATTTCATAGTCCATTGGAAGGAATATCCAAAAGAGAGGTCATCATGTCCAAGATTATGTTCCTAGTGTACAAAAGTGTAACTAATGACAACATACCGAGATATGTGCCATGTACTTAAGAAAATGACACTTAGAAAAGAGAGATAGAATCATGATAAAAAGTGATCAAGTAAAATCATGAATTATTTATTATTTGAACATATATTTAGTACAAAAGTATATGATTTTTGGGCATATATTAACATAAGTTAAAACAATTCCAATGTGCATAAAACATGAAATTTATCATGATGAACGTTAAATATAACTAAGTATATGAAAATAACATTTGAAACAGGTATAAAACCTATATATCTAAGCTTATCAAATATTACTTAAGGCCAATCTGCAATATGTTTCGGTTAACAAATTTGCATAAATCAAAAATAGAAAATAGTCACATAGATGACCGTCGCTTGCGGTTAGCGGTCTATCGTACGACCGTGATGGTTCGCTGGCGGTCTATAGGAAGGCCGTTTCTTCCTGTGAAAAAAATGACTTCAAAAGATAACTAATCAAAATGCTAACTAAGACATATCATGCCTGGAAATCAACATATTTTAACTTCCATAACCATGATAGTACAATTATAGGGCAACAATATGCATAGGTTCATGTGATTTAGCAAGAAATTTCCTTCTTTTACTTCATTAGGGCTAGTTCATGTATGAGGAATATACTAGATGCATAGTCCTAAGTAAAATATGAAATTATCAAAGTACAATTCATGAAAATGAATGAAACAAGAGAGCTTTTATTCCTGTCTTCAAATTTGAGCCTCTCATGAGATAACCTACCTTTAATAGGTTACCTAGACTTTGAATTTCTGCCTGGAATCAAGCCCTAGTTCCTGCAATTTCTTGTACTAAATCAGCAACTTCACGCCCTTGTATCTACTGATCCTCTTGACCTAGGGACGTGAAATTTTGAGGGTAGTTAGTTCTAACTATAATAAACAAATTCCTAAAAGAAACTTACCTCAAAATCGGCCTCCTTACCTGGGTTCCACGCGAGCCAAAAGTAAGGGTTGCACAGGTCAAATCTGGGATCCATTTATAGGGTTAGCTTGAGTTTTGAGGATAAGAACGAACTTAGAGTCCCAATTAGACTTTCCATTCGAACTACAGTCCTTCTAAACTTATCTAATTAGCTGATAGGGTTGATCCTAGATGATTTGGACACGAAAAATCTGACCTTTTCACATTTTCTTCTCTCACGGATATCTGCAGTGGTTAGCGATCATTGGACGACCGTTTACTACCCGTTAGCAGTTTCGCAATAGACCGTTTTTCACTCCAGGCATCGAATTTGAAATAGTTCAAACTCTTTTGATATTATCCCTAATATTATCCTTTTACTTATATCCCAAGGAGTAATTATCTCCTTAATTCCGTGATTACACCCATTCCTAGATTCTAGAATATGGGCTAAAGTCCAAAATAATCTTTTTGGTCCTATTGGATTTATTATATGGGCCTAATCCTCTTGGATCAAATGTAGGGCCTAAATAATTAGATTTTAATTAAACAAAATTCATTTATAGCCCATTAAATGCTTTATAATTACATTTTAAATCTAAAAATTCTTAGAAAATTCTCGGGCATTACACTTTCCCCTTGCGGTCCATCGCCAGACCGTTGGGAGGTCCTGGCGGTCCTTTGTTGGTCCATTTTCCAAACAGAGGATCTTGTTCTATCTGAACCATCAAGCTAAGGGACAATCTCACTGCAAATCTTTCAAATCCAATATTGCATTTCATTCATTCAAGGTTCACAATACATCATTCTTTCCATAATTTCAAATGCATGATCATTGCAAGCTTAAATTACATTCAATTTTGCATTCGCGAGAGGCCGGATCTTCCACATTGCCTTCACGTAAGCTCGGTACTCCTCCTCATTCTTTGTCACTTCCGCCTGTAAGGTACGGATTCGGCTGATCTTCCAAATGGTCAAAGCACTCCGGACCGCCTGTTCATCCTCCTTGCTTCCAATTTTCCTAGTTTGAATGGGAGGGAAGTGAGATAGTGTAGGAACCCTAGTGCGAAGAAGTCCAACTTGTAAATAGCATCAGCGGGGGTTCTAAAGCGCCAAGGTGGTGTTTCCCACTAGCTGGATGTCTAGGCCCAATTGCCGAGATAATCTGAGAGTAGTGCCTTGAAGAGTCTATGGTCACATCATGAATTTGTCAATTGGCAAGGTGTTAAGGAAAAGGCACCAATCGTCCCTTGTCTTCTTATCTGACGTTTGGCATTCAACCTGTGTAGAAAACCCGGATGCCCCTCCAATGAAGTAGAGTGGGTGGCTTCCAGAGATGCGGCTAGCTGATGGTACATCTTCCTTGGGTAGAAATTTCAGCTAACACCCATACAACATTCCATGACAATCATAGACCCAAAGAGGGGACCCCCAAGAGAAGCTGAACTAAGACCTTCATAAAGGTAGGAAAGAACGGCTTGGGAGATGGATAAACCCCGCCACAACCCACTAATGATGCTGAGGTTTTGGATGTCTAAGAGGTGGTCGGTGGTGGAAAAAAGTAAGACCCCGCACAAGCAAATGGAAGTGACTTTGGCTATGGTTTCATACCTCCCCCACTTGTTTTTGCAATGGGAAGTGACCCATTGGGCTATGGGTATCAAATGGATATGACGGGAGCTAATCATGGTTTTCACATCCCTTGGGTTGTGTATAAAATCCCCCAAGATGAGTGATGGGTCTATAGGGTCAACCGTGTGACACACCAAGTCTTCATCTCCCACCTTAGTCTTAGGAAGGGCTAGGTAGGTTTCAACTTCCTCTATAAGAATAGTAGCTTCAAAGGTTGGGAACATGAAAGTGTGTGTTTGAGGATGCCACAACTCTACTAAAGCTGAAATGCTAGGCCAATCTAAGGAAATTTTCTAGAAATTCTTGGCTAGAACTAGTAAAGGGTGAAGGTACCATGCCCTTAGAATTGAGAGGACCTCTAAAGGAAGTTCCTTTATCATAGGAGCCACCCACTTTTTGCTAGAGTAACATCTTGGGCCAGGAAGGAGCTAGAAGATGAAGAAGAGGGGAAAGAAGGAAAAGAGGAGTGTCATAAGAAAGTTTAAGGAAATTCATGAATTAAAATTTATGACTTACCTCCCTTGAAGGGCTTGTGCTCAGGTGCGTGGGGATGAAGGTTAGCCGCTGCAGCTCCCCATGTTCCTTCCTGGACGGCTTTGGCCCGGTGTAGACAATCTCCTCCATGGTGCTAGCCTCAAAGCTCCTCTTCATGATGTCTTAGGAGGTTTTTATGGAGTTTTTAGGGCTTAAAACAAGAAGTTTTCTGTGAGCTATGAATTCTGGGTCTATTCCTAGATATAGGGCTCTAATTATAATCCTAATGCATTGGGATTGAGGCTAGGTGGCCACAATTTAAGTTAGGATAAGTCTTAGTGTAATTAGGTGCCTCTATCCACGGGATTGGGACTCTCCCGGAGAGTCCCGTTCGGATTTTAACTGAGTCTTCACCCTTGCGGTCTATCGCAAGACCGCTTAGGCTCTCCTTAGCGGTCTTCAGGTGACCGTTTATCCCCTTCCTTCGCCACCTTCTCTCTTGCTTGCCTAACGATCACGGCGGGGCTGTTTATTCCCCCTTGCGGTCTTCAGTAGACCGTTTTTAAAAGCTTTCTTCTCATTCTTCACCGTCTACCTCAGCTTAAACCATTTTTTCCCTCGCCTGATCATCGGTTTTCTCCCGTGTTTTATCTCTCTCCCCAAAACCACTCTCTTTCATTCTCTCTTGCTTTCTTTGAGGTCGTCGTGATTAGAAGAGTCTTGTTGTGTATGTGATTTTGATGATTACAAAATGACTTTGTTGCTTGGCCTTGCTTGGCCTTGCTTGGCCTTGTGTTTTATTGATACTTCATGTCTCATGTGCTTGAATCCTTATTGTTCTCTTGCTATAGGATCATGTTCTAGAATGAGAATGAATTTGTGAAACATGCTTGACAGAATGCATATGCCTTGTACTCAATGAGAATTCATGATAGAACACGTTTGCATGATTGAAAACATGAATGAGTCTTTATGCTCACTTGAATGCCCGTTATGCTCATTTCAATATAGTGTGCTAATCTTCTTGCATTACAGGAACGAGTCATGATGGACATCATCTTGTTGTCCACCATTCAGAACTTGTGTTAATTACATCTCCATTCTTCAAAGAACCATTGGTAAGGCTTTGTAATTCACATATCTTCAGTTAAGTGAATTTTGGGTAAGATAGCTACAGTGTGTTGACCCAGAGCACTTGTGCATAGATATACATGATGTGATTTCATGTACCTCCTACATGAGTCATTAAGGTTTGAGGATGTATGATTCATGCATTTTCTACATGAAGCTTTTAAGCTGTATTGTGCTTGAAATATTCATACAAGACTTCATGAGTTTTGGTTCTATATTGCTCATGCATTGCATGAATGCTTAGTCTTGTGAACTATGCACTAAAAGCTTGATTTATTGACTTGATGTGTGAAAGAATTGCATGAACTTGGTTCTTATGAAGATGGCTTCAATTAGGTCTCAATCAATGAGATTGTGTTCATTGAACACGCCTTTCTATTAGAATGGTATCATTCATGAGGTCATCAGGGTTTCAATGTGTGGATGCATTTGTGATGTCGTATGGTTCCTCATACCTGTGTGATTGCACATCATACAATCATGTCATTGGTCTTGAGCTATATATTTGCTTCTTACATGTGTAAATGAATATCCCTCAGGAGAGTAACATCTTGGGCCAGGAAGGAGCTAGAAGATGAAGAAGAGGGGAAAGAAGGAAAAGAGGAGTGTCATAAGAAAGTTTAAGGAAATTCATGAATTAAAATTTATGACTTACCTCCCTTGAAGGGCTTGTGCTCAGGTGCGTGGGGATGGAGGTTAGCCGCTGCAGCTCCCCATGTTCCTTCCTGGACGGCTTTGGCCCGGTGTAGACAATCTCCTCCATGGTGCTAGCCTCAAAGCTCCTCTTCATGATGTCTTAGGAGGTTTTTATGGAGTTTTTAGGGCTTAAAATAAGATGTTTTCTGTGAGCTATGAATTCTGGGTCTATTCCTAGATATAGGGATCTATGTCTAATCCTAATGCATTGGGATTGAGGCTAGGTGGCCTCAATTTAAGTTAGGATAAGTCTTAGTGTAATTAGGTGCCTCTATCCACGGGATTGGGACTCTCCCGGAGAGTCCCGTTCGGATTTTAACTGAGTCTTCACCCTTGCGGTCTATCGCAAGACCGCTTAGGCTCTCCTTAGCGGTCTTCAAGTGACCGTTTATCCCCTTCCTTCGCCACCTTCTCTCTTGCTTGCCTAACGATCACGGCGGGGCTGTTTATTTCCCCTTGCGGTCTTCAGTAGACCGTTTTTAAAGCTTTCTTCTCATTCTTCACCGTCTACCTCAGCTTAAACCATTTTTTCCCTCGCCTGATCATCGGTTTTCTCCCGTGTTTTATTCTCTCCCCAAAACCACTCTCTTTCATTCTCTCTTGCTTTCTTTGAGGTCGTCGTGATTACAAGAGTCTTGTTGTGTATGTGATTTTGATGATTACAAAATGACTTTGTTGCTTGACCTTGCTTGGCCTTGCTTGGCCTTGTGTTTTATTGATACTTCATGTCTCATGTGCTTGAATCCTTATTGTTCTCTTTCTATAGGATCATGTTCTAGAATGAGAATGAATTTGTGAAACATGCTTGATAGAATGCATATGCCTTGTACTCAATGAGAATTCATGATAGAACACGTTTGCATGACCGAAAACATGAATGAGTTTTTATGCTCACTTGAATGCCCGTTATGCTCATTTCAATATAGTGTGCTAATCTTCTTGCATTACAGGAACGAGTCATGATGGACATCATCTTGTTGTCCACCATTCAGAACTTGTGTTAATTACATCTCCATTCTTCAAAGAACCATTGGTAAGGCTTTGTAATTCACATATCTTCAGTTAAGTGAATTTTGGGTAAGAAAGCTACAGTGTGTTGACCCAGAGCACTTGTGCATAGATATACATGATGTGATTTCATGTACCTCCTACATGAGTCATTAAGGTTTGAGGATGTATGATTCATGCATTTTCTACATGAAGCTTTTAAGCTTGTATTGTGCTTGAAATATTCATACAAGACTTCATGAGTTTTGGTTCTATATTGCTCATGCATTGCATGAATGCTTAGTTTTGTGAACTATGCACTAAAAGCTTGATTTATTGACTTGATGTGTGAAAGAATTGCATGAACTTGGCTCTTATGAAGATGGCTTCAATTAGGTCTCAATCAATGAGATTGTGTTCATTGAACACGCCTTTCTATTAGAATGGTATCATTCATGAGGTCATCAGGGTTTCAATGTGTGGATGCATTTGTGATGTCGTATGGTTCCTCATACCTGTGTGATTGCACATCATACAATCATGTCATTGGTCTTGAGCTATATATTTGCTTCTTACATGTGTAAATGAATATCCCTCAGTTGATGCCATTTGATGTTGAGCATTTGGTAGATACAAGAATGCTAGTTGAAAGTTTGAGCTCCCATGTCAATATATTTGATTGAATGATAGATTCATGCTTATAATTTCAAAACCTTGTCATTTGGTCATATATATTTTTGTTAAGTGATATGAGAAGCAAAATGCATGTTTGAATAGGTTCAATGATGTATTTTATTGTGAACATGTTCATAGTGTCAATGCTTGATGTAAAGATCTTGATTTTCAACTAACCTTTTACTTTATCATGTTTTTCGGGATGAAAAATCATGGTTGATCTTCATGGGATTATGGTAATATTTGATCAATTGTTTCCCATTGATTTGATGGAGATTTTAGTTGTTTTTCAGGTCCAAACAAGAAGGGGTCGACCCATGGGGTCGACCCTCTGAGGTTCTGTCCAAAACAACACCTGTTTTTGTGCACCCTGCCTGAAAGGGTCGACCCCTGGGGTCGACCCATGGAAGGGTCGACCCCAAGGGTCGACCCATGTAAAATAGAACCAAAACTGGGTTCTATTTTGGGTTCTGTTAGCCCGAGGGTCGACCCCTGGGGTCGACCCCTGTAAAATTGAACCAGAAAACACTCTGGTTTGTGTTCTATTTGCCCGAGGGTCGACCCCAAGGGTCGACCCTTTCCGGTACGGGGCGGTGCCGTCAAATTTGACCTTCATTCAAGTGCGCCAAACGTCCTCCCAATCCGGTCCAAAAGCCCCAAATCACTCCTTGAGTTGTGGATCTTGTCCTAGGGTTGTCCCTTGACCATTCTAGAAGCATAAATATATATCTTTGGGTCGCAAACCCTAATCAGGAGGTGAAATCTGAAATATTTTGTGTGGTTCTAACTCTTGTGTGTGCAGGGTCGCAGCAGCTGCTCCAAGGGCTTCTTCCACATTGTTCTAAGCTTGTATGTGAAGGGAAGAAGATGGATTGAAGTCTCCAATCGATCCCCTACTGGAAGCTGCGTGGGAAGTCAAGTTACAACCTCATCTTTGCAAGAATCGTTCCTCTTCTTTCAAGAACCATCCTCATCCTACAAAAGCATTCAAATACGTTCAAAATTGGAAGAAGGAAAAAAGGAGTGCCTCGAGGAGAGGAAGAAGATGATGTTGAAATCATGATCATCCATCAACGAGCCAAGGAGAATCAAATTTTATTGATGAAGGGGGAGCCTTATTCTTGATGTATCTTTCCAGTTTCCATCTACAGAATTTGTTTGGAGGGTCATAGCATATATTTGTCATTGCTTCATAAACATTTGACAGAATACTTTGTGTGGGTGTTCGGAGAAAGGGTTCTCCGAGTGTGTGTGTTGTAGCGTGTGCGTTGTTTTGTGCGGAGTATATCCGCGTGTGTGGTTGGGCGTAACTTGGGGTGCGTTCCCCGTGTGTGGTTGGTTACTCCCGTGTGGTGGTGTAGGCATTGCTCTACGTGTGTGTGGACGGAGCTGTGTCTCCGTGTGAGGTATTTTCTTCGGGATGTGTTCCCCAACGGTGTGTGTGTGTGTGTGTGTGTGTGTGTGTGTGTGTGTGTGTGTGTGTGTGTGTGTGTGTGTGTGTGTGTGTGTGTGTGTGTGTGTGTGTGTGTGCGCGTGCGTGCTGCTGTGGCAGCAGGTTGAGGCAAGGCCTCGTATGTGTGGTTTGCTGCAATAGTAGCGTGTGTATGTTGGGGTTCGTCCCCGTGTTGCAACATTTTGTAGCGTGTAGTGGAGCCTCACCGATTTGGTGAGGGGTGGACGTAGGGAGCCCGTCGTGGTCCCGAACCACCTTAAAAATCCCCGTGTCTTGTGGTTTGTTCCTTGTGATTATGTGTTTCACTATACTATCTGTTTATGTAATCGTGTGAGCTCGGTGAGATTGAGTGAATTAAGTTTAAACCTGTTTAGATTAATTTTCTCAATCCTATCAATCTTGTAAATTCCGCTGTGTGCTAGTTTGTGTTTTTAATTGGACATAATTTTTAGCAGTAGGATCTATTCACCCCCCTCTAGATCCGAGTTCCTACACTACGAGACCCAACAATTGGTATCAGAGCGAGGCTCTGTTGTCCATGGATCTTGCGATCTACAGAGTGATCCTAGTGCATTCTACAATCATGAATTTTTATGAACATAGCACAATGGATTGTTTGCCAATCCTCACTGGTTCAAATTTTAATTCATGGCTAGGCAAACTGTGTGTGGTGATTAATTCTATTAATCCTAGTCTTTGGAAATTGATTTCTCATGGTCCACACATATTACCTCTAGATGAGACTAAATGGTCTAATCAAGATAAAATGATGAACCATGATAATGTTACTACTTTGAGATTATTGAAAGCTTCTATAAGTACTAACAAGTATCCATTTGTATCTTCTTGTAGGACGGCAAAGGAGCTCATGGACCGGTTGATCAAAGATCAAGAGAAGGAAAGGCAAAAATGTCTCATGGCCGATGATGCTGATCAACATAGTCATGAAAATGTAGAATAGGTAAATTCTGATACTGAAGAATTTACTCTTGATGATCTTGTTGATGCTTATGATGAGTTGGAAAAATAATATAATAAAATCAAGTTAGAAAATAGAAAATTGAAAAAGAAATCTGAAAACATGCTCCATGGAAATGGATCTTGTGACAAATGTTCTGAGCTTGATAACTTGAATGAACTTTTAGAGCATGATGTTGAATGTCACAAAGAAACTATTGCTTGCTTGAGAAATGAGAATGTTGCCCTCAAAATAAAATCGATCAATTGGAGAAAACTGAAAAAGATCTAAGAAACAAAATGGTATCAAACTCAATTGATCAAAATATTTGCAATGAATTGATTATGAATGATAAACTTGCAAATGAAAATGAAGAACTTAAAAAAGAAAATAGTGCTATATTGATTCAGACATCTCTGGTTGAAGGCAGCATGAAGTTTCTTGAAAAAGAAAACACTTTGTTAAAATCTGAAAATGAAAAACTGAAACATCTAAATACAACAATGTCTAAAAAACTACTTGCTTTTGAAAAAGGAAAAAGTTTGGTTGTTGATGATTGTGAAAAGATGCATGTGCTAGAACAAATGATGGAGAGCTACAAAACCATCAATGCCCAATTGAATGAAAAAGTCATTTCTTATGATAATGAGATCATTTCCTATGAATTGCATATTTCATCACTTGAAAAGGAAATTCTTGATCTGAATGCTTCTTTGTGTAAGTTTGTGAATGGGGAAGAAAATCTGAATAAGATTTTGGGGACCAAGGTAAATTTTCAAAGAGAAGGTCTTGGGTATGAACCCACCAAAAAGAAAGCCTTTGGGCTAAAGATTCAAACATCTTTTGTGCATGCTTCATGTTCCTCTAATATGTCAAATTCTTCTTGTGTTGAGAAATCAAATCCCAAGGCTCAGGCTTAACCCAAGAGCAATAGGATTCATGCCCACAAAAGTCACACAAACCATGTCCAAAATCAACAAATGATAATTGTCATTATTGTGGTAAGCATGGTCATTTGATGAATGATTGTTTCGTTATGAAATCGGATGATTTGAAAGCATGCAAAAATGAACTTGTTTCCAAAAGAAAAAGACTATTTGTTTTAAATGTGGAAAGATAGGACACCGTGTGTCACAGTGTTGACAAGTAAATGAAAGAAAGAATTTCAAAGTCAAAAACAATTATACTTTCGCCAACCCACAGAAATTTCTGCTCATCCTGTTGTGAGGAAGAGAAATTTCCATGTAATAATGATAACATTCATGCTAAATCACAGAAATTTGATTATCATGTTTATAAGAATTTTGTGAAGTCTTTGAAATGTTGTCATTATTGTGGAAAGGTTGGGCATACTATGCATGATTGTGATTTGATGAATTTTGATGATATATTTTTCCAAAGAATGTGGAAGGCACCCATTAGAGGTGCAACTAACCATCCGGGACCCAAGAAGATTTGGGTACCCAAAACTATTGAATGAGAATTTTTGTTGCAGGATTGCCTTGAGGCCAAGAGTTGATGAAGATTACAGCAAACGGAATAAAGTGAAGAATTTAAGAATGTCAATAAAGGTAACTCAATGCAAAGGTGAGAAAACAAATTATTTGGCTAAAGCTCTATGGGCTTGATGCCAGTGCCATCTCTTGACAGACAGTGAATTTGAAATTGTTATACAATGCCCATGTGTTTGCTAATCCCCCGATGTCATATGGGAATGCATTGTATTTTTCTGATCATCATCTCAATGACTACATGGTATATAAAATGGTGACATGTGGAAGGGCAGGTCAAGCCTGTCTGAAAGCTATCACCATGCGTGAGAATGTGTCTCCGCCTGGTACCATGAATCATCCATGCATATGGCATCAAACTTGAATGATTTTCTGAATTCTCCTTTCAAAATAAAATTGCGTTATCATAATTTTAAAAAAAATATTTATGCATGTCTTGCATTAGTTGCATTTAGAGTTTTCATGTGAAATCTGAAATCTTGCATCACATTACATATTTGCATATCACTTTTTACATATCATTCACATAGTGCTGTTGGAAGATGAAGCTCATCGTGTGTCTTGTTGCACAATTGACATTTTCAGCATGCATATAGTGCATATTTTGAAATGCATCATTTTGAACATTTCATGTTGCATAAATGCCAAAATGAATACTTCCAACAATGGTATCTTATCTTTGGGGCCAATATTTCAAGAACTGAAATTGCATATCTTTGCATTCTCACTGCATATATGCATATCTCCATTGTATGCTTGCATGTTAATATATGCTAAAACCCTTCCTTTGAAACTTCTAAGACCAAATACTCCATTGATAAATAATGTTGCATCTGAGTCTTAATAAGTGTGCTTCATGTCAAACTCTTAGGGGAGCATTTTATGCTTATTGCATTTATATAGGGGGTGCTGCACTATCTTGATTTAAGTTAAATTTTCTCCATACATGTTAAATCAAATTCGCACACTTCATGCACTAATGTGAAATTGAGTGTTATTCATAAGGATATAAGAATTTCATTTCAACACTCTAAAGTAATCCAACTTGCTGCATGAATGATAAAGAGACAGTTGAGGAAAAAGCTGCCTGTCTCCACACATAAAAAATGGATGAAATGAAAGGCAGAGCAATTGCTAAGTGTCACTAGTAAATTGGGCACACGTCACCTGAGACGTGATGTGGTTCATTTATGAAAAGTGTTGACTAAAGTATCTCTGTTAAAATGAGGTGAAATGGTTCAGTATTCTGAGTAACCAAGGATTCTAGCATGAGCTCCATGTGTCTCCTTGCGTAAAAAGGAATCATTTGAACCTGATCCTTCTTAGAAAAATTCAGATTGTCAGTGAAAATTTTTGATGATAATTTTGACAGAGGCAGAGCGAAGCCTCCAATACGCCGCTCTCTAGATTGAAATGCAGTCTGTACAATTACTATTGTGTTTAATTGAAAATCTGTTATCCATATGGCTAGAATTCATTCTCATGTTGCTCACTTACACATGGTAATTTGATTTGATATGTATTCTGAAAATTTGATTAACTGCATGACTTGTGTATGTCTTCTCCTATATATCTGCACAATCCTCAAGGTGTAATCATAAGAGCACTTTGATCTTAATGACTCACCTGCACTTTTCGTACACCTATCCCTTCACTCTAACTAAGATGGGAGAGTTATGTTGCATGCATATATATCTATCTGTGATCAATCATATTGGATCATTTTTTGCATTCTGCATGTCCATATTGTCTACACTTGCATTTCAATGTTGTGAGATTAGTTCATGCATATTGTGCATATTGTTTTCTTCGTCACCTCATTCACCCCATTATCTGTAGTTTTTTGTCTATAAATAAACAAACAAAAAAACAAAATAATTGGTATAAAAAAATGCTGCCATCATGGATTCCCCATCATGATCCCCATTTCTGATTATGTCAAAGGGGGAGAGAGCGCTTTAAAAGAGAGCTTTAAAGCATAATATTTTGTCATCATCAAAATGGGGGAGATTGTTGTGATGATTACAAAATGACTTTGTTGCTTGGCCTTGCTTGGCCTTATGTTTTATTGATACTTCATGTCTCATGTGCTTGAATCCTTATTGTTCTCTTGCTATGGGATCATGTTCTAGAATGAGAATGAATTTGTGAAACATGCTTACAAATGCATATGCCTTGTACTCAATGAGAATTCATGATAGAACACGTTATGATTGAACACATGAATGAGTCTTTATGCTCACTTGAATGCCCGCTATGCTCATTTCAATATAGTGTGCTAATCTTCTTGCATTACAGGAACGAGTCATGATGGACATCATCTTGTTGTCCACCATTCAGAACTTGTGTTAATTACATCTCCATTCTTCAAAGAACCATTGGTAAGGCTTTGTAATTCACATATCTTCAGTTAAGTGAATTTTGGGTAAGAAAGCTACAGTGTGTTGACCCAGAGCACTTGTGCATAGATATACATGATGTGGTTTCATGTACCTCCTACATGAGTCATTAAGGTTTGAGGATGTATGATTCATGCATTTTCTACATGAAGCTTTTAAGCTTGTATTGTGCTTGAAATATTCATACAAGACTTCATGAGTTTTGGTTCTATATTGCTCATGCATTGCATGAATGCTTAGTCTTGTGAACTATGCACTAAAAGCTTGATTTATTGACTTGATGTGTGAAAGAATTGCATGAACTTGGCTCTTATGAAGATGGCTTCAATTAGGTCTCAATCAATGAGATTGTGTTCATTGAACACACCTTTCTATTAGAATGGTATCATTCATGAGGTCATCAGGGTTTCAATGTGTGGATGCATTTGTGATGTCGTATGGTTCCTCATACCTGTGTGATTGCACATCATACGATCATGTCATTGGTCTTGAGCTATATATTTACTTCTTACATGTGTAAATGAATATCCCTCATTTGATGCCATTTGATGTTGAGCATTTGGTAGATACAAGAATGCTAGTTGAAAGTTTGAGCTCCCATGTCAATATATTTGATTGAATAATAGATTCATGCTTATCATTTCAAAACCTTGTCATTTGGTCATATATATTTTTGTTAAGTGATATGAGAAGCAAAATGCATGTTTGAATAGGTTCAATGATGTATTTTATTGTGAACATGTTCATAGAGTTAATGCTTGATGTAAAGATCTTGATTTTCAACTAACCTCTTGCTTTATCATATTTTTCAGGATGAAAAATCATGGTTGATCTTCATGGGATTATGGTAATATTTGATCAATTGTTTCCCATTGATTTGATGGAGGTTTTAGTTATTTTTCAGGTGCAAACAAGAAGGGGTCGACCCTCTGAGGTTCTGTCCAAAACAGAACCTGTTTTTGTGCACCCTGCCTGAAAGGGTCGACCCCTGGGTCGACCCATGGAAGGGTCGACCCCAAGGGTCACCCCTGTAAAACAGAACCAAAACTGGTTTTGTTTTGGGTTCTGTTAGCCCGAGGGTCGACCCTTGGGGTCGACCCCTGTAAAACTGAACCAGAAAACACTCCGGATTTGTGTTCTGTTTGCCCAGGGTCGACCCCAAGGGTCGACCCTTTCCGGTACGGGGCGGTGCCGTCAAATTTGACCTTCGTTCAAGTGCGCCAAAAGTCCCCCAATCCGGTCCAAAAGCCCCAAATCACTCCTTGAGTTGTGGATCTTGTCCCAGGGTTGTCCCTTGACCATTCTAGAAGCATAAATATATATCTTTGGGTCGCAAACCCTAATCAAGAGGTGAAATCTGAAATATTTTGTGTGGTTCTAACTCTTGTGTGTGCAGGGTCGTAGCAGCTGCTCCAAGGGCTTCTTCCACATTGTTCTAAGCTTGTATGTGAAGGGAAGAAGGTGGATTCAAGTCTCCAATCGATCCCCTACTTGAAGCTGCGTGGGAAATCAATTTACAACCTCATCTTTGCAAGAATCATTCCTCTTCTTTCAAGAACCATCCTCATCCTACAGAAGCATTCAAATACGTTCAAAATTGGAAGAAGGAAAAAAGGAGTGCCTCGAGGAGAGGAAGAAGATGATGTTGAAATCTAATCACTGCAAAATCTTCCTCTTTCTGAGTTCTCAATTTCCTTGTTGATAGAGGTTGAATATCTGCTTTAAGACATCTTAGGATGGTTTTATATGTCTTATGTCCACTCTCTCCTACATATATATATGAGCTGCAATTTTTGTGATACAACAATCTTAATGCTCATGTGTTCTTTCATATAGGTTGAAGATGAAGAGGGGGATCTCTAAACCATTCATTTCTATATTCTTGTTTGAGAGTAGCTTAAAGTTTGAACTTATTATTTCTATCTATTCTTTCAGGTGAAGAAGAGATTGGAAGAAGGAATAGAGGGGTGCCTCGAGGAGAGGAAGAAGATGATGTTGAAATCATGATCATCCATCAACGAGCCAAGGAGAATCAAATTTTGTTGTTGAAGGGGGAGCCTTATTCTTGATGCATCTTTCTAGTTTCCATCTACAGAATTTGTTTGGAGGGTCATAGCATATATTTGTCATTGCTTCATAAACATTTGAAAGAATACTTTGTGTGGGAGTTCGGAGAAAGGGTTCTCCGAGTGTGTGTGTTGTCGTGTGTGCGTCGTTTTGTGCGGAGTATATCCGCGTGTGTGGTTGGGCGTAACTTGGGGTCCGTTCCACATGTGTGGTTGGGAGTTTACTTCCGTGTGGTGGTGTAGGCATTGCTCTACGTGTGTGTGGACGGAGCTGTGTCTCCGTGTGAGGTATTTTCTTCGGGGTGTGTTCCCCAACGGTTGTGTGTGTGTGTGTGTGTGTGTGTGTGTGTATGCGTGCGTGCTGCTGTGGCAGCAGGTTGAGGCAAGGCCTCGTATGTGTGGTTTTGCTGCAATAGTAGCGTGTGTATGTTGGGGTTCGTCCCCGTGTTGCTACATTTTGTAGTGTGTAGTGGAGCCTCACCGATTTGGTGAGGGGTGGACATAGGGAGCCCGTCGTGGTCCCGAACCACCTTAAAAATCCCCGTGTCTTGTGGTTTGTTCCTTGTGATTGTGTGTTTCACTATACTATCTGTTTATGCAATCGTGTGAGTTCGGTGAGATTGAGTGAATTAAGTTTAAACCTATTTAGATTAATTTCCTCAATCCTATCAATCTTGTAAATTCCGTTGTGTGCTAGTTTTTATTTTAATTGGACATAATTTTTAGCAGTAGGATCTATTCACCCCCCCTCTAGATCCGTGTTCCTGCACTACGGGACCCAACAAGTCTGCATTCACATGTTTGCATTTAACAAAATAAAAAGACAAAAGAAATCATATTTTCATACATGCATATGTCCATAAATACAAGGTAACTCTCAAGCAGGTCCCTCTCCTGGACCCCCACTGTCACCGTGCCCTCATGTCGCTGGCAGGCAGGGCCCATGGCGGTGCTACCCTCCTCTCGTCATCATCGCCTCTCTGTCTCCTCATTCCTCCGATGGCCGGAGGAGATGGTAAGGAACTCCGGGAATGCGCTGCTCTATGCTCCACTCTGCGAAGCACTCCTCTCAGGTCCTCGGCCCATCATCCAGACGGTCCGCTCTATGGCCCGCAGCTCGATCCTCAAATCATAGGCCTGACGCCGAGCCTCCCTCGCTTTGGTACGGTAGCGCTCCAAGTTCGTTGCTCCTGTACGGAGTCGCTCCGCCTCTGCTCGAAACCGCTCTGCCTCCGCTCGACACTGCTCTGCCTCACTCAACGTCGCGGTCATCTCCCTCGTCTGCATAAGCATTTATCATGGTTAGTCATTTGCATTAGGATAAGCATTAGGGGTTCAATTCGGTTAGTTTGCTTACCCTCTCTGCGAGAGTGGCCTTGGCCTCCTCGGCCCAAGCAACCGCCCGTGCAAAGTTGGCATCCCGCTTAGCACTACCCGCTGGCTGGGAGGAAGAAGATGGAGTGTCCGGTCCCTGTCGCTCTGCTCCCTCAGCTCGCTGCATTTAAGAAGTCAGTTAGTCAATCCCGTTTACTTTGCATTTTAGTCTGGGGTTTAGTAAAGCTCACCAGAAGCTCCAGCGCGCGCTGGAACTCATCCCTCTGCTGAATAGTGGAGTGAAGGAGACCCTGGAATTCCACTATCTATCCCTGGGGGTCTAGCTGCATATAGAAAGTCAAGATGTTAGTGCATTAGAAGTCATTTAGGGGTTTGAGTTAAGAGAGTCGTACCGGTCGTCGCGCACCGCAGAAGACCTGGTCTCCGTATCTCCTGGCTGTTGACACCCATTTTTTGCCCTTGAGTTGAGTCATCCTTCTTACCTTTATTTTGATGCCTCAGGTTGTCCATTATTCATTGGGCCAGTTCTAGGCATTTCTTTGGTCTTATTTTATTGGTACTTCTTCCCCGGTTGGGCTTGCTCTCGAAATTTTTCTTGAATTCGGGCTTAATGGGCCTTGATTTAGCTTGGTCTTTGGGGTAAATGGGCTTATTTACCCCATTTATTATTTTCCACCATCCAGCTTAAATGCGGTCTAGCGATAGACCGTTTAGCAGGATCGACGGTCTATAGTAAGACCATTTTTATTGCCCAACGGCTTGACCTCTGGATAAATGGCTATTTATCTTATTTTTCTTTATTTCTACCGACACCGGATAAGCAGTCTAGCATTAGACCATTTGAACTCGTCGAGCGGCCCATCAATTGACCATTTTTAAGTTAGAGTCCTAATTCGATCTACTTTCTGGATAAATAGCTATTTATCTCATTATTTCTGATTTTCCACCGACATCTGTGAGGCGGTCTCCAGATGGGCCGCTTAATGAGTCAAGCGGCCTATCAAAGGACCATTTTATGATTCAGAGTCCTATGCCGGCTGCGTCGGTCTGTTCTTTGGATAAATGGCTTTATTTATCTGTTTATTAATTTCCACCGACACCTTATACGCGGTCTTCCAATGGACCGTTTATATGGGTGGGCGGCCCATCGATCGACCGCATATGAGGCCGAAATTCTTGCTTTGACAGGTTTTTCTCTCTCTATCCATGGTCAAGTTAGCTGCTTCATCCTCGAATTTCTACGTGGTTTATTAGATAAATCAGGTGCCATTTGATCCTGGTGAAAATTGGGAATATTATCTCCGTTTTATCCTAAAGAATCTCGGCCTAATTCTCGCTGGAAATCCCTCAATTTCGAGCGAACTTTCAAGGGTCTATAAATAGCACCCTTAGCCCAAGCTCGCGAGGGGGGAGATCCGGAATTGACGTGGAAGTGCTGCCGCATTCTCGAGCGAGTTCTAGCCAGGGAGGAAGGCTTTCCATGTCCATTAAGCCTTCGTTCAGGGAGTAGTCCTTGTGCTTGTGTTTCTTTGAGTCTTAGTTAGCCATTTCCATCGTTTGCCCATCATTACACGTTCATTTTCCTTTACTTCTACTTGCGTTTTTCACTGGCATTCTACCATTCCTTCACCTTTCCTACCATTTTTCATGCCCCATGGGGGTTTAAAAAAACCCAACCTTCCCAGGTACATCCTCTTCCATTCATGCATATTATTCACCGTTCATTTTCATAGATATTGCACTTCATAAACTCACTGGGTTGCATTTTTGGGTCATTTGTGTTGTTTTGCAGGTCAACAGGAGTTCTAGCACGAGGCCCATCCCCTCTGGCCGGCCGGAAGGGGTGGAGGATTAAGTCCCACGGCTTGGGATCTGGAGGTTCTACGTGGTTCATCTCCGACCGTCTAACGGGTTTGCGGCCTTACTCAGACCGTTAGATCATGTGCGCGGCCGACTGCAGACAATCTACCCTCCACCTCAAGTTTTTTCCAGTGTTCCTACTTCAGCGTTGGAGGCGGTCTGTCGTTCGGCCATCTACGTCCTTCAGCGGTCTCCAGCAGACCATCTTCATCTGGTACCAGCGCTGCATCCATTGGCGAGTGGCCTCATCTGTCTCCCCCTTTCCAATGTACATAGTGCTCTTCCGATTGCACTAGGTATTTTGGTGGCGATCAACCTGTTGATGCATGTGTTGCACTTTTATTCCTCCATGCTTTTGTCACATTCAATCGTCCACACAACCACATTGTGCCTTCCCCTTTTAGCGCATATTTCTTTAGAGAGAGAGAAAAGTGTCTACATCCCTTTTTTGGCGATCACGGTGGGACCCCTTATGCCTATCGTGCTGCTGACGTTGTTGACTTGCTTGTTTTAGTTGGTTTTAGTCATCTCAGGTTTGCTGTTTTGTTGTTTTCTATCCGTGGGTTAATTGCGGACCTTTGTGGGCCGTTTATAGCATTCAGCGGTCGGTCGACAGACCGCCTTCTTCTGTCTCAGGTACGTTGATCCTCTTTGTTCCTGCCGTTCATATTTCTATGAGTCCATGATCTTTTGCATTCCTCTGAGGGCCGTGTCTGGTATCCAGCGGTCGGGCTATAGGCCGCGTATTCCTGCCTCAGGTACGTTCCTGCCATTCCTGTTCCTGCGAGTCTATTTTCTGTTACGGTCCCGTTAGGGCCGTTGAATGCGGTAGGCGGTCATTTTCCAGACCACCCCTTCTACTCATATACACAGTGAATTTTTCTTATTGTTGTTTATTTGAATTCTATTTTGTTATTTGCTGCTCCCTGTCACCTTGCGGTCCTACCCACGGCCATTTACCCTCCTTGAGCGGTCTCCCATCAGACCATTTTTCTGCTACAGTGCACCCCAACATTTACGCTTGTCTTATATTCTCCATCATTCTGGTAATTATTTTGGGTGCTATTTATCTTCCTGTGGTTATCATTCTTGCTTGCACTAGTATTGCCATTGTTTGATCATTGTTTGTTAGTCTTAAGCTAGAATTTGCATGCACTCCGGTGCGCATAGGTTCATACGTTTTCACCATACTAGTTGCATCCCTATCTTGGTAGGGGACCCTATCGTCTCCATATTCCTCTGGAGCCGACTAGGTGACCCTATCCAGGACCTCCTTAAGTCTCCGTGATCCGTGGATTCTCACACGGACGTCGGGCAGGTTGTACCGTACCACCCCGAGTCTAGGTTGCATCTGTGAGAGAGAGTAAACTTAGAGTCAACCAAGTCCCTATCCCACCCCTATTAAGATTCCTATTGTTGAGAAAACGCCCATTTAATTTAATTCACTAAGGTTCTTAAAAGGGGAACATATAAAAATTTTCGCGCATCATTGCAACTTGGTTGATCATTGGTTGCCTCTTCTTTGTTGTGCATTTCTGATAGTCATATCCATTTAGGTGCTCATTAGGTATTATCTTTCTTATCTTAGGTACTTGTTGCATGTGGAGTTGCTTCACACCCATAGGATCTTCCCCTAGGGCCAATTCCTCGTTTGTCTCATATTTCAACCCTTTGTTCGATTCCCCCTCCACCATGTCTTCCTACGATTTCTCGCACTCCTGCGAGGACTCCCTTCCTCAGGGACTCTTGGAGGACCCGCCTAGGGTCATGACTGTGTAGGGGAGAGAGGGGTCTGCCCCTCCTCTTTCGTCTATTGCTATTGAGGGTACTCAACCCTCCCCTCTGATTCTTCTACTCATAATTCGGCCAACCAAATTCTCCATATGATGGCCCAGCTGGATCTGACCTAACTCCATATTCTCCACCAGGCTTTGTAGGGGCTGGATCCCTCATCTCAGTTCCTTCCCATGGCGTGCCTGCTGTCGCCACTTCTCTATCTCTGGTTAGTGGGCTGGGGGCCTTGTCCGCTGCTCCCATCGATCTTACCCCCGTCCAGCCCAAAGCCCTTTGCTTCCCCAATTCGGAGGCGGGCCAGACTTCTAGCTCGGCCCATCAGATGCTTGACAAGGGGAAGACCCCGCTCCTCTCGTCTTCTAATGTGGATCCTTATGGGACCACCCCTCCAGCGTTGCAGGCTCTTGCAGGCCCGGCCGACTTCTTACGATCCCAAGCGGGGCTGCCCAATTAGCTCACACGGATATGGGCCCATCCTTGGCCCATTATCCCTCTTACGGGCTACCCCCCTGTCTACCTATCCTCCGGCCACTTACATCGGGTCTGCCCTTCTAGTATTGCCTCCTCCATCCTGGGAATGGGAGCTTCTTGACAAGTGGGCTGCCATGCAACAATAGCTTGACCTCCTTCATAAATGGGTCGGCCCACAATCTCTCGCTGACATTCCGGTTCCCAATTTCTGGGACATCCATTTCCCTCCCCAGTCGGAGCTCCCCACGTACCGAGAGTACGATGGGAATGGCAACCCCTTCATTCATGTTAGGGAGTTCTTATACGAGTCGGCGTAGTTTCAATACGACGATCGCCTCATGGCGTATCTTTTCCGCCCCTCGTTGGACGGGGTAGCTTTGGAGTGGTTCTATGCTCTGCCACTAGAGGAGGAAGGGAGTTTCAAAGTCATTAAAGAAAAGTTTATACAGAGATTTCAAGACGGGTGGGCCCGGAGTACTCTTTTACCAACCTGGTGGCCGAGAAGATGAAGGCCGACGAATATTTTGCAACCTATGCCGATAGATGGAGGCAGATGGCTTCACGTGTGCCCGGGCAGATTCCGGAGGAAGAGAAAGTTAAGCTGTTGATTTCCAATGCCACCCCCACCTTCCGGAACATCTTAGCTATGAATAACATTTCCAATATACACCAGTTGTACAGTAGCACCCGATTTATCCAGACCCAATTTAAAGACTCCCCCATCCACTCCTTGTTTGAGGCCCAGAAGCCCAAACCTGCTAGGAAACCCCAGGGCCGAGTTACTGAGGGAGTCCAGATGAATGAGCAGGTGTAGGCTGTCCACTTCCCTAACCAATTCGCTCCACCACGCTTCCAGCAACCTCCCCGCAACCCTCAGTTCACCACTCCACCAACTACCTAACCATCATTCCCCGCCCCCCAGCAACCTCAGCCGCCACAACAGCCGCCATAGTACCACAATGTCCCTCAACCAAATGGCTATGCACCTGCACTCCCAGGTCCCAAGAGAGCTCATTACCCTCCCCTACCTGAAACCTTGCCAGACATCCTTTCAACCCTTATGCACTGGTGATCTTCAACTACCTCCCGAACGCCCGAACTGGAACCCCGCCGCCGACGGTCCAGATTCTGCATATTTCATCGGTAGCCCGGGCAAACGATTGAGAGGTGCTACAAGTTCCATGATTTTGTCTATGATTTGAACGAAGGGCAGCACATCGACTGGGTAGAAATGCACAAGTTAATTACAGAGATTAAAGAGAGAAGAAGGCAGGCACCTAGGCCGCAGCAGCCGACGCTGTAGCAGCAGCAGCCACAACAACCCCAACCTCAACAGTAGCATCAGCCTGCCCAAGACTTGAGATTCATCAGAATCCGATGCCTAACCACCCGCCCGCTCACAACCTCAGCAGCCGACACAGGCACAAGTAAACATTGTCCACCGCCCCGCTCCCAATATCGGGTGGTCTTATGATGACGAGACTCCCGCTCACCTTTTGGCCTTCCACCATACCTACAACAACCCCCATCACCTTCTATTCCCACCATCATTCGACCCACCATTGTAACATCCACACCCACCATTCCCCCCAAACCCCTCCTTATACCTACTGCATTGCCCACTGCTTCACCGATCCTCACGCCTGTCACACCCCCCATTGTCGCCCTCTCACCTAGCCCATCGCCCATTATCCTCCCACCAGGGCCTGTCAAACCTGCCTCCACCATCGTCACCCCTGCCTCTACTCTCTCCACTCACCCCACTAGGCCTATCAAATCACCCATTATGAGTCCGTCTAATGCTGTGCCGGCGCAAAACCTTGCCCTCCAGAGCGGGCTCTTGTTCCAGAGAAGTTATCCTACCACCGATGCACCTGCACCCAACCCCCAAGTTCTGTCACCAACAGTTGAACTAGAAGAAGCAGACCCATTGCTTGGGACGCGGTATGATTTATTGCAGCATTTGGACCGGATGTCGACCAAGATTTCCATATTAGAGTTGATCAAGCGATCCACGCTGCACCAAGATGCTCTGAAGGCTGTTCTCCAAAAAGTCATGGTCAGCGAGGACATGGTAGTGGGTAGCCTTCCATCGGCCCTAGCAACACTGACGAAAGGGCCGACCATCATGTTTTCTGAAACTGAATTAGCGCCCCCGGAGGCACGCCAAATGCCGCTCTGCATCTCTATCACCTTGAATAAGGTGCCTATAGATGCGGCTTTGGTTGACACCGGGGCCTCTATAAATGTCTTTCCACTTAGCACCCTCCACGCCTATAACATTTCTGAAGAATTACTGAGGCCAACTCGAACGACTATAGCAGCTTATGACAACTCCAGGAGAGCATGCCATGGGGTGGTTACTGTTCAAGCCGAGCTCGGGCCATTGTCGATGCCCGTAGAATTTTATGTGTTAGATATTGATCCAATGTTCGAAGCCATTTTGGGTCGTCCGTGGATCGACAGCCTTCACACCGTACCCTCTACCGCCCACCAGTGCCTCAAGTTCCCATTCTAGGGTGGGTGGTAAAGGTAAAGAGCATCTCCACGGTACACTCTTGAAGCCATCTCCAATAAGATTATGTCGACCCTCTGGCCGAGTAACAAGCCGATTATTTCAGTACTCGACCTTGATTTTCCTTGGGCATATGCGCCACGCAAGTCCGCCACTACGTCAGTTAATGTTAAGGCGAAACCCAAGATAAGGGACTCCAAGGGCTGGAATATGATATTTAAGTTAGGCTACCAGCCGGGCATGGGCCTCGGTGCTCAATTACAAGGGCAGACTAAGTCAATCCCTAAGGGCAGAAAAATGGGCAGAAGGGGTCTCGGGTATCGTGTGTCCGCATTATCAGTTTTGGGAGACTCGGGGACGTTGACTTGGGACTATCGCCAACATTTTGTGAAAGGACCGTTGCAACCCGGCACCTAGAAGACACCGGATTGTCCTGATGAGAAAGAAGATGCTGCCTGTACTATTTCTGGCCCGCCACCGCCACTGAAGGGGCCGATAGATGATATGAAAGATTTTTGTGAAAGTTTTGAAAAGCTATTTCATGAAGAAGACTGTCCAAGAAATCCTGAGATGCAGCTTGTGAAGTAAACACCAGCAGAGCTAGCTTACCAAAGTCCGCGGGAAGAGGGGAGCTCCCTTATTGTTTTTTCTTGGTCTCCTTCCCGTCTTACTTCTTTTTTTCAAAAGTTGGAGTCCATACCTCGCTCACCTCCTATCATGATTGATCCATTTTTTATGGAAATACCAACTGAGGTGTTCATTGTGCCGTGTTCATGTGGGCACTGCCCACCCGTTGATCTCTCAACCATGTGGTTTTCCTCTGATCCCTTCTTTAATGTTCTTTTTCAGTCTCTCTTCCCCCTTACACTTCCTCCTCCTCCTTCCCCCTCTAACCCATCTTGCTGCATGGTCTCCACCAATCTCCAAAAAAAATGCAAATTTTCAAACGAAGATTTTAATGGAGGATTATGCTGTGTTTTGTCAGTCCTCTTCCCAGGGGCATGAGGCCCCTGTTTCCCTTCCATTAGATTTTCTATCCCCTAGGTTAGATGCAGGGCTTGTTGAGTCTAGGGAAGTAGAGTTGGTCGGGTCTAGTGAAATAGGATCTTGTTCTAGTATCTCAACCCTTCCACGCTTGCTACGCGCCCAATGATGCGCTATTCTAAAGCCATCCCTGATAGGTTCCTCCGGGATCTTGCTCAGCATTGCCACGCCCTCCTTACATGTCCTAAGTTTGTAGAAATAGCCATTGTCCTGGAGGATGATGAGAGCTAGACGGGGCATGGAGTGATGATGTGCTAGGTGTTTACGAGATCATAGATGAGAAAGACCCAATCGATTACGAGGATAGCGGCATGGATGACACTACCGATTTATATGCACAAGGTTTGAAGAGGTTCGATGAACCATCATCGACAGTGGATGAACCCACGAAAGAAATTAATCTTAGAACAGAAGAGGATCCCAGGCTCATAATTATCTCCGCTAATCTCCCTCGTCAGGTTGAAGAAGAGTTAGTCAAGGTCCTGAGGGAGTATAGTAATTCATTTGCCTGGTCCTATGAGGACATCCCGGGTCTTGACCCCGCCCTGGTGGAACACAGACTTGTACTCAAACCAGGGGCAACGCCCGTTAAGCAAAAATCAAGGAGATTTCACCCCCATATGGCCTTGAGGATAAAAGAAGAAGTGGATAAGTTGCATAACGCCAGGTTTATTAGAGTTGTTTTATATCTGCAATGGGTGACAAATATAGTCCTTGTGATGAAAAAGGATGGAAAAGTATGAATTTGCATTCATTTTTGGGACTTGAATAAGGCATGTCCTAAAGATGATTTTCCACTTCCTCATATTGACGTGTTGGTGGACAACACGGTCGGGTACGAAGCTCTCTCATTTATGGATGGTTATTCAGGATATAACTAAATCCGTATAGCTCTAGAGGATCAAGAGAAAACCTCATTCACCATGCCCTGTGGCACCTACTGCTACGTAGTCATGCCATTTGGATTGAAGAATGCACATGCCACGTACCAATGGGCGATGATGGCAATCTTTCACGACATGATGCACGTTTATATGGAAGCCTATGTGGATGATATCCTGGTGAAATCGAGGTCGAAAGAAGAACACCCCACTATCTTGGCCAAGGTGTTGCAAAGGGCTAGGGAATATAAATTGAAAATGAATCCGAAGAAATGTGTGTTTGGAGTATCATCAGAAAAGTTACTGGGTTTCATAGTTAGTTAGCGGGGGATTCAAATTGATCCAAACAAGGCAAAGGCCGTTATGGAAATGCCACCGCCTAAGAACATTATCGAGCTTTGAAGACTGACTGGGCGTTTGCAGTACATTCGGAGATTCATATCTCAACATTCACAAAGATGCCGTCCATTCTACAAGCTGCTGAAGGCGGGACCCAAATTTGAATGGAATGAACAATGTCAAAAGGCCTACAAGGATCTGAAGGTTTATTTATCTAATCCCCCAATTTTGCAACCCCCTGTTCTTGGAAAACCCCTGATTTTATACATTTCTGTTATTGATGAGTCTCTAGGAGTTGTCCTGGCACACGTGGATATTGAAGGGAAGAAAAGGGCAGCCTATTACCTCTCTAGGTTGTTCAATCCTGCAGAAGCTAAGTATACCACTATGGAGAAGACATGCACAGCCTTAGTTTGGGTAGCCCAGAACTTGGAACACTATTTTCTCGCCCATGAGGTTAAGTTGATATCTACAATGGACCCAATTCGCTATCTCTTATAGAAACCCATCCTTTCTAGTAGGTTGGCTCGCTTGCAGAGTTTTCTCTCCCAGTTTGATATTACCTTCGTCATTCAGAAAGCAATCAAGAGATATGCTATTACTGAACATCTTGCCCATTTACCTATCCCTTGTGTAGATTCTATTCAGGATGAGTTCCCCGATGAACACCTGGCGGTGCTCACTCGTCACCCTTTCTGGTCCCTGCACTTTGATGGTGCACTTAATTCTCAGGGCCGAGGGATCGACGCCGTCCTCCTCACTCCGGAGGCAGTGACTATTCCCATTGCTTACCAACTCTCTTTTCCTGCAACCAACAATATAGCCGAGTATGAGGCTCTCCTTGCTGGATTAAAGCACGCCTATGTTCTGGGCACGCGGTACTTGAACATTATAGGAGATTCTCAGTTGGTGCTGCGCCAGGTTCTCTCTACCTATCGCACACGTGACCTTAAGCTCAAACCTTATCAAGATCTGGTCACGCTCTTGGCTAAGTAATTTTGCAAGCTGATTTACATTCACACCCCTCGATCTCAAAATATTTTCACGCCCCGAACTTTTAATACAACAGAAGATAATCTCGAGAAACGTGAACAGCCGGTATGGTAAGCCTCTTGCAAGCAAGAATAATCAGAGCGCAAGACAATCACACATAAGATGCAACACCTTCACTTGATTATTAATAAGAATGATGAAAATGCAAGTACGTCAATTATTCAACTCCCTTAACTCTATTCGACCCAACAAAAAGAAAATTGCATGGACTCAATTTAGACATTATTAACTTCCTAAGTCTTCACTCTCAATTTTATGAGACTTTCATTCGCTCTCAAACCATCACTTGAACGACATGAATCCGAATCCGAATCACTTGCATTTCCTGAAAAGAAGTAGAAAATAGGTAATGAGCACACTTGTCCAGTAGGTATCTTCACATCAACATGAGGCAATATTAAAGTGATTAGCATTTTAGCTCTAAAGAATAAGGTAAAATCATGCGAATGTGATAAATCAACCAAAGTAATAAGACATGATCAAGTTAAGATAGGATCGAGCAAGCATGATCAAGCAAGAATACAATTATGGTTTTTCATGAACAAGAATGTAACGAGAATGTACTAGCAAGTCAAGCAAAAATGTACTCTTCACTTAGTAGCCAGTACTTCCTGAATTTCTGTGACTTCTGTGGACATTTTCACTTATTTACAAAAGAAAGTACTCCCAGCACAATGCGACGCCAGTAGCATCATATCCCATGGTTTATAATAGTATGTTTCCGACAATCAGCCGAGGGACTAGCATAGAGCCATTGAACACAATCAGTGCTCGAACCGCATCTTCAAGTATAAATCAAGTCACTTTCACGTATATAGCAAGAAAGTTGGCCACGCATGTACTAAATTCAATGAATATTCAAGATTTCAATGTCAATAAGAATGCACCAAATATAGATTCATGAGTTCAAGAAATGCATTAATAACTAAGTTATGCCTTGGAGAAAATTTGACAGCATAACGGTACATTCATTATATTTCATAATTTATCTTTGAATAAGGTTACAAGTGCTAGACTATCATTAGTCAATCTAGGATCATAGAAGTATCAAGCCTTGGGTCAAACCTCGGGTCAATAGTTTCAGGAAATTTAGCGGTCTATAACTGGGCCGCTATATTGATATGGCGGTTTAGTATTGGGTTGCTAAAATGGGATGAATCCAAAAAGAAATCATTTGGACTCAGAGAACGAGGCGTGTTAGCGCAGCGAAGAGTGATATAGAAGGGGGGGATGAATAGATCACTCCCAATTTGCAAAACTTCAGCGGAAACTCACTCCTTCGAAATACAACCCTTCAGATATGGCTAAACAATGCAGCTAACGCAGTGAGAAACTAAGACATGATAATAAGGTGCGATTGGAAGAGGCCATCCACACACAAACACAATGCCGAACAGAAGGAAAGCACAAGCGATAATACCAAGCCACAGAGGAGACAAGAGATTTTAAGGTGGTTCGATTGTAGTCCACAATCTACATCCACCCCTCACTCCAACTAGAGTGAGGATTCCACTAGCCACTGCTACAAAACTGCAGACTCAGTCTGCGAACAATATGCTGCCACACAGCTTGAACAACCAAGGGAAACAAATCCCTCAACCAAACTCTGCTACCCACAGAGCTTGACACCTGGACCTGCTACCAGCAAGACCAGAACCGGAGATGGCTCTCCCTTCCTCCAACTTGGAGGGAACCCTAATGACAACCTGTCACTGGCAAAACCAGAGATCACAGATCTCTCTTCCTCTGCAGCCCAGAGGGGAACCGGAGTAACTCTCCCTTCCTCCAAACATGGAGGGTAACCTACTAATGACAACCCGTCATTGGCAAAACCAGAGATCACAGATCTCTTTTCCTCTGTAGCCCAGAGGGGAACCGGAGTAACTCTCCCTTTCTCCAAACACTGGAGGGTAACAACTCGAAATCAGATATATGAAGAAATGAAAGGAAAAATAGAAATGTAAACAAGAGCAACGATGAACAACAATCATTTTAGAAAAACCAAAATCAAATGTAGCTTACGAAGAAGCAAATTGGACTCTTCTCTCTCACTCAGACTTTTCTCTCACAGCAATACTCTCAAATCTTTTCTCTCTATCTTCATTCTGGAACGTGGAGGCTCTCTCTCTTTTCTTCTTCTGCTCAGGGATTTTGCTCTTCAGCTTTTTCTCCAGTTCTGTCCATCTGATCGCAGAAGGCACCTTTTATATGGCATTCGACCTGAGTTTCAGGCCTTCACACGAGGGAGTCTCGTACCCTCCTTTTCCAGAGCATTCTCGATCACGTGCCAGGTATCATCCTCGGTTCACGTGCCCAATCATTAACCTGAATCATCTACAGGCAGAAACAAGGAAATGTGATTAGTTAGTTCAGTCAGATACGAATGTATATACTTTAGAATAGCAGATGAGTATGTGACGGAATCGGCGTCAACAAAAGTATCAAATATATATATCTATGTTTAATCGTCTCTTGATAAGTGGGCTGCATGTTTGGGCCAAATGGGCCATCTTTTATCTTTTGTAGTAAATATGTCCCCAACTATTATGTAAGAGTCCTTTTTTAATTTGTGTCTTTTAGTCTTCCAAAGGGAGTTATGAGTGATAGGAAGTAGGTGTGAAGTGAGTTGTCTTTTGGTCTTCTTTGTGGAGTCTATATAAGTGTCATGTAACCTCTCTTTGAAAGTAATGAAGTGAGATTGAAAATATTTGGGAAACTACCTCCAACGTGAGGCCCCTACCCCCCGTCTACCTCTCTCTCTTTGCAGTGGATTCTCCAATATCTTCTTTCCCTCTAGGAGTGGATTCTCCTAGGTTTATCTCTCTAGGAGTGGATTCTCCTGGGTTCTTCTCTCTCTCTCTAGGAGTGGATTCTCCTGGGTTCTTTCTTCTCTCTCTAACTTCTCTCTCTCTCTAAGGGGTGAATTCCCCTCTCTATCTCTCTCTACCTCTCTCTCTCTCTAAAGGGGGCGGCCCTCTCTCTCTCTCCTCCCCTCTCTCTCTCCCTTGGGCGACCTTGCCCCCTCACCTCCCTCTCTTGCCACCTCATCCTCCACCTCATCCCAACCCTTCACCTTCCCAAGGTCCACTAATTCCACCATTACTCACACCATATCCCCAAGCAATCTTTCACCTCCCTAGACCCCCTTCCAATCTCCAAAGCAACCTTCCCTCTTCCCAAGTACCCATTCCTCTCCCCCACACACCCTTTCATCTCCCCTAGGGGATTTGAATTCCCCTTCCCCCCCCTTTTCCCTATGGCTTTGGCCGACCACCCCACTCCCCAAGCCCACTTGCGTCCCCTCACCCCACCTCCACCAAGAGAGACTGCCTCCATCCACCCCTCCTCTCTGCATCTCACGCCCCATCCCCTTCCAGGTGCGTCCACGGCGACTCCGGCATCCCACGGCATCATCCTCGTCGTCGACGTTGAAGATCTACTTGTTCTGCTGCTCATAGACTTGTAGCAGAAACTCTGGTCGAGTTTGCAGCGTCCACACCGTCATCCACAGTGCAAACCAGTCCAAGATTCTTCAAAGAATTCGTGCGCCTTCAAGTCCTCTTCACGTGCGAGGTCGAATCGTCTCGTTCCGACTTCACCACAGATCGCATTGCCCATTCTCGTGCGGCTGCGCCAGATTCAAGCCAGAACCTGAGGTCCGTTTGGCAGAGGCTGCCCAGACTTCAACGGTGCGATTCAGCCTGAACTCTCTTCGAGAGTTGGTTCTTCTCCAAGCCCTCGATGCTCCCGAGGTGGTCTCGCCTCGTTCCGACTTTGGCACAGTGCGTGGTGTTCGTTCTCCCATGACTGCGCAGGTCAGGGGCAACCCAGTCTGCCCAGACTGTGTGCCCACTTTGCAGAGCATGCCACGCCCATCCTGTTCGTCATCAGCCCAGGACGTCTTCAGCAATGTTTTGCCCCTTAATGACGTGAAACCAACCCAGGTGGTTTCGTCCCATTCTGATCTTGGTGCAGAAAGTTCCACCACGGCCTACGTCTCCCTGTCGCGCTGCTCACCCAGAAATCAGAGGCCCACCACATCTGTGACCACGCCCGGCTCTGTGATCCAATGGAGCCCATCTTTTGAGGGTACTTAGAACTTTTTGTCGGCCATCCGACCGAGTTGGTCCCGACTCGTTTGGAGTTCTATGGCGAGCGTACCGGCGACTGCACCACGACTGCACAGATCTGTCCAGCGGGACAGATTCATGCATGACCTCTTCTTCGGCCGGCCACACCCTCCAGCGACCTCAGAACAATGCCAAACTTTCAGGAGCATCTATGGACTTCTCCAGCAACATTTTGGTGCTAGCGACGTTGCGTTCGGAGCCCCGTGCGTGGCGTACCTTTCAGAGCTTCGCAGTTCTGTCCTATAGGACAGCGATTGGTGATGTCCGTTTCACATCAAATGGTATCAGAGCAAGTCGTCTGGTTTGTCCCAACAAGCCGGGGTCCTGCAGCTCGAGATTCCAGAATCAAGGTTCGAGGTCGAACCTTCTCCAAGTGGAAGGGTTTGACGGAATCGGCGTCAACAAAAGTATCAAATATATATATCTATGTTTAATCGTCTCTTGATAAGTGGGCTGCATGTTTGGGCCAAATGGGCCATGTTTTATCTTTTGTAGTAATTATGTCCCCAACTATTATGTAAGAGTCCTTTTTTAATTTGTGTCTTTTAGTCTTCCAAAGGGAGTTATGAGTGATAGGAAGTAGGTGTTAAGTGAGTTGTCTTTTGGTCTTCTTTGTGGAGTCTATATAAGTGTCATGTAACCTCTCTTTGAAAGTAATGAAGTGAGATTCAAAATATTTGGAAAACTACCTCCAACGTGAGGCCCCTACCCCTCTTCTACCTCTCTCTCTTTGGAGTGGATTCTCCAATATCTTCTTTCCCTCTAGGAGTGGATTCTCCTAGGTTTATTTCTTCTCTCTCTCTCTCTCTAGGAGTGGATTCTCCTGGGTTCTTTCTTCTCTCTCTAACTTCTCTCTCTCTCTAAGGGGTGGATTCCCCTCTCTATCTCTCTCTACCTCTCTCTCTCTCTAAAGGGGGCGGCCCTCTCTCTCTCTCCTCCCCTCTCTCTCTCCCTTGGGCGACCTTGCCCCCTCACCTCCCTCTCTTGCCACCTCATCCTCCACCTCATCCCAACCCTTCACCTTCCCAAGGTCCACTAATTCCACCATTACTCACACCATATCCCCAAGCAATCTTTCACCTCCCTAGACCCCCTTCCAATCTCCAAAGCAACCTTCCCTCTTCCCAAGTACCCATTCCTCTCCCCCACACACCCTTTCATCTCCCCTAGGGGATTTGAATTCCCCTTACCCCCCTTTTCCCTTTGGCTTTGGCCGACCACCCCACTCCCCAAGCCCACTTGCATCCCCTCACCCCACCTCCACCAAGAGAGACTGCCTCCATCCACCCCTCCTCTCTGCATCTCACGCCCCATCCCCTTCCAGGTGCGTCCACGGCGACTCCGGCATCCCACGGCATCATCCTCGTCGTCGACGTTGAAGATCTCCTTGTTCTGCTGCTCATAGACTTGTAGCAGAAACTCTGGTCGAGTTTGCAGCATCCACACCGTCATCCACAGTGCAAACCAGTCCAAGATTCCTTCAAAGAATTCGTGCGCCTTCAAGTCCTCTTCACGTGCGAGGTGGAATCGTCTCGTTCCGACTTCACCACAGACCGCATTGCCCATTCTCGTGCGGCTGCGCCAGATTCAAGCCAGAACCTGAGGTCCGTTTGGCAGAGGCTGCCCAGACTTCAACAGCGCGATTCAGCCTAAACTCTCTTCTGAGAGTTGGTTCTTCTCCAAGCCCTCGATGCTCCCGAGGTGGTCTCGCCTCGTTCTAACTTTGGCACAGTGCGTGGTGTTCGTTCTCCCATGACTGTGCAGGTCAGGGGAAACCCAGTCTGCCCAGACTGTGTGCCCACTTTGCAGAGCATGCCACCCCCATCCTGTTCGTCCTCGGCCCAGAACATCTTCAACATCGTTTTGCCCCTTGACGACATGAAACCAACCCAGGTGGTTTCGTGCCATTCTGACCTTGGTGCAGAAAGTTCCACCACGGCCTGCGTCTCCCTGTCGGGCTGCTCGCCCAGAAATCAGAGGCCCACCACATCTGCGACCACGCCCGGCTCGGTGACCCAATGGAGCCCATCTTTTGAGGGTACTTAGATCTTTCTGTCGGCCATCCGACCGAGTTGGTCCCGCCTCGTTTGGAGTTCTATGGCGAGCGTACCGGCGACTGCACCACGACTGCACAGATCTGTCCAGCGGGACAGATTCATGCATGACCTCTTCTTCGGCTGGCCACTCCCTCCAGCGACCTCAGAACAATGCCAAACTTTCAGGAGCATCTCTGGACTTCTCCAGCAACATTTTGGTGCTAGCGGCGTTGCGTTCGGAGCCCCGTGCGTGGCGTACCTTTCAGAGCTTCGCAGTTCTATCCTATAGGACAGCGATTGGTGATGTCCGTTTCACATCAAATGGTATCAGAGCAAGTCGTCTGGTTTGTCCCAATAAGCCGGGGTCCTGCAGCTCGAGATTCCAGAATCAAGGTTCGAGGTCAAACCTTCTCCAAGTGGAAGGGTTTGACGGAATCGGCGTCAACAAAAGTATCAAATATATATATCTATGTTTAATCGTCTCTTGATGAGTGGGCTGCATGTTTGGGCCAAATGGGCCATCTTTTATCTTTTGTAGTAATTATGTCCCCAACTATTATGTAAGACTCCTTTTTTAATTTGTGTCTTTTAGTCTTCCAAAGGGAGTTATGAGTGATAGGAAGTAGGTGTTAAGTGAGTTGTCTAGTGGTCTTCTTTGTGGAGTCTATATAAGTGTCATGTAACCTCTCTTTGAAAGTAATGAAGTGAGATTCAAAATATTTGGAAAACTACCTCCAACGTGAGGCCCCTACCCCTCTTCTACCTCTCTCTCTTTGGAGTGGATTCTCCAATATCTTCTTTCCCTCTAGGAGTGGATTCTCCTAGGTTTATTTCTTCTCTCTCTCTCTCTAGGAGTGGATTCTCCTTGGTTCTTTCTTCTCTCTCTAACTTCTCTCTCTCTCTAAGGGGTGGATTCCCCTCTCTATCTCTCTCTACCTCTCTCTCTCTCTCTAAAGAGGGTGGCCCTCTCTCTCTCTCCTCCCCTCTCTCTCTCCCTTGGGCGACCTTGCCCCCTCACCTCCCTCTCTTGCCACCTCATCCTCCACCTCATCCCAACCCTTCACCTTCCCAAGGTCCACTAATTCCACCATTACTCACACCATATCCCCAAGCAATCTTTCACCTCCCTAGACCCCCTTCCAATCTCCAAAGCAACCTTCCCTCTTCCCAAGTACCCATTCCTCTCCCCCACACACCCTTTCATCTCCCCTAGGGGATTTGAATTCCCCTTACCCCCCCTTTTCCCTTTGGCTTTGGCCGACAACCCCACTCCCCAAGCACACTTGCATCCCCTCACCCCACCTCCACCAAGAGAGACTGCCTCCATCCACCCCTCCTCTCTGCATCTCACGCCCCATCCCCTTCCAGGTGTGTCCACGGCGACTCCGGCATCCCACGGCATCATCCTCGTCGTCGACGTTGAAGATCTCCTTGTTCTGCTGCTCATAGACTTGTAGCAGAAACTCTGGTCGAGTTTGCAGCATCCACACCGTCATCCACAGTGCAAACCAGTCCAAGATTCCTTCAAAGAATTCGTGCGCCTTCAAGTCCTCTTCACGTGCGAGGTGGAATCGTCTCGTTCGAACTTCACCACAGACCGCGCTGCCCATTCTCGTGCGGCTGCGCCAGATTCAAGCCAGAACCTGAGGTCCGTTTGGCAGAGGCTGCCCAGACTTCAACAGCGCGATTCAGCCTGAACTCTCTTCTGAGAGTTGGTTCTTCTCCAAGCCCTCGATGCTCCCGAGGTGGTCTCGCCTCATTCCGACTTTGGCACAGTGCGTGGTGTTCATTCTCCCATGACTGCGTAGGTCAGGGGAAACCCAGTCTGCCCAGACTGTGTGCCCACTTTGCAGAGCGTTCCACGCCCATCCTGTTCGTCATCGGCCCAGGACATCTTCAGCAACGTTTTGCCCCTTGACGACATGAAACCAACCCAGGTGGTTTCGTCCCATTCTGATCTTGGTGCAGAAAGTTCCACCACGGCCTGCGTCTCCTTGTCGGGCTGCTCGCCCTGAAATCAGAGGCCCACCACATCTGCGACCACGCCCGGCTCGGTGACCCAATGGAGCCCATCTTTTGAGGTTACTTAGACCTTTCTGTCGGCCATCCGACCGAGTTAGTCCCGCCTCGTTTGGAGTTCTATGGCGAGCGTACCGGCGACTGCACCACGACTGCACAGATCTGTCCAGCGGGACAGATTCATGCATGACCTCTTCTTCGGCCGGCCACGCCCTCCAGCGACCTCAGAACAATGCCAAACTTTCAGGAGCATCTCTGGACTTCTCCAGCAACATTTTGGTGCTAGCGGCGTTGCGTTCGGAGCCCCGTGCGTGGCGTACCTTTCAGAGCTTCACAGTTCTGTCCTATAGGATAGCGATTGGTGATGTCCGTTTCACATCAAATGGTATCAGAGCAAGTCGTCTAGTTTGTCCCAACAAGCCGGGGTCCTGCAGCTCGAGATTCCAGAATCAAGATTCGAGGTCGAACCTTCTCCAAGTGGAAGGGTTTGACGGAATCGGCATCAACAAAAGTATCAAATATATATATCTATGTTTAATCGTCTCTTGATGAGTGGGCTGCATGTTTGGGCCAAATGGGCCATCTTTTATCTTTTGTAGTAATTATGTCCCCAACTATTATGTAAGACTCCTTTTTTAATTTGTGTCTTTTAGTCTTCCAGAGGGAGTTATGAGTGATAGGAAGTAGGTGTTAAGTGAGTTGTCTAGTGGTCTTCTTTGTGGAGTCTATATAAGTGTCATGTAACCTCTCTTTGAAAGTAATGAAGTGAGATTCAAAATATTTGGAAAACTACCTCCAACGTGAGGCCCCTACCCCTCTTCTACCTCTCTCTCTTTGGAGTGGATTCTCCAATATCTTCTTTCCCTCTAGGAGTGGATTCTCCTAGGTTTATTTCTTCTCTCTCTCTCTCTAGGAGTGGATTCTCCTTGGTTCTTTCTTCTCTCTCTAACTTCTCTCTCTCTCTAAGGGGTGGATTCCCCTCTCTATCTCTCTCTACCTCTCTCTCTCTCTAAAGAGGGTGGCCCTCTCTCTCTCTCCTCCCCTCTCTCTCTCCCTTGGGCGACCTTGCCCCCTCACCTCCCTCTCTTGCCACCTCATCCTCCACCTCATCCCAACCCTTCACCTTCCCAAGGTCCACTAATTCCACCATTACTCACACCATATCCCCAAGCAATCTTTCACCTCCCTAGACCCCCTTCCAATCTCCAAAGCAACCTTCCCTCTTCCCAAGTACCCATTCCTCTCCCCCACACACCCTTTCATCTCCCCTAGGGGATTTGAATTCCCCTTCCCCCCCTTTTCCCTTTGGCTTTGGCCGACCACCCCACTCACCAAGCCCACTTGCGTCCCCTCACCCCACCTCCACCAAGAGAGACTGCCTCCATCCACCCCTCCTCTCTGCATCTCATGCCCCATCCCCTTCCAGGTGCGTCCACGGCGACTCCGGCATACCACGGCATCATCCTCGTCCTGGACGTTGAAGATCTCCTTGTTCTGCTGCTCATAGACTTGTAGCAGAAACTCTGGTCGAGTTTGCAGCGTCCACACCGTCATCCACAGTGCAAACCAGTCCAAGATTCCTTCAAAGAATTAATGCGCCTTCAAGTCCTCTTCACGTGCGAGGTGGAATCGTCTCGTTCCGACTTCACCACAGATCGCGTTGCCCATTCTCGTGCAGCTGCGCCAGATTCAAGCCAGAACCTGAGGTCCGTTTGGCAGAGGCTGCCCAGACTTCAACGGCGTGATTCAGACTGAACTATCTTCTGCGAGTTGGTTCTTCTCCAAGCCCTCGACGCTCCCGAGGTGGTCTCGCCTCGTTCCGACTTTGGCACAGTGCGTGGTGTTCGTTCTCCCATGACTGCGCAGGTCAGGGGCAACCCAGTCTGCCCGGACTGTGCGCCCACTTTGCAGAGCGTGCCACGCCCATCCTGTTCGTCATCGGCCCAGGACGTCTTCAGCAACGTTTTGCCCCTTGACGACGTGAAACCAACCCAGGTGGTTTCGTCCCATTCTGATCTTGGTGCAAAAAGTTCCACCATGGCCTGCGTCTCCCTGTCGGGCTGCTCGCCCAGAAATCAGAGGCCCACCACATCTGCGACCACGCCCGGCTCGGTGACCCAATGGAGCCCATCGTTTGAGGGTACTTAGACCTTTCTGTCGGCCATCCGACCGAGTTGGTCCCGCCTCGTTTGGAGTTCTATGGCGAGCGTACTGGCGACTGCACCACGAATGCACAAATCTGTCCAGCAGGACAGATTCATGCATGACCTCTTCTTCGGCCAGCCACGCCCTCCAGCGACCTCAGAACAATGCCAAACTTTCAGGAGCATCTCTAGACTTCTCCAGCAACATTTTGGTGCTAGCGGCGTTGCGTTCGGAGTCCCGTGCGTGGCGTACCTTTCAGAGCTTCTTAGTTCTGTCCTATAGGACAGCGATTGGTGATGTCCGTTTCACATCAAAGAAGAAAGAGAGAGCAGAAGAGAAAGAAGAGAGTTCGAGAGCTAGAGAGAGAAAAGAGAGGTAGTAGAAGAGAAAGAAGGATAGAGAGAGAGATAGAGAGTTCGAGGAGAAGAAGAGAAGCTTCATAAGAAGTTCTGTCCCTACTGGAATATGGATCAAATCCTATCAAGTCAGCTCCATGGGAGCCACATCTGTGTTGATATAGTTTACAGCTTTCAGTTGTTGTGTTTTCTTGTCTTTTGTTTTCTTTTGAATCTTTCTTCAAGCTGTTAGTCAGCAGAGTAAGCTGTGTCGCTCAGCGGTAATAGAGGATTGGTTCCTCTGGACGGCTAAGCTGTATTGCCCAGCGGACGGCGAAGCTGTAAGGCCCAGTAGTTGAAGCTGTGAATCAGCGGTTTGTAGGCAAGCTGTGTCACCCAGTGGTTTTCAAGCTGTTTGGCAGCGGAATCCACACTCTGGTTTGAGTGTGGGGTGGTTGTAGGTCTGGAGGACTAACCACCTAAAAATCTTCTATGCAGTGACTGGTTTGTTCTTTTAATTCTGCTAGATGCATGCTTATGATCGTGATCTAATTGCATATCTGTTGAGTGGATCGTGATCAGTTTGCAATTCAACTGTATATGTGCTATTTGAACAATTGTTATCGAGCATCTTCTTAGGACAACAATTTGTCATTCCGTGGGTCATTCTGTCAACCGAGTCTCTTAGTTTTATTTCCGCAATAGTTTTCTAATCTGAGTTTTATCTACTCAGTTTTTGGAGCAAATTTTTAAAGAGGGATTCATTCACCCCCCCTCTGAATCTGTCTGCACCTATCATATTGACCTTTCAATTGGTATCAGAGAGGGTGTCTGCACAGAGGGTCCAGCGACCTGCAGATCCGATCTGTAATTAGATTTGGTGCGATCTGAGTGATCCGTCTGCTTGCGTTAATTGATCTAATCTTTATTTAGATTTCTAATCTTGTCTAAGCATGAAATCCATAATCGATCTTCCGAGGTTTGAAGGTGTAGAGTTTTACAAGTGGTTTAATCAACTTAGAGAGTATGTGATGCAGGTTAATCCAGATCTATGGATAATCATTGCACACAACTCTTATGATGTTCCAAAGGACAATTCCTTATGGAAAATCTCTGACCACTTGAAATATGCAAGGAATCAGAAGGCCCTGGACATAACTCTAAGGGCTATAAACACTGACAAGTTTCAATGTGTGCTTGAGTGTTGCAGTGCATCAGAAGCTGTTAATATGGTTGCAGCTATCAAATGTCAAGATGCGGTAAAGTGTCTCATGGCAGTAGACGAAGATGAGGATTATATAGAGGAAACTTCGTCACAGGTAAATTATCATACTGGCAATTTCTCTCTCAAAAATTTGATTATGTTGAATGAGCATCTAATTGAGAAGTACGATAAAATTAAATCTGAGAAAAAGAAACTAAGAAAAGAAATGTTGCATGAAATTAGAAGTATGAAGGTGAAAATGAAAACCTGAAGTCTGAAAATGAGAGTTTAAAAACTAGACTCATCAAAGAAAATGATTCTTGCAATGAATGTGCTGTTCTCAGAGATCTGATTAATGATATAGATTATGATGACAATGTGCAAAAAGAATTAGTCAAATCTCTGAAAAAAGAAAACAAATTATTATTGGAAAAGAAAATTGAGGTTGAAGAAAGTGAAAAAAAACTGGTTGAAGAAAATGAAAACTTGAAAAAACTCAATGATGGTTTGCATAACCAAATTATTTAATGTGAAGAGGACATTGTGGTACTGCAAACTGAAATCGAAGATCTAAAGAATTCCCTATCAAAGTTTGTTAAGGGAAAAGATAATTTGAATAAGCTGCTTGGAGCTAAAGTGAATGTTCCGAAAGAAGGACTGGGTTACAGTTCAGTAATGAAGAAGGTTGATGGAAATAAATTAAAAACTATTTTTGTTAAAAGTTCAGAACAAGAAAAACCTTTCACCGCATCCCCATTTCAGTTCACGGCAAAAAGAAGTGAAGAGCAGAGTAAAAATTTAGAAAAACAAAAGAAAACTCAGAAAAAGAAAATAAAATAGAATAATAATTTGTATGCTGAAACTTCTCAGGCCAAATTGCCTTCTGTCAAAAGAAAGAATGTGAAATGTTTTTACTGTGGTAAATTCGGCCATGAGATGCATGATTGTTTTGTCATGAGAAAGGATGAAAAGAAACCTACTTATGTTCAAAACAGTAGAATAAAGTGTTCTTACTGTCATAATGCAGGTCATCTCATGTATGAATGCAAATCAATGGAATTAGATGACCTTGTTGCTATTAATTCACAGAAATATCTTGCTAGAAATCATGTTTTTAGGAGAAAAAATGTGAATTGCTTCTACTGTGGGAAGCTAGGACACATCTATGCACAGTGCTGGCATGCACAGGGAGGCAAACACACTTCTAAATCTGTTAAATTCCCTGTCCAACAGAATAATTTTAGGAATAAAACTGATCTCATGAAAAAGATGTTTACTTGTTTCAATTGTGGAAAACCTGGCCACAAAGCCTCTGAGTGCTGGGTGGCAGGTTTCAGAAAATAGAATGCTCATGTACATAATAGAAATTTTGATGTACATGCACATAGATTTAATACTAACGATAAGATGCATAAAAGGAACTTGAATTCTGTTATTTTTCATTACCATGGTAAATCTTGACATCCCATGTCCAATTTCAAGTTGATGGGCTATGTTGACAGTGTTACTGGCAAAAGGTCAAGAACACATGTTGAGGGTAATACAGGATCCAAGGTTTCTTGGATTCCTGCTGGATCAAAATAGTCCTTTATTTTGCAGGTATGCCTCATAGGAAATAAGGAGAAATTAAGCCGAGGCACCAGAACATGAAAACCCCATTTTCTACATTTTTCAGGTTAGTTGTCTAAACTTCTCAAATTCTGGTTTTATATTAGTATCTTTCTTAGTTATCATGATACATGTTTGCATTCTATGTGATACTCCATAGTGTCATGGCTGATATCATTATATTGTTTGTGCATCTCCTCACTGAAATTGGATGAGCAAATGATTCTTATGGAATGTTACATGAATAATTGAAATAAATCAATGATGGATGATGTCATGTTCATAATTAGATAAGTAGGTCTGCATGACCACTATGGTATATCAAATGGTAAGCTACTAAAAGGTAGGTGAAATCTGTCTGGAGGTTCTTATTATGTGTGAGATGGTCCTTTAGACTAAGTTCTCCGCCTAGCACCATGGGTCATATTGCTTAATAGGGCAGTTTGAATGAGCATGAGTCACAAAATCATATGTTCAGCCTTCATTGCAAATATTGCATAAAGTCAGGGGGAGTCTGTCTAGCCCTTGCATGTCCTCATGCCACATGTATCTTGCATAGTCACTAAAAATCTGATAGGACTACATGTGCCCCCCATGCATCCATAAGCATAGTTCATGATTTCTCGTACATAAAGTCCCATGCATTATCTTCATGACATATATGATGATTCAATGCATTTAGTTAGGGGGAGTCAACGCATTGCATACATGTTGTCAAATGTATACACTTATTTCAGAATTCATTGCACATCACTCATATTGAAAATAACAAGATTGTGTTTTGCTGGCTATTCATCTAGTTTCTTGTTATCTCAATCAGTCAACTAAAGCTCTCATCCTTATCTTGAGATCATCCATTGCACGTATCTGAACTTGACTCTTATTTGATTTTGAATCTTCTAAGCTGGTCTTTCTTGAGTAAATATGTCTGATGGACGTCTAGATATCTATGATTCTCTTGTCCTGATTGGAAGTGTCGACACAGTGAGTCGACATCATCTTGGAAATACTTTATCAAATGTCGACACCTTCATTGTCGTGCTCATCTTTGTTACATGCTTGAAACTCTTGTGCCGTTCACATCTTGAATGCTACTGAATCTCATTGAAAATTCAAAAAATTGAGAAGAGTTCAATTCGTATACCTTGATCATAAATCTGAAAATCAATTCATTAAATAATCTTCTATTTTAAAGATTTATGAATGGCTAAAAGATCAGATTGGTTTAAGTTTAATGTATTCATTGAGCCTGGATATGAGTATCTTGGAAATATCTGAGTCAATTTTAATAAACTTTAACTAACTATTTCATGTTGAATCTAGTAAAATCTTCTGAAAATGTTAATATCATGGCTTTATTTGGTTGAATTATATGAAATCGGTATTATTTCTAAACATCTGATGAATCTGAAATATTCCTAAGGATAAATTCTGTCAGAGTAATGATTTTGGTCACTGAGAAACCATGTCCATTGACCATGAAGTCTAGAGGACTGTGTCATGAAGTGCCATAATTAACTCTGCTAAATAAAATTCATTGAAAATCCAGGCAGAGCAATGGCTTGAATACTGAGAAATATACTTCACTTATCAATGAAATAAGGTGAAGTATGTCATGAGGTGTCAATACTATCTCTGAAGCATGACAGTTAGTCATACTAAGTGCTTAGGGATAATGGCGTCCAAACAACGTGTATCCTCTAGCCACAAGGTGTGTACTGAACTTAATTGCACCTGGTGAACTTGCTATGAAATCTTGTACTGTGCATAAAGAAAAATCTGAAATTATTTGAAGAAGTATGGCTGATCTTTAGGAACCAAATTTGAATTCCTTCATGTTGTTTAACCTCAATACTAATGATTGTAATTTCTAAAGAAGTCATTGAAATTGACTGAGTAAGATGAAGGGAGGTTAATCAATATATAAATATGAGGGCTTGGTTCACTTTTATTAAACATTAATGTTCAGATATGAGTACAGAATTTTATTGACAAAATGTGTATACATCATATTTAAACCATGATGTTCAAATAAAAATTCATAAGCCCCTATAATGGAAGAGTCGGAACCGAGTTTATTTAGATTTATGAAATAAGTATCTTATTAAAAATCTTCTATTTCTTTGAAAGATCCTATATTCTGCATGCTGCCATGTCATCCTTCCTGAATGTCTTCTTGACATATCCCTCACCTTACACTCCTGAAAGCCTTGCTTCATTCAGATCAGGGAGCATTGGATTGTTTTTAAAGAAGAGGTTAGGTCTTGTCTAGACTGCACTTATTGCTTTTTGAAGGGGGAGGTTTGTTTGTGATCTTGTCAAAGGGGAGGATAGATTGATTGGTTCTTGTCTCGTCTGCATCATGTAAGCATCAGGTTATCCATGAATTACATTCCTTATTCATAAGGAGAGAATACATTTGCAACATAGACTTGATTGGTGCTTAATTGTTTAACTGCCTATGTGTTTTCTATGCCTTAATGATTTTGCCAGAGGAGAAGATTTTAATTCAATCATATCATGTATGTCTGTAACTCTCGTCTCAAACTAGTTCCTTTTTGATGAAGTCAAAGGGGGAGAATAGTTTGACTTCAGCCAGTGTGACTCATAGTGGTGTTGCCATCATCAAAAAGGGGAGATTGTTGTGCCCCTGTGGTTTTGATGATAGCAAACACTATAAGTCACACTGTGTATGTATGAAAGACTGAATGAGCATAATTGAATGAGCATCTGGTTTTTGCATGTTATATTGCGTACAACTTCATCAGGGTGCGTGGCATTTCATCGAACAGATCAAGGTCAATGCTAGTATAGACAACATGCATTCAAGGTCTGTGCACTTCATGATAGCCAGCTTAGACAAGGTCTGTGCATTCATGATAGCCAGCTTAGACAAGGTCTGTGCATACATGTTCAAGTCTGTGTCACTTGGATATAGGTTTGTGCATATGGTGAGAATAGGGTCAAGGTCGGTGCATATGTGAGCATTTTGCACACAAGTCAGTGCACATTCGAGTCTGTGCATATAGCTATGTGCATGGTTGAGGTCCGAGCATATCACTGTTCACATGCATATAAGGTATAGGCCATCCTACACATACACGGTCGGTGCAAGTCTTATCTTAGGCAATAAAAGGTCGGTGCACTTCTTGCTACTGCACGCTTGCACATAGTCGATACGACCTCGGTGCATGTTGATGTCAGTTCATATCTAGGTCAGTGCAGGGTTGTAGTCGGTGCAACTTTTGCTGATGCACGCGCAGAGTCTGTGCAAGATAACTCTGGGCACTTTATGTTGCATAGCGCATGAGGTCTGTGCATGTGCATAGCTAAGTCGGTGTAACTTTCATCTCTGGCTCGATTAGGTCTGTGCAATGTTTGTACTCTACGTATTCATAGTCAGTGCATCTGTTAGCCATGTACTGGAATCAAGTCTGTGCATATGCTTGCATGTAAACACTGAGTCCGTGCATGTGTGTGTGTGTAGTTTGTGCATTTCCTAACTCTACATTCAGGTTATGTCTGTGCATACTCTCTTGAATAACACCTACTGAGCTCATGCACACTAGCTTGTACGCCCTATTAAGTCTATGCATTTGACTGCTGTGTGAACAAAATTTCATATGGTTGAGCTTCAAAGTCGAAGCATCCCTTCTCTGCACGAGCAAGTCAATGCAACGTCTTTGCCAGCATGACTACTCTAGTAAGTCGGTGCAATGCCTTCGCCAGCACGACCAGGAACAACCAACTAAGTTGGTGCATGCATTTATATGGAACTTAAGCACGCAAGTGATCAATTGAGGAAAACCATGTTTCAAGCATCTTATGTGCACCTGAATACCTTACGAGGATCAGAAGAACAAGAGCACGCTATATAAGCAGAACAATCAAATGGCACTGATGTGACACAAGTATAGGGTATGCAGCAAGCAAACGCAAACCTCGGACCTAATCCGCATTCACAATCACATAGCAAGTAAAATGATAAATTGAGACCGAAACGCCGTCGCACACTCGCAAGCCCCGGGTAACTATATGATGCTAGAAGGAGGTGATGGATCAAGACCCTAACTGGTAGAGTGCCAGCAGGGCTAGGGTTATCCTCCCGAGGGTACGTGGCCCACACTTTGGGGCTGGCCGGTGCCACTTGGGGCACAAGGTCCCACTCTCTCACAATGACCACGGTGACCACTCAATGATGATGGCTCCGGGAACGGGCACTCACTCTCTTGCGCAACGGAGCTATGTCTACGGATATTAAACAAACAGACACTAATATAAATGGAGCAAAGTTTTAGAGCTCACCTGGTTGGTTTGAAGAAACCAACCCCGTTTGGAGACGTGGGCGAGCGGGGAAGTGTGATCCCCGCACACTGCGCCGATGAAGCTTGGGCTGCTAGTTACATGAACTACACCCCACGCAGGAGGGTTGAACTAGGGGTGGGGTAATCACAATTACATCAAACACTACCTCCACGCAGGGAGGGGCGCTAAGCCGGCCAGGCGAGAGAGAGAGTTCCGCCGAGGACGACGGAACGGGCGCCGACGTGGTTCTGCCCACTTGTAGTTGGAGGGGACAGGAGGTCGCTGTTGCAGTCGTAGCTTGCTCTCAGGAATTTTTCCGATGACGAGATCAGTGAGGATGGCTTTGTAACAGGGACAGGGATGCCTCAGATTTATGTCAAATTCTTCTGCCGTTGCTGGTGGTCGTGGTGGAGACTCGAACAGGACGTCGGAATCTGGGGTTGGCAGCTTCAGAATGGATGCAGCCGGATGCAGAAGTTGTACCTGGGGCTTCCGGACTCAGAATCTCGATCCATCGGAGTTGTTGGATCCGTGGACAAGTCCTCTGCACAGAAAAACTGACGGAGACTCCTTCTGAGGTCGGGGTGGACAGGAGGGATCCGTTGAGTGGGATCTGGTCACGGCAGACAGCAGGAGGCAGACCCGAACGACGGTGGGAGAAAATTTGGAACTCTAGCTCCCGGAGGCCGAACGGGGTTCCGTTTCTTGCTCCTGATCGGGATAGGGAGAGGAAGATCTTTGGAGAAGAAACTTCAGTCTGGATCTGTCGCTGTCGACCGTGGTTGAGCTTCTAGTCGGACTCTGGTGCTCTGCAGCTAGTTCCAGACGCTGTCGGAGGAGATCGGCTCTCACGAGTGGCCACGAACTTGGAACGGAGTGCTTCCACTTCGCCTGGGAAGAGGACTGGGAGCCCTTTCCAGAATGGTACGCCTTGCCTTCATAAGCCACTATATGAGTTCGGGGGAGCCTCTGCAAAACGTGTCTTCTTCTGCTACCTGTAGTGGGGCAGGAAGTAGGAGAGGGGGTGGGATGGAGGCATGGGAGGCTAATGTTTGGTGGAGGTGGAGAGGGTGGGGGTGTTCGTAGGTGGCAGGGGGGTTGTGTGGGAGTGGAGGAAGGGGTGGAGCAGGGGTGTGAAGGGGCAGGAGGGTGGAGAGGAAGTGGGGGCCGAAGCTAGTGGAGGTGGAGGTGGGGTTCGGCCATGGCAAGGATGTAAGGGGGGGAGTGGCTGTTTGCGCAATAGGTGGAGGGGGGCTGGAGTTTGAATGGTCTTGGGGTGTGAATGAAGGTGTGGGGGAGTGGGAAGGTTGCTTGGGGAAGAGGGAGGGGTGTATTGGAGGTGGGGAAGGTGTATGGGGAATAGGAAGAGTCACTTGGGAAGGGGAGGGAATTGATGGGGGTTAAGTGGCCTAGGGGAGGTGAAAGGTTGGAGGGGGAGGTGGCAGCTGAGGTGGAGGAGAGAGAGAGGAGGTGAAGGGGCAGGTTCGCCCTTGGGAGAGAGAGAGAAGGGGGGAGGAGAGAGAGGGGGATCCGCCCCAAGGAGAGAGAGAGGGAGAGAGAATTAGAGAGAGAGAGGGGGATTGCAATTATGCTCAATTCTTCAAATTTTCATTACCTTCTCAAGTGGGAGTTGGGGTTCTATATATAGGGAACCCAACTTTGTACAAAAGCCCTTGAGAAAAAGGGAAATAACAGATAACCAAGGGTGCAAGAAGGGGGCGCCCATGGGCCTAGCTCCCTAATGGGCCAAAAGACCAGACAAGTCCAATATGATGACCCACTAATAAGAGCACCTAGGGCAAGACTCAAAAATAGAAGTGAAATACATCAAAAGGACTCAACAAAGGAGAAAATACATCAAGATGTCTATAGTAGTGAGATCCAGTGCCGTCGAGGCCCCATCAAGTCATCCTATCCGTCTCCAGAGGGGAGAGATGTGTCGAGCCAGAGGGAGCTCTGAGTGATGTCCCCATCAACTCCCCTGGACTGGGAAGAACTCGACTCTGTCGAGTAAGGGTCTTCTTGGCTGCGGTAATGCTCCAGGAGATCAGGGTCCAGCTGCTGAAGATCCTCCCTGCTCACCCATGAGTCATCTGTAGGAGGCCGGCCCTTCCACCTGACCAGGTATCGCTCGTATACTTTGCTCCGGGTGACAGTGACCTGTTCATCCAATATCCGCTCTATCTGCTCCCGTTGGCCTCTCTGGGCTGGTGGAACTTTCTTGTGGGTGGGGGCTCTCTCAAAAAGTGGGACAGGCTCAATTCCCTCACTAGGTGTCACCGTGGAACCCCTGTATGGCACCAGGTCAGCCACATTGAATGTGGGACTTATTGCGTATTCCTCGGGGAGGTCTAACACGTAAGCGTTTGTGCCAATCCTCTTTAGAACCTGGAAGGGGCCTGATCCACGCGACCTCAATTTGGAGACATTCCCAGGGGAAAGCCTCTCAGTTCGTACCATCACATAATCACCTACGTGAAACTCCTGGTGGCGGCGGTGGGAGTCGGCCGACTTTTTATACACCTCATTGCTTTTGTTAATGTGTTTGCGATTTCCTCATGCAATTCCTTCATGTGTTGGGCAAATGACTCAGCACTAATAGACACTCTAGCATGCGGTGGCAAAGGAATGAGATCTGTAGGGGTTCTAGGCTTGTACCCATGCACAGCTTCAAACGGGCTCATCCCTATCGACCTATTCACAGAATTGTTGTATGCAAACTCTGCCTGGGGTAATATGAGATCCCAATTCCCGGGGCGATCCTCAACAAGGCACCGTAGAAGGTTCCCCAAGCTCCGATTGACAACTTCAGTCTGTCCATCGGTTTGGGGGTGGTAGGCTGTGGAAAACTTAAGCAGGGTCCCCATAAGATGCCAGAGGGTCTTCCAAAAGTAGCTGGTGAATTTGACGTCCCTATCTGAGATAATGGTCTTGGGTAGACCATGGAGTCGGACCACCTCTTCAAAGAATAGACGGGCCACATGGGAGGCGTCTGAGGTTTTGGAACAGGGGATGAAATGAGCCATTTTAGAGAATCGGTCCACCACGACATAAATGGAGTCATGTTTCCTTTGGGTCCGGGGTAGCCCTAGTACAAAGTCCATGCTAAGATCTTGCCAAGGTCGGTCTGGGACTGGTAAGGGAGTGTACATGCCTGTGTTTTGTTTGATTTGCTTAGCGGTTGCACATGTGCGGCATTGCCTCACAATTTTGGCCACATCCCTTTTGAGGCTGGGCCAATGGAATTGTCCTTCTACCAAGGCAATGGTTTTGTGAATCCCAAAGTGTCCAGCCAAGCCTCCTGCATGTAATTCCCAGATCAGAAAATCCCGTAGAGAGGTCCTTGGTATGCAAAGCCTATGGCCTTTAAAAATGAACCCGTCCTCTAAAATGAATCCTTGGTGTTCCTTTGGTGAGAGGGTGGACAGAGTGATATGGATTGGGCCAAAGTCCGGGCAAGCAGAGTACTCTTCTTTGAGTCTTTCAAACCCTATGACTTCCACCTGTATGGTAGCTAGCAAGGAAATTCTCCTACTGAGGGCATCGGCTGCTCGGTTTTCACTCCCAGCCTTGTGTTTGATTACAAATGTGTAAGCCTGGATGTGTTCGACCCATTGGGCATGTCGAGCATTCAGTTTCTGCTGGGAGTTGAGGTATTTCAGGGCCTCATGGTCGGAGAATATGACAAACTCATTAGGCAAGAGGTAGTGTCTCCAATGCCGGAGGGATTGTACCACAGCATAGAATTCCTTGTCGTAGGTGGAGTACCTCATCCTGGCATCACACAGTTTTTCGCTAAAGTAGGCCACTGGGTGTCCTTCCTGGCTAAGGATCCCACCAATTCCTACCCCTGAGGCATCGCAAGTCACTTCAAAGACTTTGGAGAAATCAGGGAGGCATAAGACAGGGGCTTGGGTCATTCTCTCTTTGAGCTCTTGGAAGGCTCTAGTGGCGGTCTTGGTCCACACAAAGGTCCCCTTTTTGAGGCAATCGGTGATAGGGGCTGTGATGGTGCTGAACCCCCTGATGAACCTCCGGTAAAAGGTGGCTAACCCATGAAAACTGCGGGCTTCATGGAGGGTGCGAGGTTCAGGCCAATTGATGATGGCTTGGACTTTGTCAGGGTCCATGGATACGCCCTCTGTGGAGACAACATACCCCAGGAAGGTGATGGATTGGGTCATAAAGTGACACTTCCCTAAATTGGCAAAGAGGCTTTCCTTCCTAAGGGTGGTGCAAACTTGCCTTAGATGACTGAGGTGGGCTTCCTTGGTTCGGCTGTAAATGAGGATGTCATCAAAATAAACTACCAGGAAGACTCCAATGTAGGGCCTCAGGACCTCGGTCATAAGGCGCATGAAGGTACTTGGGGCATTTGAAAGCCCAAAAGGCATCACCAGCCATTCATAAAGTCCATCCTTGGTTTTAAAGGCTGTTTTCCATTCATCCCCGGGCCTTATCCTAACCTGATGATAGCCACTTTTGAGGTCTATTTTGGAAAATATGGTGGCTCCGGCGAGCATGTCCAGCATGTCGTCAAGTCTAGGTATGGGAAACCTATATTTGACAGTAATCTTGTTGATGGCCCTGCTATCAATACACATTCGCCATGTCCCATCTTTTTTTGGTGTGAGGAGGGCCGGGACGGCACATGGGCTTTTGCTCAGCCTAAGAAACCCCTTTCTAATCAGTTCCTCCACTTGCCTCCTTAACTCAGCATGCTCGGTGGGATTGAGGCGATAGTGGGGCATGTTTGGGAGGGTGGCTCCTGGGACAAGATCTATAGCGTGCTGGACATCCCTCATGGGTGGTAGTTGGTCGGGGAGTTCCTTGGGAAAAACGTCCTTAAATTCTTCCAAGAGAGGGTGGATTTCCACGGGGTGAGGGTTGGAGGGAGTTGCCTCCCCAAGGCATATGACAATGGCACAAAGGGGTGCTCCCCGGGTTATCTCTTCTTCGAGCTCTTTCTTGGTGATAAGGTGGAGGCCTTTGACTGTCGGAGTTGCAGGTGTGTGACTTTGTGTTGAAGATTTGGTTGGAGCAATCGAGGCCTTGGGTCTTGGTGGTGTGGGAAGGATTCCCTTGGTGGGTGGTTCTTTTTGGGGAGGGGAGGGGTTGAGACGGATAGTCTTCCCCTCGTGGTCAAAGGTGCAAGTGTTTGTCTTTCCATGGATAGTGGCATTGACATCATATATCCAAGGTCTCCCCAATAGGATGCTTCCTACAGCCATAGGTATGATATCGCACCATATTTGCCCTTGGTAGGATGAAAAGGTGATGGGGATAAGGCAACATGTGTTGACGGGTAGGGAGTGGTTGTTTATCCAGGACACACGGTAAGGTTTGGGGTGGGATGTAGGGGTAAGTCCTAGGAGTTTGACGGTGTCCGGAGACACGGCGTTGACACAACTCCCATTGTCTAGGATGACCTTCCTAACATGGTCCCCGATTTTGATAAATGTGTGAAAAATGGAAGTCCTCCGCCAATCATCCTCTTGTGGTTGTGTGAGGGTGCACCTTATCACCCCTAGGTGGCTGGAGTGGGGGTCCTCCTCTACTCCTTCTTCATAGAATTGCTCATGGTATTCCTCTTCCCATTCTAAATTGGCCTGATAATCCTCAATAGTACCCTCATGTGTTTCCTGAGTAGTAGAAGGTCCACCCTCAATAACTAGGCTTGACAACCCCTTAGAGGGACAGTGGGAGGCTATGTGGCCATAGCCATGGCATTGGAAACACTTGATCATGCTACTCATTGGGGTCTTCCCTTTGGAGTTGTCTTCCTTTCTAGGGGGAGGATTGGGTGTGGTGGGTGGCGGGGAGGGTCTTGTAGGAGTTCCCCCGCTGGGGGGTGGTGTTCTTAACAAAGGAGGGAGGTTGGGACGTGGTCCTGACCCTTTGGGAGGGGCAAACCTAGGATTTCTGGAGAATCTCTCTACATCCCGAGCTATTTGATAGGCAATTTCCAAGCTATGCACTTCCCTCATAAAGAGCTCCCGTTTGATGTGGGAAGGAGACCATTCCTAAACCGGGATAAGGTAACGGCTGGATCCTCAACCACACCGCACCTTAGGAGATATGAATCAAATTTCTCAATATACTCTTCCACGGTCTTTCCCTCTTGGGTAAGGCTTTGCCATTCATCAAGAAGAAGTTGGCTATAGGAGATGGGAAGGTATTTGTTCCTAAGTTGATCTTTCATGTCAATCCAAGTGTTAATGGGTTCCTCACGCCTGATCCTCCTTTGGTTTTCAACCTTTAGCCAATAGGTTTTGGCTAGTTTAAGGAGGTGCATCTTGGCCAATCTAACCTTCCTCTCCTCGGTCATGGGGTACCACTCGAAGTATTGATCCATGCCATGCTCCCAATCTTTGTAGACACTAGGGTTGTGAGACCCATCAAAATTAGGGGCTTCCACTTTGATCATTCTTAATAGGAGTTCATCATGATCCTCACGTGGTCGCCTCTCATAGTGTCGAGGTTGAGGAGCTCTCTCTTGTTCACGATACCACCCATCATCTAGGTCTTCCCTCTCATGTTCATCCCGCGGAGGGGGAAATCTTTGGGCATAGTTCCTAGGTGGGATTCTCTCATGATGTCGGGGCCGTTGAGGCCTCTCCGGTTCGTGGTACCACTCATTCTCAAGGTCTTCCCTACCCGGTTCAACTTGTGGAAGGGGAGTTCTTTGGGCAGGGATCCTAGGTGGGGCCCTTAATTCCTCTAGCTTATCCATTCGGGTGGTAAGTCCATCAAGTTTCTCTAGGATAGCCCTAAGGATAGGGTCAACTTGCTCCATAGGGGCAGGTGGGACTTCACTAGGGATGCCTTGGTTGCCCTGAGAATGGGAACTCATGGGGGGATCGGAAGTTGGGGGGTTGGTTTGGTAAGCGGTGCCTCTACGGGTGGACATGCACGAAGGAGAAGAGATTGACACGCGGGTGGAAGTGCAAGAGCCCTTGGACCTAGGCTTGTAGAGACAAGTCTAAAACCTGGCTCTGATACCAATTTGATGTGACACAAGTATAGGGTATGCAGCAAGCAAACGCAAACCTCGGACCTAATCCGCATTCACAATCACATAGCAAGTAAAATGATAAATTGAGACCGAAACGCCGTCGCACACTCGCAAGCCCCGGGTAACTATATGATGCTAGAAGGAGGTGATGGATCAAGACCCTAACTGGTAGAGTGCCAGCAGGGCTAGGGTTATCCTCCCGAGGGTACGTGGCCCACACTTTGGGGCTGTCCGGTGCCACTTGGGGCACAAGGTCCCACTCTCTCACAATGACCACGGTGACCACTCAATGATGATGGCTCCGGGAACGGGCACTCACTCTCTTGCGCAACGGAGCTATGTCTACGGATATTAAACAAACAGACACTAATATAAATGGAGCAAAGTTTTAGAGCTCACCTGGTTGGTTTGAAGAAACCAACCCCGTTTGGAGACGTGGGCGAGCGGGGAAGTGTGATCCCCGCACACTGCGCCGATGAAGCTTGGGCTGCTAGTTACATGAACTACACCCCACGCAGGAGGGTTGAACTAGGGGTGGGGTAATCACAATTACATCAAACACTACCTCCACGCAGGGAGGGGCGCTAAGCCGGCCAGGCGAGAGAGAGAGTTCTGCCGAGGACGACGGAACGGGCGCCGACGTGGTTCTGCCCACTTGTAGTTGGAGGGGACAGGAGGTCGCTGTTGCAGTCGTAGCTTGCTCTCAGGAATTTTGCCGATGACGAGATCAGTGAGGATGGCTTTGTAACATGGACAGGGATGCCTCAGATTTATGTCAAATTCTTCTGCCGTTGCTGGTGGTCGTGGTTGAGACTCGAACAGGACGTCGGAATCTGGGGTTGGCAGCTTCAGAATGGATGCAGCCGGATGCAGAAGTTGTACCTGGGGCTTCCGGACTCAGAATCTCGATCCGTCAGAGTTGTTGGATCCGTGGACAAGTCCTCTGCACAGAAAAATTGACAGAGACTCCTTCTGAGGTCGGGGTGGACAGGAGGGATCCGTTGAGTGGGATCTGGTCACGGCAGACAGCAGGAGGCAGACCCGGACGATGGTGGGAGAAAATTTGGAACTCTAGCTCCCGGAGGCCGAACGGGGTTCCGTTTCTTGCTCCTAATCGGGGATAGGGAGAGGAAGATCTTTGGAGAAGAAACTTCAGTCTGGATCTGTCGCTGTCGACCGTGGTTGAGCTTCTAGTCGGACTCTGGTGCTCTGCAGCTAGTTCCAGACGCTGTCGGAGGAGATCAGCTCTCACGGGTGGCCACGAACTTGGAACGGAGTGCTTCCACTTCGCCTGGGAAGAGGACTGGGAGCCCTTTCCATAATGGTATGCCTTGCCTTCATAAGCCACTATATGAGTTCGGGGGAGCCTCTGCAAAACGTGTCTTCTTCTGCTACCTGTAGTGGGGCAGGAAGTAGGAGAGGGGGTGGGATGGAGGCATGGGAGGCTAATGTTTGGTGGAGGTGGAGAGGGTGGGGGTGTTCGTAGGTGGCAGGGGGGTTGTGTGGGAGTGGAGGAAGGGGTGGAGCAGGGGTGTGAAGGGGCAGGAGGGTGGAGAGGAAGTGGGGGCCGAAGCTAGTGGAGGTGGAGGTGGGGTTCGGCCATGGCAAGGATGTAAGGGGGGGAGTGGCTGTTTGCGCAATAGGTGGAGGGGGGCTGGAGTTTGAATGGTCTTGGGGTGTGAATGAAGGTGTGGGGGAGTGGGAAGGTTGCTTGGGGAAGAGGGAGGGGTGTATTGGAGGTGGGGAAGGTGTATGGGGAATAGGAAGAGTCACTTGGGAAGGGGAGGGAATTGATGGGGGTTAAGTGGCCTAGGGGAGGTGAAAGGTTGGAGGGGGAGGTGGCAGCTGAGGTGGAGGAGAGAGAGAGGAGGTGAAGGGGCAGGTTCGCCCTTGGGAGAGAGAGAGAAGGGGGGAGGAGAGAGAGGGGGATCCGCCCCAAGGAGAGAGAGAGGGAGAGAGAATTAGAGAGAGAGAGGGGGATTGCAATTATGCTCAATTCTTCAAATTTTCATTACCTTCTCAAGTGGGAGTTGGGGTTCTATATATAGGGAACCCAACTTTGTACAAAAGCCCTTGAGAAAAAGGGAAATAACAGATAACCAAGGGTGCAAGAAGGGGGCGCCCATGGGCCTAGCTCCCTAATGGGCCAAAAGACCAGACAAGTCCAATATGATGACCCACTAATAAGAGCACCTAGGGCAAGACTCAAAAATAGAAGTGAAATACATCAAAAGGACTCAACAAAGGAGAAAATACATCAAGATGTCTATAGTAGTGAGATCCAGTGCCGTCGAGGCCCCATCAAGTCATCCTATCCGTCTCCAGAGGGGAGAGATGTGTCGAGCCAGAGGGAGCTCTGAGTGATGTCCCCATCAGGCACTTAATCCAAGGCTGATCATTATTCTAAGAAGCTGCCATGTGGATAGCTAAACGTTGGAGATTATGACACGTGGCTGAAAGATTCCTGAAGCTTTCTGGCGGGAACGTTCTCTCCACACATCTAGGGTGTGAGCTAGTGGGCCCCAGACTGAAGCCTTATATAAGACCTTTCTTCTATGCAAAGGGAAAAACGCTGAACAGAAGACATCTGAGCGCAACCAGAGAGAAGAGTAAGAGAGACAGCAGAAGAAGAAGAAAGAGAGAGTAGAAGAGAAAGAAGAGAGTTCGAGAGCTAGAGAGAGGAAAGAGAGGCAGCAGAAGAGAAAGAAGGATAGAGAGAGAGATAGAGAGTTCGAGGAGAAGAAGAGAAGCTTCATCAGAAGATATGTCCCTACTAGAATCTGGATAAAATCCAATCCAGTCAACTCCATGGGAGCCACATCTGTGTTGATATAGTTTACAGCTTTCAGTTGCTGTGTTTTCTTGTCTTTTATTTTCTTTTGAATCTTTCTTCAAGCTGTTAGTCAGCAGAGCAAGCTGTGTCGCTCAGCGGTAGCAGAGGATTGGTTCCTCTGGACGGCTAAGCTGTATTGTCCAGCGGACGGTGAAGCTATAAGGCCTAGTAGTTGAAACTGTGAATCAGCGGTTTGTAGGCAAGCTATGTCACCCAGCGGTTTTCAAGCTGTTTGGCAGTGGAATCCACACTCTGGTTTGAGTGTGGGGTGGATGTAGGTCTGGAGGACTGAACCACCTAAAAATCTTCTGTGCAGTGGCTGGTTTGTTCTTTTGATTCTGCTAGATGCATGCTTAGGATCGTGATCTAATTGCATATCTGTTGAGTGGATCGTGATCAGTTTGCAATTCAACTGCATATGTGCTATTTGAACAATTGTTATTGAGCATCTTCTTAGGACAACAATTTGTCATTCCGTGGGTTGTTCTGTCAACCGAGTCTATTAGTTTTATTTCCGCAATAGTTACTTAATCTGAGTTTTATCTACTCAGTTTTTGGAGCAAATTTTTAAAGAGGGATTCATTCACCCCCCTCTGAATCTGTCTGCACCTATCATATTGACTTATCAAGAACATCCTGGCTGATGCACTTGCATCACTTGCTTCTTCTCTTTCATTTCCCCTCAGTCGTGCCACTGAGACCATTGTGGTCCAGCGGTTGGACGCCCCCTCTCTTCAGGATCCCTGGTTTGACAACCTTAGGAAATCTGTAGAAAGGAAGGTAGAAAGAGAAGAGGTGAAAGAAGTTTCATTAACTGAGCTTGAGGAGATCATAGAAGAAGAAGAGTTGCCGTGGTATTATGGGATTGAGCAGTATTGTAGGGATGGTTCATTTTCGAAGATGGAAAATGCCGAGCAGTGAAAGGCCATTAGAAGAGTCACCGCAAGATACACGATTGTTGCTGGAGAATTGTATAAGCGGTCTCTCAATGGAGTTCTAATGAGGTGTCTAGATGACAATGAGACTTGGAAGGTTGTGGAAGCAGCTCACTCTAGTGAGTGTGGAGGGCACGTAAATGGGTAGGCGTTGGCGAAGAAGATTCTCAGGCAGGGCTATTACTGGCCAACCTTAGCTGAAGATTGCTCCACCTATGTCCGTAGGTGTCTTCAATGCCAGCTCCATGCTGACGAGATCCATGCTCATGCTTCTTCTCTCCATCCTCTCTCTTCTCCCTGGCCATTTTCCATGTGGGCCTTTGATATCATCGGACCTCTCGGTGACCCGAATTCCGCAGTCAAGCAGAAGTCCTTCATTTTGACGGCTATGGAGTACTTCACCAAGTGGGCGAAAGTTGAAGCTTATGCAGAAATCAAAGCCACCAAAGTATGCCGCTTGAAGTCTCGCAATCAATGGCACCCAAGAGGGGGGTGAATTGGGTGAAATCACAATTTTAACAAGGTTATACTCAATTTTAAGATTAAGCGAGAACACTAAGAGATAAGTGCAGGATAAACCAGATCTATCAAAAATAATCATTGCAATAGCCCTTGGTACTAGACGGAGTTGACTGATCCGAAGATTTACTCACGCAAGCTGTTATCTTTCTGGCTAGAGTAACCTTGTCAGTTCGAATCCAGCTTTTGATATACCGAGGATCTATTTGAAGGTGATCAGTTAATCTAGATCTAAAGATAGCAATTAAACTAAATTTACAAGCATGCGCAGAGTGGGATAGGGGAAAAGGAACAAACCACAATAAGACAGTGATTTTTAGGTGGTTCAGATGCCACAGCGGCAACCTACGTCCACCCCTCACCAACCGTGAGGAACCACACACTATCTTGTAAAGAGATACAAGATCAACCACACACACACACAAAGACAAACAAACTTAACTGCACACACACACGGATCTGCGAAGATCCATACACACACATATGATTTAGGAATAGAACATAATCACACTTGAAGCTCAGAAAGATTGAGAATGAAAAACACAAAAGAAAAGGCTTGATTAATGCTCCCCCTTAGTTGATGAAGAATTCCTTGGATGCAGCTTGAGCTGCACTTGGTCTGGCCTTTGATCTCCTTCAGATATGGCTTGATCTTTACCTGAGAATGGAGGAAGAAGGATGAAGAACTCTTCTCGGAGCACTGTTCACGTCTACAGTGCTAACTCCCTTCTCTTCCCCTTTGGTAGCCTCCTTGATCCACCTTGAGCATTAGGGTTTTCTTAACCGTCTTGTATATGTTATATAGACTTGAGTGGTCCATGGACTCCCCCAGACCAGATCCACAATTTCTGGAGGGTTTGGTTGCTTAGGGATTAAACAATACCAAGAGGGATGGCTTTTCTCGAAGTGACAAAAGTCAACAATTATGGGCAGCTCAGGGTTGGCGGTCGACCTACAGAGGCCAGCGGTCGACTGCTAGGAGCATCCCTATAGCCATTTGGCTGCTGGAAAAATAGGTCGACCGCTAGTGTCCTGGCGGTCAACTGTCATTTTTACAGGTCTTCTTCTTTTTGGTTCTGTGATTTCAGGTCGACCTCCACTGGTCCAGAGGTCGACCGCCAATCTCCAAACCTGCAAAAATCAAGTGTTAGCCCGCTAAAAAACTATCCATAAGTTCGATGATTGAAATGGGCTTGTGTTATGGTTGATTACAAGTTTGTTTAGGCTCATTTTAACACATGGAAGGATTCAAGAACACTAAGTTGAAAAGGAATGAAATTTGATAGTTTAGAGCATAAGACTTTGTTCAAATACAAGGCACGTAGGAGATAAATGTCCTGGGTTTTGTTATCATCAAAATCACTCAGATATGCTCAACACCGCTTCATCCTGAAGAATATCATCTCGTGGTTTGGAGTGCCAAGTGATATCGTCACCGACAACAGGCCTCAATTCATTTCTCAAGAACTCCGGGACCTCTGTAAGAAGTTTAATATATCATTGCATCATTCATCACCATACTACCCCCAAGGTAATGGCCAGGCTGAGGCCACGAACAAAACCCTTCTTAAAATCATCAAGAAAACATGCGAGTCACACAAATTTGCTGATTGGGCCGATAAACTGGTAGAAGCTCTACGGGCTTATCGCACCTCCGTCTGTACTACCACGGGGTAAACTCCTTTTGCTCTGACCTATGGGATGGAGGCAGTACTCCCGTACGAGATCCTGATCCCTTCCCTAAGGGTACAGCTGGACAAAGAACTTAATCTCGACGAGCGTCGAGAGGCGTTGCTAGTCCAACTGGAACTCTTAGACGAGAAGAGGCTTAACGCGACCAATCATGTCTATGTTTATCAAAAACGTGTCTCGCGGTATTTCTAAAAGAAGGTTATTAAAAAAAAATTCCAAGTGGGTAACATGGTTCTGAAACGCAAATTTATCAGATCAGCAGGTCCCAGGTCTAAGCTGCAACCCAACTGGGAAGGGCCGTTTGTAGTTAAGAATGTCTATCCAGGTAATGCGTATCGTCTAATCAATGCGGAGGGTTAGGAATTGCCGAATCCGTGGAATGGGCTATATTTAAAATGCTTTTATCCATAGAGTCAAGCCAGCGATAGCCCGGCGGCGGGGTGTGCCTTCACCTGATCGCAAAAGGGGGATCCCCGGTTCAACATTTCACACACTACACGACCCCCCGTGGTTCGGTTTTCATCTTTTGCGCAACACTGTCTCTCCCCTGGCCATGCTTAGGGGAGGGTGAAGATCCTTACTTCTCTTCTCTCTCGGCTGAAAATAGGGGCAAGTGGTGAATAAGGGGGCGAGAACTGATCTAGACCCCCCGATGAAAGAGGTCTCAAATAGGGGCAGTCGGTTATGACCTTATTCCGCAGGGTAAAAGAGCCAGAAAAAGACTAAGAAAAGAAATGGAGAAAGAAAGGGGCAAAAATCAAAGCTAAAAGCTCACCCAAAGCTCGAAGCTCTCAAAAGTTAGAAGTCCCCAAAATAATAAAACTAGGCATGGCAAGAGTGGCAGTACAGTTTCCCCGCGGGACGTTATGAGCCCGGTCGTATGCGTGCCTAGAGCGGATGTAGGTTCGATGACGGACACAAAGTCCCGGCGCAACAGACCAAATTCTTTAAAAAGAGGATGTCGTGAGAAGAACCCAAGCCCTAAAAACCTCTATACCTACCGCCAACTTTTCTGCTAAATCTTGTTTTATTTTCCAAGGAATGGATCCCACCCCGGGTATGGCCTCGGTAGAGACACCGTTAAGCGAAATTGGCCCCGGCCACGGGCGGTCCCTTTTAGCACGTCTTGGACCTGGAAAATAAGATTTCCAGGTCCAAAAAAAGCAAATATTTCAAAACCAAAAAAAAGCAAATATTTCAAAACCCAAAAAAAGCAAATATTTCGAAACCCAAAAAAATCAAATATCTCAAAACCCAAAAAAAGCAAATATTTCAAAACCCGAAAAAAAACGCAAATATTTCAAAGACCAAAAAATCAAATATTTCAAAACCCAAAAAAATCATTTTAAATCCAAAAAGTGAATATTTCAAAAAAAAATCCAAAAAAAAATCAAATATTTCAAAAACTCAAACAAAAAAAAATCGAACATTCCAAAATCCAAAAAATTAAAATTTTAAAATTACAAAAAGGGTTTTATGATTTGCATTCATAGCATCCATTACATTCATCATCATTTCATTTGCTTATTTAATAAGGCTTACCATCTTGACCAAAAATCAAGAACTTGTCATTTCTTAACTTACCACAGGCAAGGGGTGAAGCCTAAAACAGATTCAATCTATCTTTTTTGTTTGCGTTTGTGTGTGTACAGGAGCAGGTTGAAGTTGAAGGATCAGTCAGTCCGTGACCGCGTACACTCTGGAATCATATCCCAACTCACTCATTCACACCGACAAAGCCCAAACTCAACTCAAAACAAATTATTAGCTTTATTCATTCATATCAAATTCTCTAAGCACAAATCTCTACATCAAAACCATCATGAAGAACAAAACAAAATCACTCAGTCCTCCGCAGGGCATCCCCGCGGGGACGTATCTCTCTCAACTCTATAACATAGGCCTGGCATGTCGCCGGGATCTCTACAACCTCTGCTGGTAGGGTAAGCACCCTGCTCACCTCCCACATGATCAGGGCACTCCTGACCGCCTGCTCGTCCTCCTCTATATCGATCCTCCTCGCCTGTAGTGCAGGAAGGTGGGGTAGTGCTGGTAGAACAGTCCGGGGTAGTCCAACCTGTAGGTAGCACCGGTGCGGGCTGTACATTGCCAGCGCGGTGTCGTTCACGTGCCTCAAGTCCAAGCCCGGCCTCCTGGGAACTTTGACAGTGGTGTCGCGGAGGAAGTCCGGGCGCATCACGAACCAATCCAGGGGCAGCCTGTTGATGTGCAGTCGCCACTCATCCCTGGTCTTCTTTTTTGCTGTCCTGCACTCTACCTGTGGAGAGAATCCGAATGCGCCACCTATGAAGAAGAGGGGGTGGCTCCCGAAGATCCTGCTAGCTGAAGTGACGTCCTCCTTGTAGATGAATTTCATCCTAACACCCATCCAACACTCTAAGAGGATCATAGAGCTAAATAGGGGACCTCCTAAGGCTGCTGAGGTGAGGCCCTCGTACAAGTAGGCAAGGATTGCCTGGGAGAAGGAAAGCCCCTACCATAGGCCACTGATGGTGCTAAGAAGGGGAGTCTCTAGCACATGGTCAACTGAAGGAAACAAGATAGCCCCGCACAAGCAAATGGACACAGCCTTAGCTATGGCTTCATCCCACCCACACATGTTCCTGCAATGCTCCACTACCCACTGGCTAAGAGGAAGAAGGTGAATCTGACGTGGGCCTATGAAAGTGTGGACATCCCTGCTGTCTGGTATGAACCCTCCCAAGATAAGCCTAGGATCCATAGGGGCAACTGTGTGACACACAGAGTCTTCCCCTCCCACCTGGGACCTGGGTAAAGAGAAGTAGGTCTCTACCTTCTCCAGTAGGATAGTGGCCTCAAATGATGGGAATATGAATGTATGGGTCTGTGGGTGCCAGATTTCTACTAAGGCTGAGATGCTGTGCCAATCAAGGGAAAGCTTTGGATAGCTCTAACCCAGTACTAGGAGAGGTTGAAAGTGCCAAGATCTCAGGGTAGATGTCACTCCTAGGGGCAAGGCGCGGACCATGGGAGCCAACCACTTCAAGGTGGAATACCGCCTGGGGCCAGGGAGAAGCTGAGGTGGGAGGAAAGAAGATGAAAGAAAAGAGAGAGGAAGGAAAAACATGTAAGTAAATGAAAGAATTGAATTAAATGAAATCATGATTAACTTACCTTTCTCAGAGGGCTCGAGCTGAGATGTCGTGGGATCGTGGTCAGTCATTGGAGTACTTCCCGCTCCTTCCTGGCCGGCTTTGGCCCTTCAAAAGATGCTTCCTCCATGGAACTCCCCTCTAGGGCCCTCTTCATGATGGTTTGGTGAAGTATGGCAAAAGTTTTGAGACTTAGACGAGGGAGGATGTGTGAATCACGAATTTAGAATCCCCTCCTACTTATAGGGCTTGTTAGGGAGCTTAGGTCTCTTAAGATTGGGATTAGATAAGTTTAGGGAGGGTTGAGATAAGGTTTGGATGGAGTTGGATGGTTTACCCTCGGGTTAGGACTCTCCAGGAGAGTCCCTTTTAAATTCACAGGACGCCCATTTGGACGATCTCACGATAGACCGTCTATCCTATTGAGCGGCCTCAGAGAGACCGTTTAACATCTTCCAGAGAGTTCGACTGCTGAAGTTTGAGCGGCCTTAGACAAACCGTTCTTGTTATCGAGCGGCTACTTATAAGCCGTTCTACTTTCGGGACGGCGGTCAGAGGACCATTTATTTTCCTTCAGTACGGTCTAAATAGTGATCGACTGTCTCCTTCGGTGGCCCACTGGGAACCGTTCTACTCATCTGAAGCTTTCATTCAACCAGTTGTGCACCTGTGTCGCTAGTAGTCGTGTCCATCCCTCTTCTCACTCAGTTGGCATCGCTCATCCCACTCAGTTGGCGTCACTCTTCTCACTCAGTTGGCGTCCCTCATCCCACTCAGTTGGCGTCCCTCATCCCACTCATTTGGCGTCCCTCATCTCACTCATTTGGCATCCCTCTTCTCACTCTTGTGTCGTCTCTCTCTCACTCACACTTGGCTCTCTCTCGCTCACTCGTTTCGTCTCTCTCTCACTCACACTCGGCTCTCTCTTGCTCACTCATGTCGTCTCTCTCTCTCTCTGTCACTCACTCGTGCCGTCTCTCTCGCTCTCACCCGTGTCCGTCTCACTCGTGTCGTAGTCATAGTCAGTGTCAATCATTTGCATGCATTCATACATTTCATACATCCACAAAATCAAAATTAACAAAGAAAGGCATATCACTATCATATCATATCATGTACAGAAGTCGGGCCCCGAGTACAAAAGTCAGGACTGTCCCTCTCCCTGGCCCCCGTCACTGTCTACACCGCCCTCGTGCCTTTTTGGTGGAGGCATCGCTGAAGTCGCATCGTCACGCTGACGTCGTCGGTGCTGCTCATCCTCCGGTGACCGAAGGAACCCGTGAAGTAACTCCTCACAGAGCCGTGGGTGCCGTGGTTGCCGCTTGGGGTCCCGCTGCGTGATCGCCAGCTCATCTCCTTATAGGCCCGCAGCTCTCCACTCAGCCCAGACGCATCGATCAGAGCCTGATCCTGCTCCGCTCGGACCCGCACCAGCTCCTCAGCTCCAGCTCGGAGTCGCTCCAGCTTTGCTCGCAGGAGGGCCGTCTCGAGGGTGTCGGTCAGTCGGCTCTGTGCTGCCTCCTCCCGTACACGGGCCACCTCCTCCCTAGCCACTGCCCGGCTCTGCTCTAGCTCTACTCTAAGACGGGTCAGCTCAGACGTCTGCATACACATGTCATGGTCAGTCAATTGCATTTCATACATTTCATAAGCATAAATAACAAGGGAAAATGTAGTGATCTTGCGTACCCTCTCGGTGAGTGCCACCTCGGCCGCCTTGGCCCGCGCTACCATCCGAGTGAAGTCGGCCTCCCGCTCGGCCTGATCTACAGGAGTCTGGGTAGAAGAAGAAGAAGGAGCATCGGCCCCCTGTCGCTGGGCCCCCTCGGCACGCTGCATCCAAAACTCCAGGTCAGTCACATACATAGTCATGATCATAAGCATTTGCATAATTTAGAGAGTTTAGGGTTTAGAAAACTCACCAGTAAGGCCAGGGCCTGTCGGGCCTCATCCCGCTCCCTGATGGTGGAGTGCAGGAGCCCCTGCAGCTCCGCCAGTCGTCCCACAGGGTCAATCTGCATGTAGAAGTCCAAGTGTCAGTGCATCATCATATAGAAACCATAAGCATAATAAGTAGAGTTTGAGTTTAGAAGTCGTACCGGTCGGTGGACACCCCAAAACACATGATCCCGGTAGTGTCTAGCGTACACGGTGTAGTACGCTGAGTCGCTCTCTACTCGTGCGGTCACCACTCACCCAAGAGCTATCCAGTCAGCCACCTGCATAGCATTCCTCGCCGTCCAATCAAATGCTGCCGCCAGGCCCCGAGTGGTCCTCGTCACACGCTCCCCCACCTTCTCAGGCGCCGGGAACTCCACCGCGGGCTGATGGACCCTGATGGTCCTCATCACCAATCTGTAGTGTAGTGGCTCCACCACATTCATGCAGTGAAGCCACACATCTCGTCCGGCAAAAGCGAGGGCGCCAACCACCCAAGGCTGACCCTCCTGGCCCTCCTCTGTGAAAGGTGTCCACTGTACCTGCAAGGAATAGAAAGTCGCATCAGCATCTAGAATTGCATTTAATTAAAGAGTCTAAGTTTAGAAGTATACCACGGCAAACGGTAGAGCATCCAGGTCGTCCTACAGCTCTCGGACCTGCCGTCTCAGGCTGCAGTCTCTCGAGGTGCTGTCCACCTCCGTGCAATCGGCAGGAGCCTAGGACGGGTCTCCTCGCCTCTGTCTAACCCACGTAGGTGTACGTAGGCCCACACCTGCATCACAACATCGTGTCGGCATTTAGGAAACATATAGAGTTGCATAATTTAGTCTAGGGTAGGAGTCATACCTGGAGTAAGGGGGAGAAGCCCCCGAGCATCATCCGACGGGCCGTCGAACTCAACGTGTCAAACAAGAACGCAAGGACTACTGCTTCCCACGCGTAGTCACCCACGTGGCTCAGCTCCTCGAGGAAAGGAAGGAACCGGCAGCTCATCACGTCCGCCCTGGTGGAGAAGAGGAGTTGCCGAACATCAGCATCAGGAATCGTCGTAGCACTATGTCCGCCTCTGCTCCCGGCTCCACAGCCACCCTCGGTCGCGCCAGCTCGACCAGCCGCTACAGGTGCTCTTCTGGCTGCTCACCAACTGCAACTCCCGCCCATCGTAATCCCAGGCTGTCCTGGAGACGAGCCCGGGGTAGGAGGGTCGACTGCCTCTCGAGGCACCGCAGCTCTAAGCCCAGCATCCCCCGAGCCATCGCCCGGTAGTCAGGAAAAGTGGTCCCGCTAACCGGTAGCATGTGCACTCGAAGGCCAATGAGTCTAGCCACGTCCTCCAGCGTGGGGACCATATGCCCCCACGGGAAGAGGAACGTACGACTCACTGGTCGTGCAAGGCGTAGAGCAGAGCTGTGTCAAACCGACACACCTCAATGCTCAGAAACGGGGCGAACCCCATGGCAGCCAACCGCTCCCGCTGAAAGTCCGGCAGTGCCAAGTACACCGCTCGGACCTGCAGCCACGAGGTGCGGGTCCTGCGCTTTCCCTGCATTTCATTCATTCATTTTAATGCATTTAGTAATTTATTTAGGCATTTTTCATAAATAAATAAAAAAAATCAAGGCTCAACTCTCTGTCAGAAGGACGGTCTCCTTTAGACCACTCTTCCTCCTGAACGGTTTCATATGGGCCGTTCCAGTCCTGAGGTTCCTTGTTTTGAACGGGCCATCATTGGCCGTCCTTACGTAGAACGATTTATCATTCACCGTTCTTCCCCTGGTTTTTTGGATTTAGGCGGCCACTCCTGAGCCGTTTGGAGGCAGGGCGGTCTGATGAAGACCGTATTGTTCTGGGCTGGCAAGGTGATGAACGGACCAATGTGGCCCGTTCGTCGTTTGTACGGTGAACCTCTCACCATCTTTCTTTGTTTCGGTTCTAGTATTGTACGGCCACCCTTGGGTCGTGTGGGTTATGGGCGGCTCTATGTGAGCCGTATGTTATTGTTTGTGCGGTTTCTTGTAAACCGCCCTACCGTCGTCTTCCCCGACGACGGTGAGGGTTTCCCCACCGGCGGGGAGGCCACCGTTTCCCCCACACCGGCCCTTAAGAGCCCTATTCCCCCTAAAAGACTCCTAGAACTAGCATGCTTGCAATAAAAATAAGAAAATGGCTAGGGGGGCCTACCTCGGGGTCCCGGGCCACTTTTGCCTTCGCCACGGGTTCACCGGCGTCTCCTTCCGGCACCACTTCGCTCCCTCCGACGTCAGCGGCAACGGCCGCAACTTCTTCCACCACCGCGGGCGCAACTTCTTCCTTGACGGCAGACGCCTCCGTGACCTCTCCCTCCGCGGCGGCCGCCGGTGGCGGCAGCGGTGGCGCTTCGTCGGCCGCCAGTGGCGGCATCTCCTCCTCCGTGGCCATAGTAGGGCATTGAGCCTGATGCCTGGTCCTCATTGGTGAGTGAATGGGAGAATGAGAGAGATTGAGAATGAGAGAGATCGAGAATGAAGGATTGGGGTGTTTTGGGTTGCCCCCCTTTGTTCTCCCTCCCACCGTCGGTTACGGTGGAGGGAGGGAGACGAAGGGTTTTAGCTTTTCGAAGTTGCAGAGGTTATACGGGCTATCGTTAGACCATCCTTCGTTTGAACGGTTGCGAGGTGACCGTTCGTATTCAACGGTATGCTACCTAAGTCGATTCAAATTCCATATATAGATGGTTCACATCTAACCGTTCTTTTTGGGCGGTTGGTATTTAACTGTTCATGTTTGAAGTTGTCTTACCCTCATTTCTGCACTTGGTTTTCAATTGATGAATTTTGGCTATTTTGTGATATCATTGAAAATCTTGCTAACAATCTTATGTGCAGCATCAAACTCTCACTTGCCGTTTCACCTGCACAGGTAAGTCAGTTATGGCCTTCTATCCCTATCACCCTTATTGCATTACTAGACGATATTATGTTATATCATCTCGAGAACCAGTTGGTTATCTACGTGTTCCAGGATCTGATGTTCCCCTTTAACAAAAACAATGATGATCCAAGTTCACGTGTTTAATCTTCGGATATGCCGTTAGGTTGGGATGTCATGGGGAGGATGGTTCTATCCTGCACGCTGTGGTTGCAGATGGTATCTTGACTCTAATTTTCCCAGCCTAGCAATATTATTCTCGAGTATTTTATATTTTAATCTTTCTTTGCATTTGTTTTAATGATTTCTTTTATTTTAGCCCAGCATGCATCATACGCATCTTTTGAGCATTCATGCCCCATGGTTTGCCTGCAGAATGTCCCACCAGTGATGGTTAGCTGTGCGTTCAGTGTTTGAGTAAGAGGAACTAATTCCACTCTGAGTTCGAAGGTTCTCTTTGGTCAATTCGCTTGGTTTGATTGATTAAGAGGTCCCCGTCTGGAGCTTTAGCCTGTTTCCTTTACTTTTGTTGCCTGCTTTTGGCCTCCTCATTGGACCACGGGATTGTGTCCCCCATGAGGTTGGTCTTATCGATTTGTTTCATTTCGTTTAGTTTAGTTCCTCCAGACTAGTGTCGCTTTTGGTTTAATCATTCCTTGCGTTTGGTTCAGAGTTTTCCGGAAAATTCCTGTCGCTTGTTGGTAAAAAAAAACGGGTGTCGTTTTACCTTAACGCCCGCTTTCCGGTCCACTCCGCTGCACTTCCGCTTCGTCTCCATGTTCCATGTCACTTTCACTTCACTTCCGCTCGCTCCCCTGCAAAGAGGACGTTAAGGGGGGGCATATGTTGACACCTATTTTTTGTCGATAAGTTGAGTCGTTCCTCTTACTCTCATTTGTTGATGCCTCGAGTTGTCCATCGCTCGTTGGGGCTATTTTCAAGCACGTTTTGGGCCAATTTTATGGGTAGCCTCCCTCCCTGGCTAGGTTTGTTTCAATTATGGGCTTAATGAGCCTTGATTTTGGTTGATTGGTCTTTTCTATAAGTTTCAAGCACCCATGTACATGTACGGTTCATCCCTGGCCGCTCAATCAATATGCGGTTGACTGTAGGCTTTCCATACATTCATGGAATATTTTGTTTAATTTTCTGAATTTCCACCGACAAGCATTTATGCGATCTTCCCCTAGCCGTTCAACATGATGGACGGACGGATGGTAGCCGCTCATCTCTCAGAGTCCTACGCTTGGTGGCTTTCTCAGATAATTACCTAATTAATCTATTTATCACCAACAAGGCTAGAACAGTTGGTCCTTGGCCGCTCTACCTTTGAATTTAGGCGGATTGTAGCCGTTCATTTATGAGAGTCCAATGGCGAACTATTCGGCCGGTTCAATGGATAATTTGGATTATTTTGTGAATTTTTGAATTTCCACCGACAGGGTTGGACGGCCCAGAATGGGCCGCCCATATGGATGTGTGGTCTATCGTTAGACCGTTCATCTTCTCGATTGCTGAAGATTCAACATATTTTCTCTCTCTCCTCGTGGATTTATCCCAAACTTCTTCCAGCCATTTCTCTGCGAATCCTCAACCATTTCGAGTGCCGTTTCTTCCAGATGAAAGATAATTGAATTATCTTCATCTTTTGTTTGATAATCTCAACCTGAAAATGCTTCTAAACCCTAATTCCGAGCTAGGACTTTAGGTGCTCTATAAATAGACCCTAAAGGCCGGGTTTGAAAAGGGGGGGGGGGAGATTTTGGTCGACGGCGAAGCCCTGCTGAATTCTTGAGCGACCTAGCACCAAGGAGGGAGGTCTTCTACGTCCATATAGGCCTCCGGTTCAGAGAGTAATCCTAGTCTTGAGTCCTTTTGCATTTGATAGTTCAGTTTTTTTTCTCATGGCATGTTTGTTTCTACACATCCATTCTCCCACATTTTCATTGTCTGCACTGTCATGCACACACCCTCCCATGTTTTCTGACGCCCTAGGGGTTTAAAAATCCCCCAGGTATCCCCCATTCAAATACTTATGTTCATTTCCCTTCATTAACTTGAGTTTTTCCTTGTGTTCTACACTTTATTTTGTAGGTCAGCAGTACACTAACGCGAGGCCCATCTTTTCTGGCCGGACGGAAAGGGTGGAGGTTGGACCCTTTGTAACTTCTGGCGTGGTGGTCTTGCGTGGTTCTCTACCATCCGTTCAAGGAGACGTGCAGTGCCACTTGGACCATCCTTCTTCTTCCTGCGGTCGTAATAGAGCCGTTCAATAGCTAGGAGTGCTTCATCCCGCGTCCTCTGCAGTGTTCTTAGACGGTCTGTCGTGAGACCGTGTATCTTATAGGCGGTTCTTCCTGAGCCGTATATCTTTACAGCGCTGCACACCAGGCGAGTACCTCTCCCTCTTTCCAAGGTACAACGTGTTCATCACGTTCGGCACCTTGGTGGCGATCACAGGTTTTTATTCCTCCCTTTCCCTCTGTCTTCATTCATTTCCCATGTTGGATGTGGTAGGATAGACATGGGAGGGCATTAAGGGACGGACGGGAGGAGAAATATATCTACAGAGAGTTGCTATGAAAAGTATTGAGATTAAACTAACCTGAAGACTAAATGGAGTTCTAAAATTTCAGAAGATATGCTTTTACTTTTGCTATCACACTCATAATTTTCATTAGGCACAAGAGGATTTTTACGAGTATTTAAGTCCAGTCATGTCTTGTATCTTGAGGATACACGATGGTTAGACGCCAGTATCCCTAGATACTTGGTGTGACTGACTGTCATGCCATAATTAGAATATAGATAGCATTATCACCTCATGACATATCGAACCCCATATTGTTGATGAGGGGACATATTTCTCAGCAACTTTGCCATTGCTCTGCCTTGATTTTTCTTTTACATTACTGTAGAGATAACAATGCCACTTCATGACATATCTTACCTCATTTTTTATGAGGAGACATATTTCTTAGTGAACCAGTGTCATTGCTCTGACGCAATTAGCTCCTATAAATTCCAGCAAATCAGATTTGTTTAAGAGCAATACTTAGCTTAAGTTTCTCAAACAAGAAAGCCTTTGTACTAAAGATAAACTTTTAGATATAAGAAGGCATATCATGTCCAAACATGAAAAACTGGTTTCAGTCTATTAAGACCGAGTGCAACCATTTTCAGGGCAATTAAACGTTAAACCTCAAGAAATCATTAATTTTAAACCAATAGTTTTCATGTTCAGGGTAGTCATAAAGCTCCATAAAGAAAGATTCTTCTAGAAGATTTACTCTGATAAATGAATTCAACAATCAGACCGAAGATCCTCCAATAAGTTCAAGGCATTCAAGGAATTCTGGAAACATTCAACTAATGATTCAAGAAGTGGTAGATTCTAGATAATCCAAAGCAATTTGACCCTAGATGGAATTTAGTGTAACATCATTATGAAGCAGGGTCTTATTTCAGTAGTGAGGATAGATGATTACATAGTGAGACGGAATAAGGAACACTCCCCCTAAGGATATGCAATGAGCTCAGGCTGAAATAAGTGAGATAGGACTAGCAGCCTCAAAGGAAGTGTCGACACTGGCACTTTATAATGTCGACACCCTGAGCTCAAACAGAGAGTAGTTTTCAAACAGAATGAGCTGAGAGTTTGACCTGAATAGGTCTAAGGTCTGCCTGATCAACAAAGATTTTTTAAGCTAGGCAAGCTCCCCTTAAGAAGATGCAGACTGTACACATGTCAACGAGAATGAATGCATGAACGTAGACTAATTTTTTTATGTTGACTCCACCTTAAACATGTGCATGGGTTGACAATGGAGTATGCAACCTATGACTTAAGTGAACACAAGATGCATTAAAAATGATACCACTTGATATGCAATCTTTGGGTCCCTTTTAACATGGTGTGCATTGGCGTATATGAGACCACAATATGATGCAATCATGGATTGTTTGCTATGCATTCTGTACTGAGAGGCAAATTGCATTTTATCATGTGCAGATGGATACATGCTACTTACTCCCTCTTTTTGATGATTTCAATATGGTATGCAATCAATTCTGAAATCAGTATATGTATGAAAACAAATGCACATGGGTAAACTATGAAATGCAGGAAATCCCCCTGACTTTGTGCATTAAATGTCTGAATTGTGAGTGCAGCACATGCAATGGAATCAATGCAGGGAATTTGATGAATTATTCACATGAACATCTAGACTGTTCTCATGATGGGTTGACCCTTGGTACCTGGCAGAGAACTGAAGTCTTAAGACCACCTCACGCATGATGTGAGTTTCCAGATAGAAGAGATATGTCCTTCTCCTAGCTTACCATTTTATATATCAAGAGGTCATGCAGAGTTGGGTCCCTTGATCATGAAATGCATGATATTGATGCTTAAAGACCATAACACATACAGATTCATCCATATGCAATATATTTCTACCCTTAGGTGCAAACTCTTAAACTCCCCCTCTGTTAAATGCTCATGTAAGTTGAGATAGACAATCAGCAGGTTATTTTTCCATGAGAGTGATGAATTGAGATATATGCAGCCATGAGAGACATCATAAAAAATAATGATCCACAATGCTTAGTAAGAAGTTCACATGGCTATTAAATGATAGAAATGATCAAACAACAACTCAATCATCAATTCAATTCCACAATGCTAAGTAAGAAGTTCACATAGCTGTTAAATGATAGAAAGGATCAAACAACAACTCAATCATCAATTCAATTCTATCAGCATGACAAATTTTTCATGGATTTTGCAGCTGAAATTAATTGATCTCTAGTACAAGGTGAAGGTTTGGATCTGAGACTCTACTCACGCATAGTGAGGGTTCCGAGCAAGCTTGACTTACCTTTCTTCTCTGCATCATTTGATATACCAAAGGTCAAACAGGTGTAAGCAAGCGATCTAGCATAGATGATCATTTCACACCATGGGGAATGTTTTAGCATATCACGAAAGCAAATTCAGTTTGCAGAATTTTATTGGCAACAAGATAGAGTTATGATGCACTATCTACATGGTTAACCAAAACATGCAAGATGACAAAGATTAAGGCGTTTATTTACATACCTATGCCTTGGGCTTTTATTTACGTGAGCATCCAATGTTCAGCTCTAAGACACCCTGCACTCAAAAATCTCATTTCGAGTTTATAGGTACCCAAGCTTGTTGGGTCCTGATTGGTTAGCAGCACTTCTAGCAAATGACTTTACTTTCTTTGCTGCTTTCTGGTCATCCACTCTAATCCAAGGATAGTGATTAGATGTATGTCCATATCCACCGCAATAGAAGTAGCACGCAAGGAATTTACCATTCTTTCTATGTGTAGGTGCATTGCGCCTTTGTGAATGTGCATGGATGGCATCATGTTGATCATGAGAGTGACTCCTACCTTTCAAACGCCAATAGTCCTTGACTGTGTGGCCAATTTTGCCACAATTGTGACAGCAAGGAGTCATACTTCTCCTGGTAGTCTTGAAGTGCGTCGATCTGTCCTGATAGGTGCCTCGATGCACAGGGTCATACCTGGGCTTCTGAATGGTAGTTTGGTGAGCAACCTTTCTCTCAGAGTTGACCTGTCTTTTGCCTTGGCCATTTACATTGTTCCTTCTTTTTTGCCCTGCTCTTTGTTCATCATTCTTCAAGGTAAGGTAGTCATGCACGGTGTGACCAAGCATACCACAATAGAAGCAATAAACATTTATTTCATGGAAGGCATGGTAGTTATCATGGCCTTTCCTAACATGCATGTCAAAACCATCAAATTCATTTTTCTGTTTTTGCATGGGAGCCTTCCTTTTCTGTTTACCAATATGTTTTTGGTTTTTCTTAGCAGCATGCGGTTTTGGGAGACCATAAGAGGTACTGGCCTCATGTGAGCTAGAGACACAAGGTTTATGCAATTTGTACTCAAGGGCCTTTTTATTCACAGATTAATAGTTTAAATCCTCTTTCTAAAAACTCACCTTAGCTCCCAAAGTTTTGTCTAGATTATCTTTGCTTTGAGCAAACCTTGATAGATAGATTTTTAAATCTTTGATTTCATTATGCAAAGAGGAGACGTGCAACTCAGATTCAACGAGGTCCTTTTCACACACAGCCAACTGCTCATTGAGCATGGCATTTACCCCCTTGTAGTTTTCAATTTCTAATTTAAGTTCATTCAATTTTTCAGAGCTATCATTAACAATACTCTTGCCTTTCTCACAGATGGATAGTCTTTCAAGCAGCATGTTATTTTGCTCTTTCAAGGTTTTATTTTCTTCAATCAGCCCCTCATCATGGATTAGCCCCTCAAGCATAGTTTCATCATTGGTGATTGGTTTAGGTTGGCTTTGAAGTTCATGTGGCATCACCTATGGACCTAAATTGTAAGCAAGCAACTTGAGCAGCGGACTCACTCTAGCGAATAGGGACAACCCGAATAGTGAACGGATGTCGGTTCAGTCCCAGAGTGGACAGAACAGCGCACCTGAGGGAGAAAATTGAGAAATCGCTACTCTGGATGCCGAACGGGGTGTCGCTTCTTGGTAATGTAAGAAGACTTGTCGTAGAAGCTCTCAGCCAAGTGGCGCCTCAAGAAGCACAGGAATGTGGCCGTGGGAGCTTCTGGAAGTTGCTTCAGGTTACTGACCGGACCTATCCTACACAGTTGGAGAAGAATGGCTCTCCCTGGCGGTCACAAACTCAGACTGAGACGAGAACACCACCATTGCAAAGCTGGCAGGAAGACGAATCCAACGGTATATGGTACGCCCTCTGAAGCTTCTTGGTGATGTCGTGGAAGCCTCAAAAAGTAGCTGGTACTCTGTTGCCTGCGAGCTGGGAATAGGATGAAGGTGTAGGGTAGTGTATATGAGGGTGGAATGGCCAAAGGAAACAAGGGGGGAATGGGGAGGGCGACTAGGGTAGGAAGGGGGTGTTGGGGAGGGGTGTGGAGCAGCCAAAAAGGGAAGGAGATTCAAATTTGGGCCTTGGGTGAAGCCCCTCCAGCTTTGGGGAGATGGAAGGGTGCTTGGGAAAGGGTAGTGGGTGGTTGGGGGTTAGAGGGTGGCTTGGAGATTGGTGGGTTCTACCTTGGGGGTTGGGGGGACTTGAATGAGTGTATGGGGAAGGGGGGGATATTAATGAAGAATGAATGGGATGAGAGAGAAGAAATTTCAAAATTTGGGGGTAGGGAAGAGAGAGAGAGGGGGGACCCCTTAGAGAGAGAGACAGATATGAGAGAGATAGGGGAGGGATGTGGAGAGTCTCACTCCAAGGGAAGAAAATTCTCACAAAGGGTTTCTTTCTATTCAAATATTCATCAAAGGTTACAAATGAGAGAGGGGAGGGGGCTATTTATAGACTCCATACTTTTCCTAGGACAAAAGTGACCCTGACAAATCCACAATTGACCAGCCTGTCCCTAGGGGGGGCGCCCCTAGGCCTAGCCCAATGGATTAGGCCCATAAACCTATCTAATCAATAGAATGACTAAGAAATTAGGTAATTGACCCTTAAACCTAGGTACCTGACTCAAATAAAGGGAAAATTACATAATTATGACTCAAAGAAAATATAAAAATTACATGACTAGACTCATAAAAATACAACAAAGACAATGGCGCATGTCGACGAACAATCCGAGCCTCGAAAAAATGTGGAGGGGCAAGGGATGCACCCATCATACCCCCGAGGTGGAGAAAACTTGACCCCGTCAAGTATGGGTCCACCGGGGAAGTGGCACACCAAATGTAGCTCCGAGCGAGCCATGATCTCCAAACTCAACCCCGCGTCCATAGCTGGGGGATGGTGCTTCAGCTTCTCAAGGTGGCACGGGCACACCCTCTTGCCAACAATGACACCATGCTTGCCTAGTATTACCTCCGTGTGCTCACGTCGGGCTCTCAGGCTGATATGAGGTGGCACTCTGAGGGTGTCTCTCTGAAAGATAGGCGTAGGCTCGAGGCACTCTCTAGGATCCACCGCGGTGCCCATATAGGGTGCCAGGTCCGCCACGTAGGAAATGGGGTGAATCGCAAAACCCATTAGTTCATCCAATCCGTAAGCCGGTTTGCCAAAGCCACTCGGAACTTGACAAGGTCCAAGTCCTCGTGCCCTCAAGTTGGAGGTGACCCTAGGGTAGAGCCACTCCAATGTCTCCATCGATAAGTTGCCTACTTGGAATTCCAAATGACGCTTGTAAGCCTTTGTCCGCTCTTTGTGAACCTCACCGCTCATTGCGAATTACTTATGTGTATTCTCGTACCATGCATTATGATGCGGTGAGTGGGTGTGAAAGTGGATAGTGTGCAAAGGTGGACCGGGGCAACCATAGATTGTCCTATCATGCTTTGATGCCATATAGACCTTGATGAACTTAGGTGGACCGAGACAGCCACAAGTGGCCCTATCATGCATGGACTTTATAACAATGGTTAGAGGGCCAAGGCATCCATAGGGGAATCTATTGTGCATGGGTATAGCAAATACCGGGGGTCCTGGACATCTGTGAATGCTCCTAACATGCTTAAGACCCATGATGAATGAAGGTGGACCATTACATCCGAGTATGGACCACTCATGCTTCCTACTTGATATGTGGGTGATATGAATGAATGGACCCAACATAGTGTTCATGCCAAGTGGTGTGGTAAGCCTAGTGAAGGAGGCATCATCTACAACTCCCTTTGGCTAGGGTCTTCTTCACACTCCGGCGTCGTTTGAGTTCGGGCCTCTCTCTATAAATGCCCAATTATCCTTTGTGTTCTATCTATTTGAGTTATTTGATGTAATTTTCATTTTATTTGAGTCATGTCCCTAGGTCTTGCATTTATTTTCCTAAGTTTGAGTGTCATTAGATTGTTTAGTTAGCTATTGGGCCCAATTCTTCAGGCTTGGCCCAAGAGCCCCCCCTACCCCCTCAGCTATTTGTCATTGAGTCTTTTGTCAGGGTCTTATTGTAAAATGTGGGTTGCCTATATATAGGGCCCCATTTCCTTCCTTTTGGACTAATGAATGAATTAATACAAAATTTCCAATTGAGAGTTCAATTTAGTTCTAGTGGAGTGATTCCAATAGTGGGTGAGAGACCCTAGGGGAGAGATTCCCCACCCCACCCCACCTTCTCTCTCTCTCTTTCTCTCTCCTTCACTAAGGGGTTCGCCCCTTTCCCTCCCTCCTCCCCTTAGCTTTGGTCGCCCCTTTCTCCCTCCATTCTCCACCACCCTTGCACACACCATCCTCCTTCCTCCAACTGAACCCTGCGCCCTCCCCCTTCTTCCTCCACCTCTCCACTACCTCTAGAACCATTCCCTACCCCCACACCTTCCCACCACCATTCCCCATTCCCCCCCTTCACCCTACACTTCCTTCTTCTTCTTCTTTCTAGGTCAATTAGAGGCTATGTCAAAGTGCTGCTTGCAGTCCAGAAGATGAAGATGAACCAGTAGCTTGCAGCAGCCACCACGGCCTCCTCCCTGCGAATCTGAAGGCCCAAGAGGTATCCACGGAAGCATCTACTACTCTTCTTCGCAACGGCGGTGGTTTCATCCCCATCCGAGCTCCTTGTTGCCCGAGAGACCCGTTCTCCCAAAACTGCGCAGAGCTGCCCCTGCTGAGCACCTGAACCGGATTAGAAGCTCTGCCACGACGAACCTCGAGAGAATTAGAGCAAGAGTTCTTCTGAAAAGTTGTTCCTCGTCCTGTCTACTATCAGAATCAAGAAGCAGAACTTCAATTGACATCCGTGGGCCATAGTTATCAATTTTCTCCCTCGGGTACACGGTTCTGTTTCCCACAGTCTGCACCGACCCCTCTTCATTGTTCAGAGTCTACTGGTCTTCTCCAGCATCTTTTGGCTTCCCCGTCTATTTTTCTACATAGAGGACTCGTCCACGGTTCCAATGGCTCCAATGGCACCTGATTCGGAGTTCGGGAGCGGTCGGGGCATCCTCTTCTTCCTGATGTTGGAAGCCTGAAGCTACCAGTCTGAGAATCTGTCACTCTGTTCGAACCTCCACCCAGGCCAGCAGAGGTACCAGAAGAAATCAACAAAATTATGGGGCATTCCAGTACCAGTTACGAAGAGTTTCCCCCTAGTCCCGAAATCAAAAAAATTCCGGATCAAGCTCTGCGACATCAACTTCGTCTATCTGTCCTCCATCATAGAAAGCAGGCAGATCCGGCTTCACAACTTTTGATTGCTTTTAGTCCTAGTTCCACTCCCCACTTGGCCGGCTGAAGGCCCCTCCCTGTGCGGAGGTAGTTTTGATTGTAATACCTATTAACCTCCACCCCAGGATCCCCCCTCCTGCGAGAGGTGTAGTGTTGTAATTTGTTTGAGCAGGTCAAGCTGCACCGCCGCGGCGTGTGGGGATCCACTCGCCTCCCCGCTCACCCTCGTCTCCGAGCGGGACCGGTTTCTTCAAACCGATCGAGTAAGTGTTCAAACCTCACTCCATTTAGTGCTTGCCTTTCAATATTAGTTCTTAGTTCCACTGGCCGTGAGAGTGAGAGCTCGATCCTCAAGCCCCGATGCCTTGAGTGATCACCGTGGGGAAGAGTGTAACTGGTGCCTTTGGCACTTTGTCGGTCCCATTGAATTGGGCTTCCACAACCTTTGGGAATCAAATCTTGGCCTTTCTGGCCCTCTACCAGCAAGGGCCCAACCCTCACATCCTCTACTTGGCATCGCCAAGTCACCCTGGGCTTGGGTGAGCGACGATAGAGCGGTGGCCCATATCGGCCCGTTTGAATGCGATTGTGCTTGCTTGCTTAAGTCCAAGGGTGTGTCACATCAATTGGTATCAGAGCCAGGTTATTGACTTGTCTCTATCAAGTCTAAGTCCTAGGGCCTTTGCATTGTGTGTCCAACTTCATTTTCCCTTTATCTTGCATGTCCACCCGTAGTGGTGCTAGTTACCGACCCGATCCATCATCTTCGATTCCACCCATGGATCCCAATCCTCAACTCAACCAAGGAGCTCCTAGGGAGGAATCCCAAGGCCAAATGAATAGAGTAGATGCTGCCCTTGCTAACATTCTAGCCCAACTTGAGTCCCTTTCCACTCGACTTACTCGGCTAGAAGAGCATGAGTTCCACCCAAGGGAGCATGAACCAAGAGTCCACCCTCCACATGATGAACCTCATAGGGAAGATATCCACCCAAGGGATCATGAACCAAGAGTCCACCCTTCACATGATGAACCCCATAGGGAAGATATCCACCCAAGGGATCATAAACCAAGAGTCCACCCTCCACATGTTGAACTTCATAGAGAAGATATCCACCCAAGGAATCATGAACCAAGAGTCCACCTTCCACATGGTGAACCTCATAGGGGAGATATCCATCCAAGGAATTATGAGCCAAGAGTCCACCCTCCATATGTTGAATTTCATAGAAATGAGTTCCACCCAAGGAACGATGACCCACGGGTCCACCCCCCACATGTTGAGCCTCATAGGGATGTGTTCCACCCAAGGAACAATGGACCAAGAGCCCACCATCCATATGTTGAAATTAATAGGGAGGACTTTGATTTTGACCCCTACCATGACTATGAGAGGCCTCGGCACCATCACATTCATGAAAGGCATCCACGGGACGATCCGGATGACCCACTCCTAAGGATGATCAAGGTAGAAGCCCCAAACTTTGATGGTTCCCATGAACCAAATATCCACTTAGAATGGGAGACCGCCATGAACCAATACTTTGAATGGTACCCCATGTCCGATCAAAGGAGAGTAAGATTGGCCAAAATGCATCTCACCAAATTGGCCAAAACTTATTGGCTAAATCAAGAGGGATTAAGAAGGATTAGGCGGCAAGAACCTATTGACACTTGGGAAGGCATGAAGAACCAACTTAGGAATAAATACCTACCCCAATCCTACCACCAAATGCTCTTAGATGAGTGGCAAAGCCTTACCCAAGAAGGGAAGACCGTGGTTGAATACATTGAAAAATTTGACTCCTATCTTTTGAAGTGTGGAGTCCATGAAGACTCGGCTGTTACCTTATCCCATTTTAGGAATGGTCTCCAAAGCCACATCAAGAGAGAGCTCTTCATGAGAGATGTTCACAACCTTGAGCTAGCCTACCAAATAGCTAGGGATGTTGAGAGATTTTCTAGGATCCCTCGGTTTGCTACTCCCCGATCGGTCGATCCTAAAAATATGGGACCACGACCCATTTCGGTCACCCCCACGAAAGCCCCTAGCCCAAGTGGGAATGCCCCATTAAGGCCTTACAACCCTCCTCCTACCATCACTCCAAACAAGCCCACCACTAGTCACCCTCCTCCACGGAGGGAAGACATTCCCAAAGGCCCAAATGTAGGAACCACTCCGGGTAGCGGGCATCAACAATGCTATAGATGTAAAGGGTTTGGTCACTTTGCGGGGCAATGTCCATCCAAAGGATTGTCTAGTTTACTTTTTGAGGAGGAAGCTCCCCCACCCCAAGGGGAACTTGAGGGTATTGTTGAGGACCATGAAGCCTCCCTAGATTGGGAAGAAGAGTATGAGGCCCAATACCTTGAATCGGGATTAGATCACACCACTCCACCTACCAACTCCCACCTAGGAGTGATTAGATGCACCCTCACCAAACCCCAAGAAGAGGATTGGCGTCGAACCTCAATCTTTCACACCTTTGTCAAGATAGGGAGCCATGTAAGAAAGGTGATCTTGGATAGTGGGAGTTGTGTCAATGCTGTATCCCCTGATACCGTTAAGCTCCTTGGGCTTGCTATCACCCCCCATCCAATTCCATACCGAGTCTCATGGATCAACAACAACTCCATCCCGGTCAACACCCGATGCCTTGTGCCCCTCACCTTCTCTTCATATCATGGACAAATTTGGTGTGACGTCATCCCCATGGAAGTAGGAAGCATCCTACTAGGAAGACCTTGGCTTTATGATATAGATGCCACCATCTTGGGTAGGACCAACACATGTACTTTTGAACATGAGGGTAGGACTATCCGTCTCAACCCCTCCCCACCACGTCCCATGCCCAAGAGGGACACTCTCCCTCAAGGACACCACCCCACCACCACACAAGTCTTGGGGAGCTCTACCCCTCTAACCCCATCCCTCACCCAAACTCCCAAACAAAGTGGGACCTCGGGGTTGACCAAGGGTCTTCATCTCATCACTAGGAAAGAGCTTGAAAGGGAGATAGATCAAGGAGTACCACTATGTGCGGTGATCATTTGCCTAGGAGAGCCCACTCCCACCAACCCACATCCTATAGAAATCCGGCATCTCCTAGAAGAATTTCATGATGTGTTCCCGGACGAGCTCCCGGACCAACTCCCTCCCATGCGTGATGTGCAACACGCAATTGATTTAGTTTCGGGAGCCACCCTTCCAAACCTCCCTCATTATCGCCTCAATCCCACGGAGCATGCCGAACTTTGTAGGCAAATTAAGGAACTCATTAGGAAGGGCTTCATCTGAATAAGCAAAAGTCCATGTGCCGTCCCAGCCCTTCTAACTCCCAAGAACGATGGGTCTTGGCGGATGTGTGTGAATAGCCGAGCTATTAACAAAATCACCGTCAAGTATAGGTTCCCCATCCCTAGGCTAGATGACATGCTTGATATGCTATTCGGAGCCACTATTTTCTCCAAAATTGACCTTAAGAGTGGCTATCACCAAGTTAGGATAAGACCCGGGGATGAGTGGAAGACGGCTTTCAAGACCAAGGATGGTCTCTTTGAATGGTTAGTCATGCCTTTTGGGCTTTCAAATGCCCCAAGTACTTTCATGCGTCTTATGACGGAGGTCCTTAGGCCTTTCATTGGGATCTTTCTAGTGGTCTACTTTGATGACATACTCATCTATAGTCAATCCCAAGAGGCCCACCTTGACCACCTTAGGCAAGTTTGCACCGTCCTCCGACAAGAGAGCCTATTTGCCAACTTAGGAAAGTGCCACTTCATGACCACATCCATCACCTTCCTAGGATTTGTGGTGTCCACCAAGGGTGTCTCTATGGACCTCGACAAGGTCCAAGCTATTCTTGATTGGCCGGAACCCCACACCCTTCATGAGGTCTGAAGTTTCCATGGATTGGCAACATTTTATAGGAGGTTTATTCGTGGATTTAGCACTATCACTGGCCCTATCACCGATTGTCTCGAGAAGGGGACTTTTGTGTGGACCAAATCAGTCTCTAAAGCCTTCCAAGAACTCAAGGAGAAGTTGACCCAAGCCCCGGTCCTATGCCTACCCGATTTCTCTAAAGTCTTTGAAGTCACATGTGATGCATCCGGGATAGGAATAGGAGGGATTCTTAGCCAAGAGGGACACCCGGTAGCCTTCTTCAGTGAGAAGCTATGTGATGCTAGGACAAGATACTCCACTTATGATAAGGAGTTCTATGCCGTGGTTCAGCCCCTTCGACATTGGAGGCACTACTTGTTGCCCAAAGAATTTGTCATCTTTTTCGACCATGAGGCCCTCAAATACCTCAACTCCCAACAAAAGCTAAATGCCCGACATGCCCGATGGGTTGAGTTCATCCAATCCTACACTTTTGTCATCAAACACAAAGCTGGGAGTGAGAATCGAGCGGCGGATGCCCTTAGTAGGAAACTTTCCTTGTTATCCACTATCCAAGTGGAAGTGATCGGATTTGATAGGCTCAAGGATGAGTACCCTAGCTGCCCCGACTTTGGGCACATCTATACCACCTTGACCACCCATTCTAGCAAGGAACATAAGGGATTTGTCTTAGAGGATGGGTTCCTTTTCAAGGGACCAAAGCTTTGCATCCCACGGACCTCACTCCGTGACTTCTTGATTTGGGAATTACATGCGGGAGGGCTAGCTGGTCATTTTGGAGTCCACAAAACCATTGGTCTAGTTGAGGGACAGTTTTATTGGCCAAGTCTCAAGAGAGATGTAGGCAAGATAGTGGGTCAATGTCGAACATATGTTTCAGCCAAACAGGTGAAGCAAAACACTGGCCTATATACCCCACTCCCCATCCCCGACCGTCCATGGCAAGACTTGAGCATGGACTTTGTGCTAGGATTACCCAAGACTCAACGAAGGCATGGCTCCATCTATGTGGTAGTTGATAGGTTTTCCAAGATGGCCCACTTCATCCCATGCTCCAAGACCTCCGATGCCTCCCATGTGGCCCGGTTGTTCTTTGATGAGGTTGTTCGTCTCCACGGGCTACCTAAGACCATAGTCTCCGATAGGGATGTCAAATTCACTAGCTACTTTTAGAAAACTCTTTGGCACATGATGGGTACCCTCCTTAAATTCTCCACGGCCTATCACACCCAAACGGACGGCCAAACCGAAGTTGTCAATCGAAGTATAGGGAACCTCCTTAGGTGCCTTGTTAAGGATCGTCTGAGAAATTGGGATCTCATTCTACCACAAGCTGAGTTTGCATATAACAATTCCATCAATAAGTCCATAGGGATGAGTCCATTTGAAGTCGTGCATGGGTACAAGCCAAGGAAACCCTCAGATCTCATTCCCCTTCCCCAGCATGCTAGAGTGTCTATTTCAGCTGAATCATTTGCCCAGCATATTAGAGAATTGCATGAAGAAATTCTCGAGCACATAAGCAAATAAAATGAGGCTTATAAGAGGCGGGCCGACTCTCATCGGCGTCACCAAGAATTCCATGAGGGTGACTTTGTGATGGTAAGGACGGAGAGGCTCTCCCCGGGAGCCATCTCCGAATTGAGGCCACATGGGGCTGGTCCCTTCCAGGTCCTGAGGTGCATTGGTGCAAATGCCTATGAGTTAGATCTCCCCGAGGAATATGGGATAAGTCCCACATTCAATGTCACCGACCTAGTGTCATATAAGGGACCCACAGTGGTACCCAGTGAGGAGATTGAGCCTATTCCTTCCCTTGAGAGAGCACCCACCTGTGAGGAGAGACCACCAGCCAAGAGAGCCCAGCGTGAACGCATAGAACAAATATTGGATGAACAAGTCACTACCACTTGGAGCAAGGTATATGAGCGCTATCTCGTCAGGTGGAAGGATCGGCCTCCTTCGGAAGATTCTTGGGTGAGTCGGGAGGATCTCCAGCAGTTGGATCCGGACCTCCTCGAGCAGTACCACAGCCGGATGGACCCCTACTAGACGGAGTCGAGCTCTTCACAGCCCAGGGAATTTGATGGAGGCATCATCCACAACTCCCTTTGGCTAGGGTCTTCTTCACACTCCGGCGTCGTTTGAGTTCGGGCCTCTCTCTATAAAGGCCCAATTATCCTTTGTGTGCTATCTATTTGAGTCATTTGATGTAATTTTCATTTTATTTGAGTCATGTCCCTAGGTCTTGCATTTATTTTTTTTAAGTTTGAGTGTCATTAGATTGTTTAGTTAGCTATTGGGCCTAATTCTTCGGGCTTGGCCCAAGAGCCCCCCCTACCCCCTTGGTTATTTGTCATCGAGTCTTTTGTCAGGGTCTTATTGTAAAATGTGGGTTGCCTATATATAGGGCCCCATTTCCTTCCTTTTGGACTAATGAATGAATCAATGCAAAATTTCCAATTGAGAGTTCAATTTAGTTCTAGTGGAGTGATTCCAATAGTGGGTGAGAGACCCCAGGGGAGAGATTCCCCACCCCACCTTCTCTCTCTCTTTCTCTCTCCTTCACTAAGGGGTTCGCCCCTTTCCCTCCCTCCTCCCCTTAGCTTTGGTCGCCCCTTTCTCCCTCCATTCTCCACCACCCTTGCACACCCCATCCTCCTTCCTCCAGCTGAACCCTGTGCCCTCCCCCTTCTTCCTCCACCTCTCCACTACCTCTAGAACCATTCCCTACCCCCACACCTTCCCACCACCATTCCCCATTCCCCCCCTTCACCCTACACTTCCTTCTTCTTCTTCTTTCTAGGTTAATTGGAGGCTATGTCAAAGTGCTGCTTGCAGTCCAGAAGATGCAGATGAACCAGTAGCTTGCAGCAGCCACCACGGCCTCCTCCCTGTGAATCTGAAGGCCCAAGAGGTATCCACGGAAGCGTCTACTGGTCTTCTTCGTAACGGCGATTGTTTCATCCCCATCCGAGCTCCTTGCTGCCCGGGAGACCCGTTCTCCAAAAACTGCGCAGAGCTACCCCTGCTGAGCACCTGAACCGGATTAGAAGCTCTACCATGACGAACCTCGGGAGAATCAGACCAAGAGTTCTGCTGAAAAGTTGTTCCTCATCCTGTCTACTATCAGAATCAAGAAGCGGAACTTCAATCGACGTCCGTGTGCCAGCGTTATCAATTTTCTCCCTCGGGTACATAGTTCTGTTTCTCATAGTCTGCACCAACCCCTGTTCATTGTTAAGAGTCTACTAGTCTTCTCTGGCATCTTTTGGCTTCCCCGTCTATTCTTATGCATAGAGGACTTGTCCACGGTTTTAATGGCTCTGACGGCACATGATTCGGAGTTCGGGAGCGGTCGGGGCATCCTCTTCTTCCTGATGTTGGAAGCCTGAAGCTGCCAGTCTGAGAATCTGTCACTCTGTTCGAACCTCCACCCAGGCCAGCAGAGGTACCAGAAGATATCAAAAACATTCTGGGGCATTCCAGTACCAGTTACGAAGAGTTTCCCTCTGGTCCCGCCATCAAAAAAATTCCGGATGAAGCTCTGCGGCATCAACTTCGTCTGTCTATCCTCCATCGCAGAAAGCAGGCAGATCCGGCTTCACAACTTTTGATTGCTTTTAGTCCTGGTTCCCCTCCCCGCTTGGCCGGCTGAAGGCCCCTCTCTGTGCGGAGGTAGTTTTGATTGTAATACCTAGTAACCCCCACCCCAAGATCCCCCCTCCTGCGAGAGGTGTAGTGTTGTAATTTTTTTGAGTAGGTCAAGCTGCACCGCCGTGGCATGTGGGGATCCACTCGCCTCCCCGCTCGGCCTCGTCTCCGAGAGGGACCGGTTTCTTCAAACCGGTCGAGGAAGTGTTCAAACCTCACTCCATTTAGTGCTTGCCTTTCAATATTAGTTTTTAGTTCCGCTGGCCGTGAGAGTGAGAGCTCGATCCTCAAGCCCCGATGCCTTGAGTGATCACCGTGGGGAAGAGTGTAACCGGTACCTTTGGCACTTTGTCGGTCCCATTGAATTGGGCTTCCACAACCTTTGGGAATCAAATATTGGCCTTGATGGCCCTCTACCAGCAAGGGCCCAACCCTCACATCCTCTACTTGGCATCGCCAAGTCACCCCGGGCTTGGGTGAGCAACGATAGAGCGGTGGCCCATATCGGCCCGTTTGAATGCGATTGTGCTTGCTTGCTTAAGTCCAAGGGTGTGTCATATCACCTAGACACTTGCATGCTTATCCCAAAGGTGACTTCTATGTGCATAACTGTGGGACAACCTTTGAACTCCCATGCGAAAGGGTCGAAGGGGTCAAAGAAGGTATGTGTCATGGAGTGGGGCACTTCATTGTTTCCTAGGTGTATTTCACCCATGGTCATGGTTCCCTTGGTGTGGACTGGGTCTTGGGAGAGGTGGGCTTGGTCCAATATGGTTGGTTGGGGTAGGAAAAGGTTGGTGGTGAGTAAGGTGGGTGGGTATAGGAAGGGATCGAAGGGGTCATGGTAAGGGTCACCTAGGGAGAGGAACTCTAGGTCCTCATGGTCCTCACATAGTGGTGAGTCATCCTCCTCTAATGAAATAATTGGGCCGAAGTCTTTGGTGGGATGGTCGGCCATGAATGGAGGGCTTGGCGTTCTACCCGAGATAAGCAACTCTAATTCATGGATAGCATCGGACTCATCGGGTGTAGGAAGGAATAGAAGGAGGTTGCTCATATAGCAACCAATTGTGCAAACAAAGGTGATAGACCCGACACATAGGTGTAGGAGGTCAAGGCTCCTAGGTCGGTCGGCCATTATGGTCAACATGCCAGTTGTAGTGTCCCAAAATTTATATAAATAATTTTTAAATTATAAAATAATTTTCTAGAATTTATAAAGGCCTAAATATATTAGTAAATGGATTTTTGAGACTAATAAGTCATTAAATGCCCAATTAGGGTAAATAATTAACCAAGCGTAAGTACACATTATCTAAGGCCCAAAAACCATTAAGTTTGGCCCATGTTCTAGAAGGTTATTTAGCTTATTTACGGATTTTTAGGATAAAGACTAATTATCTAAGATAATTATATGGATAAATGAATAAAAGAGTTTTATTTATTTGAAACTCTATATACATTGAATGTAACGGTCTATCGCGCGACCGTCACATGCTTGTAACGCATGGGTCTACGACCGTTACACTCTGTGAAGTCCGCAAGTTGAAGAACTTATGAAAAGATGGGAACTTAATGATCTTATCCACTAGGGATCAACTTGGGGAGAGTTCATAACACCACAAAGGACTCTTAGAGATCATGTTTTAACAGATTAAGGACTCTAGAATCGATCTAATCTTCAAACCCTAGCCAAAACCCTATAAATAGGATCTAGTTCTGAACTGTGCGACCCTTACTTTTGGCTCGCAAGGAATAAAGGTAAGGAGGTGTAATCTTGGGTAAGTTCTTTAGAACTATTTGTTTACAATACTCTAAACTAACTCCTCTTCAAATTTCACATCTTTAGGTCAAGAGGTCGTGGAGTTAGAGCCCAAGGAAGTTGCTGAAAAATCACAGGAAGAAGGGAACTAGGGTTCGGTGTTCAGACCATAATTGGAAGTTTGAAGCCTAGACAAGAGGTAGGTTATCTCATGAACGGAAAAAACAACTTGATAAGACTATAAGCCCTCTGGTTTGATTGAATTTCATGCATAGTAGAGCATCAATTTCATGTTTTACTAGTTCCATGCATTACATGCATCTCTTAACCCTAAATTGAGAACTTGAAACATGTTATTCATCTCTTCATGGTCACCTATGCATGTAGATAGCCTATCCTTCTTTATCATGCCTAGAAACTCATGGTGTTTTGATTATAGACATGACGTGAGTTAATCTCTTATGTTTCATATTACTTTCTGTTAGCAGACACTCAGACGCGTCACAGTAGGACCGTCACATTCATATAACGGCCTTACTATGAGCCGTCACAGTCTCTGTGGTATATGAGTTACTCTGTTAACTCTGACGCACCAATACAGACACGTTACATAAGGGTAACAGTTGTTCTCTGACCGTCACAATCACTGTGACGCCCCACTTCTAGACCATCAGAGGCTATGTTCTGTCAACCCTAGACAGAATATGATTTGTCAATATTACTTATTATTAAGCCTAGTTACCTAAGTTTTTAAACCTAATTACGTGACTTCGAGATTATTTAAGCGTTCATGATAGGAAATGCATGTTTTGATATCTCACTATTACTTTGAGTTATATTAATTTCATGAACCCAAAACTCTATAGTTTTGTAATTTGAAACATGATTTTGAATGATGTATCAATAGAGTTTTTATCATGGTTTTGCATCGATATATGTCTATATATATATATTCTTTTCCTATTTATAGAGTCGTTTCTATAAGTACATGGCACATACTCCAGTATGTTGACCATTAGTTCACATTTTTGCACTATAGGAACATATTCTTGGACTTGAAGAACTCTCTATTGGATATTCCTTCCAATGGACTAGTAAATCTTGTTTCAAGGCCTCGTAATTCTCCGCGAGCCTGGGATTCCCACTAGGATGCCGAGTTGGTTGTACCATTAAAACCCATTAACTAGAATACACTATCGTTGTTTTCTGATTCTAGTAATGTAACGGCCTTGTATTGGACCGTCAGGCTCATGTAACGGCCCAATATACGACCGTCACATTCATCTGAGGTTGAATTCTTGATTCTGGATTCAGACAAATATAACGGTCCTATACTAGACCGTCACACAATGTAACGGCCCAGTGAATGACCGTCACATGACTTGAATATCTCAACCCTAGGTTTGACCAAGGGTTGACATTTCAATGTTTCTAGATAAACCTTGATGATCTAGAACCTATCATATTGCTTAATAGACTTAATATAATGAATGAAAGTTAAGAGAATATACTATTATGCTGCCGATTTATTTTCATAAGCATAGCATAGTCTAAGTCATTCTTGATCTCATATATTCAAATTGAAGCATTCATTCATTGATTTTCATTATTTGGAATTGTTATATTCTTGGCCATACTTTACTATTACATGCGTGGAAGTAGCTTAATTTATACCTGAAGATGCGATCGAGCACTGATTGTGTTCAAGGACTCTATGCTAGTCCCCTCGACTGATTGCCGGAAGCATACTTTTTTATAAACCATGGGGTATGATGCTACTGGCGTCGCATTACGCTGGGAGTACTATTTCTATAAATAAGTGAAGATCCACGACACGACATGACATTCTTGCTTGATAGTCCACAGAAATTCACGAAGCACTTGCTCATAAGCATAAGATGCTAAAGTGATGAATATGTGACTTGCTAGTACATTCTCGATATATTCTTGTTCATGAAAGGCCAATATCATGTCTTGTTCTATTCTTGCTGGTTCATTCTTGTTCTCATTCCATCTTATATGATTGTCTTGTTACTTTGATTTAATCGCGTGATCATCGCATTGCATGATTTTACCTTATTTCTTTAGAGCAAAAATATTAATCACTTTAATAGTGCCTTCATGTTGATGCGAAGATACCTACTGGGCAAGTGTGCTCATTACCTATTTCCAATCTTTTTCATGAAATGAAAGTGAGTCGGGTTCGGATTTGGATTATTCAAGTAGCGGATCCGAGAGTGATTAAAGATGAGCGAAGACTTAGGAAGTCTATAATGTCTAGATTGAGTCAATGTAATTTTCCTATTTCTTGAGTCTAGTAGAATGAAAGATGATGGAAAGTGGTTGTATTTCGAGTATTGATCATGAAATAAAGTTGGAGTTGATTAATTTCTGTGCAATTGCATTTATGTGTGTGATTGCATTGCGCTCTGGTCATTCTTACTTGCAAGAGGCTTACCATGCCGTCTGTTTGCGCTCCCCGAGCGAGTCTTCCGCTGTAATAAAAGCTCGGGACGTAACAGTTAAGTTGGTATTAGAGCCTAAGTCTCAGGACTTAGGGAAATGAATCATGTCATAAGAAAAGTCCAAGGTTTAAGGACCCCTACCTATGAACTAAGGAAAAAATTCCATACCCATGTGAGGATTGGGTAGAGCCCGGGATAAGATAATTAATTAGCTTTAAGGTTGATTTTGATGAGAAATAACAAGTTGTTACTTTTCTCTCTCAGGTACCCTATTTTACAAATGGCTCATCGCGTAGATTGGGACGGTATGCAACAAACAGTTGCCGGCCTCACTCAGGCATTGCAAACTATAGCACAAGGTGGTGCAGGGGCAAGGGCTGGTGACCTACATCGCAACTTCCGGAGTCTAAATCCTCCGCAATTCTATGGATCTTCAAATCTCGACGAGGCAGAAAATTAGATCGATGAGATGAATATGATATTTGACGTTATTCAATGCACTGATCAGGAGAAGGTGCGTCTAGCAACATTTCAACTAAATAAAGATGCCCGTACATGGTGCAAGTCGGTTCCGGCACCTCCGGCCGATGCACCTCATACATGGGACGGGTTTCTTACTTTATTCCGTACCAAGTATTTTTTCGAACATGTAAATGAAAGGAAGTCCATGGAGTTTGCCTCCCTTCGTCAAGGGATGATGTCGGTGGCAGGATATAAGCTGCAGTTTTCAAGACTAGCACCATATGCACCACACCTTATTAGCACGGAATTATTAAAAGCAAATCGATTTATGGACGGGTTGCGACCCGGTTTCATTCAGCAACTTGGGACACAGAATATCCGCACTTATGCGGAGATGGTTCAGAGGGCATATCTATGCGAGAGGACCTTAGAGAAGGTCGAAAAGTTGAAGGGAAAAGGAGAAGAATCTAGTGTTGCATCCCTACGGTTTTGATGATGTCTCACACTATAAATCAATCTTCTATCTCTAGATTAATTCATGCTTCATCATGTAGGACAATGCAGTTCATATGGTTGTCAGATAGATATGCACTACTTGATCATGACTACACTCTGTCTGGACAGTTGTGGGTCGACGCCCCCTTCTGATGGGTCGACGCTCCCTTTTGATGGGTCGACGCCCCCTTTGTTTTCCAAGTCTATACATTGGTCTTCATATTCAAAGCCTGTACAGCCATTCCTTCAGATCAAGTCCATACAACGGCACTGTAGCTTGCACATCCGAAGTCTATATATCCTTCAAGGGGCCAAGTCCATACAGTCTCCCGTTCATTTCAAAGTCTACACATCGCCTCACATCTTCCAAGTCTATACATCCAGTTGAACCTCAAAGTCTACACATCGCCTCACATCTTCCAAGTCTATACATCCTCAGTTGAACCCCAAGTCTATACATTGTCTGCCATTTCAAAGTCAATACATTCTCCTTCATCACATGCATTATGTCCCAAAGTTTGTACAGCCTCTAGTCACAAACCAAGTCCGTACATCACCTTCTGCAAGCATTACTTCAAGTATGTACAGCCTGTGCATTGCTTCATAACAAGTCTAGACATTCTGGTTGCGTTCAATGTCTACACATCCTGCCTAGTTGCACTTCAAAGTCTGTACACTGCGCTGCACTGTACAAGTCCATACACTGCGCTGCACTGTACAAGTCCATACACTGGCTGCACTGCACAAGTCCATACATTGGCTTGGGCATCCAAGTCTAGACATTGATTCACTATTCATGCCTTGATTCGAAGTTTGTACAGCAAGCGGCGTTCATCAAAGTCTGTACATTGCTTGGCGCTCACCAAGTCTGTACATCGCTTCAAGTGTTCCAATGTCTATACAAGGCTTGCATCATTAAGTCTAGACATAGCATTGTAGCTTCCCTAGTTGAAGTCTGTACATTTCTGATTGAACGTAAGTCTATACGTTCCAACCTATTCCTACGTTCGCTGCTTTAGCTACACCCTAAGTCTACACATTGGCAAAGTGTATACATCGTTCATGTAAGTCTGTACAGCCAACGCTTTCATTGATTCCAAGTCTATATAGCCTGCCTTCACGTTCAGAGTCTATACACCATTCCTCAAAGGCCAAGTGTATACATTGTCCATATGTTCAAATATTTCTAGTCTATACATTGGATAGACTCGTTCATGCTTTGTTCATCTCAAGTCTGTACACTGCCTTTCACATGCACTCATTAATCAAGTCTGTACAGTCCCTTATTTGCAAGTCTATACACTCGATGGCTTCACACATTTCACAGAAGTCCACACATTCCCCCTGTGTGATAATGCATTCTTCAGCAAGTATATACACTGAGGTCGCATGATGACTCACAAGTCTATACACTCTCTCAGTGTACACACTTACTCATTTGCTGTTCTAAAGTATATACATTCGTTGATATCTGACTGAACTAACTAATCACATTTCCTTGTCTCTACCTGCAGATGATTCAGGTTAATGATTGGGCACGTGAATCGAGGATGATGCCTGGCACGTGATCCGAGAATGCTCTGGAAAAGGAGGGAACGAGACCCACTCGTGTGAAGGCCTGAAAGTCAGGTCGAATGCCATATAAAAGGTGTCTTCTACGATTAGATGGATTGAACTGGAGGAAAAAGCTAAAGAGAAGAATCCCTGAGCAGAAGAAGAAAAGAGAGAGAGAGTCTCCACGTTCTAGAAAGAAGATAGAGAGAAAAGATCTGAGAGTATTACTGTGAGAGAAAAGTCTGAGTGAGAGAAGAGTCTAATTTGCTTCTTTGGAAGCTACATTTGATTTTGGTTTTCTGAAACGATTGTTGTTCATCGTTGGTCTTGTTTACATTTCTGTTTTTCCTTTCATTTCTTTATATATCTGATTCCGAGTTGTTACCCTCCAGTGTTTGGAGGATGGGAGAGTTACTCCGGTTCCCCTCTGGGTTGCAGAGGAAGAGAGATCTGTGATCTCTGGTTTTGCCAGTGACGGGTTGTCATTAGCAGGTTCCCTCCGGGTTGAGGAAGGGAGAGCCATCTCTGGTTCTGGTCTTGCTGGTAGGAGGTCCAGGTGTCAAACTCTGTGGGTAGCAGAGTTTGGTTGAGGGATTTGTTTCCCTTGGTTGTTCAAGCTGTATGGTAGCATATTGTTCACAGACTGAGTCTGCAGTTTTCTAGCAGTGGCTAGTGGAATCCTCACTCTAGTTGGAGTGAGGGGTGGATGTAGATTGTGGACTACAATCGAACCACCTTAAAATCTCTTGTCTCCTCTATGGTTTGCTATTATCGTTTGTGCTCTCCTTCTGCTTGGCATTGTGTTTGTGTGTGGACGGCCTCTTCCAATCGCACCTTATTATTCTGTCTTAGTTTCTTACTGCGTTAGCTATATTGTTTAACTATTTCTGAGAGTTGTATTTCAAAGTAGTGATTTTCCGCTGAAGATGTTCAAATCGGGAGTGATCTATTCATCCCCCCCTTCTATATCACTCTTCGCTGCGCTAACATTTGGTATCAGAGCAGGTTTGCATCATGTGGACGAACGGTCAGGGAAATGCTAATGGTCCTAGAAGCTTGATGGCTGAAGGTCAATCCATTAGTCGCCCTCTATTTTTTGATGGTAATAATTATCTCTTTTGAAAGAACAAGATGGAAGTGTTTATCAGAGCACATAGCCACAAGCTGTGAAGGGTAATTATTGTTGGCCCGTATGATCTGCCACCGAACGAGGACGCGTGGAGAGATGACCATGTCAAGCTATCTTCACTCAACTAGACGGTGCTGAACATCATCCAGTGTGCTGTTCACCTAGAGGAATATGCCCGTATATCTACCTACAAGACTGCCAAGCGAATGTGGGATGAGCTGCAATTAATCTACGAAGGTACAGCTTAAGTGAAAGCCTCGAAGGTAAACCTCTACATCTCAAAGTATGAACTGTTTAGGATGAATGTAGAGGAGAATATTACTGAAATGTATGCCAGGTTGTCCTTGATCACAAACACTCTTAAGGGGCTGGGGAAGAATCTAGCTGAGGCAGATATAGTCAGGAAAATTCTTAGATCTTTATCCCTAGCATGGCACACTAAGGCCATCGTGATTGAAGAGTCAAAAGATCTGACGACCTTGACAGTGAATGAACTCATAGGATCCCTCATGACCTATGAGATGAATTTCAAAGGAGGTGGTGAAGGAAGTGATAGGAAGGCTAAGAATGTAGCTCTCAAGGCATCCCCCAACAAGAGTAGCAGTAGCAGCAGCAGCAGCAGTAGCGGTGACTCTGATGGCTTCTCAGATCTCGACCAGAAGGAGCAGGCAATGCTCACTCGTCAGTTCAGTAAATTTTTAAGGAGAAAGGGGAAGACCTTTAGGAGAAAAAAGCCATACTCCTTTAACAAGAATGTTGAATCTATCAATCATAGGGATAGAAATCCTAAGAGACTGACTTGTTATCATTGTAACAAACAGGGACACATGAAAGGCGAATACCCAGATCTTCAGAAGAAGGGTCCCTACTTCCAGAAGAGGAACACAAAGGTGCAGAAGAAGAAGAAGAAGCCACAGGCGATGGTCTGCACATGGAGCGAGGAGGAAGAAGATCCTGAAGACACTTCCTCATAGGAGTATGAAGAAGGAATTTGCCTAATGGCAAACAGTGAAGAGGAGGTAACCAATGTTTTTGAAAATTTTACGATTGATGACTGGGAAGATGCTTATGCTGAGTTATTAGATAAGTTCAATTCTCTTAGTAAAGAGCATAGGGTTATGAAAAAAAAATTTAATACTAATATTGAAGAACAAACCCAGGTCTGTGAGGAAAATCAGAAACTTAAAGAGCAACTAGAAGAAATGACCTCACTAAGAAAAGAAAATGATAAGCTCAAGGGAGAAAACCAAGAAAGTCAAAATCAGCTCAATGAACTCAAAATAAGAATTGAAGAAAGCTTGAATGAAAGTAGAGTGAACTCAGAAAAATATGAAGATGTTAAGAAAGTCAATGGCGAACTTCTAAAAAATTCTGAGTCCCTTCAAAAGGAGCTAGAAGACAAATAGAAAGTTTTGGAAAAAATTATCCAAGGAAAATCTAGTCTGGATGCTATACTGGGGGCTAGGGTTAACTTCAATAAGGAGGGTCTAGGCTATGACCCAACTAACAAAAGACCCTTACAATTTAAAACCATTACCTTCTGCCCAGAGAAGGGGAAAGAGAAGCTGGACACACCATCCAGCTCAAACAGCAGTAAGGGAACTCAAGGTCCGAAAGAAAGTTCTAAAAACAGTGCTGGTCAACCATTTAAAATAGGAATGAATTTTGTGAAGAATTTCACTAAGCCTACCAATCAGAACATAAATGGTAAATGGACCAAGCAAGTGGATCAGAAGAAAAGTTGGAATTACTACAATCAGATGGGTCCAAAGAGGACCTACTGGAGAAATGATCATCATCTTCAAAAATATGTTGATCAACAAACTTACAGGAGATATCCTAGGAATGGCAAGCCTAATGAATGGAATAGAACTTACTTCTCCAGACCAGCTGGACTTAATTTCAATAAACTTGAAGAAAAGGTGCCAGGGAAATCCATGCTGAAGCAAATTTAGATTCCTAAACATTTGATTAGAGATTTGAATAATGTCCTTGGACCCAACTCATCTTGGGTTCCAAATCACTCTGCTTGATGTTATTTGTGTAGGTCGGCCTGGCAGCTGAAGACAACAAGTGGTACCTCGACAGTGGCTGCTCCAGGCACATGACAGGAGACCGATCCAAGTTTAGCAAGATAGAGATGAAGGTAGGGGGTCTGGTCAAGTTTGGAGGAAAGAACAAAGGTAAGATTATTGGAGTTGGTACAGTAGGTAAGTCTTCCACAAACTCCATTGAAAAAGTTCACTTGTGGAAGGTCTTCAACACAACCTGATTAGCATTAGCCAGTTATGTGACAAGGGTCACAGGGTTGTGTTTGATGATAATTCATGCAAAATCTTTGAAATAAATTCTGATGTGGTTAAATTTGTAGCCAACAGGATTAATAATGTCTACATGGTAGACTTAGATGAGGAATCTGAATCTAATATTTGTTTATCTGCCAATTCTGAAAATGATGCTTTTGAATGGCATAGACGTCTAGGTCATGCTAGCTTTACTACTTTAAATAAATTGGTCAAGCATGATTTAGTGAGAGGCATGCCTAGAATTAAATTTAATTCTATTTCAAAATCATGTGATGCCTGTGCTCTAGGCAAACAGACCAGGAATTCTTTCAAATTAAGATCTGAGCCATTGTCCTCTAGACCAATGGAACTTCTCCATATGGACCTCTTCGGTCCTACTAGAACTCAGAGTCTTAATGGGAACAGGTTTGGCTATGTCATCGTAGATGACTTCTCTAGATATTCATGGATCTTTTTCTTAGCAAATAAAAGTGATGCATTTCAAAAGTTTAATCTATTTTTCAATAAGGTCAAACAAGAAGGAAAACACAAGATCTGTTCTATTCAATCTGACCATGGAGGTGAGTTTGAAAACTCCATGTTTTTTGATCTTTGTGAAAGAGAGGGACTAACACACAAATTTTCTTCTCCTAGGACACCTGAACAGAATGGAATTGTGGAGAGAAGAAATAGAACTGTGGTGGAGATAGCCCGAACCATGCTAATTGAAAGTCAATTACCAATGAGGTTTTGGGCAGAGGCAGCCAATACATCAACTTACATAATCAATAGGGCCATGGTAAGACCCATTCACAAGAAAACACCCTATGAGCTTCTAAAAGGTAAGAAACCAAGCTTGTTTCATTTCAGAATTTTTGGAGCAAAATATTTTATTCATAATAATGACAAGAAAGATTTAGACAAGTTTGAAGTTAAAAGCTCCCCTGGAATATTTTTGGGATATTCAGAAGTGTCTAGGGCATATAGGGTCTTTAACATAACAGACAAAAAGGTTGAAGAGTCTCCACACATTATTTTTAGTGAAAAGAAAGGTGTTTCTAACATTAAAAATTTTGACAAGGATTCCAATCATGATGGAGAATTCCTAGAAGACCAAGAAGAAGAGAAGACTCAGTCAAGTATAACAGCAAATCCTCCCAACCAGGAAGAGCCAAGAGAAGCAGGTGAGTCTTCAATAAATGTTAGATTTCTTAAAGATCATCCGATAGATAATGTCATAGGCAATCCTGAAGATCCTCTCCGGACTAGGTCTTATTTTAGGAATGTGAATAGTGAAGACTTAATTGCTTTAGTCTCCCAAATTGAACCCAAATCAATAGAAGAGGCCTTGGCTGATCAAGCTTGGGTCAATGCTATGTGTGAGGAATTGGGCCAGTTCGAAAGAAATAATGTCTGGGAACTTGTTCCAAGATCAGATAATGTTAATATCATAGGAACTAAGTGGGTGTTCAAAAATAAAATGAATAAAGATGGAATCATTTCTAGGAATAAGGCCAGATTAGTAGCCAAGGGCTACTGTCAGGAATTTGGTGTAGATTTCGATGAATCCTATGCACTTGTTGCTAGAATGGAAGCTATAAGATTGTTGCTTGCTTTTGCATGTTCAAAGAATATAAAACTCCAACAAATGGATGTTAAAAGTGCCTTTTTAAATGGAGTCATTAAAGAAGAGGTTTTTGTTGAACAACCCCCTGGATTTCAATTTTCTCCTCAACCTAACCAAGTTTTCAGGTTAAACAAAGCATTGTATGGTCTAAAGCAGGCTCCAAGAGCATGGCATGAAAGATTGACTGAATTTCTGATCAGCAAGGGCTACAAAAGAGGTAAAGTAGATCAAACTTTATTTACCAAGAGTACAAATAAAGATCTGCTCATAGTTCAGGTATATGTAGATGACATTGTGTTTGGATCAACTAAGCATGAACTATGTGTTGAATTCTCTAAAATGATGTCTGCTGAATTTGAGATGAGTTTTGTTGGTGAACTAAAGTACTTCCTTGGCTTGCAGGTACAACAGCTAGAGGATGAGTGCTTCATCAACCAGACCAAATACACAATGGAATTGTTCAAGAGGTTTGGTATGGAAAACCTGAAGCACATTACAACACCCATGGGTACCAATACCTCATTGGATGCAGATGAGACAGGTAAAGAAGTAATTGCCAAGCTCTATCGAGGTATGATTGAATCTCTTCTTTACTTGACAGCTTCCAGACCTGATATACAATTCAGTGTAGGAATATGTGCAAGGTATCAGTCTAGACCTACTGAACTACATTTAGCTGTAGTGAAAAGAATTTTCAGATATTTGTCAGCTCCTCATTCTCTTGGTTTATGGTTTCCTGCATCACACACATTTAACTTAGTTGCATACACAGATGCTGATTATACAGGATGTAAACTAGACAGGAAAAGCACTAGTGGTCATTGTGAATTTTTGTGTGGGTGTTTAGTGTCTTGGGGTTCCAAGAAACAACATTTTGTGGCCCTCTCCACTGCAGAAGATGAATATGTGGCTGCAGGGAGTTGTGGAACACAAGTCATTTGGATTAAACACCAGCTTCAGGACTACCAAGTAGACCTTGGGTGCACACCTATCTATTGTGATAATACCAGTGCCATTAATTTTGTCAAAAATCCTGTTTTGCATTCACGCACCAAACACATAGAGATAAGGCATCATTTCATAAGAGATGAGGTTTCTAAAAGCAATTTTGAACTGATTCATGTAGGCACAGATAATCAGATTGCTGACATCTTCACTAAACCTCTGGATAATGAAAAATTCACAACACTGAGAAGAGAATTAGACTTATACAAATTGTCTTAATTGTGTAGTCTGTTCTTTTTGTGAGGGGGAGTTCTATATGACTGTTGGTTAGATTTCAGGAATGTTGTGAGTGAGGGGGAGCTGGTTGAGCTGTGAGAGGAAGTGTTCTTTGACAAATTCAAAAAGATTGACCAGATGTGTGTCTTTGCTGGTTTTCATGACAGATTTAGTGTGGTTCTCAGATAGTAGAAGGTCACTTAATTCTTAAGTCTATAAGTCAGTGATACTAAAGTCCAGTTAGAATCTTTCCTCTGGTATTCCTTCAGAGATCTGGATTAATTGTAAAAAGTATATCTTCCTACATTGTCAATGATTCTTGTTTAGGCCAAAACCTGTATGTCTTGATATCTGAACCAATCAGCTTGAAATCTAGACTTCAAGATTCACTTCAAGTAATAGTCCTTCTGGTATTGTTTTCAATCATTCCATCTCTTCAACACAAGGGCTTAACTAAACAAATATGTCTTGTTTTGTTCACTGAGAAACTGGGAGCTTCATCAATGAAATGAATATTTCTCCTATGTCATGAGGTGTCAATTGCTTAAAATGAATGAAAAAGACATGACAGAGCAATGGTAGCTTGCTGGTGAGTAACTGGGGACTCTGGCCTCTAATCAAGGTGTTTCCCCATGTCAAAAGCCACAGTTACTAACTCTGTTCCTTTAATAAAAAAAGGGAGGAAGTAGTGAGGTACTCACTCTGAGTAACTGGGGATTCAGGTCTCTAATCAAGGTGTCTCCCTAATGTGAAAAGAGTGAATTACCAACGTAATCATTGATCTTCTTGAAAATCATCTCAAAAATTCCTTGTTGTTATGCAACTAATGGATTGCTTGTCCTCAATACATTGAGAACACCTCTCTGACTTTGTCTCTTGTTGTCTTTTTGGATTATTGACAGTTCAGCTATATCTGGCCATACTTGTTAACTCCTGATATCAGCTCTAAATCATACTCTATGTATGCTGATAAACTTTTCTATCATTCTATTTCTCTAGTGTGTACTGGAGTTCAAGAATCTTCACTTGAGTTTAACACCTCACTTATTTTCTTAAGACTTGCTTATGTCTTTCTGCACTAAGAAGTTACTGTACTTCTTCTTCATGTCTCCAGCACTTTCATATATTTTGCATTTCCTTTTGCCGATGTCAAAGGGAGAGAGAGGTTTTGCAATATCAGTAGATCATGTATTGTCATGAGTTTTGGGGGAGTTTTGTTCATGAGCTAAGGGGGAGATTACCTTGTCATGTGATGGCTTTATCTGAGAATGGGTTGTAGGGGAGCTGAGAGTGAGTTGTGGGGGAGTGGTTTTGGAGAAAGAAGTGCTTGTGCAGTAGTGTTTAATTTGGTTGTGCTTGCACTTGCTTTGATTGTTGAAACTGCAATTAATTTCTTGTTAAGCTTTGATATTGCTTGATTCATAGTGTTGCCATCATCAAAAAGGGGGAGATTGTTGCATCCCTACGGTTTTGATGATGTCTCACACTATAAATCAATATTTTATCTCTAGATTAATTCATGCTTCATCATGTAGGACAGTGTAATTCATATGGTTGTCAGATAGATATGCACTACTTGATCATATCTACACTCTGTCTGCATAGTCTGGACAGTTGTGGGTCGACGCCCCCTTCTGATGGGTCGACGCCCCCTTCTGATGGGTCGACGCCCCCTTTATTTTCCAAGTCCATACATTGGTGTTCATATTCAAAGCCTGTACAGCCATTCCTTGAGATCAAGTCTATACAACGGCACTGTAGCTTGCACATCTGAAGTTTATACATCTTTCAAGGGGCCAAGTCTATACAGTCTCCCGTTCATTTCAAAGTCTACACATCGCCTCACATCTTCCAAGTGTATACATCCAGTTGAACCTCAAAGTCTACACATCGCCTCACATCTTCCAAGTCTATACATCCTCAGTTGAACCCCAAGTCTATACATCGTCTACCATTTCAAAGTCAATACATTGTCTTTCGTCTCACGCATTATGTCCCAAAGTCTGTACAGCCTCTAGTCACAAACCAAGTCCGTACATCGCCTTCTGCAAGCATTACTTCAAGTATGTACATCCTGTGCATTGCTTCATAACAAGTCTAGACATTCTGGTTGCGTTCAATGTCTACACATCCTGCCTAGTCGCACTTCAAAGTCTGTACACTGCGCTGCACTGTACAAGTCCATACACTGCGCTGCACTGTACAAGTCCATACATTGGCTTGGGCATCCAAGTCTAGACATTGATTTACTATTCATGCCTTGATTCGAAGTCTGTACAGCGAGCGGCGTTCATCAAAGTCTGTACATTGCTTGGCGCTCACCAAGTCTATACATCGCTTCAAGCGTTCCAATGTCTATACAAGGCTTGCATCATTAAGTCTAGACATAGCACTGTAGGTTCCCTAGTTGAAGTCTGGACATTGCTGATCAAACGTAAGTCTATACGTTCCAACCTATTCCTACGTTCGCTACTTTAGCTACACCCTAAGTCTACACATTGGCAAAGTGTATACATTGTTCATGCAAGTCTGTACAGCCAACGCTTTCATTGATTCCAAGTCTATACAGCCTGCCTTCACGTTCAGAGTCTATACACCATTCCTCAAAGGCCAAGTGTATACATTATCCATATGTTCAAATGTTTCTAGTCTATACATTGGATAGACTTGTTCATGCTTTGTTCATCTCCAGTCTGTACACTGCCTTTCACATGCACTCATTAATCAAGTCTGTACAGTCCCTTATTTGCAAGTCTATACACTCGATGGCTTCACACATTTCACTGAAGTCCACACATTCCCCCTGTGTGATAATGCATTCTTCAGCAAGTATATACACTGAGGTCGCATGAAGACTCACAAGTCTATACACTCTCTTAGTGTACACACTTACTCATTTGCTGTTCTAAAGTATATACATTCATTGATATCTGACTGAACTAACTAATCACATTTCCTTGTCTCTGCCTGCAGATGATTCATGTTAATGATTGAGCACGTGAACCGAGGATGATGCCTGGCACGTGATCCGAGAATGCTCTGGAAAAGGAGGGAACGAGACCCACTCGTGTGAAGGCCTGAAAGTCAGGTCGAATGCCATATAAAAGGTGTCTTCTGCGATTAGATGGATTGAACTGGAGGAAAAAGCTAAAGAGAAGAATCCCTGAGCAGAAGAAGAAAAGAGAGAGAGAGCCTCCACGTTCCAGAAAGAAGATAGAGAGAAAAGATCTGAGAGTATTGCTGTGAGAGAAAAGTCTGAGTGAGAGAAGAGTCTAATTTGCTTCTTTGGAAGCTACATTTGATTTTGGTTTTCTGAAACGATTGTTGTTCATCGTTGGTCTTGTTTACATTTCTATTTTTCCTTTCATTTCTTCATATATCTGATTCCGAGTTGTTACCCTCCAATGTTTGGAGGAAGGGAGAGTTACTCCGGTTCCCCTCTGGGCTGCAGAGGAAGAGAGATATGTGATCTCTCGTTTTGCCAGTGACGGGTTGTCATTGGTAGGTTCCCTCCGGGTTGGAGGAAGGGAGAGCAATCTCCAGTTCTGGTCTTGCTAGTAGCTGGTCCAGGTGTCAAACTCTGTGGGTAGCAGAGTTTGGTTGAGGGATTTGTTTCCCTTAGTTGTTCAAGCTGTGTGGCAGCATATTGTTCGCAGACTGAGTCTGTAGTTTTCTAGCAGTGGCTAGTGGAATCCTCACTCTAGTTGGAGTGAGGGGTGGATGTAGATTGTGGACTACAATCGAACCACCTTAAAATCTCTTGTCTCCTCTGTGGTTTGCTATTATCGTTTGTGCTCTCCTTCTGCTTGGCATTATGTTTGTGTGTGGACGGCCTCTTCCAATCGCACCTTATTATTCTGTCTTAGTTTCTTACTGCGTTAGCTATATTGTTTAGCTATTTCTGAAGGGTTGTATTTCGAAGTAGTGATTTTCCGCTGAAGTTGTTCAAATCGGGAGTGATCTATTCATCCCCCCTTCTATATCACTCTTCGCTGTGCTAACATCTAGCCGACGATCTGATCGGCATTATAAGAAGGAGAAATTTAGCATCACGTAACCATACAAAAGCCGTGACAACAAGAAAAGATCAAGGAGCGGGAATGGTGGAAGTTCCCAGAAGAATAATAAAAAGGTTAAGGAAGAGAAGGAGCAAGTTGCCTAGGCATGCACTTTTTGTGAGAAATTCGGCCACTCGACTTAAAAATGCTGGAAGCGCCTCGGTGCTTGTTTGCGTTGTGGAAGTAGGGAGCATCGTGTGCCAAATTGCCCCCTTATGAAAGATCAATCAGCTATTGGAGGACGTAGGAGGCAGGCTCGCCTCAATGCCGTTCTAGACGAAAAGGAAGCGCCCAGGGATGTTGGGCTTATGGAAGGTACTCTTCAGATTTGTTCTCGTCCTGCATTTGTGCTATTTGATACTGGTGCCTCTCATTCTTTTATTTCCACTACCTTTGCAAAAATGTTCTCAATTGCATCAGTCCCCTTACCTTCAGATCTTGCTATTACTACACCTTTAGGATCTAGAACCAAGCTCACCGAGTATTATCCTAATAGCAAAGTGATAGTAGAAAGTCACAATCTCCCCGCAAACCTCGTGTGCCTTGACATGAAAGGTTATGATGCCATTTTAGGGGTAGATTGGCTTGTAGACCACGATGCTTATATCCATTGCCGAAATAGGATAATATCCTTTCGAAAACCCAGTCTTCCGAGATTCTCTTTTCTTGGCATCAAATACAAGAAACACCCCACTATTATATCCTCACTTCACGCTTGCAAAATTATCTCGCGAGGAAGTGAAGCTTTCCTTGCTTCTGTCATTATTTCAAAATCCAAGGATATTATCATAGCAGACATCCCTATTGTAAATGAGTTCCCAGATGTATTTCCATCCGAACTACCCAGTTTACCACTCGAGAGGGAAGTGAACTTCACAATCGAACTCATTCCAGGAGCAGCACCTGTTTCTATAGCCCCTTACAGGATGTCACCCACAGAACTCAAGGAACTGAAAAGGTAGTTGCAGGAACTACTAGACAAGGGTTTCATCAGACCTAGCACATCACCTTGGGGTGCGCCGGTTTTATTTGTCAAGAAGAAGGATGGTTCTCTCAGGCTGTGCATCGATTACCGGCGACTGAATCAGCTGACAATTAAAAACAAGTATCCATTGCCGCGTATTGATGAGCTCTTCGATCAGCTTTCGAGAGTAGAATATTTTTCTAAGATTGACCTCAGATCAGGTTATCATCAGCTTAGAATCAAAGAAGAAGATATTTATAAATCGGCTTTTCGAAGTCGTTATGGCCACTATGAATTCGTGGTAATGTCATTTGGGTTAACTAATGCCCCAGCAGCAATTATGCAACTTATGAACAGTGTCTTCCAGCCATACCTGGATCGATTCATTGTCGTCTTCATCGATGATATCCTGATATACTCAAAGATAAAAGAAGAACATAAAGAACAATTGAAAATAACTTTGCAAACACTTAGAGAACACAAGCTTTATGCCAAACTCAATAAGTGTGAATTCTTGCTCGAGGAAGTCTCATTCCTAGGCCACATTATTTCAAAAGAAGGTATTACTGTGGATCCTTCTAAGGTAGAAGCTGTCAAGAATTGGAGTCGACCTACGACTGTGTCTGAAGTAAGGAGCTTTCTGGGTCTAGCTGGTTATTATAGAAGATTCATTAAGGACTTCTCAAAGATAGCAGTCCCTTTAACTAGACTCACCAGAAAAGAAAATCCTTTTATATGGTCAGAGGAATGTGAGAAGAATTTCCAAACTCTTAAGAATCATCTTACAACAGCCCCTGTTTTGTCACTACCAATGGAGGATGGTGGATTTGAGGTATATACGGATGCGTCTGGAACTGGCTTAGGATGTGTCCTTATGCAAAATGGAAAGATGATTTGCTATTCTTCAAGACAATTGATATGTCACGAAGAAAATTATCCTATACATGATTTAGAATTGGCAGCGGTTATTTTCGCCTTGAAAATTTGGCGTCATTATCTTTATAGAGAAAAGTTTACGATCTACTCAGACCACAAGAGCTTGAAATATTTATTCTCTCAAAAGGAGCTGAACATGAGGCAAAATAGTTGGTTAGAACATCTCAAGGACTTTGATTTTGCTATTCAATATCATCCTGGCAAGGCAAATGCTGTAGTAGATGCACTCAGCAGAAAATCAATGGGTATGTTATCAAGTCTCTTGATTAGTGTAACTAACCTTATTCCTCAATTTGCTCAGTTGAATTTAGATGTTGACATTAAGGAAGAAGATTGCTTCATAGCTAATATCCGAGCTCAACCTACATTAATAGAGGATTTGGCCAAATTACAAGAGGATGATCCAGTTTTACTGGAAATTAAGGCCAATATTAAACAAAGGCCGGATTTTTCTACTTCTAATGATGGAAGATTGCTATTCAAGGGCCGAATGTGTATACCGGATCATGAGGATACAAAGAAATTGATCCTATAAGAAGCACATAAATCAAAGTACACCATTCATCCAGGAGGTACAAAAATGTATCAGGATCTCAAAAGAAACTTTTGGTGGCCCAAAATGAAGAGGGAAATAGCTGACTTCGTGTCTCATTGTCTAACCTGCCAACAAGTTAAAGCTGAACATTTTAGACCCGCAGGTAAATTACATCCCTTAAATATTCCCGAATGAAAATGGGAGAGCATAGGGATGGACTTCATTATGGGTTTACCTAAGACAAGAGGTGGACATGATGGCATATGGGTAATCATAGATCGATTGACTAAATCTGCACACTTCATACCAATAAAGAGTCGATGGTCTGTGGATATTCTAGCAGCATTGTACATAAAGGAAATTGTCAAATTACATGGTGTCCCCGTCACTATTGTATCAGATAGAGATCCTCGATTCACATCACAGTTCTGGAAAGGTCTACAACATTCACTAGGGACCAGATTAAATTTTAGCACAGCCTTTCATCCACAAACTGATGGTCAGACGGAAAGAACAAATCTGGTGGTAGAAGACATGCTCAGGGCTTATGTCATTGATTTTGGAGGAAGTTGGCATGATCACTAGCCTCTGATGGAATTTGCATATAATAACAGATATCAAAAGAGCATACAAATGTTACCTTTTGAAGCTCTATATGGGAAAAGTTGTCGATCTCCAATATGTTGGAATGAAATAGGGGAAAAGTAATTTTTAGGCCCCGACCTTGTTAGGGATTCTACGGAGAAAATCAAGCTCATTCAAGAGAGAATGAAAATGACACAAGATAGGCAAAAGTCTTATGCCGACTGTTGAACATGTGTGCAACATGATTAATTTTATGGTTTTGATGATGTCTGCCTCTGTAATCATTAATGAACTATACCTGCAATTGATAGGGTTAATATTCATTCATTTCAGGTCATTATACTTCCAGCGCAAAAGATCAAGGATGACACGCAAATCTAGGCAACTGGATATACAGATATCAAGGCATATGACAATATTGGAGGCACAAAAATCTAGCATGTTTCAAGCATAGAAATCAAGTTGAATAGCATCACACATAAGGTCATTGTGTATTCCTTATATGATCAATGCATATCTTGCCTTATGGATGGTTCAAGGTCGGTGCAACTTCTGGATAGCATGCTACAAGATAATCCAAGAAATGGAGTGGTGTTGGCAAAGGTGAAAGCTCATTGATCGTGCCCAAGCAAAGATGCAAATCTCTTTTACAAGCAAAAGTCGGCATTTCACATTCGGCTCGTCACACATCCAAGGTCAATGCATAAAGAAGTATAGCCAAGAGAATCCAAGGCCAGAGACTCAGTTGATACCTTTTAGACTATCAAGGGAGATGCCACGGACATGAACAGGCTGCTAAAGAAGTCAAGCGGCGGAGCTGAAGCGGCTAACGGACCGACCCGGGCTGGACCGGGGGCTACCCAACTGGCGGTCGACTGCCAGCACATGGGCGGTTGACCACCCCAGCTAGAGGCTCCCCATCTGTAGTTCCTTCTGCAGCAGGTTGACCGCCAGCCAGTGGCGGTCGACCGGAAATCCCAGGGACCCCCCGTTTGCAGGTTTCACAGTAGCGGTCGACCGCCAGGAGCTGCAGGTCAACTGCCAGCCCCGAGCCAACCAATGTTGACTTTGTTTTCCACTTCGAAAAGGGCCATTCAACATGGATTTATTTAATCCAAAAGTCACCTAATCATCCATGATTTGTGGATCTGGTCTGGGGCTTGTCTATAGACCATTCAAAGTCTATAAAACCAACACAAGAGGGTTAGAAGCCCTAGTTGATGATTTGGAGCAAAGAGATCAAGAGAGGCTAGAGAGGAGATTGGAAGAAGAGGTACTGTACCCATGAACAGTACTTCGTGCAGAAGTTCTACATCCAATCCAAGGGATTCAAGCCTACATCTGAAGCCTTCAATCTCCAAGGAAGAAGAGAAGCAAGCAAGCTCACAAAGGTGATCAAATCTTCATTCAAACCTCTTCGTCAACTCAAGGGAAGATCAAAGCTACATCCAACAATCTCTCCATCAACTCAAGGTGATTCAAGCTCATATCTCAATCCATCAACCTCCAAGGAAGAGTAGAAGCAAGCAAGGCTAATAAGGGAGATCAAAGGAGGCTGCAAGGGTGTGTTAAAGGGAGAGGAGTTCGAGTACTGTAGCTGTGAACAGTACTCCGAGAAGAAGTTCTTCTTCAAATTCTCAAGAGATTCAAGCTCCAGCAAACCTCAGACAAGATCCTTTCTCTTAAGCATATTCTATATCTTGTTGAGTGTTTTTCATAAGTTGTTCTTATTCCATTTCTTTCAAACACTTGAACTTGAGAATCGTCCCTACCGGTGGTTAGTAGGAAGGCAATCGGAGGCTGTCCAATTTGCGGTGTTGATGTCCCTACCGGTGTAAGTAGGAAGGCAATCGGGAGTTCTCCAATTTACGGTGTAGCCATCCCTGCCGGCTCTGTGTGTAGGAAGATAGAAAGAGGGCTTTCTCTATTTTGTGGTTGGGGCGTGTCCCCGGTCAAGCTGTGAGTCAGCAAGGAAGCCTTACTGGGTTTTGGTGAGGGGTGGACGTAGGTTGCGGGGTTGCAACCGAACCACCTTAAAAATCCCTGTGTTGTGGGTTGTTTATCGTGTGTGATTGATCTATATCTTCTAACCCCATTCGCAGGTTCGTGTGCTTCCATACTTGGTTAGATTGTTCACACACATATGCACTTTGAGTGATCAACATAGCACATACACACACGCACGGTTGTTGCAAGCTATTGCATGCTCTAGTGTTATGCTTTATGATCCCTGCACTACAGGGCTTATTTCTTTCAAGTTCACAAATGTGCTTAAAGAAGTGTGGACGTTTCATAGCTTGTAATCCAAGTCTTTTCATTTGAGCCACTCTACTTAATTCCGCTGTGCATTGTGCCTAAGTGATTCATTCACTTTATAAGGGTGGTTTAAGTTTATGTTAGCAAAGATTTTTAAATAGGCCAAAGCTTTTGATAGGATCTATTCAACCCCCTCTTCTAGATCCGTTTACACCTCGCGGGACCCAACAAGTGGTATCAGAGCGAGGCTCTGTCATTTCCAGATCCAACGATCTGTAGGGAAAGATCCCAGTGTTTGTTATTTAGATGGCTTCATATGTTACACATGCTTCGATGGCTTCTCCGCCCATATATGATGGTTCAGATTTTTCTACATGGGTTGGAATAATGTTCATCTATGTTAGCTCCATAGATCCACAATTGTGGACTCTTATATACAATGGTCCTCATGAGCTGCCATCAAATTCAATTGATTGGTTAGCCGAACATGAGACCAAACACAATGATAATCATCTTGCATATAACTTAATTACAGCTGCAGTTGATCTAAGACTAACTCATCTTGTGTCCTCTTGCAGCATAGCCAAGCAAGTATTGGACAAGTTGGTGAAAATCCATGAAGGGAAGGAACAAGAACAAGAACAAGAACAAGAATGCTTCATGGCCGACCGTGCAGAACAGTCCAGCAATGCATCCTCATCACAGGTAAACTCTGACTCCGAGGAATTCACTTTTGAAGAGCTTATGGAAGCCTATGATGAATTGATCACACAATACAAAAAGGTAAAAATAGAAAACAAAAATTTGAAAAAGGATCTCAAGAAAATTAACCAAAATGAAAGCTCGATTTGTAAAAAGTGTTCTGTTTTTAAAGAGCTTAACAACACTCTCTCAGTTGATCTAGATATGCATAAACAAAGCATTGCATGTCTAAGGGAAGAAAATGAAAATCTACATGATGAAATCACTAGGTTGGAAGAAATTGTAATAAAACTTCAAAACCAACCTAAGTCAATCTCTAATGATCAAACTATAGCCGATGGGCTAATCCATGATGAGAGGTTGATTGAAGAAAATAAAATTCTGCTTCATACTCTGCTAACTTTGTATGTGAAAAATGTTCATTCTTGAGAAACATAAATGTTGGTCTTCATGATGATCTTGAATGGCAACAAAAACTGATTGATTCTCTGAAAGAAGAGAATAGAGAGTTGTTGGAAACGAAAATTGAACTTGAACAAGCTGAAGAAGAATTGCATGAAAAATTGGCTGCACATGAAAAAGGCAAATCTGTCATTGAAGATCACTCTGAAACTTTGCATGCTTTACAACAACAAAATCAAAATTTTAAAGCAATAAATGCCATGCTCAATGAGCAATTGGCAGCATGCGAAGAGGGCCTTGTTGAATCTAAACAGCACATCTCTTCACTTGAAAATGAAATTCAAGGTTTGAATGATTTCCTGTCAATGTTTACCCAAATCTAATATTCTGGCTCACCGGAAGCCACCACTTCCTGTGGTCACCAAAAAGGGCACACTGCTCGAAAGAAAAGTAAAATTCAGCATGCTCATCAAAACATGCACCATAACACGTCCAATGCTAAATATCATGCTTTCCACAAAATGAATGTCCATTGTTATTATTGTGGTAAACATGGTCACACTGTGCATGATTATTTTATCTTGAGAAATGATGAGCTTAGAGCAGGAGATCAAGTGAAAGAGCAAGGAAAGAAACAGGTCAACACTGGCAGCGGGCTTGCTCAACAGAATTCTGTACAGAATCACATGGAGAATCAAAAGTGTCGACATTCCTATCCAGACAGGTCGACACTCCCCATGGCCTTTAATAGAAATGCCTCTCTTTACTGCTCTCATTGTGGTAAGACTGGTCACACTGACCAGGAATCCTGGTATTTGAAAGAAAGACATCACCCTCATACCATGAAAGGTAAAAATTATGCTCGCCCACAAAAGCATAGTCCACATGCACACGCACATGAACATAAAAAGAAAAATCAATCTTTTGTGTGTTGTTTCTATTGTGGGAAAAATGGGCATGAGATATATGATTGCCTCACAATGAGGGAGGATGATGTGATTGCCTTAAAAAAGATGGGCCAATATGCTAAACATGTTGCTAACCCACAAGGACCCAAGCAAGCTTGGGTACCTAAAAATTCCAAATGAGAATTTTGGGTGCATGATGCCTTGGAGTTGAACAAAGGATCATAAGGTGAATAAAAGCTCAAGACACAGGTATGTACATAAACCTTTAAGTTCAGTCATCCTGCATGTTTAATCTTGACATGTAGATAATGCATCATACGTCTGCCCAATGTCATTAGATTCTGCAAACTAAATTGCTCTTAGAAATGCAAAACCCCCAAGGTGTGAGATGAACTTTTGAGCTTGATAACTTGCTCACACCATGCTTGATTTCAGCTGTTTAATTCATGAAAAACTTATTATGCTGATGAAGTTGATGTGATGATGCGTTGCTTAAGTCTTGCTATCAGCCACTTGAAATTATTGGACTTTGGTTTTGATGATGCATGTCATGGCTGCATTTTCAACTCGTTATTCATGTTAGCATTATTCAAAAGGGGGAGTCTAGCAATTGACATCATCATGTTGCATTCAGTTCAAAATCAATTATGAATGATTTGTGTTTGCATCATATTGTGATCACACATATCTTAATGCACATCATGTTTAGAAGACAAAAATGCACAATCATTTTGCAGCATCTTCATTGCATTGTGTACTCACATAAGTCTTAGGCTGCATAAGTCATTGCCAACCCATGCATGTACTCAGTGGGAGTCAACATCAATCTAGTTTGAATCATTTCACATCATCTCACTCTTGCACGGCCATGGTATATCAAATGTTGATGTATGGAAAGGCAGGTTATGCTTGCCTAGAAGCACTCAATATGCATGTGGTTTCACCTCCGCCACGTACCATGCGTCAATGTCGCATATAGGCTATATAGTAGGGGGGAGTTGTCTCTTTGCAGCATTCATGCATATGTTTCATCTTCATTCTGTTGACATCATAGCATAGAATGCATCTTCTCAGGGGGAGCTTGTTCATCATGAAAATCCAGTCAAAATTCTGCCGGTCGACCTCACTCCTTTGACAGGTTGACCCCACATTTCTTTCTGTCTAAAAATTACGCTTGTCTGAGCTCAGTGCATAACCTCAGGGGGAGTGTTCTTCATCTATTCTTGCCTACCAGTTATGCAACACTCTCTTCTTAAACCAAGCCACTGCATGATATTGCTTAATCCTTTTGTGGTTCAACTTGGATTAAAAGTGCCTTGAACTTCTTGGAGGATTCCCAATCTATTATTGAGGTTGTTTATCAGAGTAAATCTTCAAGAAGAATTTTCTCTTATAGAGTCTTGTGATTGCCTTGAACACGAATGATTTTGGTTTAACATTAATGATTTCTTGAGTCTTGAAGTTTGATGGTCTTGAACATGTTTGTGATCGGGTTTAATAGACTTAAACTAGTTTCTCATGTTTTGACTTGTTATGCCATCTTGAATCTGAAATTTTTTTGAGTACACATGCATCCTTGATCGAGAAACTTCAGCTAAGTATTGTTTTTAAACATTTATTGAATTTGTTTATTTCAAAAAGTGGCTATACTTAAAGTAAGCTCAAGGCAGAGCATAGCACTGTTGCTGAGAAATATATCTCCTCATCAAAAAAATGAATTTCGATATGTCATGAGGTGACTATGCTATCTCTGTTCTAAGTGAAGCAAAATCGTGAGCTACACTGAGTAACTGGGGGTGCTTGCGTCTGGTAAACGTGCACACTCACGTCAAAAGGTGGTTGCTACACTTGACTGCTCGTAAAATGATGACAATCATCTTTCAAATGATTTCAAAAAGAAAAATCTGAATGTGTAGCACTTATGAATCAAATCTAAGTCATCTAAGTGTTTAGCCTCAATACTATTGTGGTCATTCTCAAGGGAACCAATGAAACTGAATGAGTAAGATAAGAGAAGGTTAATCTGGTTTTGACATGAATTTCTGGTTCACTATTATTAAACTTGCATGCAAATGTCTTCATGTGATTCTACTGAGTAGGCCAGAACTCATTAGCATTAAACCAATCTAAATTTAAGAGTTGGTTCATTTGGGTTCTATAACTGAAAATTTTGAAAAATCCATAACTCTGATTTATGAACTTGGTTTTAGATTAAAGAACCTACATTCTTTCTTGAGAAGTCATATCTTGATGCTCCTTCTTGTTTGTCTTCATCTGTCATATCTACATAAATCATTCAGGCTGCCATGATTACATCACCTTGGTATAATCCAACAAGTGGTATCATCTTGGTGCTCCTTTCAAGTCGTATCCAAAATCATTGGTGTCTTCTGTCAAGTGATATCACATTACTTTCTCATTCTTTGGCATGTGGCATAAGTCCTAGCATCATTAGCATCATGCTTTCATGCAATAGGGTGGCATGCACGTCTTACTTCATACAGTTGTAGCTTGCATTTATCATTTCCATGCACTGCATAGAAAATCCAAAAATTCTGAAAACTAGAAAACCACTAAAAATCTTGCAAAATTTGAAATCAAAAATTGCTCCTTGGCTGCGGTAACGACCCGAGAATCCGATTATCGGGAAGGCCCGATAACCCGAGACTCGCACCGCCACCCACGAGTCCGAAGACTCGGAAGGGTTAAAAGGATGGTGTGGAAACTACATAATTATCACAAGTAATTGCAGAAATTAAACAGTTATAATATTAAGCAGGAATTAAATAACAATTTACATGGTCCACAATAAAAATAACCACAACAACAGTCCACGACTAGTACAGTGACAAGAAAGAAAAGTACAGCTACACGGGGCGTACCCCGGCTCTGAACTCTGGCACTACCTCTGGGCACCCGCACCACGCTGCGCTCCTGACGCGCTCCCTGAAGGTGGCGCCTCACCTGAAACACGGTGAAAACACGTAGGGAATGAGTCTCGGAACAAGACTCAGTAGGGATCACTCGAACCCTACCTCGTAAAACGAGAAACCACTACTCTAGCGGTAGGTGAGTACCTCGGAAAGGAAAGCCCTGTACTCTACAAAGCAAGACTCTACGGCACGCAAACTGACGCACGCGTCACGTAGAGAAGACCAAAGCTCAACGGTCGCACCGACAAACCCGAAGGTCGGAAACACACGACTGACAGTCTGTCACTCCGTGCTCGACAGGAGTACCACCCACTAGAAGCACAGCCGGTAGCGTCCCCTGACGTCTGACACCGCGCCGCAGGTGAGCCGCCTGACGTGGTAGGTCCTACCCGAGGCGCAAACACCGAAAAGTAACTCACAACAAGTGACTAGCTGGGGTCACGCCCGTCGACGTGTGTCCAACCGTCCCCAACCACGTGTGCACACACAGACCACGCGTCCTAGGTCTGGCCCTCTGACCGGTTTTCCCCCGCAGCCGGACTCTGGCTACGACGAGGGGCCTACGGTAACCGGTCCACAAACCGTCTCGAAAGGTGGGTGCCCGTACACCACTCCCAGGTGAGACTAGCACCTCGTACTGGTGGGCTACGACTAGTGGAGGGTCGCTAAAGGAGTAGACTCTCAAGTCACGGAAAACAACGCCCAAGCCCAACAACGTGTGGGAATCACCCCACGCACTAGTCCCGTCACACGGAGACCACGGTCGGAGAAAAGCAAGGTTGCCACCCTCATGGGGCAACTCAGGAAGTGGCGGTCTACCCTCAGACCGTCACTGCCAAATGGCGGTCCACTCTAGGGCCGTCACTTAAAATGGCGGTCTAAGGCGGACCGTCACACGGCCAGAGGGGATAGGGGAAGCGACGCGCCTGCCCTAGTGCGTCGCTTGGAAGCGGCGCACCTAGGCCAGGGCGTCACACGGCGCCCCACACCCTCCAAAACCACAGGGAAAGTAACGCGCCTACCCCGGCGCGTCGCTTGCAAGCAACGCGTCGGGCTCAGTGCGTTACTCACATGTAACGCGCCTAGCCCAGCGCGTCACATGGCCCTTACACTCGGGGTGGGAAGGGGAAGTGACGCGCCTGCCCCAGCGCGTCACTAGTAAGTAACGCGCTGGGCCCAGTGCATCGCTTGGCCCATCCACCTGGGGTAACAACAGGAAGTGACGCACCTGCCCCTGTGCGTTACACACATGTAACGTGCCTAGCTCGGTGCGTTACATGGCCTGACCCCCAACGGTCAAAAACCAACGGTCGAAACTAGCGGCGGCCCTGCCCTGGCGCGTCATTCTCCAAACGGCGGTCAGTCGTAGGGCCGTCGCTGCCCCCTGACCCCAAGAGCTAACACCCAGGAGAAGTAACGCTCCTACCTAGGGGCGTCACATGCAAGTGGCGGTCACTGGAAGGACCGTCGCTTGCCTCCGAGCACGCTACGGCGGGAAAACCCCAAAAACGCCAACCACGCCCCCATACCTCCACCGGAGAGGGGGAAAACAAGGGGGAAGACCCTGGGGACCCCTAGCATGCATCTAAGCCACCAAAACATGAATTCATGGGCTAAAACCATAGATCGGGCGGCTCACCCCAAAACATGGAAAAACCCCAAACATGCTCGATCTAGCCCATCTCGACCTCACCGCGGCCTACAAACCACGGAAATGAACGGCGAAGAGCTAGGGAACGTCACCCTACCTCAATGGAGCGAATGCTCTGCCGGATCATCCACGAATCGCGAAGAACGCTTGAAAACCCTCGTTCTTCCTTAAGCTTCCCACGCTGGCCGCACGCCCCCACGACCGCCTCGCCGCCGCCCACGTCACCGCGCCGTCGCCCCGCCGCCGTCTGCAGCCGGAGGGGAGCTCGACGTGGCCAACCGGGAGGAAGAGAGTGAGAGGGAGGAAGACACGGTGGAGGAGGAAGGAGGAAGAAGAAGAGAGGAAGAAGAAGATGGTGGGGGAGAGAGAAAGAAAAAGGGTTTTATAAAAAATCCCAGAAAATCCGGAAAATTCTGAAAAATAGGAAATTACACCCCCGCGATTCTCGGAACGTACCGATCGCAACGGTACCACTCGTGCCCATGTGAACAGCCCGGTTCACCCGCAGCGAGCGTCCGAAGAGAAAAGCCGAAACCCGCACCGGAAATCGGAAATCACGCACAGAAAAGCCGCGGAACGCCTCCGGGCCTCCGAAACGACTCCGGATCGCGCCGATCCGAACACGAAAGATGTCCGAAACGAAATTTCGGACACAACAGAGTCGAACGCTCGAAAACCAGATCCGGGACCCATGAAGAAGGATCCGAAAGGTCCGAGATATTACAGCCCTCCCCCCTTAAGGAATTTCATCCTCGAAATTGAGAACAACCAAAGAGGAAAGAAGAGGAAGACTCACTCAAACAGATACGGGAACTGCTGACGCATCTCATCCTCACGTTCCCACGAAGCCTCACCACCAGAGTGTCGTTGCCACACGACCTTGACCAAGGGAATAACCTTGTTCCGCAGGCGCTGCTCTCGCCTATCCTCCACGCGGATCGGAAACTCTGGGAGAGAAAGATCTGGAGTCACCTCAGGCCAAACTGAAAACTCGAGCACGTGAGAGTCATCGGGCATATACTTCCGCAACATCGAGACGTGGAACACGTCATGCACCGACGCCAACTCAGGAGGCAACTGCAACTGGTAAGCAACCTCACCGATGCGCTCCACAATCGCGAAAGGACCAATATAGCGGGGACTCAGCTTCCCACGCCGTCCAAAACGCATCACCCCCTTCATAGGAGAAACTCTCAAGAACACATGATCGCCCACGGTGAACTCGAGGGGCTGCCTCCTACGGTCAGCATAGCTCTTCTGCCGACTCTGGGCCACCAACATGTTCTGACGAACCAGGTGCACAACATCCACACATTGCTGCACCAATTCCGGTCCCGTCAAAACACGCTCACCCACCTCAAACCAATCAAGTGGAGTCCGACAAGGACGCCCGTACAATGCCTCATAAGGAGCCATGCCGATGCTCGAATGATAGCTGTTGTTATAGGCAAACTCCACCAACGGTAGGTGATGAATCCAACTCCCCTGCCACTCCAGGCAGCAGGATCTCAGCATGTCCTCCAAAGTCTGAATGGTCCTCTCAGACTGACCATCTGACTGTGGATGATACGCCGAGCTGAATGCCAACTCCGTGCCAAGAGCTCGCTGGAAACTCCTCCAGAATCCAGAAGTGAAGCGCGGATCCCGATCCGACACGATCGAAATGGGAACCCCATGCAACGGCACGATCCGCTCCACATACAAACGAGCCAACTTAGACACGCTCCAGCTGATCTTGACCGGTAACAACCGCGTCACCTTCGTCAGCCGATCCACCAGCAACCAAATACTGTCCTGCCCACTCGGGGTTCTTGGCAACCCCACCACAAAATCTGTGGTCACATGGTCCCACTTCCAAGTAGGAACATCCAAGGGCTGAAGAGTACCTCCTGGTCGCTGATGCTCCGCCTTCACCTGCTGACAGATCAGGCACCTGGCCACAAATTCGGCAACATCTCTCTTCATGCCAGGCCACCAGAACTGCCTCCGCAAGTTCCGATACATCTTCGTCGCACCCGGGTGTACGGTGTACCTGCTCCCATGAGCCTCGCGCAGCACCGCACGACGAATCTGCTCCTCGGCTGGGACGTACAACCTGCCACGAAACCTCGCAGCACCGTCCTCGCCAAGCTCCACATCAGCCATAGCTAGAATCCGGGGCAACTCAGGGTCTGCACGCTGAGCCTCTGTCACTTGACGACGGATAGCAGGAGTGACAGTCAGACTCGCAAGCACTGCCAACCCTCGCTCCTGGGGAATCTTGAGACTGAAAGAGACTTCGGGCACCTGTTCCCAGAGCCTCCACCTCCTCAACATCAAGGCACTGACCGCAACCTTCCGACTCAAGGCATCGGCGACGACATTCATCCTGCCCGGCTGATAAGACAGGGTGAAGTCATAGTCCTTCATGAACTCCATCCAACGCCTTTGCCTGAGGTTCAGGTTCTTCTGCGAGAACACGTACCTCAAGCTCTGATGGTCAGTGAACACCTCGAACTTCTCACCGTACAGATAATGCCTCCAGATCTTCAGCGCGAAGATCACCGCCGCCAACTCAAGGTCATGGGTAGGGTAGTTCTCCTCGTGAGGCTTTAGCTGCCGAGATGCATAAGCCACCACTCTACCATGCTGCATCAGAACAGCACCCAATCCGACCCCGGAAGCATCTGTACACACCACGAAACCTCCCGATCCAGAAGGCAAAACCAACACCGAAGCCGAGGTGAGCAATCTCTTCAGCTCCCTGAAGCTCTGCTCACACTCCTCGGACCAAACGAAAGGTATATCCTTCCACGTGAGCCTAGTCATCGGGGTCGCAATGCGGGAAAAATCCTGGATAAACCGACGATAATAACCCGCAAGCCCCAAGAAACTCCGGATCTCCGTCACCGACCTCGGCCTCGGCCATTGCATCATTGCCTCGACCTTGGCGGGATCCACGGAAATACCATCACCAGAAATCACGTGCCCCAGAAAGTGCACCTCGCTGAGCCAAAACTCGCACTTGCTGAGCTTCGCATACAACTGGTGATCTCGCAACGTCTGCAGTACCACACTCAAATGGTACGCATGCTCCTCAGCAGACTGCGAATAAACAAGGATGTCATCCACGAAGATGACCACGAACTGGTCCAAATACGGATGAAACACCCTCTGCATCAAGTCCATGAAGGCAGCTGGGGCATTGGTGAGCCTAAACGGCATCACCAGAAACTCATAATGCCCGTACCTCGAACTGAATGCAGTCTTCTCCACATCGGACTCACGAATTCTCAGCTGATAGTAACCGGACCACAAATCAATCCGCGAGAACACTCGCGCAGACTGAAGCTGGTCGAACAAATCATCGATCTGCGGCAACGGATACTTGTTCTTAATGGTCACTTCATTCAGCTGCCGATAGTCAATGCACAGCCGCAGACTACCGTCCTTCTTCTTCACAAACAACACGGGCGCACCCCAAGGGGAAAAGCTAGGACGAATATACCCCTTGACCAACAGTTCCTGCAACTGCGCCCTCAACTCCCTCAACTCAGCGAGGGCCATACGGTAGGGAGCCTTTGCCAAAGGTCCCATACCAGGCACAACCTCGATCACGAAATCGATCTCCCGCTGGGGAGGTAATCCAGGCAACTCCTCAGGAAAAACATCGGGAAACTCGCACACCACCGCGATGTCCTCGACATCCGGCTCCATCCGGTCAGACACCACCACTGACGCGAGAAAACCCTGACAACCTGAATCAAGCAATCGACGGGTTCGAATAGCAGAGATAAGGAATCGAGAAGAGGCGGAACGGATACCTTGGAAATAGAAGGTCCTCTTGCTCGGATGCTGGAAGTAGACCCTCTTCATTCCACAATCCACCACCGCTCCATGAGTCTCGAGCCAATCCATGCCTAGAATCACATCATAATCCCGAAGCTGCAACGCATACAACCTGCCTGGCATACTCCGCCCATCGATACACACCGGAACCTGGTCCAAGCAATACGGAGTGACCATAAAGTCACCCGAAGGCAACTCCACTGCCAAATCGCAGGACAACTGGGTCACCGGCTCCTGGACACCCGACGTAAAATCCTCCGAAATAAACGAATGAGACGCGCCAGAGTCGAACAAAACCCGAGGCGCACAACCCAAGATCTGAACGGTACCTTCACGAGCTGCGACGCCACTGCCTCTGCCCTGGTCAAGTGCGTGATCTGACCTCGAGCCCTCTGCCTGCCTCCCACGCTGGCTGACCTGGGTAGCGGCGGATACTGTCCCTGCTGCTGCTGCTGCTGCCTCTGCTGCTGGGGAAACTGCTGCTGCGGCGGTCTCTGTGGACAGTCACGCGCCATGTGCCCTGGCTCGTCACACCGAAAATAGATAATCGGCGCCGTGCACTGCCTGCCTGGGTGGGTCCCACCACACCGTGGACAAGGTCCTCGCGATCCACCCACTGATCCCTGACGCTGCAAAGGAATCGGCTGCTGCACACTGCCCAATGAAGCCTACCCCTGATCCTTGGGCTTCTTACGGAAACCCTTCTTCAAGAACTTCTTGACCTTCGAGCCGAAGGACGCAGATCCTGTCACTGAAGCTGCCGATGCCGGTACTCCTGAACCACCCGACACATGCTGGAAGGAACCCTGCTGCTGGGGTAGCCGACTGATGGCCGCGACCTGACACAGACTGCCCCTGGCTGATCGGTCCTCGAGTCCTCTGCATATCCATCTCCAAGGAAATCGCAACACGAGATGCTGTCTCTAGATCAGTGGCCCCATTCGTGATCAAATGGTGCCTCAGCTCCAGCCTCAAGCCCTGCACAAACTGCGTGGTCCTCACCCTCTCATGCTCCATGACATGAGGTGCGTACCGTCCTAGCTCGACAAATCGGGCCCTGTACTGCAACATGGACATGTCACCCTGCACCAGCTCCAGAAACTCCCGCATCCGCTGCGTAGCAACGACGTCTGGACAGTACGTACGCTCGAAAGCATTGACAAGGTCACCCCACTCGACCTGCTCAAGTGGACGAAGCTAAAAGGACATCTTCCACTCGGAAGACCACCACCTCTGAGCCGTACCCTGCAACTGGTTGTAGGCCAACACCACTCTGTCCTCGACAGCACTCTTCGCAGAACTGAACACCCGCTCCATCTCATCGAGCCAATCACGAGCCGCATCAGGGTCTGCCTGGCCGCTAAAGTAAGGTGGATGGAACTGCATGAAGTCCCTCACTGCTCGGCCTGGCCCACCCCTGACTGACGAGCCCTCAGCAGCCTCTCCGCCAAACTGCTGAGACACGAGATGGTACATGCCACGGAAGAAATCCTCGGCCCCCGGAGCTCTCGCAGCATCCGCGGCCTCGGTAGCTCCCGGAACTCTGCTATGCTCCTCCTGGTCCCTCTGGACCCCCTGCTGGATCTCCTGACCTCCAGCCGACTGCCCCTGCTGAGAGCGAGAACTCCTCCTCGGCGCCATCCTCGCTCCTGAAGCACAAGACAGAAAGCACGGAAACGGCAATGTCAGAATAAAACACGCGGTGCCCAAGGCCAGCGTCACCTGTACATCATCGCCATGGACTAGTGGACCACTACAATTACCTATGATCCCCATGTAATTCCACAACCGCGCTCTGATACCAGCTGTAACGACCCGAGAATCCGATTATCGGGAAGGCCCGATAACCCGAGACTCGCACCGCCACCCACGAGTCCGAAGACTCGGAAGGGTTAAAAGGATGGTGTGGAAACTACATAATTATCACAAGTAATTGCAGAAATTAAACAGTTATAATATTAAGCAGGAATTAAATAACAATTTACATGGTCTACAATAAAAATAACCACAACAATAGTCCACGACTAGTACAGTGACAAGAAAGAAAAGTACAGCTACACGGGGCGTACCCCGGCTCTGAACTCTGGCACTACCTCTGGGCACCCGCACCACGCTGCGCTCCTGACGCGCTCCCCGAAGGTGGCGCCTCACCTGAAACACGGTGAAAACACGTAGGGAATGAGTCTCGGAACAAGACTCAGTAGGGATCACTCGAACCCTACCTCGTAAAACGAGAAATCACTACTCTAGCAGTAGGAGAGTACCTCAGAAAGGAAAGCCCTATACTCTACAAAGCAAGACTCTACGGCACGCAAACCGACACACGCGTCACGTAGAGAAGACCGAAGCTCAACGGTCGCACCGACAAACCCGAAGGTCGGAAACACACGACTGACAGTCTGTCACTCCGTGCTCGACAGGAGTACCACCCACTAGAAGCACAGCCGGTAGCGTCCCCTGACGTCTGACACCGCGCCGCAGGTGAGCCGCCTGACGTGGTAGGTCCTACCCGAGGCGCAAACACCGAAAAGTAACTCACAACAAGTGACTAGCTGGGGTCACGCCCGTCGACGTGTGTCCAACCGTCCCCAACCACGTGTGCACACACAGACCACGCGTCCTAGGTCTGGCCCTCTGACCGGTTTTCCCCCGCAGCCGGACTCTGGCTACGACGAGGGGCCTACGGTAACCGGTCCACAAACCGTCTCGAAAGGTGGGTGCCCGTACACCACTCCCAGGTGAGACCAGCACCTCGTACTGGTGGGCTACGACTAGTGGAGGGTCGCTAAAGGAGTAGACTCTCAAGTCACGGAAAACAACGCCCAAGCCCGACAACGTGTGGGAATCACCCCACGCACTAGTCCCGTCACACGGAGACCACGGTCGGAGAAAAGCAAGGTTGCCACCCTCATGTGGCAACTCAGGAAGTGGCGGTCTACCCTCAGACCGTCACTGCCAAATGGCGGTCCACTCTAGGGCCGTCACTTAAAATGGTGATCTAAGGCGGACCGTCACACGTCCAGGGGGGATAGGGGAAGCGACGCGCCTGCCCTAGTGCGTCGCTTGGAAGCGGCGCACCTAGGCCAGGGCGTCACACGGCGCCCCACACCCTCCAAAACCACAGGGAAAGTAACGCGCCTACCCCGGCGCGTCGCTTGCAAGCAACGCGTCGGGCTCAGTGCGTTACTCACATGTAACGCGCCTAGCCCAGCGCGTCACATGGCCCTTACACTCGGGGTGGGAAAGGGAAGTGACGCGCCTGCCTCAGCGCGTCACTAGTAAGTAACGCGCTGGGCCCAGTGCGTCGCTTGGCCCATCCACCTGGGGTAACAACAGGAAGTGACGCACCTGCCCCTGTGCGTTACACGCATGTAACGCGCCTAGCTCAGTGCGTTACATGGCCTGACCCCCAACGGTCAAAAACCAACGGTCGAAACTAGCGGCGGCCCTGCCCTGGCGCGTCATTCTCCAAACGGCGGTCAGTCGTAGGGCCGTCGCTGCCCCCTGACCCCAAGAGCTAACACCCAGGAGAAGTAACGCTCCTGCCTAGGAGCGTCACATGCAAGTGGCGGTCACTGGAAGGACCGTCGCTTGCCTCCGAGCACGCTACGGCGGGAAAACCCCAAAAACGCCAACCACGCCCCCATACCTCCACCGGAGAGGGGGAAAACAAGGGGGAAGACCCCTGGGGACCCCTAGCATGCATCTAAGCCACCAAAACACGAATTCATGGGCTAAAACCATAGATCGGGCGGCTCACCCCAAAACATGGAAAAACCCCAAACATGCTCGATCTAGCCCATCTCGACCTCCCCGCGGCCTACAAACCACGGAAACGAATGGCGAAGAGCTAGGGAACGTCACCCTACCTCAATGGAGCGAATGCTCCGCCGGATCGTCCACGAATCGCGAAGAACGCTTGAAAACCCTCGTTCTTCCTTAAGCTTCCCACGCTCGCCGCACGCCCCCACGACCGCCTCGCCGCCGCCCACGTCACCGCGCCGTCGCCCCGCCGCCGTCTGCAGCCGGAGGGGAGCTCACCGTGGCCAACCGGGAGGAAGAGAGTGAGAGGGAGGGAGACACGGTGGAGGAGGAAGGAGGAAGAAGAAGATGGTGGGGGAGAGAGAAAAGAAAAAGGGTTTTATAGAAAAACACAGAAAATCTGGAAAATTCCGAAAAATAGGAAATTACACGCCCGCGATCCTCGGAACGTACCGATCACAACGGTACCACTCATGCCCGTGTGAACAGCCCGGTTCACCCGCAGCGAGCGTCCGAAGAGAAAAGCCGAAACCCGCGCCGGAAATCGGAAATCACGCACGGAAAAGCCGCGGAACGCCTCCGGGCCTCCGAAACGACTCCGGATCGCGCCGATCCGAACACGAAAGATGTCCAAAATGAAATTTCAGACATAATAGAGCCAAACACTCCGAAAACCAGATCCGGGACCAACGAAGAAGGATCCGAAAGGTCCGGGATATTACAGCTGCTCTATCCATCTCCTATTTGAGAAATTGAATCATGCTGCTGTGGCTCGACCTCTCCCACATACATTGTCTTTACCAAGCCACAGGACACCACCATGTTCGATACATCCATATCATTCATTGGTATCAGTCCCATAACTGGCTTTTCACAATTGGTTGTTCTCTTTGGTTATTTTGTCAATCATAATAAGTGTACAACCATTGGAATGTATTTCCACATCATCTTATGGAATGTTGCCTGCAATGACATGTTTCTCCACATTATAGTTGCTTGTAATGATGTCACATAGGAGATGCTAGAGCTTCTTGTAAGTCATTTTGTGTGCGTCATTAATGCGAGTCTCTCTGTCTCTTTTCTGGATCTTTTGATGTTGTCAAAGGGGGAGAAGTTTATGTGAGTCATCAATCAAAGAATGTGTATGTGAGTCATTAATCAAAGAATGTGGTAAGTTTATGTGAGTCATTAATCCAAGAATCCACTCTGTGTGTCAAAGGGGGTGAGAACCATGTGAGTCTTTGTCAAACGGGGATAGGGAGAGAATCATCATCATCTTCTTCTTAAGAATGTTTTTGACTCATAATTGCCCTGTGAATTACTACTGCATGTGAACTTATAATGACTCATAGTTCAGAATGACTCATAGTTGCCATCATCAAAAAGGGGGAGAATGTTAAACATGTGTGCAACATGATTAATTTTATGGTTTTGATGATGTCTGCCTCTGTAATCATTAATGAACTATACCTGCAATTGATAGGGTTAATATCCATTCATTTCAGGTCATTATACTTCCAGCGCAAAAGATCAATGATGACACACAAATCTAGGCAACTAGATACACAGATATCAAGGCATATGACAATATTGGAGGCACAAAAATCTAGCATGTTTCAAGCATAGAAATCAAGTTGAATAGCATCACACATAAGGTCATTGCGTAATCCTTATATGATCAATGCATATCTTGCCTTATGGATGGTTCATGGTCGGTGCAACTTCTGGATAGCATGCTACAAGATAATCCAAGAAATGGAGTGGTGTTGGCAAAGGTGAAAGCTCATTGATCGTGCCCAAGCAAAGATGCAAATCTCTTTTACAAGCAAAAGTCGGCATTTCACATTCGGCTCGTCACACATCCAAGGTCAATGCACAAAGAAGTATAGCCAAGAGAATCCAAGGCCAGAGACTCAGTTGATACCTTTTAGACTATCAAGGGAGATGCCACGGACATGAACGGGCTGCTGAAGAAGTCAAGCGGCGGAGCTGAAGCGGCTAACGGACCGACCCAGGCTGGATCGAGGGCTACCCAGCTGGCGGTCGACCGCCAGCACAGGGGCGGTCGACCGCCCCAGCCAGAGGCTCCCCATCTGCAGTTCCTTCAGCTACAGGTTGACCGCCAACCAGTGGCGGTCGACCGGAAATCCCAGCGACCGCCCGTTTGTAGGTTTCACAGTAGCGGTCGACCGCCAGGAGCTGCAGGTCGACCGCCAGCCCCGAGCCAACCAATGTTGACTTTGTTTTCCACTTCGAAAAGGGCCATTCAACATGGATTTGTTTAATCCAAAAGTCACCTAATCATCCATGATTTGTGGATCTGGTCTGGGGCTTGTCTATAGACCATTCAAAGTCTATAAAACCAACACAAGAGGGTTAGAAACCCTAGTTGATGATTTGGAGCAAAGAGAGATCAAGAGAGGCTAGAGAGGAGATTGGAAGAAGAGGTACTCTAGCCGTGAACAGTACTTCGTGCAGAAGTTATACATCCAATCCAAGGGATTCAAGTCTACATCTGAAGCCTTCAATCTCCATGGAAGAAGAGAAGCAGGCAAGCTCACAAAGGTGATCAAATCTTCATTCAAACCTCTTTGTCAACTCAAGGGAAGATCAAAGCTACATCCAACAATCTCTCCATCAACTCAAGGTGATTCAAGCTCATATCTCAATCCATCAACCTCCAAGGAAGAGTAGAAGCAAGCAAGGCTAATAAGGGAGATCAAAGGAGGCTGCAAGGGTGTGTTAAAGGGAGAGGAGTTCGAGTACTGTAGCTGTGAACAGTACTCCGGGAAGAAGTTCTTCATCAAATTCTCAAGAGATTCAAGCTCCAGCAAACCTCAAACAAGATCCTTTCTCTTAAGCATATTCTATATCTTATTGAGTGTTTTTTATAAGTTGTTCTTATTCCATTTCTTTCAAACACTTGAACTTGAGAATCGTCCCTACCGGTGGTTAGTAGGAAGGCAATCGGAGGCTGTCCGATTTGCGGTGTTGACGTCCCTACCGGTGGTTAGTAGGAAGGTAATCAGGAGTTCTCCGATTTGCGGTGTAGCCGTCCCTGCTAGCTTTGTGTGTAGGAAGATAGAAAGAGGGCTTTCTCTGTTTCGTGGTTGGGGCGTGTCCCCGGTCAAGCTGTGAGTCAGCAAGGAAGCCTCATCGGGTTTTGGTGAGGGGTGGACGTAGGTTGCGGGATTGCAACCGAACCACCTTAAAAATTCCTGTGTTGTGGGTTGTTTATCGTGTGTGATTGATCTATATCTTCTAACCCCATTCGCAAGTTCGTGTGCTTCCATACTTGGTTAGATTGTTCACACACGTATGCACTTTGAGTGATCAACATAGCACATACACACACGCACGGTTGTTGCAAGCTATTGCATGCTCTAGTGTTATGCTTCATGATCCCTGCACTACAAGGCTTATTTCTTTCAAGTTCACAAATGTGATTAAAGAAGTGTGGACGTTTCATAGCTTGTAATCCAAGTCTTTTCATTTGAGCCACTCTACTTAATTCCGCTGTGCATTGTGCCTAAGTGATTCATTCACTTTATAAGAGTGGTTTAAGTTTCTGTTAGCTAAGAGTTTTAAATAGGCCAAAGCTTTTGATAGGATCTATTCAACCCCCCCTTCTAGATCCGTTTACACCTCGCGGGACCCAACACCGACAATCGAAGACATGACTTGGAGTTTCAGGTAGGAGATCATGTATATTTAAAAGTTTATCCAGGTCGTGGTATTCGAAGATTTGGCATTAAAGGAAAGCTAACTCCAAGGTTCATTGGCCCATTTGAAATTCTTGAAAGGGTCGGTGAAGTGACTTATAGATTGGCTTTACCTCCACAATTAGTAGGAGTTCATGACGTATTTCACGTCTCCATGCTGAAGAAATATGTATACGATCCTGACCATATTATCACTTATGACAATCTGGAGATTCAGAAGGATATGACATATGAGCAAACGCCAATAAAGATTCTGGATCGGGAAGTGCGTCACCTAAGAATTAAGGTTATCCCTATGGTCAAAATTCAATGGAAGAAAATATGGCCATACGAAGCAACATGGGAAACCGAAGCAGCCATGAGAAAAAGATTTCCATAATTATTTAACTGTAAGTACACACTCCACACTCCATGTCTTGAATTTGGGGACCAAATTCTTCTAAGTGGGGGAGGGTGTAGTGCCCCAGAATTTATATAAATAATTTCTAGAATTTATAAAGGCGTAAATATATTAATAAATGGATTTTTGAGACTAATAAGTCATTAAAGGCCCAATTAGGGTAAATAATTAACCAATCCTAAGTACACATCATCTAAGGCCCAAAAACCATTAAGTTTGGCCCATGTTCTAGAAGGTTATTTAGTTTATTTACGTATTTTTAGCATAAAGACTAATTATCTAAGATAATTATATGGATAAATGAATAAAAGAGTTTTACTTATTTGAAACTCTATATACGTTGAATGTAACGGTCTATCACGCGACCGTCACATGCTTGTAACGCATGGGTCTACGACCGTTACACTCTGTGAAGTCCGCAAGTTGAAGAACTTATGAAAAGATGGGAACTTGATGATCTTATCCACTAGAGATCAACTTGGGGAGAGTTCATAACACCCCTAAGGACTCTTAGAGATCAGGTTTTAACAGATTAAGGACTCTAGAATCGATCTAATCTTCAAACCCTAGCCAAAACCCTATAAATATGACCTAGTTTTGAACTGTGCAACCCTTACTTTTGGCTCGCAAGGAATCAAGGTAAGGAGGTGTAATCTTGGGTAAGTTCTTTAGAAGTATTTGTTTACAATACTTTAGACTAACTGCTCTCCAAATTTCACATCTTTAGGTCAACAGGTCGTGGAGTTAGAGCCCAAGGAAGTTGCTGAAAAATAACAGGAAGAAGGGAACTAGGGTTCGGTGTTCAGACCATAATTGGAAGTTTGAAGCCTAGACAAGAGGTAGGTTATCTCATGAACGGCAAAAACAACTTGATAGGACTATAAGCCCTCTGGTTTGATTGAATTTCATGCATAGTAGAGCATCAATTTCATGTTTTACTAGTTCCATGCATTACATGCATCTCTTAACCCTAAATTGAGAACTTGAAACATGTTATTCATCTATTCATGGTCACCTATGCATGTAGATAGCCTATCCTTCTTTATCATGCCTAGAAACTCATGGTGTTTTGATTATAGACATGATGTTAGTTAATCTCTTATGTTTCATATTACTTTCTATTAGCAGACACACTGACACGTCACAGTAGGACCGTCACATTCATGTAACGGCCTTACTATGAGCCGTCACAGTCTCTGTGGTATATGAGTTACTCTGTTAACTCTGACGCACCAATATAGACGCGTTACATAAGGGTAACTGCTGTTCTCTGACCGTCACAATCACTGTGACGCCCCACTTCTAGACCGTCAGAGGCTATGTTCTGTCAACCCTAGACAGAATATGATTTGTCAATATTACTTATTATTAAGCCTAGTTACCTAAGTTTTTAAACCTAATTACGTGACTTCAAGATTATTTAAGCGTTCATGATAGGAAATGAATGTTTTGATATCTCACTATTACTTTGAGTTATATTAATTTCATGAACCCAAAACTCTATAGTTTTGTAATTTGAAACATGATTTTGAATGATGTATCAATAGAGTTTTTATCATGGTTTCGCATCGATATTTGTCTATATATATATTCTTTTCTATTTTATAGAGTCGTTTCTATAAGTACATGGCACATACTCCGGTATGTTGACCATTAGTTCACATTGTTACACTATAGGAACATATTCTTGGACTTGAAGACCTCTCTATTGGATATTCCTTCCAATGGACTAGGAAATCTTGTTTCAAGGCCTCTGTAATTCTCCGTGAGCCGGGGATTCCCACTAGGACGCCGAGTTGGTTGTACCATTAAAACCCATTAACTAGAATACACTATCGTTGTTTTCTGATTCTAGTAATGTAACGGCCTTGTATTGGACCGTCAGGCTCATGTAACGGCCCAATATACGACCGTCACATTCATCTGAGGTTGAATTCTTGATTCTGGATTCAGACAAATGTAACGGTCCTATACTAGACCGTCACACAATGTAACGGCCCAATGAATGACCGTCACATGACTTGAATATCTCAACCCAAGGTTTGACCAAGGGTTGACATTTCAATGTTTCTAGATAAACCTTGATGATTTAGAACCTATCATATTGCTTAATAGACTTAATATATAATGAATGAAAGTTAAGAGAATATACTGGTATGCTGTCGATTTATTTTCATAAGCATAGCGTAGTCTAAGTCATTCTTGATCTCATATATTCAAATTGAAGCGTTCATTCATTGATTTTCATTATTTGGAATTGTTATATTCTTGGCCATACTTTACTGTTACATGCATGGAAGTAGCTTAATTTATACCTGAAGATGCGATCGAGCACTGATTGTGTTCAAGGGCTCTATGCTAGTCCCCTCGGCTGATTGTCGGAAATATACTATTTTATAAACCATGGGGTATGATGCTACTGGCGTCGCATTGCGCTGGGAGTACTATTTCTATAAATAAGTGAAGATCCACGACATGACATGACATTCTTGCTTGATATTCCACAGAAATTCACGAAGCACTTGCTCATAAGCATAAGATGTTAAAGTGATGAATATGTGGCTTGCTAGTACATTCTCAATATATTCTTGTTCATGAAAGGCCAATATCATGTCTTGTTCTATTCTTGTTGGTTCATTCTTGTTCTCATTCCATCTTATATGATTGTCTTGTTACTTTGATTTAATCGCGTAATCATCGCATTGCATGATTTTACCTTATTTCTTTAGAGCAAAAATATTAATCACTTTAATAGTGCCTTCATGTTGATGCGAAGCTACCTACTGGGCAAGTGTGCTCATTACCTATTTCCAATCTTTTTCAGGAAATGAAAGTGAGTCGGGTACAGATTCGGATTATTCAAGTAGCAGATCCGAGAGTGATTAAAGATGAGCGAAGACTTAAGAAGTCTATAATGTCTAGATTGAGTTAATGTAATTTTCCTATTTCTTGAGTCTAGTAGAATGAAAGATGATGGAAATTGGTTGTATTTCGAGTATTGATCATGAAATAAAGTTGGAGTTTATTAATTTCTATGCAATTGCATTTATGTGTGTGATTGCATTACGCTCTGGTCGTTCTTACTTGCAAGAGGCTTACCATGCCGGCTGTTCGCGCTCCCAGAGCGAGTCTTCCGCTGTAATAAAAGCTCGGGGCGTGACACCAGTCAACTCCATTTGCCATGCTAGGCCCTTAAGAAGATCCCCTAGTGTCTCCACTTGGTAAGATGATTGGATCGTGGTGCGATAGGAGATGAAGGGCACTATGGGGAGGTGTCACTCCATGGAAGGATGGGCCATGATCGTGTGAGCTAGATTCTAATGCGAGGCTTTGTCCTCGTCTTGGGCATGTGTTTCCTTCAAAGTGGGGGTTGGATTCGGGGTGTTCACCACTATGGGGTCGGGTGACGGGATTATGGATTCCTCTACCAAGGAGGTGAGAAGGTCCTTTGTGGGTGGGGTGATGATGATCGGCGCATGGTGCACCCGGGGTGGTGGGTAAAGGGAGGCTTGGGTTAGGATAGGGAGGGGAAGTAGTGGAGGCCTAAGACATGGTAGAGTTGTGGTAGGGAGTGGGAGATGGGTTGGGTGAGGAGGATTGGGTTGGTTGGTCTTAGGAGGTGTGTCCCTTTTAGGGGACGATGGAGGAGTAGTGGTGGAATCCAAGGGGGTATGTGAGGTATGGATTTGGTGAGGGGTTTTGGGTTGGGGAGTGGTGGCCGTCTTGGGCCCTTGGTGGAGGGGTGGACACGGGGTCCACTTGGGTTTGAATGGTGAGGGTTGGGTGAGTGACTTTGGGTTGGGGAGCGGTGGCCCTCATGGGGAGAACCGGGTCATTTACAAGTCTCTTGCCCTTGGGATCGACCGATTGTGGAGGGGTAGGGGAAGTGGGAGTGCTCCTCGGGCTGTGATTCTCCGAGTGAGAAGTGTAGGTTTTCCTAAGTTCGGTCTTCACCTCTTCCCAAGTGCTAATCGGGGCTTCCCCGCGGATCCTCCTTAAACCCTCCATAATTAACCAATGATTTTTAGCTCGTTTGGAGAGGTGCGCCTTGGCTAGCCTCATTCTCCTTCCTTCGTTCAAGGGGCACCTTTTAAAGAATTGGTCCATGGAAACCCCCCAATCTGGATAAAGGCTTGGGCTGTAGGATCCATCAAAGGCGGGGGTTTTGGCTTTCAAGTGTTCCAAAAAGAGGGTTTCTAGATTTTCCCAAAGGTCACTCTCCTTCACTCTCGGTGCACAACCATTTCCCTCAAGTCGGTCGAGTAAGAACGTGATGTCTTCAATCCGATCAAGGACATTAGGAAGGGATTCTAAGATGTCACCCACTTTGTTGGCATCAGAGCTTCCATGAGGATTAGTGCCTCTTGGGAAAGGTGATGAGGCTGGGTATGACGGGTGCGAAGTGGCCATTCTAGTTGGCAAGGGAGAGGTACCGGGTGACTTGAAATGCATATGCGCCCTAGGACTAGACTCGTAGAGACAAGTCTAAAACTTACTCTGATATCAATTTGATGTGACACCACCTATGGACCTAAATTGTAAGTAAGCAACTTGAGCAGTGGACTCACTCTAGCGAACACGTTAGCGTAGCACACACTAGTGCCCGTAAGCGACTCGGCGATGATGGAGAGGGTACAAGGTGGGACCTTGATGCTCCAAGGGTTGGCTAGCTTGGGGAGGACCCCAAAAAGGCCAGGGATGCCCAATTCACGGGCGGCCAGCACACCAAGGGCGTGGGATGTAGGGGATCGCTCACAACTCGCCCCCGGTGATCACTCACGTCAATAGCAATTTTGGGCCGAGCTCTCACTCTCCGTCCGACGAAGCAACAGAGATAATATTATGCTAAGAAATGAATTGAAACCAGACAAGAGGGGAACCGAGGCTCACCTAGTCGGCGTGAAGATGCCGACTTCGGCCGGAGACGATGACGAGCGGGGAGGCATGGGCATGCACCCGCACGCCGCGTCGGTGTAGCTTCGGATGGTGACCTGCTAATACATGCACTACACCCCTTGCAAGGGGGTTGAACTAGGGGTGGGGGAGTAGAATTACAACCAAAATGTACCTCCACGCAGGGAGGGGCGCTCAGCTGGCCAGGCGGGGAGGGGAAAAGTAGAGCTAGGAAGTAATTGGAAGGCGGTTGCCGGTTCTGTCCGCTCTCTAAAACAGGGGACAGGCAGTCGATGTCGACGCCACTGCGGCCACTCCCAGACTCCATTTGCTACGAAACCAGTAGAAAAACCTACTGGGTTGGCCCACGAGGACGTTAGATTTTTGGAAGGACTTCTGGTTGCCGGAGTTGGTCGGAGCAGGGCCATGAGCAGGGTCTCTGTTCTCTAGTTCTGTCTGCTTCAGCACCACTTCCACAGGAAGACGAGGTCGCCATGGGTGCTCCTGTCCTCTGATTTTGGCGTGGCTGAAGTTGCTGGATTTGTTGTCGAGCCCTCTTCGAAATGAAACCCACGGGGATGCCGTAGGAGGTCAGAGTAGATAGGGACAGCCCGAGCAGTGAACAGGTGTCGGTTCAGTCCCAGAGTGGACAGAACAACGCACCCAGGGGAGAAAATTGAGAAATCGCTGCCCCGGATTCCGAACGGGGTGCCGCTTCTTGGTAATGGAAGAAGACTTGTCGTAGAAGCTCTCAGCCAAGTGGCTCCTCAAGAAGCACATGAATGTGGCCGTGGGAGCTTCTGGAAGTTGCTTCAGGTTACTGACCGGACCTATCCTGCATAGTCGGAGAAGAATGGCTCTCCCTGGCGGTCACGAACTCAGACGGAGATGAGAACACCACCGTTGCAAATCTGACAGGAAGATGAATCCAACGGTATATGGTATGCCCTCTGAAGCTTCTTGGTGATGTCGTGGCAGCCTCAGAAAGTAGCTAGTACTCTGCTGCCTGTGAGCTGGGAATAGGATGAAGGTGTAGGGTAGTGTGTATGAGGGTGGAATGGCCAAAGGAAACAAGGGGGGAATGGGGAGGGCAACCAGGGTAGGAAGGGGGTGTTGGGGAGGGGTGTGGAGCAGCCAAAAAGGGAGGGAGATTCAAATTTGGGCCTTGGGTGACGCCCCTTCAGCTTTGGGGAGATGGAAGGGTGCTTGGGAAAGGGTAGTGGGTGGTTGGGGGGTGGCTTGGAGATTGGTGGGTTCTACCTTGGGGGTTGGGGGGACTTGAATGAGTGTATGGGGAAGGGAGGGATATTAATGAAGAGTGAATGGGAGGAGAGAGAAGAAATTTCAAAATTTGGGGGTAGGGAAGAGAGAGAGAGAGAGAGAGGGGGGGGACCCCTTAGAGAGAGAGAGATATGAGAGAGATAGGGGAGGGATGTGGAGAGTCTCACTCCAAGGGAAGAAAATTCCCACAAAGGGTTTCTTTCTATTCAAATATTCATCAAAGGTTACAAATAAGAGAGGGGAGGGGGCTATTTATAGACTCCATACTTTTCCTAAGACAAAAGTGACCCTAACAAACCCAGAATTTACCAGCTTGTCCCAAGGGGGGGCGCGCCCCTGAGCCTAGCCTAATGGATTGGGCCCATAAACCTATCTAATCAACATAATGACTGAGAACTTAGGTAATTGACCCTTAAACCTAGGTACCTGACTCAAATAAAGGGAAAATTACATAATTATGACTCAAAGAAAATATAAAAATTACATGACTAGACTCAGAAAAATACAACGAACACAATGGCGCATGCCGACGAACAATCCGAGCCTCGGAAAAATGTGGAGGGGCAAGGGATGCCCCCATCAGAAGTTGTCTCCCAATTTCTTCCAACATAGTGATCTCAGCTTGAAGGATTCTGTTTTCATCTCTTAAACAGGCTATGCTTTCTTTATGCACATGAATGTCAATCATAAGAGTGTCTTTGAGCTCCTCAAATATAGAACAATTATTAAAAAAGGAGATCTCATTTTGACTATTTTTCTTAAGATCCTTTTTCAATTTTTTGTTTTCATATTTCACCTTTTTGTACTGCTTGATCAACTGATCATACGCATCCATAAGCTCTTCAAAAGTGAAATCTTCGGAGTCAGAGCTTACCATAGATGAGGATGTATTGCTTACCTGCTCTGATCAGTCGGCCATGAGGCATTTCTTATCTTGTTAACCTTTTTCATGGATGTTCACCAATCTGTCCAAGATTTGCTTGGCTGTGCTGTAGGTGGACACAAGATGAGATAACCTGGAATCAACTGTAGCTTTTATCAAGTTAAATGCAGCAAGGTTGTCATTATTTTTGGTCTCGTGATCAACTGACCATCCATCGATATTTGATGGCAGCTCATGAGGACCATTGTATATAAGAGTCCATAGTTGTGGATCTATGGAGTTAACATAGACGAACATTCACCCTAGCCATATAGAAAAATATGAACCATCATAAATAGGCGGAGAAGCCATCGAAGCATGTGTAGCAAATGAAGCCATTTGATTAGTATGCATCGGGATCTTTCCCTACAGATCGTAGGATCTGGGAATGGCATAGCTTGGCTCTGATACCACTTGTTGGGTCCTGCACGGTGCAAACGGATCTAGAAGGGGGGTTGAATAGATCCTATCAAGAACTTTTGCTTATTTAAAACTTAGCTACTAAAAGCATAAGCCTCTCCTATAAAGTAAACGAATCACTTAAGCACAATGCACATTAGAATGAAACAGAATGGCCTAAATGGAAAAGGCGGTCCAAAGACTACACTAGATGTGGTACAAGCTAAGGTATTTCACAGCAAACCTCTGATGTGTGTGTGAACAAGGTGAACCTTATTTAATGGAAGATGCTCCCTAGTGCCTGAGTGCAAGGATGCAATAGGCAGTCAGGGGAATGCTAGTATAGTCCAAGGAATGGATGGTGAATATGCAAGAATGCGCAATCCACAAAGCTTGAGTGTGTGAGGGTAATGAATCAGATTATATGCAATGAAGCAAGCACACTGACCTGTGAATGGGGATAGAAGATATGTAGCAAGCCCACAAGATGTTCAAACAACAACACAAAGATTTTAAGGTGGTTCGGTTGTAAACCCACAACCTACGTCCACCCCTTACCAAACTCAGTGAGGCTTTCCTGCTGACACACAGCTTGACCGGGGACATGCCCCAAAACCACAGAACGAAAAACCATCTGTCTGTCTTCCTACACACAAAACCGGCAGGGACGGTTATCCACAGATCGGAGCACACCTCCGTTTGTCTTCCTACACACAAAATCGGCAGGAACGGTTCTACGTGAACAAAAGCAAATGATGAAACTCACTGCAAGTGCAGTGGGAAAACCACAAGAACAAAAGGAATAAACAGCAACTGAATCTTCAGATAGAGATCTGGAAGTTGGTGACTGCAGCTACAAGTTCAGATCTGAAAATCTATCTCTTCAAGTAATGGTAGACTGTAGGGCTACTCTCTCTCTCTCTTCATGCCTGATCTTCTTTTCTTCGTCTCTAATAGCACTGGACTGAGTCAAACATGTGCTGGGCTGCTCTCACGCTTCTTAGGGATGTTCTTGGTAGATGCTCAAGGGTGTGGCTTTCTCGGGGCAGTAGTAGCGACTCCTTCAGTTGAGGAAGCTTAATATATATATAGGAAAGCCAAGGGAAAGTTTTCCCGCCACAAGGTCTTTCATTAGATCATGCAGCAACGATTTTCCCTCCAAAGACTTCTTCCCTTGAAGCATGCGCCGATGGTGTACTTTTGTGCTTTCCAAGGTAGCTAGCAAGAAGGACGATGGCAACAGTAGGAGAAGGACCAGACCAAATCTCCATTTAGTCAATTTCAGGTCTTCACATTAAATGCCCTTTTGAGGTATTGAGTTCTCATTGGCTGAAGCCTACTTTTGTCTTGTTGAGGAATGCTAGGACAGAAGTCACATAGGAGTACAGCAAAAGGTGGCAGACTATATTGACTTTTCCCAGGCAAAAGGTTGCAGACTATATTGACTTTTCCCAATGGCAGACTGTGAGGTGTCCTTTCTCCAGCTGGATTTCTGACAAAAGTAGCTCTAAGAAAGTGACATGTTGATAGGGACAAAAGTCATACTTGGGTACCCCATCCAAGCCTTGAAATCTGTTAAATTAGACATTTGCAGTACCTATTTTCTCTCTCTAGATAGCCCACTTGATCTGACAGAAAACTGGCTTGAGGGCTTCTGGGAGAGTAGAAAGGTCAACCTACTAAGAGAGACAAGTCGACCTTACTTCAGACGGCTTCATAAGGTGCACCGACCTTGACAGTGCAGGACTTCTGCATGTGCACCGACCTTGGAGTACACATGTGCACTGACCTTGTGCATTGAAACAAATGCACTGACCCAGGAGCTCATATGTGAACAGACCTTGTGCGTTGAAACCAAATGTGCACCGACCTTGGTTCAGGATGTGCACCGACCTTGGTTGAGGATGTGCACCGACCTTGTAGTATTGAAACCAAATGTGCACAGACTTGTAGTGTTGAAACCAAAACATGCACCGACCTTATATTGCCATCAAGAAAACATGCACAGACTTTATCCAGCACGCTCAGGCAACTAGCATCGACCTTACTTTAGTGAAAGACTAAAGGTGCATCGATCTGAACAGTAGCTGCATCGACCTTCCTTCAGTGAAAGACTAAAGGTGCATCGACCTTGTTTGCCAAATGCAAAAAGGTGCACTGACCTAGTAAGCAATGTTGCACAGACCTTGTTGTACTTGTAAGGAAATGTGCATCGACCTTCATAGCAGATGTGCTTCAACTTTTGGTCTGTGTTGCCAAGATGTGCATCGACCTGCATTAGCCTTGACATGCAGCATGCATCGACCTTAGTTACTGTGCCAGCTGAAGTAGCATCGACCTTAGCTCCATGCTAACTGAAGTAGCATCGACCTTATAGCGCATGTGAATAGTAATGTGCATAGACTTTGTGTGTTGATTGCAAAATATGCACAGACCTTGTATGTATGCATGCTAGCAAAACATGCATCGACCTTAGCCCGGTGCCAGCAGAATGTGCTTTGACTTTGGCTATGTACTACCAAAGATGTGCTCTGACCTTGGTTGCGTGCTAGCAAAAGTAGCATCGACCTTAGAGCACATAGCAAGCAACGTACATCGACCTTACCGTCTGCATGAATAGTAACGTGCATCAACCTTAGTCTAGCGCTAGCAGAAGGTGCACCGACCTTGCTTCTTCATAAACAGTAACGTGCATCGACCTTAGTTACTCTGGCAACTGAGCTAGCGTCGACCTTAGTTGCTCTGGCACTGAACAAGCATCGACCTTAGTTCTTCATGCTGAAATGTGCATCGACTTGTACACTAACTCAGGTAGACTTCAACATGCACCAATGAGCATGTGCATCGACTTGTACAGTAACTCAGGTAATGTGCATCGACTTGTATGGTAACTCAGGTAGACTTTAACATGCACCAGTGAACATGTGCATCGACTTGTACAGTAACTCAGGTAGACTTCAACATGCACCAATGAGCATGTGGATCGACCTATGCTTGTATGAACAGTAACCTACTCGGACCTTGGTCTTCAGGCCAGGCATAATGTTCATCAACCTTTGCAGCTGCACTGACCTGACTGCATGCCTTGATTTCTGTGCATCCAGTTGCCTCGATATCAGTGCACTCAATATTATCATCTACCTTGATTTCTGTGTCATTCTTGATTTCTTACACGTATCAGTGATGACACAGAGATGTATCTTTTTGCTTATGTTGTCATGACCTGAAATGCATGAATATGTGTTTATCAAATGCAGGTCAAACTTATCAATGAGTCATAGTCAGACATCATCAAAACAATAGAATTAAGCATGTTACACACATGCCCAACATTCTCCCAACATAGGGCTTTCAAGTTTTCTGCATTCTTTAGTTTATCAACGACATTCCATTTGGATTGATCCTCTAGAACATCGTGTGAACCGTATGCAATTAAAACCCATAAGTTCGAATCTACAGAGATCACATAATCTTTGAATCTTCCTAGCCAAACATAAAAACTCAAACCATCAAATGTCTGAATATCAGCCATGGAGAGCAAATATAAATCAGAGAGTAGAAATCAATAGAAGCACCGAGAGAAAATTGCACCAGGAGAAAAAAATAGGATCAGATCCCCTTTAAAATAGTGCTTGCATCGGTGCATTCATCAGTTGCACGCCATATAGTCGATGCATGATTCACTACATATGATGTCTATACAGTGAAGCACGCTCATTGCATATGAGGTCCTGTCACTCAAAACCGGTGCAACATTTCTTTGCACGCTATAAAGTCTGTATAGAGTTTTGCCTAGACTGCATCAACTCAAGTCTGTACATTCTTTAGTAGCTATCCATTACTTCATTCGACCAAGTCAGTACAGTCAGTGCTCTTCATGCATTTACTGAGTCTATGCATTGATTTGTCTCGCACATACACTAAGTCTGCACACTAAGTCTATACATTCATGAGCATAGTCAGTGCATTCGGTTGTTTCATGCATATACAAAGTCTGCACATTCTTTGCTGTTATATCCATGCGTCATTTCAGCAAGTTTGTACATCGTCTTGTCGCAGGCACAGCAAGTCTGTACATCGTCTTGGCGCATGCACGTAAAGTCTGTACATTCTTTGACAGCATGCCTGAGCATTCATCTTTGCTGTGTATACTTTGATAGATGCAAACTGCATTTCACACGTTCAACATCTGTACATTCTTCAGGGGAATTTGTGCAATCTTTCAAAACAAAGTCTATACACTCTTTACCATGCATTCAAAGTCTATACATTCTATTGTTGGTACGAGTGGTTAAGTTCATGCATCATCACACCAGCAAGTCTGTACATCGTTATCGCATGCACACTAAGTCCATACACTCGTTGCTGGCATGTCTGTACATTCACTTTCAATGTGCATACTTCTCCATATGCAAAATGCATTACATGCATTCAAAGTCTATACACTCGTGGATGACATGTCTGTGCATTCATTCTCGTTGTACATACTTTCTTATATGCACACTGCATTTTGTGCATCAAGTTTGTACAGGCTCAGTTTAAATATCAAACTTACTCGATGCATCCTTGTCTTTTCCTTCAGATTGATTCAAGCTGATAATATGTTCAACCTGACAGAACATCTACTCGAGGAGCTTAAGAAGGGCACGTGATCCAAGGATGGAGGTCTAACTCTGAATGTGACACGTGTAGTGCAGTAGGTTGAAATACTGCCACGTGTTCAAGGCGCTAGGGCGGGAATTCGTGGAGGACACACGCCCACCTATCTGCTTCTGCTATAAAAAGAAGACTTCTCCATCTGGAGAAGATGCTCGTGCAGAGAGGATAAAAAGTTACATTAGAAGAGGAGAAGCAGACAGAAATTGCACGATCCAGAAGAAGAGAAAGAAAGAAAAGGAAAAAGAGAAAGAGTGAGCAGCAGAGAAGTATAGAGAAGCAGAAGAAGAGAAAGAAAGGAAGAGAGAGGTAGAGAGCTCTAGGGGAAGAAGAAAAGCTTCATCTGAAGATTTTTTTTCACTGGACTTTGGATCAGATCCAAGCCAGTCAGCTCCATGAGAGCCACATTTATGTTCCATCGTTTACAGCTTTCTGTCGCTATGATTTATCATCTTTTGAACCTTTATTCAAGCTGTTAGTCAGCGGAGCAAGCTGTGTTGCTCAGCGGTTGCAAAGGAGGATTCCTCTGGTCGGCTAAGCTGTATTGCCCAGCGGATCAAGCTGTTAGGCAGCGGATGGCTAAGCTGTATTACCCAGCGGAAGCAAGCTGTGATGCTCAGCTGATGTAGGCAAGCTGTGAGGCCCAGTTGTTAAGCTGTGTATCAGCAGAATCCACACTCTGGTTGGAGTGTGGGGTGGACGTAGGTCTGCGGACTGAACAACCTAAAAATTCCTTCGTGCACTGTGGTTTGAATGCTTACTGTTTGCTTCCGCTAGATGAATGCTTAGGCTCATCTGTCTTTCTATGTCCAATGAGCCAATTGACTGCACGTTCTTTGTTTGATTAAACGCACTAGCCTTTTAGATTCGATTGAACTTAGTTCGTTTCAATTCCGTATCTCCGAGTGATCAAATTTATCAATTGGGTAAAATTTTTAAGGATAGATTCATTCACCCCCCCTCTGAATCCTTCGCACCAGCCCCAACAATTTTAATCTAGTATCCTGTTAGTATTTCAAGGTTTAGTGGAAGCATGCTAGAACTAGGGTTAACATTGTTCCATCTTAATTTACGTAGGGATTCCAGGCACTAAACATGAAATTGATCATGATATCTTGTAAAACTTTTCATGCTTGTTCTTTTGGCTATAAAAGCCCTAATTTTTATGCTTTATACTGTTCGTATTTAGACATTCTTGCAAACCCTAGCCAACCTCGCTGGCAACGGATAAGACGAAGGGGTGGCGGGCTGGGTTGATTTGCACGGCCTCACGATAGACCGCCCATCCATGTCAGGCGGCTAGTTCCTGACCGTCCATGTGTTTTAATTTGATCGGTTTTGTGGAATGCGCGGCAGAACCCTAACCGCCCTACTCTTTAAGCGGCTAGTCCCAGACCGTGCACTGCTCCCCAGTCGCACATTACAGACCGCTCCACCCTAGTTGGCCTTCGGACCTGAAAGGGCTGAATGGCCTGTCGTGTGATCGCCGAGGATAGTGAGCGGATCAGACAGAACCACCCAATTGTACAGAATTGCTTGTTTTCCTTTTTAGAATGATTTAACTTAGTAGAATTATGGCTAATGATAGGTTAATAACCCGTAAGAAAAAGGAACATATGTGAGAACAGATTTCATAATATTTGACTATTCTTTCATCATATCCTTAATTTATTTCAATATGTTAATTTAACCATGATTTCATGCTATTAGGATTGTTTGACGGTTGTTCTACTCCGGTAGGATTGACTGACCACCATACTGGTTTCTTATGATTTGATAGCCTCATTTCCTTGTAATGATTAGGACTCTCCGCCGGATATTCCTTCCGTTGGACTAGGACCTTCATTACGGGACCTCCGTAAGCCCCCGCGAGCCTGGGATTCCCACTAGGACGTCGGGTAGGTTGTACCACCAAGGCCTGAACCTGTGTACGTGATCGAATCGCTTGGATTATCATGTTGTGAGTCACAGCTCAACTTGGACCCCCTGAGGTTTGCGCGACCCGGAAGGGACCGTCTGACTCAATGGGCGGCCCATTAAGAACCGTGCAACTCTGGCCAAGTGCCACTTACCTTGGTCGATTAACCTTGTTCTATCTTCGACTAAATCATGTTTGGATCGACCCGATAAGCCCTAGGCTAACCAGTGGACAGTGGGCTGGACCTGGTTCAGTTCTGCCCCACTTATGATAGCCCAGAGCCCATTTGGGTAGATTTCTAATTCATTGTGCTAAGTTATGTTTAACGGACTAATTTGAACTGCCCACGTCATAGAGCGGATATTATTGGACCGTCCATCTATTGAGCGGCCCCATAAGGCCTGTTTATTTTGTTCTTGGGATCCCAGCTCTGCTAGCCTTGAGCGGTCCATTATTGACCGTCCAATTCTTTGAACGGCTCGACATGGACCGTGTACCCTTGACTTCGGTGAGGCTGATCCTTAGCCCATTTCTGTCCTGAACAGTCCAGTATCGACTGTGTATGGTTTGAGCGGCCCAGTGTAAACAGCTTATCATCCAGAAGTGATTTTCCGTGATTATTCGTGTTTGAACCCAAGGACCTGATTGGTTCTTGATAACTTGAATTTTTTGGTCAAAATATCTCTTCAACTTATCCTTGGGATCCTCCGAGGTAAGTTATACCTTGACATTATTGGTCATTTAACTTGATTAATGTCTAGACATAACTTGGGATCTTGGATCCAACAAATCAATGCCAACACATCATAAGGGCCCGGTCTGGTCCTGGGAGGAGCGCCCAAAAAGTACTTGTGCCCCGGGGAGTTTGAATGACATGGTGAGGCATTGCACCGAGTGCATGACTAGCGTGATGTCTACGACAGTAATCTAGTACTTGAAGTTTTCTTGACTTGGTTAGTTCTTGCTTGATTGGCCAATTTTCAGTTATATCATGATCTTGACTTCGTTCGATTATCTTGTTGTCATATTATCATTTCATTTTGTTCTTTATTTTCAAGCTTAAAAATACAATTTAATTGGTTGATCACTTAAATTTACCTATTATTACCTACTGAGCATTTGCTCACCCAGTTTTTCCCCCTTTTTCAGGTAGCTCAGGAGAGGATTCACAGACTGATGGGGATGGGCAAGAGTGATGGCCTTGGAGCGAACCAGTTTGAAGCTTATGGATCTAGTCGTAGTTTTGTGTCTATTTATGTTTAGAGTGTGTGTTTGAAAGAATTGTAATTCCAGTCAGCAAATGTAATAGTGTTAAAAGGATGTTGTCAAAAGGGTGTTTAAGGAGTTATGTGATTGGAATCTGGATTAAGTAAATATTATTTAGTGAATGGAGTTGATTTCTGTTTATAATGATGTGTGATCTTTTAGTTTTAGCATATCATGTCTGTAAATCAACATATTCTTATTACTTGTTTCTACTGCCAGTCCCGATATTCCGCGTCGGGGCGTGACAGCAAAGGACATACTAGATGGCTTGGTTGGCTTCCATGAGAAGAATGAGAACAAATGTCTTGTGGCAGGTATGAGTGATCACGACAGTGATCAACAGAATGGATCATCCTTAGAGGTAAATTCAAATTCTTAAAATATATCTCTTGATGAGCTAGTGGATGCTTACAGTGAACTTGCAAGTAAATAAAAGAGGCTAAAATCTGAGAATAAAAAGTTGAAAAAGAAGGTTGAACAAAACAACTGTGATTCCTCCTGTAAAAATGCTCACAGCAATAGTGCAGCCGACGGCCTAGCAAATCTAGCTTGTACCAGCAAAGTTGTCTCCACCATTTATAGCAATTCTCTTTCCCTTCCTCCTTTTATTCAGGGGGTATGCAGGTTGGACAAACTGGGTACCCCATACATCAGAGTATAGCCTGATTGTGGCTTTTTCCATTTTTTTGACTATAATTTTCAGGGGTATGCCCCAGAGATATATGTAAAAGCTTTCTTTCATAATCAATTTCGACCCTGGACTCTGATCAGGCGGAGTGAGCACATCCACTCTCTTTGGGATTGGGTGCACTCTTCTTGACCAGCTCCAAGGAGTCGTTTAATAAAAAAAAATGCTCACATTTAGAGGAATTGATCGAGGCTCATGTGTTTGATATTGAATTTCATAAAGATCAAATTTTGCTCCTTAAGAAATGAAAACAATGAGATGAAAGCAAAAGTAAATTCAATGGCCAATGATCAAATCTTGATGAATGAACTCATTCATGATGAAAAGCTTGCAAAAGAAAATGAGAAACTAAAGGAATTGAACACGGCCATTTCTTAAAGACTGTTTGTTCTAGAAAAAGAAAATATGTGATTATAAGTGATTGTGAAGATGTTGATGGATTAAAACAGGAAGTTGATAGCCTCAAGAATACCAATGCATTGTTGAATGTCAGGCTTGCTACTTATGAAGAAGAATTTGCCAATGCAGAATTGCACATTTCATCTCTTCAATCTGAAATACTTGACTTGAATAATTTGCTGTCTAACTTTGTAGATGGCAAAGAAAATCTGGACAAATTGTTGGGAATGAAAGTGAATTTTCAAAGAGTAGGGATGAAATATAATTCTGTGAACAAAAAGAAATTTGAGAACAAGTTAAACACTTCATTTATTCACAGCACATGTATACCTAGCACCTCCAAATCAAACTCCCAGCAACACACTATGCCAAGAACTCAACAAAATTTGAAAAATAGTGTGAATGTCCCAAATGTGCATGCTAGAAACATTCATGTAAAACCCCATGCATCTAAGAAAAGAAATGCTTCTTATCTCTACTGTGAAAAACTTGGATACATGATGGATGATTGTTTCATTATGAAAAATGATGGTCTGAAAGCATGCATGAATAGAACTGGTTTCAAAAATATAAAGCAATCATTTACCATAAAACCTTTCATGCATTTTAATCACTGTTGTAAAAGAGATCATACAATTTCACACTACTGGCTGCTGATGAAGAAAATGAATTATCATGCGGGCCAAGATAAAGTTTCTTTATCTATACGGAAGCATGTTACCAATCTGAATAAAAATTCCCTCATGTCATATGTCAATTGTGACTACTGTGGTAAAATGGGTCACAAGATGAATGATTGCTTTATGTTAAAGCATGATGACAAGTTTGCCTTCATAAAACTTGTTAGTCCATCAATACTGAAAAAAAGAAGCTTTCATTCAACACATCATGCCTGTCACGCCCCGAGCTTTTATTTACAGCGGAAGACTAACTCGAGAAGCACGAACAGCCGGCATGGTAAGTCTCTTGCAAGCAAGAACGATCAGAGTGCCAGACAATCACACATAAGAATGCAATTGCATAATAGTTTAATCAAACTCCAACTTTATTTCATTAATAATCAAAAATATCCAAATACAATAGCCTTCAACCTTCAATAATCCACTAGACTCAAGAAAAAAGGAATTACAAAGACTCGATCTAAACAATATTGACTTTCCCAAGTCTTCACTCTCATTTTGATATGACTTTCATTCGCTCTCAGACCCGCTACTTGTATAACTCGAATCCGAATTCGTATCACTTCCATCTCCTGAAAAGATTGGAAAATAGGTAATGAGCACACTTGCCCAGTAGGTATCTTTGCATCAACATGATTAGCAATATTTAAGTAATTAGTATTTTAGCTCTAAAGAATAAGGTATACTGTAGCAACCCTGATAAAAATAAGATTTTTAAATAAATCAAATTAAAAATAAAAGATAGGTAAATAGATGACAAAGAGCCTAAATAAGTAAATCATTGATCAAGAGGAAAATAACGCCTTTTATCAAGGCGCTGATTCAAAAGGAAACGCCTTTGTATAAGGCGTTAATTTAAAAGGGACGCCTAGACAATGGGGCGTCAAATTTCAAACGACGGGAAAATAAAACTAAGGAAAGGAAATGAAACGCCCTCTACCTGGGCGCGTTTTACATAAGTAACGACGCTCGCCCAGGCGTCAATTTAAATTCGACGCCCTCACTTAAGACGCTAATTCTGTTCGTGTTCTATTCGAACCAGAACATTATCCAGGGAAGGTTTATGGATTAGTACGAGTTAGTAGAATATGGTAAGGACTCTATCATGGAAGTATTACTTCCAATACAACTCTAACCCTATTAGGATCCCCAAAATCCTATAAATATACTCCCTAATCAAGCCCTGATCGCTATTTTTGGTGTTGGTCTGCTGCTGCCGTACACGAAGAACAGGTAGTGTTCTTCTTTTCCTTCAGTCACGGTTTAAGGAAGATAATGATCGTTCGTCTTTCCTTCTTCCTCTGCAGGTTGCCTGCAACGTGAAGAAACTCTCATATAGTCGAAGGACGAGAAGCTCTTCATCTTATTTCTTCTTCCGGCGATCAAGAAACTCTGTTGCAAACAGAGTATCATCTCTTCACATCTTTTACGTATCTTCCTCTAAACCAGGTAGGTTTTCTCAAGAAACGTAGCCCAAATAAATTTAAGATCCTTAATAAAACCATATGTTGTCCATGCATATAGTTTCATCATGGTTTTAAATATTTTTTGTAAAATTTTGAAAGAAGCGACCCTGACACGGGCGCTAATTCTTGTTTTGACGCCCTGCTTAGTAGTCGTCAATTTTATATAATTGATAATTATCCATGTTTAAAATCCTATAACTATGAAACCATGAATCTAAATCAATGCACGATCCTACCTATCAAATCCTGCTATTTTTCTTGTCCTGAGCATGAAATTGTTTCCTGAAATTTTAGTATCTGAAAATTGATAAATTGTTGAATTAACGATCTGCACAAGGTCGTCTCTTATTGAACTGACGCCCCATACCAGGGCGCTTATTGACAAGTAACGCCCCTGTTCAAGGCGCGTTTTTGTTAAAATTCCAGAATATTGTTTTCCTGTAGAATAGAAATATTGAAGGAACGACTATTTTATAAGTCGTCAAATTGTAAATAAACGCCCCTGTCAAAGGCGTTAATTTGATAAGTAATGACTTAGATTAAGTCACTATTTTCCTGTGACACTATTTTACAATGTTACAGTAACTGAGGGTTTCGCATATATATAATTATATATATATCTATATATATCGGCACTATATTCTAGTCCGTGAATATAGTCCCATGTTTCATGATGTTTTATCGTACTACCCTCAATTCTCATTGACATACAAGCTCTCCATTGGACATTCCGTTCCTTTGGACTAGCGAGTTAGTCATAGAGACCTCCGTAAGTCTCCTCGCAGCCTTGGATTCCCTCAAGGCCGACTGAGCTGGTTGTACCATAAAAACCCATTACACTATGTTGCCATGTCACTCTAAAGAAACATGGTATACCGGCCCTCATGTTATGCAAAGTGTGTATCATGAGAATTCTCTTAATGGGATGAGGTTATCATGCCATTTGATGCTGTTCTTGTAAACCCCAATTCTATATCAACATTGTTATGATGTTCTTGTAAACCCCAATTCTATATTCAACATGATGTTCTTGTGGACCTCAATTCTATATTAAGAATGAGGACGTCTTGCCATTGATGTGCTGTTCATGTGGATCTCAATTCTATATAAAGAGTGTCCATACTTGTTTGTCATGGTACCCGTGTTAGGGAACCAATTCCACCTAGTTTTATCGATAATCGTGATTGTACCGTTATTATCGTCATTCTATGTCAAGTGTCATATTTTTGGACTCTATTCTATCCAAGTTATCCTACGTATCTACAAGCTTTACTCTTGAAATTCCATATTGTCTATACACAAAAGTGGATGTTAAAATACATGATTAATGCCTGCGCATATAGGGCCCGATCTGGTCCTGTGGGGAGCACCCGAAAGTACTTGTGCCCATGGGAGTTGATTGATCACGGTATTGGCATTATACCGAAGTGCATGACTAGCTTGATTGAACATTCCACAAATCTTGTACTTGACTTGATATTACATGACTTGCGTGGCCCGAGAAAGGGTAATTGTATACTTGCTTGACTTGAAACAAAATAGCCAAATTTCAACGTGACATGATGAGTTACTTGCTTGAATATCTTGATATCTTTTGATATAAGTTCTTGAAAGTTCATGACTGGTTCTTCTTGCTATCGTATTGTTATACACTTTCTCAATCTTGTCGTTTTATGCGAGCATGCATAGCTATAGTGCATTCATGAAAGATGTAATCACTTAAACCCCTTGCTAGTTCTTGAGATATAATTTCCTACTGAGCGTTCGCTCACTTAGTGTTTTCCTTACTTTTCAGGTAAGTCCGACGATGAGGGAACTCAAACGGATGGGAAAAATCAAGAGTGAAAGGGATAGAGCTTCTTCCGTGTTATCTAGTCTTTTTCATATTTTCTTGAGTCAACCTTGTATTTTTCCTTTATTTTAGTTAGTACTTCAAGGTTTGTAATAGACATATTCTTATGAAGGAATAAAGGACTGGGTTATCTTTACTTTTGCGCATCTGTGATTTTTGGTGTCGAATACACTAATACTCTGATTGACATGATTGATATAAACTCGTCGCGCATCTCCGGGTACCTTCCGCGCTCGAGACGTGACAGTTTTTGTGGTATCAGAGCCTAAGGTATTCAATTCCTAGGAAAACCCAAGTCCAAGGATTGGTTTAACCTTTAACCGGTGAGATTGGGTAGAACCAAGGGTTGAGTTAACATAAAAGCTTAAAAGCCCTTAACGCGAGTATATACTAATATAGTTATTGTAATTATAGGATAATGGCTATCGAACATGCTCAGTGGCGCAACATGCAGCGTACACTTCAAGGCATGACTCAGGTGCTGCAACAAGTAGCCCAGGGAGGTGCACAACGAGCTGAAAGTCTCCACCAAGTCTTTAAGAACATGAACCCTCCCAAATTCATGGGTTCTACTGATCCGGATGACGCAGAGCACTGGATCAGGGAAACGGAGCGTATATTCTGTGTTATGCAGTGTACGGATCAAGATAAAGTCTTATTAGCTACTTTCCAACTAGAAAGGGATGCCCGATGCTGGTGGGAGTCAGTCGAAGCTACTATAAATCAAGACCAAATTACTTGGGAAGAATTTGTTGAACATTTCAACAATAATTATTTTTCAGATCGAGTCCAAGAAAAGAAAGCTACCGAATTTGCCGCACTCAAGGAACGGTCGTTATCGGTGGCGGAATACGAGGCACAATTCTCTAGATTGTCTCGGTATGCTAAGCACTTAGTTAGCACCGAGAAGATGAAAGCTAGGAGGTTCCTTAATGGGCTCAGGCCCCAATATATTACCCAGCTGGTGCCAATGGATATTCAGGTCTACTCAGAGATAGTACGCCGAGCTCAATTGTTAGAAGATGCCACGGAGCTATCAGATAGAATCCGTGGGAAGGATAAGAAGGAACAAGTTACAAGTTCGGGTTCCTTTAAACCCAACTTCAAGAAGAGGCCTAGCACTGGAGGTACTTCTTCTCAAGACCAAAAATTTAAGAAGACCAAGCCCTTCTCTATCACTACTACACCTTCGAATATAATATGCAAGCATTGTGACAAGGCTGGTCATAAAGCCGAAGTGTGCTGGAAGAAACTTGGAGCATGTCTCCGTTGTGGGAGCCGTGAGCATCGGATTCCCGATTGGCCATTACTTAATGATCAAACCGGTGACGGAAAGTGCCCAGTAACCAAGAACGCTCGTCTTCACGCAATTAAGGAGACCGAAGAAGAAGAAGGCGGACTAGTAGAAGGTACACTGAAAGTTTATTCCAAGTATGCACATGTCTTATTTGATACGGGTGCATCACATTCTTTTATTTCCAAGAAGTTTGCTAACCCACTACCTATGGAACCGGAATGGATGAAAATAATTTTATCTACTCCTCTCGGAAACGAAACCGATATTACTCACCATTATCAAAACTGTGAAGTCTTGGTAAAAGGAAGAAATCTTCCTATCAATCTCATATGTTTAGATCTAAAGGAGTATGATGTCATACTGGGAGTGGATTGGTTATCCAAATACCAGGCAATAGTCGATTGCCATAACAACAAAGTTACCTTCAGAAACTTTCCAGAACTAGTCTATTCTGGCCCCAAGAGTCGGAGCGAGTCACCTCTAATTTCGGCTCTCCGAGCTAGCAAGCTAATAAAGAAAGGATGTGTATCTTTCCTTGCATTTGTCACGATTAAGGAGAATAAGGAAACTAAGATAGAAGATATCCCAGTTGTGCAAGAATTTCTGGATGTGTTTCCGGAAGATCTGCCTGGATTACCCCCACAAAGAGAAGTGGCCTTCACCATCGACTTAGTCCCTGGTGCTGGTCCAGTTTCTAAGGCACCTTATAGAATGTCTCCTGCCGAACTCAAGGAGTTGAAGGAGCAATTGATGGAACTTCTTAAGAAAGGATTCATTAGACCGAGTACTTCCCCGTGGGGAGCGCCTGTATTATTTGTAAAGAAGAAGGATGGATCCATGAGACTATGCATCGACTATCGACAGTTGAATCATCTCACTATCAAGAACAAGTATCCACTGCCGAGAATCGATGAGTTATTTGATCAAATATCTGGATCCAAGTACTTTTCCAAGATTGATCTCAGGTCAGGATATCACCAACTAAGGATCAAGGATGATGACATTCATAAGACTGCATTCAGAAGCAGGTATGGCCATTATGAGTTTGTTGTTATGCCTTTTGGACTAACGAATGCCCCTGCTACCTTTATGCAGTTAATGAATAGAATATTCAGGCCTTATTTGGATCAATTCGTGGTGGTCTTTATTGATGATATATTAATTTATTCCAAGACTAAGGAAGAGCATGAGGAGCAATTGAGGATTGCATTACAAATATTGAGGACAAACCAATTATATGCAAAACTCAGCAAGTGTGAATTCTGGCTTGAGGAAGTGACTTTTCTCGGACATGTTATATCAAAGGATGGCTTATCAGTAGATCCATCAAAAGTTGAAGCGGTAAGAAATTGGGAAAGACCGACCAACGCTAGCGAGATCCGAAGTTTCTTAGGTCTTGCTGGCTATTACAGGCGATTCATCAAAGATTTCTCTAAGATCGCCGTACCACTTACGAGGTTAACTCGCAAGGAGATCCGTTATGAATGGAGTGAGGAATGTGAAAGAAGCTTCCAAACTCTCAAGGATCTTCTTACTACAGCTCCTGTCTTAGCTTTACCAGTGGAAGGAGAGAAATTCGAGGTATACACTGATGCTTCTGGCATTGGCCTCGGATGTGTTCTAATGCAACAAGGAAAGGTTATAGCTTACTCTTCTCGTCAATTAAAGAAGCATGAAGAGAACTACCCCGTCCATGACTTAGAATTAGCCGCGGTAGTATTTGCACTAAAGATCTGGAGACATTATCTATATGGAGTGCAGTTTACTGTATACTCCGATCACAAGAGTCTCAAGTATCTTTTCTCTCAAAAGGATCTAAATATGAGGCAAATGTGTTGGCTAGAATATCTCAAGGACTTCGACTTCAATATACAATATCATCCCGGAAAGGGTAACCATGTAGCAGATGCCCTTAGTCGAAAGCCGAGAGCACTGTTAGCCAATTGTATGATTCAAGAATGGAAATTGCTAGAGCAATTCTCTGAACTCAATATAAGCATAGACACAGACTTTCAATGTGTCACATTATCTCATATAAGCATTCATCCAGACCTATTAACTGAAACACAAGCACTTCAGGATGATGACCCAATATTAGTAGAAATCAAGGGCAGATTGGAAGGGCAATCTGATTTCCAAATAACTTGTGAAGGAAGATTAGTGTTCAAGAATAGAACTTGCATACCGGATTGTCCCGAGTTAAAGAAGAAGATCTTAGATGAAGCTCATAGATCAAGGTACACGATTCATCCAGAATCAACCAAAATGTACCAAGATGTGAAGAGGAATTTTTGGTGGCCCAACATGAAAAGGGAAATAGCAGACTATGTATCACGCTGTCTCACTTGCCAAAAGGTCAAGGCGGAACACCAAAAGCCTGCTGAAAAATTACATCCTCTAGATATTCTCAAATGGAAGTGGGAGAATATTAGTATGGATTTCATCATGGGTCTATCTAAATCAAAAGGAGGACATGATGGAATATGGGTTATTATTGACCGATTGACTGAATCGGCGCATTTCTTGCCAATAAAGAGCCGATGGTCAGTTGACGTTTTGGCTGCACGGAAATAGTCAGATTACATGGTATTCCTGTTTCAATCGTGTCTGACAGAGATCTCCGTTTTACTTCTCATTTTTGGAAAGGACTACAACATTCGTTGGGAATAAGGCTTAACTTTAGTACAGCTTTTCATCCTCAAACGGATGGTCAGACAGAGAGAACTAACCAGGTGGTTGAAGATATGCTCAGAGCTTGCATCATTGATTTTGATGGAAGCTGGCATGATCACTTGCCGTTGGGGGAATTTGCATACAATAATAGCTACCAGACAAGTATAAAAATGGCACCTTTCGAAGCCTTATACGGACGGAGTTGCCGATCACCCTTATGCTGGGATGAAGTTGGATAAAAATAACTATTAGGTCCAGACATGGTAAGGGATACCACTAAGAAGATATAATTGATTAGAGAAAGGCTGCAAGTTGCTCAGTCTAGGCAAAAGGCTTATGCCGACACGAGAAGGAGAGATCTTGAATTCCAAGTTGGAGACCATGTATTTCTCAAGATATCGCCTGGACGTGACATACAGAGATTTGGTGTTAAGGGTAAGCTTACACCAAGATTCATCGGACCCTTCGAGATACTGGAACGAGTTGGCGAGGTTGCTTATCGCATCGCATTGCCTCCTCAACTGTCCGATGTACATAATGTATTCCACATATCTATGTTGAAGAAGTATGTACACGATCCATCACATATTATTGAACATGGAGACTTAGTGATCCAGAAGGATCTCACATATGAGCAGAAGCCTATGAAGATACTAGATCGTGAAGTACGTACCCTAAGGAATAAAGCTATTCCCATGATTAAGGTACAATGGAATAAGAACTCCGAACATGAAGCTACCTGGGAGACCGAGGAATCCATGAGGAAGCGATTTCCAGAATTATTTTAAGATATATGTTCTACACTCTCCACTTATATATACTGTTGAATTTGGGGACCAAATTCTTTTAAGTGGGGGAGGATGTAGCAACCCTGATAAAAATAAGATTTTTAAATAAATCAAATTAAAAATAAAAGATAGGTAAATAGATGACAAAGAGCCTAAATGAGTAAATCATTGATCAAGAGGAAAATAACGCCTTTTATCAAGGCGCTGATTCAAAAGGAAACGCTTTTGTATAAGGCGTTAATTTAAAAGGGACGCCTAGACAATGGGGCGCCAAATTTCAAACGATGGGAAAATAAAACTAAGGAAAGGAAATGAAACGCCCTCTACCTGGGCGCATTTTACATAAGTAACGACGCTCGCCCAGGCGTCAATTTAAATTTGACGCCCTCACTTAAGATGCTAATTCTGTTCGTGTTCTGTTCGAACCAGAACATTATCCAGGGAAGGTTTATGGATTAGTACGAGTTAGTAGAATATGGTAAGGACTCTATCATGGAAGTATTACTTCCAATACAACTCTAACTCTATTAGGATCCCCAAAATCCTATAAATATACTCCCTAATCAAGCCCTGATCGCTATTTTTGGCATTCGTCTACTGCTGTCGTACACGAAGAAAGGTAGTGTTCTTCTTTTCCTTCAGTCACGGTTTAAGGAAGATAATGATCGTTCGTCTTTCCTTCTTCCTCTGCAGGTTGCCTGCAACGTGAAGAAACTCTCATATAGTCAAAGGATGAGAAGCTCTTCATCTTATTTCTTCTTCCGGCGATCAAGAAACTCTGTTGCAAATAGAGTATCATCTCTTCACATCTTTTACGTATCTTCCTCTAAACCAGGTAGGTTTTCTCAAGAAACGTAGCCCAAATAAATTTAAGATCCTTAATAAAACCATATGTTGTCCATGCATATAGTTTCATCATGGTTTTAAATGTTTTCTGTAAAATTTTGAAAGAAGCGACCCTGACACAGGCGCTAATTCTTGTTTTGACGCCCTGCTTAGTAGTCGTCAATTTTATATAATTGATAATTATCCATGTTTAAAATCCTATAACTATGAAACCATGAATCTAAATTAATGCATGATCCTACCTATCAAATCCTGCTATTTTTCTTGTCCAGAGCATAAAATTGTTTCCTGAAATTTTAGTATCTGAAAATTGATAAATTGTTGAATTAACGACCTGCACAAGGTCGTCTCTTATTGAACTGACGCCCCATACCAGGGCGCTTATTGACAAGTAACGCCCCTGTTCAGGGCGCGTTTTTGTTAAAATTCCAGAATATTGTTTTCCTGCAGAATAGAAATATTGAAGGAACGACTATTTTATAAGTCGTCAAATTGTAAATAAACGCCCCTGTCAAAGGCGTTAATTTGATAAGTAATGACTTAGATTAAGTCGCTATTTTCCTGTGACACTATTTTACAATGTTACTGTAACCGAGGGTTTCACATATATATAATTATATATATATCTATATATATCGGCACTATATTCCAGTCCGTGAATATAGTCCCATGTTTCATGATGTTTTATCGCACTACCCTCAATTCTCATTGACATACAAGCTCTCCATTGGACATTCCGTTCCTTTGGACTAGCGAGTTAGTCATAGAGACCTCCGTAAGTCTCCTCGCAGCCTTGGATTCCCTCAAGGCCGACTGAGCTGGTTGTACCATAAAAACCCATTACACTATGTTGCCATGTCACTCTAAAGAAACATGGTATACCGACCCTCATGTTATGCAAAGTGTGTATCATGAGAATTCTCTTAATGGGATGAGGTTATCATGCCATTTGATGCTGTTCTTGTAAACCCCAATTCTATATCAACATTATTATGCTGTTCTTGTAAACCCCAATTCTATATTCAACATGATGTTCTTGTGGACCTCAATTCTATATTAAGAATGAGGACGTCTTGCCATTGATGTGCTGTTCATGTGGATCTCAATTCTATATAAAGAGTGTCCATACTTGTTTATCATGGTACCCGCGTTAGGGAACCAATTCCACCTAGTTTTATCGATAATCGTGATTGTACCGTTATTATCGTCATTCTATGTCAAGTGTCATATTTTTGGACTCTATTCTATCCAAGTTATCCTACGTATCTACAAGCTTTACTCTTGAAATTCCATATTGTCTATACACAAAAGTGGATGTTAAAATACATGATTAATGCCTGCGCATATAGGGCCCGATCTGGTCCTGGGGGGAGCACCCGAAAGTACTTGTGCCCATGGGAGTTGATTGATCACGGTATTGGCATTATACCGAAGTGCATGACTAGCTTGATTGAACATTCCACAAATCTTGTACTTGACTTGATATTACATGACTTGCGTGGCCCGAGAAAGGGTAATTGTATACTTGCTTGACTTGAAACAAAATAGCCAAATTTCAACGTGACATGATGAGTTACTTGCTTGAATATCTTGATATCTTTTGATATAAGTTCTTGAAAGTTCATGACTGGTTCTTCTTGCTATCGTATTGTTATACACTCTCTCAATCTTGTCGTTTTATGCGAGCATGCATAGCTATAGTGCATTCATGAAAGATGTAATCACTTAAATCCCTTGCTAGTTCTTGAGATATAATTTCCTACTGAGCGTTCGCTCACTTAGTGTTTTCCTTACTTTTCAGGTAAGTCCGACGATGAGGGAACTCAAACGGATGGGGAAAATCAAGAGTGAAAGGGATAGAGCTTCTTCCGTGTTATCTAGTCTTTTTCATATTTTCTTGAGTCAACCTTGTATTTTTCCTTTATTTTAGTTAGTACTTCAAGGTTTGTAATAGACATATTCTTATGAAGGAATAAAGGATTGGGTTATCTTTACTTTTGCGCATCTGTGATTTTTGGTGTCAAATACACTAATACTCTGATTGACATGATTGATATAAACTCGTCGCGCATCTCCGGGTACCTTCCGCGCTCGGGGCGTGACAGGTACAATCATGCGAATGCGATCAATCATGCGATTAAACCAAGGTAACAAGACGTTCATGTAAGATAGAATGAGCAAGTATGAATGTAACAAGAATACGATATGGCCTTTCATGAAAAATAATGTACTAGAAAGTCATGTATCAATCAAGAATGTACTCTTCACATAGTAGCAAGTACTTCATGAATTTCTGTGGAATAACATGTAACAAGCTAGAAAGTCATGTACGTGTATATATCGTGTCGTAGATTTTCACTTCACGATGCCATGGATCTTCACTTATTTATCGAGAAAGTACTCCCAGCGCAATGCGACGCCAGTAGCATCATATCCCATGGTTTATAATAGTATATTTCCGACAATCAGTCGAGGGGACTAGCATAGAGGCCTTGAACACAATCAGTGCTCGGTCCGCATCTTCGAGTATAAATCAAGCTACTTCCACGCATGTAAACAATATGGCCAAGAATTTACAATTTCAAAGGATAAGTTCAAGATAAAGTAATTCATCACAAGAATGCTTCTATTTGATTTAAAGAATTACAATGAACATATTAAAACTAGGTTATGCCATAAAAATAAATCGGCAGCATAACGGTACGTTTCTTAACTTTCATAATTTAAGATTAAGTATCTTTGAACAATATGACAAGTCCTAGACCATCAATAATCCATCTAGTAACTTTGGAATATCAACCCTTGGGTCAAACCTCGGGTTAAATCACTCAAGAACTGTGACGGTCAATTAATGGGCCGTTACATGATCGTGACGGTCTATAATTTGGTCGTTACAATAGATTGAATCCAGAAAGAATAATTGGACTCAATGAATGTGACGGTTGTATACTGGACCGTTAGATGAGCCTGACGGTCTAGTATTAGGCCGTTACATAGTTAAAACCAAAAAACATCGATAGTGCTTTCTAAACAATTGGGCTTTAAAGGTACAACCAACTCGGCGTCCTAGTGTGAATCACAGGCTCGCGGAGAATTACGGAGGCCTTGAAACCATATTTCCTAGTCTATTAGAAGGAATATCCAATAGAGAGATTCTCAAGTTCAAGAATATGTTCCGATATTGCAAAAGTGTGAACTAATGGTCATATACCGGAATATATGCCATGTACTTAGAGAATTGACTCTACAGAAAGAAGGTGTAATAATGTGAAACCATGATAAAACTCTGTCAATACATCAGTAAAAATCATGTTTTAATACAAAACTATAGAGTTTTAGGAATGAAGCTAACATGTACTTTAAAATAATTCAAAGTGCTTTAAACATACATGAATCAATTTATAAACTCAAAGTTATGAAAAATAGGTCAAAACTTAGGTAACTAGACTTATTCATAAGTAAACTTGACAATTTTTAACACATTTATTCTGACGGTCGAACATGGGCACGTCACAGGGCTGTGCCGGTTTATTTTGGAGCCGTTAGAGTGTTGTAACGCTCTGGTTATGGCCCGTCAGAGCTAACAGAGAATCTTAAGTATAACAGGGAGTGTGACAGCTTATCGTAAGGTCGTTACATCCCTCTGACGGTCTAACTATAGGCCGTTAGAGTCTTGTTGTCAGGAAAGTAAAAAGATAAAGATTATGCTTTGAAAACATGTCATGTTTTGAAAAGACTTAACTACTCTAGTCATGATAAAATGAAGAGTAGTCCATCTAGATGCATAAGTTGCAGTGAATGAACAAGAGAATATCTGTTATCTTCATTTAAGGCTAAAGACATGTATGTATGTATGATTCTAATAAAACATGAAATTCATGGTCTATAGTGCATGGAATCAAGTAGAACCAGAGGCTTTTATCCCTAACATGTTATTCTTGCCATTCATGAGATGACCTACCTCTTTCCTGGGCTTTCAACTTCCAATTTATGACTGCAAGCCACGCCCTAGTTCTTCCCTTCCTGTAATTTTTCAGCAACTTCACATCGCTCTAACTCCTCAATCTCTTGACCTAAGGATGTGAAATTTTGAGGGTAAGAAGGTGAAACTAAGGGGAACAGGAAGTTATAAAGACACTTAGGCTAATTACCTCGTTTTGGTATGATCTTCAGTGGACTTTCGCTCAGATTCCTGGGTTGCTATGGTCGAACCAGTAACTTTGGAAGCTTCAAAACTCCTTGTGTGGTTGATCTCCTAGCACAAAATTTTGAGAAAGATTAGTCGTATGTATAAGGAATAAAAAGTTCTAAGGAACTTACCCGAAATACTATCTTCTTACCTTAGTTCCATGCGAGCAAACGTAAGGGTTCGCGCAAGTAAAAACTAGGGTCTATTTATAGGTTTTAGCTAAGGTTTTGTGGATTAGATCAATTCTAGAGTCCTTGTTAAGGCTTAGATCGACTTCTGAGAGTCCTTAACACATTCACTAGTCCTCCCATCTCGATCCCTAAGAGATAAACTAGTAAAAATCTAATCTTTTTGCTTATTCTTCCATTCACGGAACTGACAATGTTTAACTGTCGTGTGCTGGCGTGTTACCTGACTGTGGCTGTCGCACGATAGACTGCTGCATCTACCGTTCGTAGAATTAAACTAAATTCAAACTCTTTATTATTTTATTCACATAATTATCTAATAAATGAGTATTTATCTTTCAAATTCGTGAATAAGCTAAATAACCTTCTAGAACATGAGTCAAACTTAATGGGCTTGCTCCTTAAACTTTTTGGGTTTTATTTATAAAAGCCAGATTAATATTTTAACATAGTTGGGCCTTATAATCAATTTTAAGCCTAATAAATTCTAGAAAATTCTTACAATAATCCAGAAATTATTTATATAAATTTTGGGGCACTACACCCTCTCCCACTTAGAATAATTTGGTCCCCAAATTCAATACATTGATTATATAGAGAGTGTACTTACAGTTGAATAATTCTGGGAATCTTTTTTGCATAGCTTCCTCTGTTTCCCAAGTTGCTTCGGATGGCCATGATTTCTTCCATTGAATTTTGACCATAGGAATAGCTTTATTCCTTAGTTGACACACTTCCCGATCCAGAATCTTTATTGGTGTTTGCTCGTACGTCATCTCCTTCTGAATCTCCAAATTATCATAAGTGATAACATGGTAAGGATGATATGCATACTTTTTCAGCATAGAGACGTGAAATACGTCATGAACTCTGGCTAGTGTAGATCTATTTAAAATCCACACTTAAATATAAAAAAGCAATAGATATGATGAAAGCAATAAGATAGCACGGGGTGCTAATGTGGAGTGTGTGTGATCGCCAGAGACACGAGGGTCTCAAAGAGGAGATTGATATGGGGAGATGATCGCAAAATACCTCAAAAGATGCGGGGGATGTGAGTACTCCTTTTCTCTTCAAGATCGGCCGGCCGACGAAGAGAGTTCTTCCTTTGATTACCCTTGCAAACAACAAAGACAACAACACCAAAAGATATGGATTAGAAACAATGGTGTAGCATCAAATCCAATAAAAATATAAGTGAGCATGAAGAATATGAACAATACACACCTTAAGGGGATTGCCCTTAAACCCCTATGCAAAGAGGGTGTGGGGAGATGTATGATGCATGCAAATAAATAAAAGTAAGGGAAGTGTGCAAGAGATGCACTATGGGGAGATCTCAATATGATGGTTGAGAAAAATCAATAACAATGATGCATGCATGACTTAATGAAAAATACAAATAAGGGGAGATAAGATAGAAAAATCTTGTTTGGGTGGCTTCTTTGGCTTGAATGCTCGATGGGAGGAAGCCTCAAAGGGATGAAGAGTTGAACCGTGGAAGAAGCCTCTCCTTAGCCAATGCCACCCTACCTTCGGTTCCTGTAAAAAGAAAAGAAGAACAACAGAAGGAAAAGAGAAGAAATAGAAGAAGAAGAAGAAGAAGAATACGGAGAAGACAGAAGAGGAAGAAGGAGAAACCGAAGAAGACAGAAGAGGAAGAAGGAGAAAAAGAAGCGGCAGAAGAAGAAGAATAAGAAAAGAAGATAGAAGAAGAAGAAGAGAAATAGGAACAGAGAAGAAAAAGACAGAAGAAAAACAAAAGAAAAATCCGGGGAAGAAGCCTCCTGCGTCCAACCTATTAACAGAGCTCGGAAGCTCTATTAATAAGATAGAAAAGAGATAAGAAGGAAAGAGTCCAAAGGAGGAAGAGATAAGAACGGACAAGAGCCCAAATAGGGGAGGATTAAGTTGGGCAAGAGCCCAAACAAAGCAGGGACTCTCTGGGGGAAAGGCTGCATTTGTTCGGAACACAAAATGAAACACGACCTTGACAAAGGCGTCAATTCAAGAATTGACGACCAGCCAAAGGGCGTCTTTTAAAAACACGACTTAGATTAGGGCGTTAATTCAAAAATCAAATTTTAGAATTTATTTGAAAATTGTGAAACACGCCTGAGTCAAAGGCGTTAATTAAAACACGCCTTAACAAAGGACGTTAATTCAAAAAATTTGAAATAGGGCCATTTTTCATTTCTCAATATTATTTTCTCATTTTTTAGGTGGAGGTGCATCTCGTCACCCTGATTCCAACGACTATTTTTACGAATTTTTCTGACACCCGGAAGGCCACCAAATCACCTCTGAAAGGGGTTGAAAAATAATATTAAAATATTCAATTTGAAAAAGTGACGACCGTGTGTAAGGCGTGAATTCAATTTTTGATTTTTTTATTCTTTTCAAATTTAAAGTAACGCCCATGGTTAAGTCGTTAATTCTCAAAAAAATCCGAAAAATTCCCAGAAAAATCCAGAAAAATGGAAATTTGAAAGAATGGACGCCCTCCATTATAGTCGTCAATTTTTTAAGAAACGCCCATGTATAAGTCGTTATTTAAAAGACGCCCCAGATCAAGTCGTTATTTCTAAAAAATAGAGAAAAAATGCCCAGAAAATCCAGAAAAATCCAGAAAAATAGGAAAAAATAGGAAAAAATAGGAAAAGGGTGAAAAAAGGGAGAAATCTAAAAAAAGTGGGAAAAAACACTCAAATAGAACTAATTTGAGGGTCAAATTGGGACATTACAAGGCAATATGAGATGTACTCACAGTAACGTCAATTTTGGCGTGTCTACAGCTGCCCCGCCTTGGCGTCTGCTTTGCAAGGGAGCAGAGCAAACTGAAAAGTAGATGCCAAGGTGTGATGAGACACGCAATCAACATCACTTGATGAGAATGAAATCAAAAGCTCGAGATGAAGCAATCTCGGGAAATTCAATGAAATCAACAATGTTTGGATAAAATGGGGAGATGTGCACGCGGTGCACGAAGGAGATAAAAAAAATGATCAACTTCCAGCGCGGTGGAAGTACCCCACGTCACAAACCTGTAGATTTCACCATTGGGGAGCGGTTACCAGCCATGTGGACGTGCTGCAGCCAAGGTGGATCAAAGGGGAAAGTTTGAAAAAATAAGATGATAAAAATCCAAACAAGGAGTTCTCGAGAAAAGACCCAGAACAGCGTCAAAACGAACTGAGGACTCAATTCGGCATGGAATATCTCACATTGAAGATCAAAATCAATTTGACCCTCAAAAACAGCTTATCAGAATGATTTTTCAACAATTGTTTCAAATTCCTACATGAATGCATGCTGGGTTTAAAGGGAAAAATAAATCAAATGAAAATATAGAATAATCAAGGATAATATTGTTAAACTGCCAAGACTGGGTCAAGAAACCGATTTCGCGAGCTGATACTAAGCCGAAGCCCGTTTATCCACGCACCAATTCGTAAAAAGGGAACCATCGTCCCCAATCTTGGACGGCTCAACGGCCTATCCGTGTGACTAAGACTCCTCTGGAATTATCATTATTTTTGATGAAGGGGAACTCAAATCCCAGATTTACCAAAGCCACAAGGTCCTTGATATAATCTAGTAGCGTATGTAACATATAGTAGAATGCATACAGGGAGATGGTGATATCAATAAGCATGGGAACTGAGAAATGAGCTGCAAGCACCGTGGGGCTTGGATGATGATGCCCAGTCGGCGGGACCAAGAGCTTCTTATCCTGCGCTCAAAAATTCATTAGCCAAGATATAAAAGATAACAAACAATGAAGAAGGTATTTAAGCATAGCAATCATCAAAGCATCAATTATAGCATGTATATGGCATGAATAGCATAAGTCAAATCATAGCATTGTTTGTTGTTTTATCATGAGGAGACAATCTGGCTAATCAAGATTTGGAGATGAATGATCAAGATCTGATATAATGCCCATCGGCGGAGTGATCAGATGAAATTAGCAGGAGTTGATTAAAAAAGATTTGGAGATGAATAATCATGAGATATGATAATCAGAATGATATAGGGAGATGATAATCAAAAAAAATGCCCCTGGTGGCATGTCATGAAAATATCGAGAAAGAATCAATAGATTGATAGCAATAAGTAGAGAGAGGACCCATCCCGTGTTTTTGGTCCCTGCAAAGCTGTTCCTGCAAAACACCATCAGAAAATACAATGCAAATTTTTAGATTTTGGAAATATGCAAATTTTTATGAGTTTTGAAAAATATATGAATTTTTATGTGGATTTTGAAAATATTTTGATTTTTTATGAATTTTTGAAAATATTCAATTTTTGTTGGATTTTGATCAGGAAATATTCAATTTTTGTTTGATTTTGCTCAGGAAATATTCAATTTTTTGTGGATTTTGGTTTAGACATTGTTAATGCAGCATCAAAGGGTTGTTTTTGAACCACTGGCTAGGGGTCCTTGTTCCTTCCCTTTTCGCTAAAAACTGCCCGAAGCTGGACGTGCATTGAAAGTGGCATCATATAACCGACCGTCTTTGATCAACGGTGCCCCTACCAAGGCCATACCCGAGAAACATTCGGTCTTGGAGGGAGAAGAGAAGAATAATTGGGGATAAACTTCATACAGGATGGGAGATATCAAGACTTGAATTCCTTCCAAGGTTTAACCCTCAAAGAGGTAGTCTGTTGCGCTGGGGCTTTATGCCTTTAATTTTTAGACCCTTGACATGCATACGACCAGGGTTTTCCCTGCGGAGACTTTGCCACTCTTGACATGCCATAATTCACAATTTTGAATTTATTGAAATTTTGATTTGATTTTCATAATAGCCCTTTTGGCGAGATATATATCATGAAAGCTCATATGAAAACTCATATTGATTTTGGGTCAAGACTGCCCCTATTTGAGACTCCTCTCGTATTGGGGATTACCTAGGTTAGTCATCTCATCCGTCAACCTCTTGCCCCTGCACGCGGCCGAGTAGAGAAGAGAAAAGACTTTTAGATATACTCATGGCATGGCCAAGGTAGCAACGGTGTTTAACCAAAGGAGCCGGCTAAGGACGCCGTGAAGTGTGTGGAATGCCCAGCTAAGGGTTACTCTTAACAAGCGGGGAAAGAATGTTGAATTCCCAGCACGGGTTTTTATTAACCAGAGGTGCTGTAAAAAAAATAAGCCTAAATGACTCTTTTGAGAATGATTTCACTTAAGATAAAGGTTTAAAACACCACTCTTAATCTCGTTAAGAAGCACTTGATTTTGAAAATCATGTGTGAAGTAATGAGAAAATGATATCATTAAAATGCGTACTTACGCCAATATGTTACCTTGCAACCTTTGTAGAAGCAGCTGTCAGAGGCGAGGTTGATCATCGTGGGATAGTCCTCTTTGGCAGTCAAAAGGATTGGAAGCAAAGGGTTTGAAAGTGGCTTAACAAGAAGGAGTGGTGCCAAGACCAGACTCAGACGAATAAGGAAAAAAGAAAAGAGGCGAGGGCTAGAACTCCCTCACTAAGGCGCGGAGACCCTGATCACATGGAACAGTCTACAGAAGAAGCGGAAAATCAAGAAGAGGGGTGAGGACTAAAGCCTCGGAAGCAATGGGAGAAAGGGCAGATGCCCAAGGCAGTGGATGTGGAAGAAGTTGGGTCAGACCCAGAATTAGGAGGAATCAGAAGAAGAAATTGGTAGATGGAAAGAGGTGGATCCGGAGGGTCCGGAGGCAGAGGAGGAGAATCATGATAGGAGGAATCCGGAGGCTCCGGAGGAATATTGAAAGAAGGGATACGATGCCCTGGGGAGAAATAGGGAAAAAGATGATGAAAAAGATGACGGAAAAGAAAGAAGAGAATAAAAGATATGGAGTCCCGGAGGAGCAAAAAGATGAATTGAAGGAAATATGGAAGGTCCGGAGGTTCCGGAGGAAGTAAATGGAAAGGGACGCGATGTCCAGGGAGGAGAGGAAAATCCGGAGGTTCCGGAGGAATGAAATCAGGAAGGAGAAGATGGAAAGGGGCGTCGTGCCCGGGGAAAAGATAGAGAGAATCAGATGAAGAATCCGGAGGTTCCGGAGGAATGATGGAAGGAGGGACGCGATGCCCAAGAAGGTCCGGAGGTTCCGGTGAAATGAGGTGGAAGGGGGCGCGATGTCCGAGGGGAAAGTCCGGAGGTTCCGGAGGAAGCAAATAGAAAGGGGCGTGATGCCCGGGGAAAAGATAGAGAGAATCAGATGAAGAATCCGGAGGTTCCGGAGGAATGAAATCAGTAAGGAGAAGATGGAAAGGTGCGTCGTGCCCGAGAGAAAGGTCCGGAGGTTCCGGAGAAATAGAATCAGAAAGGGCGAGATGTCCAAAGAGGAGGGATAAAATTCCTGGAGGTTCCAGGGAAATGGCAGGAAGGGGGACGCGATGCCCCAAGGAGAGTGGATAAAAGGATGAATATGAATAAGATGGGAAATGCGGAATATCCGGCGGTGCCGGAAGGCGGGGAAGATACGGGTTTGGAAACCCGGGAAGCAGGAGGTGCAAATGTATGCAAAATGATGGATGCAATGAATGCAAAGAATGGAATGAATGAATAAATGAAAAATGCATGAAATTCGAAGAAGATGAAGAATGTGAAGAGTGAGAAGGTGAGATCCTCCTCTTTTCCCTTGGAGTGGCCCATGAAGAAAAGGTGATTGAAATGGATATGGATGAAGTTGAATGAACAAGAGTGGAAGAAATAGGGGACGACCCCTTAAGACAATTGCCCCTCCACGGCAGTGAACATGTACGACCAATTGGCCCAATAAAGGAAGCTTCAATAAATGACCACCCCCTTCGAAAGCGAAGATCAATAAGGTGAGGGAGTCGTAGAGTTGGAACATGAAGCATCGCCATGCCCATTGAAGGTGATGAATATGGGATGTTGAATAAAATGGGCATTCGCCCCTTGTAAGGAATAATGAATTCGGAATTCGGAAATTGGAACAAGGGGTGCCCTGCCCGGCCCTTAGATGGCATCAACGCCCGGCATGGCGGCGACTTGGCTTCTTCGACCGTGCTTGGCACAATAACCCGGATTGTCATCCGGCAAATGAATTCTTGAATCTTGAATGGCACGGCCAATTCCTTGCTGCCCGGCTCTTGATTATCTTCAGCACCTGTGCTTGCAGAAGGCCCCCCATTCCGAGTAGTAAGGGGAGGTGAAGCGGAGGCTGAAGGCTCCATGAATGGTGGAGTTATAATGGAAGGTGTTGGCGTAAGTGGAGGCGGAGGTTCAAACACATCGAGTTTCTCCCTTTGCTTGCAAGCGGTCGGGATTGGCTCGGGTGCAAAAAGTGGTGGATCCTGCTCAGAATTAACCATAGGTAAAGGCGAAAGGCTATGTGGTGGAGGTATGGGTTTTGGGGTTAAAGGCATAATGGAGGGTAATGGTGGTGAAGTTGGGTAAGTGGAGGCCGAGGTGGAGGCTAGTGGGAGGCTGATTAGGGAAGGTTTAATGATGGGTTCGACGGAGGCTAATGGTGTGGAGGTAGATGGCTTAACAGGTGGAGGTTTAATGGTGGAAGGCTTGGGGGAGGCCAGTGTTGCGGGGGTTAATGGTGTAATAGGGGGAGGTGTGATGTATGCGGCGTCAAGGATAGGAGGAGACTTACAATGTGCCGGTGTGGGTGATTGAAGTATCGACCCATCATCGTAACACCAATTAGTCTCATAAATAGGGATTGGATCGGGGATGGTTTCATCCTGAGCAGGAGGTTCATCGAATGAAAGTGGAGGGAGCGGGAAATTAAGGAAACTCGGAAGGGGTGCCTGCGGAGCTTCATCATCGTCGTACGCTGCCTCAGATTCTTCAATTGCCGGCTCTTCCTCGCTTGGAATGCCGAAGTCATAATCATCCATCCTGTCTTTCCATTCATTCTCCATCTTTGTAATTTCGTCTAAAGCGGCATGGAGAGGATTGACTGGAGTAGGAGGAGCCGTGACCCTCTTTAATTGTTCCTCCATGGAAGTAATCTTATCAAAAGAGACTGTTGGAGGGGTGTGACTTGAACAATAGAGGGCTGGCAGGGCCTTGAAGGAGGAGGGGCCGCATAAAAAGGCCGTGGAGGGGAGTTGACGGGATGACCCGTAAAAGAACCCGGACGGGTCGGATTGCAAGGAGAAAATGGGCCTCGGGGCCGTGATGGAGGAGGAATAGAAGGAGGCGGGTGTCGGACCACCCGAGTAGAATGAATATGGGGAGATGGGTAATGGGCTACCCGAATATGATTGGAAGGAGGAGGTGGGTGATGGGCCACCCGTGTAGAATTGGAGGGAGATGGGTGATGGGTCACCCGAATAGAATTGGAAGGAGGTAGGTGATGGGCCACCCGTATAGAATTGGAAAGAGGGGGAGATGCATGAGATGTACCCTCAACGGCAGCCTTAAGGGCTTGGATCTGTTGAGGGGTAAGATGATCTAATGCATGGATGATTCGAGAGACCTTCTCGTCGTTGGGAGGAGACGGTCCCGAGGGAATAGTGGCTCGAACTTGAAGAGGGGGGCCATAAGAATGGACATTGCCCATGGGTTGGGTATGACCATGAGAATAAGGACGTGGTCCCTTGAAAGAATGGTGAGAATGCTGATTAACATGTTGAAATTGAGGATATGAAGTGCTAGGTTGTGCATCCTCATGCATTGAATTGAACATGTTTCTATCATGGTAAGCCATTATATAATCAAAAATTCTCAATAATCATGCAAATAAGCACACAAGTTGGAATGGTTACCGTGATTTTTGATTGTTTTATCCTTGGTGAATTAAGGATTTTAATAAAGTTTGGAAAGATTCACACAAGGAGAGTCCTAGTTTCAAATGAGATTTGAACTCCAATGCCAACTAGGAACTCTCACTCACCACATATTAGGTCAACTATATCGGGACTCCAAAAGGGTACAACCTGCCCGGCGTCCGTGAGGGAATCCACGGGTGCGGGGACTTACGGAGGCTTGGTTTAGGAATTTCCAATCCAAAGAGACGGAATGCTCAATGGAGGGTCGTTCCTTCACCAAGGGGGTGTGTGGATCCTAATGAAGAGGAGGGGGCTCCCAAACCAATGCAAATATGAATGAAACAGGGTAAACAGGCCAACCATAATAATATGATCAATCAACAAAGATAAGCATGAAATATCATGAAAAACCACAGCCGGGGGGTTCTGGAAACCCACAGTAAAAACACGCCCTGGAAGGGGACGCTACTAAACAAGGACACGACGGTGTGACTGTCGTGAATCAACGTGAGGGGCCAAGGGGTAGGGTAAAACACGCCTTAGTGTGAGGCGCTATAAATAAAAGGACGCCCTATCCAGCGGACGTCAAATCCAAGAAAACGCCTTTAAGGGAGGCGCTAATAAAGATAAAGACGCCCTTGCAACGGGCGTGAATTCACCAAGCAAGCAGAGATAATTGGAGACAGCTAGCAAACGCCCTGTCAGAAGGCGTTAACTTCAAACAACACGCCCTGGGTTAGGGCGTGAAATCAAAAGGCGCCTCCGACAGAGGCGTTAATTCTCAATCCATGGCCAACAGTAACAACCACTCACAGTCGCAGGCAATCAACAAATATAAGATATAAGCATGCTCATCAAAATTTCAAATAAGTGGAGATTTTAAAGAAAAATCAATAAATTGACAAATCACTTAGGGAAAAGGACAAAACCAATGGAGGGTGCCCGAGGGGCACAAAAGGGGGACGCACCGAGGGTGCAAATAAGGGAGATGGCACACGCGGGTGCCTAAGGGGAAACGGGTAATAGATGAAGAACACAAAGGGTCCCACCGTGATCGCCAATTTGTAGATCTATTTAAAATTCACACTTAAATATAAAAAAGTAATAGATATGATGAAAGCAATAAGATAGCACGGGGTGCTAATGTGGAGTGTGTGTGATCGCCAGAGACACGAGGGTCTCAAAGAGGAGATTGATACGGGGAGATGATCGCAAAATACCTCAAAAGATGCGGGGGATGTGAGTACTCCTTTTCTCTTCAAGATCGGCCGGCCGACGAAGAGAGTTCTTCCTTTGATTGCCCTTGCAAACAACAAAGACAACAACACCAAAAGATATGGATTAGAAACAATGGTGTAGCATCAAATCCAATAAAAATATAAGTGAGCATGAAGAATATGAACAATACACACCTTAAGGGGATTGCCCTTAAACCCCTATGCAAAGAGGGTGTGGGGAGATGTATGATGCATGCAAATAAATAAAAGTAAGGGAAGTGTGCAAGAGATGCACTATGGGGAGATCTCAATATGATGGTTGAGAAAAATCAATAACAATGATGCATGCATGACTTAATGAAAAATACAAATAAGGGGAGATAAGATAGAAAAATCTTGTTTGGGTGGCTTCTTTGGCTTGAATGCTCGATGGGAGGAAGCCTCAAAGGGATGAAGAGTTGAACCGTGGAAGAAGCCTCTCCTTAGCCAATGCCACCCTACCTTCGGTTCCTGTAAAAAGAAAAGAAGAACAACAGAAGGAAAAGAGAAGAAATAGAAGAAGAAGAAGAAGAAGAATACGGAGAAGACAGAAGAGGAAGAAGGAGAAACCGAAGAAGACAGAAGAGGAAGAAGGAGAAAAAGAAGCGGCAGAAGAAGAAGAATAAGAAAAGAAGATAGAAGAAGAAGAAGAGAAATAGGAACAGAGAAGAAAAAGACAGAAGAAAAACAAAAGAAAAATCCGGGGAAGAAGCCTCCTGCGTCCAACCTATTAACAGAGCTCGGAAGCTCTATTAATAAGATAGAAAAGAGATAAGAAGGAAAGAGTCCAAAGGAGGAAGAGATAAGAACGGACAAGAGCCCAAATAGGGGAGGATTAAGTTGGGCAAGAGCCCAAACAAAGCAGGGACTCTCTGGGGAAAGGCTGCATTTGTTCGGAACACAAAATGAAACACGACCTTGACAAAGGCGTCAATTCAAGAATTGACGACCTGCCAAAGGGCGTCTTTTAAAAACACGACTTAGATTAGGGCGTTAATTCAAAAATCAAATTTTAGAATTTATTTGAAAATTGTGAAACACGCCTGAGTCAAAGGCGTTAATTAAAACACGCCTTAACAAAGGACGTTAATTCAAAAAATTTGAAATAGGGCCATTTTTCATTTCTCAATATTATTTTCTCATTTTTTAGGTGGAGGTGCATCTCGTCACCCTGATTCCAACGACTATTTTTACGAATTTTTCTGACACCCGGAAGGCCACCAAATCACCTCTGAAAGGGGTTGAAAAATAATATTAAAATATTCAATTTGAAAAAGTGACGACCGTGTGTAAGGCGTGAATTCAATTTTTGATTTTTTTATTCTTTTCAAATTTAAAGTAACGCCCATGGTTAAGTCGTTAATTCTCAAAAAAATCCGAAAAATTCCCAGAAAAATCCAGAAAAATGGAAATTTGAAAGAATGGACGCCCTCCAGTATAGTCGTCAATTTTTTAAGAAACGCCCATGTATAAGTCGTTATTTAAAAGACGCCCCAGATCAAGTCGTTATTTCTAAAAAATAGAGAAAAAATGCCCAGAAAATCCAGAAAAATCCAGAAAAATAGGAAAAAATAGGAAAAAATAGGAAAAGGGTGAAAAAAGGGAGAAATCTAAAAAAAGTGGGAAAAAACACTCAAATAGAACTAATTTGAGGGTCAAATTGGGACATTACAAGGTAATATGAGATGTACTCACAGTAACGTCAATTTTGGCGTGTCTACAGCTAGTTGTGGAGGTAAAGCTAATCTATAAGCCACTTCACCGACCCTTTCAAGAATTTCAAATGGGTCAATGAATCTTGGAGTTAGCTTACCTTTGATGCCAAATCTCCGAATACCACGACTCGGAGAAACCTTCAGATACACATGATCTCCTACTTGAAACTCCAAGTCGCACCTTTGATTATCAGCATAAGATTTCTGCCTATCTTGCGCAATCTGCAATCTTTCTCGAATGAGCTTAATTTTCTCTTAAGTATCCCTGATAATGTCAGGGCCTAGAATTTGCCTTTCCCCTATTTCATTCCAACATATTGGTGATCTACAGCTTTTTCCATATAAAGCTTCAAAAGGTGCCATCTGTATGCTGGCCTGATAACTGTTGTTATATGAAAATTCCACCAGAGGCAAGTGATCATGCCAACTTCCTACGAAGTCAATAGCACAATCCCTGAGCATATCTTCCACCACTTGATTTGTTCTTTTCGTCTGACCATCAGTTTGTGGATGGAATGTCGTGCTAAAATTTAGTCGGGTCCCTAGTGAATGTTATAGACCCTTCCAAAATTGTGATGCGAATCTAGGATCTCTATCAGATATGATAGTGATAGGGACACCATGTAACTTAAAAATTTCCTTTATGTATAAGGCTGCTAGAATATCCACAGACCATCGACTTTTGATTGGTATGAAATGTGCAGATTTAATCAACTGGTCTATGATTACCCATATGCCGTCGTGTCCACCTCTTGTCTTTGGTAAACCCATAATGAAATCTATTTCTATACTTTCCCATTTCCATGCTGGAATATCTAAGGGATATAATTTACCTGCGGGTCGAAAATGCTCTACCTTTACTTGTTGACAAGTGAGACAGCGAGACACGAAATCAGCTATTTCCTTCTTCATATTGGGCCACCAGAAATTTCTTTTGAGATCTTGATACATTTTTGTACCACATGGATGAATGGTGTACTTGGATTTATGTGCTTCATCTAGGATCAGTTTCTTCGTATCCTCATGATCTGGTACACATATTCGGCCCTTAAATAGTAATCTTCCGTCATTGAAAATAGAAAAATCCGATCTTTGTTCTATGTTGGCTTTAATCTCCAGTAATACAATATCATCATTTTGCAGCTTGACTAGATCTTCTATTAGTGTCGGTTGAGCTTGAATATTAGCGATGAAACAATCTTCTTTCTTCACGTCAATATCTAAGTTCAACTAAGCGAATTGAGGAATAAGATTAGTCATACTAATCATGAGACTTGATAACTTTCCCATTGGTTTTCTGCTGAGTGCATCTGCTACCGCATTAGCCTTGCCAGGATGGTATTGAATAGTAAAATCAAAATCTTTGAGATATTCTAACCATCTCCTCTATCTCATATTTAATTCCTTTTGAGAGAATAAGTATTTCAAGCTTTTGTGGTCCAAGTAGACCGTGAATTTCTCTCCATAGAGATAATGGCGCCAAATTTTTAAGGCAAAAATCACAGCTGCTAGTTCTAAATCATGCACGAGATAATTTTTCTCATCACGTTTCAATTGTCTTGAAGAATAACAGATTACCTTTCATTTCTGCATGAGGACGCACCCTAAGCCAATGCCAGATGCATCCGTATATACTTCAAATCCACCACCTTCCACCGGTAGTGATAGAATAGGAGCTGTAGTAAGATGGTTCTTAAGAGTTTGAAAACTCTTTTCACATTCCTTTGACCAAACAAAAGGATTTTCTTTTCTTGTGAGTCTAGTTAAAAGAACCGTAATTTTTGAGAAGTCCTTAATGAATCTTCTATAATAGCCAGCTAGACCAAGAAAGCTCCTTACTTCTGATACAGTCGTTGGCCGGCTCCAGTTTCTGACAGCTTCCACTTTAGAAGGATCCACAGCGATACATTCTTTTGAAATAATGTGGCCTAGGAATGAAACTTCCTTGAGCCAGAATTCACACTTGTTAAGCTTGGCGTAAAGTTTATGTTCTCTAAGTGTTTGCAAAGCTATCCCCATATGTCCTTCATGTTCCTCTTTTGTCTTGGAATATACCAGGATGTCATCAATGAAGACAACGATGAACTGGTCCAGATATGGCTGGAAAATATTGTTCATAAGTTACATAAATGCTGCTGGGGCATTTATTAATCCGAACGGCATTACCACGAATTCATAGTGGCCATAACGACTTCGAAAAGCCGATTTATAAATGTCTTCTTTTTTAATTCTAAGTTGATGATAACCTGACCTGAGGTCTATCTTGGAGAAATACTCTGCTCCCGAAAGTTGATTGAAGAGCTCATCAATACGCGGCAACGGATACTTATTTTTGATTATGAGTTGATTTAGTCGCCAGTAGTCGATGCATGGCCTGAGAGAGCCATCCTTCTTCTTGACAAAAAGAACTGGCGCACCTGTTGACGCCTAAAATAAAGATAATAATAATAACAACAATGAAATAATAATAATAACCCTAAAAATACCTTTATAAAATATCTTATTTCTGTTGTCTTGTTTTCAGGAATAAAAGAAGAAAAGAAGATACGGCCGGCTCTAATAGAGAACCACTGAAACGAGACACAAGACCTCGGAAGATACTCAGGACCATCCCCGAACGAGCAAGAAAGAAGCTCAGCCAACAAGATATGTCAGCCGATGAGTCAGCCCTCACAACTGAAGAAATGAACACAAGAATCCCAAAAGCCCTAAATGGGCCAATACCTGTGGCACCGAGAAGCTGTTGAAGAGGCCCACGGCCACCAAAAGGCGCACCGATAGTGGCCACGCCGAAAGCCCAACAAGGCCGATATGGGGAAGGGGCGCCGAGAAGCCTACTGCTTCGGACTAGGGCGCGCCGGTTGCTGTTGGCCGAGAAGTCAGTCAAGGGGCCTATATAAACCCACTCCTTCGATGAAAGGAAGGGGGGCGGACAGAAAAGGGCGGCGTTAGAAGAAAAAAAAAAGAAAAGGGAGATATCAAAAGGATAGCCAGAAACCAAAGGAAGAAGAGAGCCTCCGCTGAAAGAAAAGAGAAGATCTGAAGAGAAAGAAGAAGGAAAGGCTCCAGGTGGGCTGCTCCGGGGAGGGAGAGGAGTCAATGCTCCGTCCTCCCCATGTTTTCTTTCCATTTCTTTGATGTAGTCTAGCGAGTTTTCTTCTCGATTTATCAGATGTAGCCGGACAATCCCGGTTCTGCTTTATATCTCTGCTTCTTATTTTCCCTTCATGGTTGATGTAAGTGTGAGACGATGCAATGAAATGGAATGCTGCAATTGCAGTGATGAATACTGGGCAATCGAAGTTCTTCCCCTTTGCATCCTGTGGATATATATCTTCTATTTGAAATGCATAATAGTATACACAGTACTGGTTTCAAAATTCCCGTTGGTTCTCTGAAGAGGGATGAGGATAGGGCCCCCACCCCCATCTAATGGGTGATTGGGCTCCATCCCCTTTCATTTCCTGTCTCAATGACAGATTCTCTGCATATGTTCCGAGTGTTTCCCCTCGAACCCTTCATGTTGTTCAGGAACCCGAGATACCAATCTCTTGGTTCTCTGAACTGCCAGGCTTTGGTGAATGATGATTTCGATCACTGGGTCCTCCATTCTAAGCCTTGAATGCTTAGGGCCTGGAGTTTCGATGCCAGAAGCCCATCCATCGCCAGTTTTTTGACGCCATTAGGTTCGTCCAGGGGATCAGAGACAGTCATCTCTTGATCCCCCAGACGGCTGACGGCGAACGGAGAAAGCTTCTCAGGGTTCAGATGATGATCTTTCTTTTCCTCTGGCTAATTTGATCTCCCAGCTCCCCTGGCATCCTCCTAACTGAAGCCCCCATGAAAGCCCCCTTTTCTGTGCTCCAGATCTTGCCTTAACCTGAGCCAGAAATCTCAAGAAACCCCGAACAGAGTATCGTTTTGAGCTCTGAAACCCTCACCTACTCACCGTCTCGGCGTGCTAATTTCCACGCCGAGAGCCGAACTGCCGAGAGGCCTTCCTCTCTTGCTAAACGACAAAAAAACCTATTTCAAACCCTTCCACATGAGCCTCCCGGCACCAAGCTCCCGGCGTGCCAATTCCCCGCCGAAAATCCCTCAGCCGAGAGGCCTCCCTCTCTTGCTAAATGACAAAGAAACCAACAACCCCCCTTGGCCATGAAACCCCTCTCCACATGACCTTCCCGGCCTGGGCTTCCCGGCGGCAGGTTCCCGGCGCGCTAACTAGCGCGCCGGGAAGCCTTGCGCCGAGAACCCCCCCCCCCCTTTTTTGCCATTTAGGCCCAGGCCGAGAGCCTCTCCCGGCCACTTCATGGGCGCGCCGAGAAGCCCCCCTTTGGCCACTTCATAGCGCGCCGAGAAGCCCATTTTTGCCCTGGCCGAGATCTTCCTCTCCTGGCCAACAGAAACCACGCCGAGAGCCCTCTCTCTTGGCCGATTCAACCCATGCCGATACCCCTGCTTCGGCCAATGAAACCCAGACCAAGGTTCATCTCTGCACCATTATCCTTCAACTCTTTAACCTCTCCATACATCCGTCAAGAGGATGTTTAGAGATCATCAGATACACCCTGAGGAGATACAGCAATGGGGAAGACCTCCCCTACATTCCTATGTCCCGAACTGGATTCACATGCAACCCCGCGGGTTCGGCGGACCTTGTCTTTACAAGGGTCTCATCGACCTCCGAGACGGGGAATAGTGATTGATGATAGAGACATGTACAGTCTCCTTGAGCCTTAGTGCTCCCTTGCTTTTCGGCTTTCATCCTAGCACTCTGTGGATGTCAGCCTATATCATCCCCTGGCAGATGCTAAATCCAGGGGAGGTGCTGCCGAAATTCTCTCAAGATGATAAAGTCAACATTGAACTGCACCGATAACTGACACAAATGTTGTTACTGAATCTTAAATCTGAATTTTGTTCCGGGGGCTCCGCCCCCGAAAACCCCCGCAAGGGGCGCTGCCCCCTTGACCCCCGCGACCTGACCGCGCAGGTCGATCCCCGCGACCTGACCGCGCAGGTCGATCCGCGTGCGAGGGCGCAACATTGAGCGTTCGCTCATTTTCCGTAGTCCCGCATCGGGTTCATGAATAACCCCTTTAGCTTGGGAGGGCTCTTCCACTGCATGAGTGCCACCGGCTTCTACAGGGAATATCAAACATTGCCCCATGGCAGATATGCGGTTCGGGAAGTTCAGCACTTCTCTCTTTTGGCTTTCATCCCGGCACTCCGTGGGTGATAGTCTATTTCCCCCTGGGCATGATCCAGAAGAAGGGGAAATGCTGCCGAAATATCGATCGAAGTTTTGAACCCCCATCATGGCCATGGCCCAGTCTGCCTGTGACTGAAATTTCCCCTTCCCCCTAAGCTCGATCTCTGAACCGCTGACTTAACGATATCGTCTGTTTCTACAGTTGATGTTATTATTATCTTGCCCGCCTTCCAGGCTCTGGTATGAAATCCAAATTGCGCACATGAATATATTTTTTTTGACTCTCGGGGCCTCCTACTTTTGGCGTTTAATCAAGGGTTGTCTTCCTTAGGGAGGACGTAATTAACGTCATAGCGTTCAGGGTATGACGGACTTCTAGTCCAGACACGATCACTCACAATCGACTGACCATGTCAGATCGAGCGCACAATAAAATCGTCACACATGTGACTGGCATGCCAATGAATCAGTAAATAAATAAATAAGATAAAACGAGATAAATAAATCCGCGTCCACAGCACCCTAGGGGGATGTGCTAGGTCTGATGAAACCTTTGTATAGTAGTTCCTGCAACTATCTTTTTAGTTCCTTAAGTTCCGTGGGGGACATCCTGTAAGGGGCTATAGAAACAGGTGCTGCTCCTGGAATGAGTTCGATGGTGAAGTTTACTTCCCTCTCGGGTGGTAAACTAGGTAATTCGGATGGGAACACATATGGGAACTCGTTTACAATAGGGATGTCTGCTATGATGATTTTCTTGGACTCGGTAACAATGACAGAAGCAAGAAAAGTTTCACATCCTCGTGAGATAAGTTTGCAAGCGTGAAGAGAGGATATGATAGTAGGATGTTTCCTATACTTGATGCCAAGGAAAGAAAATATTGGAAGACCAGTTTTTCGAAAGGATATAATCCTACTTTGGCAATTAATGTCAACATCATGCTCTATAAGCCAATCTACCCCTAAAATGGCATCATAACCTTCCATGTCAAGGCATACTAAATTTGCGGGGAGATTGTGATTTTCCACTATTACCTCACTATCAGGATAATACTCGGTAAGTTTTGTTCTAGAGCCTAAAGGTGTAGTAATAGTAAGATCTAAAGGTAAGGGAACAGATGCAATTGGTAATATTTTTGCAAAAGTAATGGAGATAAAAGAATGAGAGGCACCAGTATCAAATAGCACAAATGCAGGACGAGAACAAATTTGAAGGGTACCCTCCATAAGTCCAGCATCCTTGGGTGCTTCTTCTTCTTCTAAAACAGCATTAAGGCGAGCTTCCCTCTTACGTCCTCCACCAGACGATTGATCCTTCATAAGGGGGCAATCTGGCATACAATGCTCCCTGCTTCCATAACGTAGACACACTGATGTGACACAACCTCGGACCTAATTTAACAAGCACAACCACAAGGCTATGAAGCCTACGCAAGCGGACCTTCGTATGGCGCACACACTTAACCCGGTGGTAACTCGGGGATGCCGAGTCGAGGAAATGGGACAAGCCCCTTGCTGGTAGAGGGCCAGTAAAGTCTAAGTCAAACCTCCCCTTGAGGTGCGGATATTCAACTCAATGTGTTAGCCTTGGCTGAGGGATGCGGAACACTCACTCACACCCACGGGGGTCGCACAAGTGCGGTGGAGCCTTAAGATCGGGCGCTCTCTTCCTTACCAACGGCGCAATTGGAGAATATTAAATGAACAAGAATAATTGAGAGCAAGGGACGAGTTCTCAGCTAGCCAGTTTGAAGAAACCGACTCTGGTCGGAGACGGGGGCGAGCGGGGAGGCGAGGGGAAGCACCCGCACGCCGCATCGATGAAGCTTCAAACCTGTGAGTGTAAATAATACATGAACTACCCCCATGCAAGGGGGGGGATCTCGGGGAAGGGAAGCCAATGAATACACTCAATACGACCTCCACGCAGGGAGGGGCCTTCAGCCGGCCAAGCGGGGAGGGGAATTCGAGCTAGAAGTGAAGAGAGGGAAGTCGAAGCCGAATCTGCCCGCTGACTGTGTCTCAGGACAGACCGTCAGGTATTTGGACGCTGTGGTCAGCCCCGAATTTTTTTGCAGACGAAACCACTTGAAGATTCTTTGTAGCTGTATCTGGATGATGCTTGAATTTTTTAAATTTCTTCGGGCACCGCTGCTGGTCGGGGAAGGGGCTTGAACAGGGTGGTAGACCCTCGGATCTGATAGCCTCAGGCTCCCAATAGCAGGAAGCAGAGGTTTCCACAGTCGCTCCCAAGCTCAGAATCAGGTGCTGCTAAAGTCTTTGGAACTGTTGAGAAGTCCTCTTCGAAGCAAGACCAACGGGGATGCCAGATGATGTCGGGGTCGACCGGTAGGCTCTGAACACTGAGGAGGGATCGGTGCAGACTAAGTGGAAGCAGAACCGAGCACCCGAGGGATAAAATTGATAACTTTCAGGTCCGCTCGCCAAATGGGGATCTGCTTCTTGGAGATGTTAGAAGACTCTACGTAGAAGGTGTTTGAAGAAGAACTCTTGATCCGATTCCCAACACGATCGTCGCAGTTGAGCTTCCAATCCGGCTATGGTCTCCTGCCAGGGGGGATCTGCGCAGTTGTGGGAGAATGGCTCTCCTGGTCGATCTCGAACTCGGAATGGGACGGGACCACCACCGTTGTGAAGAAGAAAGGCAGACGCTTCTGTCGGTATATGGTATGTTACCTGAAGCTGCCAGGGGATGACGGGGTGGCCTCTGCACCCTGCGGCCAATCTGCTGCCTGCAACCAGAACTTGAGAGGGTGGAGATAGGTAATGGGGAATGGGGTAGATGGGAGGGGAAATGAGGTGGTTGTGTGTAGGGGCAACCCCCAGCTGTGAGGGGGTCTAGGAGGGGGGGTTTCAAGGTGTGGGAAGGGGATAATGGGGGATGGAAGGGGGTGTTTGCTATGGGTGAGAGAAGAGCTGCAAATTTGGGCTTGGAGGGAGAGGGGAAGGTGAGGGGGGCACAAGTGGGTGGAGGGAAGGTGAGTTTGAATTTTCCTTAATGGAGGGTATTCAATGGTGGTCTTGGGGATGGGAGGGGTTGTGTTAGGGAAGGGAAGGGGTGCTTGGGGTAGTGGGAAGGGTGCTTGGGGAAGTGGGTGGGGTAGTTGGGGGTTGGGAGGTGGAGCTAGGATTGGTGGAAGCTCTCTTGGGACTAGGGGGTGGAGTAATGGGATGTGTGGGGAAGGGGAGTGGCCTTTAATGGTGGTAGGTGGGAGAGTGGTGGTTGGGAAGGGAGGAGAGAGAAAATTTTTGAAATTGGGTGTGGAGAAGAGGGAAAGGGGAGTGAAAGAGAGAGATTAAGAGAGGGATGGGTGGGGAATCTCTCCCTTAGGGTCTCTCACCCAAATAATGGAATCTCTCCACTAGATAAGAAGTTTGAACTCTCAAAATGGCAAGTTTTTCATTCATTGATTCATTACCTCAAAATGGAGAGAGTGGGGTTCTATTTATAGGGATCCCACAATTTACAATAAGACCCTGACTTTTGACGCATTGACTAATAACTAACAAGATAGGGGCGCCCATGGGCCAAGCCCAATGAATTGGGCCCAATAGCTAACTAATAAACCTAATGACACTCAAACCTAGGGAAATAAGCACAAGACCTAGGGACATGACTCAAATAAAAGGGAAATTACAATGATATGACTCAAATAAAATAAAGAAACATACATAGGACTCAAAATAAATGACTAGACCATGATGTACGCCTCCGGGGTGACGAGAATTGTCGAGAGTGTCAGGACAGATGGTGATGACCCCATCATACTCCCAGGGTGTGGAGAACTTGACTCTGTCGAGTAAGAGGTGGTACCACTCACATGTCTTCCGAAAGAAGTCGATTCTTCCACTTAGCGAGGTAGAGCCCGTTCACCTTGCTTCGAGTGATGATTACCTGTTCATCCAATATTCTCTTAAGTTGCTTACGTCGGGCTCTCTGGGATGATGGTGCTCACATGGGGAGGGGTGGGTGCTCTCTCAAGGGAGGAAGGGGGCTTGAAATTCTCACTTGGTGTCACCGTGGGTCCCTTGTGTGGCACAAGGCTTTCCACATTGAAACTGAAGTTAACTCCGTATCCCTTGAGGAGGCCTAACTTAGTAGTGGGGCTAAAGCACCACAAAACCTGGAAGGGGCTGATCCCATAAAACCTCAATATTGAGTTGTCTCTATTTGAGAGCCTCTCATTCCTCACCATCCCGGAATCACCCATTTGGATTTCTTGGTGACGCCATTGAGTCAGTCGGCCTTTTGTAGATTTCATGACTCTTGTTGATGCGCTTGCAAGGTTATCATGCAATTTTGTGAATGCTCCTTTTACTGGTTATGGGTGGACCTGGACAACCATAGATGGACCTATCATGCCATGATGCCATATGGACCTTGATGAACCTTGGTGGGCCGGGGCAACCATATGTGGACTTATCATGCAATGTTGTCATGTAGACTTTGGTGGGCCTAGGTGGGCCGGGGCAACCATATGTGAACCTATCATGCAAAGTGGTGATGAATGTCGGGGGACCCGGACATCCATAGATGCTTTTGACATGCTTAAGACCCATGATGAATGAGGGTGGACCAATACATCCAAATATGGACCACTCATACTTTCTACTTGACATGTGGGTGATATGAATGAATGGACCCAACATATTATTCATGCCAAGTGGTGTGGTAAGCCTAGACACATGCATGTTTTTCCTATGGGTGACTTCATGTGTATAGGTGTGGGACAACCTTTGAACTCCTATTGGAAAGAGTCGAATGGATCTAAGAAGGTGGTCATCATGGGGTGGAGCACAACCTCATTACCTAGGGATATGTGGCCCAAGGTCATGGCTCCCAAGGTGTAACCCGGGTCTAAGATGGAGTGAATTGGGTCAAACATGGCGAGTTGGTGTAGGGAAAGGTGGGTGGTGGATAAAGTGTTTGGGTCACACGAGTCTCTTGACTCCCATTGGAATGGATCATATGGATCATAAAATGGGTTACCTAGGGGGAGGAACTCCATGTTTTCAAGATCCTCAAAAGGTGCTAAGTCATCATTCTCCATGATAGTTGGGCCAATGTTCTTGGCAAGTGGGTCAGCCATAAGTTGAGGGCTTGGCTTTCTACCCGAGATAAGAAGCTCTAAATCGAGGAGAAGGTTGGGCTCATCGGGTGTAGGGAGGAATAGAAGGAGGTCGCTAGTGTAGCAACCAATGGTGCAAACCGAGGTGATAGACCCTATGCATAGGTGTAGGAGGCTAAGGGGGCCGTAGTTAGGTAGAAGGCTAAGGCTCCTAGGTTGTTCGACCATAGGGGTCAACATGCTAGTCATCTCTAATTGCCATGCTATACCCTTAAGAAAGTCCTCTAAGGTCTCCACTTGATAGGATGCTTGGATTGTGGTGTGATAGGAGAAGAAGGGCACTATGGGAAAGTCTTGTTCTATGGGAGGGAAAACATGGACTGGGATCTCTCTAATTGGGCTCTCCTTTAGCCAACTAACAATGGGTTCTCCTAAGATGAGCTCCGCCCCAACTAGAGAGGGTGGTGTAAGGTAAAGACAATCGTGTGAGGTTTCTTCTTCAACTTGGACTTCGGTTTCCTCGAAGGTGGGGGGTGGGTTTGGAGTGCTCACAACTATTGGATCGGGATGAGGGTTGGTGTGTGGTTCTCCCGGGGTTGAGGGTAAAGGGAAACTTGGATTGGGATTGGTAGAGTGGGGTTTGGGAGTGGAAGTAGTGGAGGCCTAGGTTGGGGTAGGATTGGGGTTGGAAGTGGAAGGTGGGTTGGGTGACAATATTTGGGTTGATGGGTTTTGGGGGGTGTACCCTTTTTAGGGGACGATGCAGGGGTAGTGGTGGGGACCAAGGGGAGATGTGGGGTATGGGTTTGGTGAGGGATTGTGGGTTGGGTGGTGGTAGCCGTCATGGGTCTAGGTGGAGGGATGGACACGGGGTCCACTTGGGTTTGAATGGTGGTCCTTATTGGGGAAACCGGGTCGGTTAGGGGTCTCTTCCCCTTGGGATCGACCGGTTGTGGAGGGGAGATGTGGGGGCCAATTGAGTTTGGATAGTGAGGTTTGCGGAAGGGGGTTTTGGTTGGAGTGTGGGGACCCTTAGGGGATTTGGTGGAGTGGTGGATGCTTGGTTTATTTGGACCTTAAGGGAGAGGACTTGGTCGCGAAGTGTAGTTATGATGGTTGATAAGTGATTTGTTGGGAGTGGTGGGGGAGGAGGCCTAAAGGTGGTATCAAGTTGGTCGGGTGGGGATGGAGAAGTGGTAGTGCACCTCGGGCTAGGGGTGTTTGAGTAGAAGGGGTGGGAATATTTGGGGATATAGATTTTTCTAAGTTCTTTCTTCATATCATCCCATGAGAAAATGGGTTTTTGTTTCCTAACGTCCCTTAAGCCCACCATTTTTCTCCATTTTTCCTTGGCTTGACCCCAAAATTACCCCATGGCAACGCGGACTCTTGCGGGTCCATAAACCATAGTTCTCTCAAAGTGTTTTTCCATGGTGACCTCCCACTTTAGGTAGGCACTATAGCATGATCCATCGAAGAGGAGATCCTCAAAAGAGATTCTGTCAAATGGAGGGTTGATCGGTCCCTTGTGGGGGGTCGAGTGGGATGAATGTGACCAAAGAGAGGTAGCCATGTTGATGAATGCAAATGTGCCCAAGGACTAGACTTAGTAGAGACAAGTCTAAAACTTGCTCTGATACCACTTGATGTGACACAACCTCGGACCTAATTTAACAAGCATAACCACAAGGTTATGAAGCCTACGCAAGCGGACCTTCGTATGGCGCACACACTTAACCCGGGGGTAACTCGGGGATGCCGAGTCGAGGAAATGGGACAAGCCCCTTGCTGGTAGAGGGCCAAAAAAGTCTAAGTCAAATCTCCCCTTGAGGTGCGGATATTCAACTCAATGTGTTAGCCTTGGCCGAGGGACACGGAACACTCACTCACACCCATGGGGGTCGCACAAGTGCGGTGGAGCCTTAAGATCGGGCCCTCTCTTCCTTACTGACGGTGCCATTAGAGAATATTAAATGAACAAGAATAATTGAGAGCAAGGGACGAGTTCTCACCTAGCCGGTTTGAAGAAACCGACTCCGGTCGGAGACGGGGGCGAGCGGGGAGGCGAGGGGAAGCACCTGCACGCCGCGTCGATGAAGCTTCAAACCTGTGAGTGTAAATAATACATGAACTACCCCCATGCAAGGGGGAAGATCTCGGGGAAGGGAAGCCAATGAATACACTCAATACGACCTCCACGCAGGGAGGGGCCTTCAGCCGGCCAAGCGGGGAGGGGAATTCGAGCTAGAAGTGAAGAGAGGGAAGTCAAAGCCGAATCTGCCCGCTGACTGTGTCTCAAGACAGACCGTCAGGTATTTGGATGCTGTGGTCAGCCCCGAATTTTGTTGCAGACGAAACCACTTTGGAGATTCTTCGTAGCTGGATCTGGATGATGCTTGAATTTTGTAACTTTCTTTGGGCACCGCTGCTGGTCGGGGAAGGGGCTTGAACAGGGTGGTAGACCCTCGGATCTGACAGCTTCAGGTTCCTAACAGCAGGAAGCAGAGGTTTCCACAGTCGCTCCCAAGCTCAGAATCAGATGCTGCTAAAGTCTTTGGAACTGTTGAGAAGTCCTCTTCGAAGCAAGACCAACGGGGATGCCAGATGATGTCGGGGTCGACCGGTAGGCTCTGAACACTGAGGAGGGATCGGTGCAGACTAAGTGGAAGCCGAACCGAGCACCTGAGGGAGAAAATTGATAACTTTCAGGTCCGGTCGCCAAATGGGGCTCTGCTTCTTGGAGATGTTAGAAGACTCGTAGTAGAAGATGTTTGAAGAAGAACTCTCGATCCGATTCCCAACACGATCGTCACAGTTGGGCTTCCAATCCGGCTCCAGTCTCCTACCAGGAGGGATCTATGTAGTTGTGGAAGAATGGCTCTCCTGGTCGATCTCGAACTCGGAATGGGACGAGACCACCACCGTTGCGAAGAAGACAGGCAGACGCTTCCGTCGGTTTATAGTATGCCACCTGAAGCTCCCAGGGGACGATGGGGTGGCCTCTGCAACCTGTGGCCAATCTGCTGCCTGCAACCAGAACTTGAGAGGGTGGAGATAGGTAATGGGGAATGGGGTAGATGGGAGGGGAAATGAGGTGGTTGTGTGTAGGGGCACCCCCCAACTGTAAGGGGGTCTAGGAGGAGGGGTTTCAACATGTGGGAAGGGGAGAATGGGGGCTGGAAGGGGGTGTTTGCTATGGGTGAGAGAGGAGCTGCAAATTTGGGCTTGGAGGGAAAGGGGAAGGTGAGGGGGGCACAAGTGGGTGGAGGGAAGGTGAGTTTGAATTTTCCTTAATGGAGGGTATTCAATGGTGGTCTTGGGGATGGGAGGGGTTGTTTTGGGGAAGGGAAGGGGTGCTTGGGGTAGTGGGAAGGGTGCTTGGGGAAGTGGGTGGGGTAGTTGGGGGTTGGGAGGTGGAGCTAGGATTGGTGGAAGCTCTCTTGGGACTAGGGGGTGGAGTAATGGGATGTGTGGGGAAGGGGAGTGACCTTTAATGGGGGTAGATGGGAGAGTGGTGGTAGGGAAGGGAGGAGAGAGAAAATTTTTGAAATTGGGTGTGGAGGAGAGGGAAAGGGGAGTGAAAGAGAGAGATTAAGAGAGGGATGGGTGGGGAATCTCTCCCCTAGGGCCTCTCACCTAAATAATGGAATCTCTCCACTATATAAGAAGTTTGAACTCTCAAAATGACAAGTTTTTCATTCATTGATTCATTACCTCAAAATGGAGAGAGTGGGGTCCTTTTTATAGGGATCCTACAATTTACAAAAAGACCTTGACTTTTGACACATTGACTAATAACCAACAAGATAGGGGTGCCCATGGGCCAAGCCCAATGAATTGGGCCCAATAGCTAACTAATAAACCTAATGACACTCAAACCTAGGGAAATAAGCACAAGACCTAGGGACATGACTCAAATAAAAGGGAAATTACAATGATATGACTCAAATAAAATAAAGAAACATACATAGGACTCAAAATAAATGACTAGACCATGATGTACGCCTACGGGGTGACGAGAATGGTCGAGAGTGTCAGGACGGATGGTGATGACCCCATCACACACACCAAGGCGCTTCCAACATTCTTCAGCCGAATGGCCGAAGTTCTCGCAAAATGTGCAAGCCGCTATGACTTGCTCCTTCTCCTCTTTGGCTTTCTTGTGCTTCTTAGAACTTTCACCGTTCCCGCTCCTGGATCTTTTCTTACTTTAACGCCTTTTGTAAGGTTCTGTGATGCTGAATTTCTCGTTCTTATAACACCGATCAGATCGTCGGCTAGACTCCTCTCCCTTTCCTTTCAACTTCTCGACCTTCTCTAAGGTCCTTTCGCATAAATATACCCGTTGAACCATCTCCGCATAGGTACGGATGTTTTGGGTCCCGAGCTGCTGAATGAAGCCGGGTCGTAACCCGTCCATAAACCGATTGGCCTTCAATAAATCGGTGTTGATCAAATGCGGTGCATAAGGTGCTAGCCTGGAGAATTAAAGTTCATACTCTGCGACTGCCATCATTCCCTGACGAAGAGAGGCGAACTCCACAACCTTTCTTTCTTTAACATGTTCAGAGAAGGACTTAGCATGAAATAGAGTAAGAAAATCGTCCCATATATGAGGTGCATCAGCCGGAGGTGTAGGTACTGATTTCCACCACGTGCGTGCATCTTTATAGAGTTGGAAGGTTGCAAGATGCACTTTTTCTTGATCCGTGCATTGGATGACATCGAAAATGCGATTCATCTCATCTATCCAATTTTCTGCCTCATCCGGATTAGAAGAACCATAGAACTGCGGAGGGTTTAAGCTCCGAAAATTGTGATGCAAGTCACCAGCCCTTGCCCATGCGCCTGCCTGGGCCATAGTTTGTAATGCCTGAGTAAGGCTGGCAACCGTTTGTTGCATGCCACCCTAGTCTACGCGATGTGCCATTACAATAATGAGGTACCTGAGAGAAATTACAAATTGTTAATTCTCATGGGATTAGAAAGAGATTAATCTTAAAACTAATTAACTATCTTATCCCGGGCTCTACCCAGTTCTCGCATAGGTGAGGAAATTTATTCCTTAGTTCATAGGTATGGATCCTTAAACCTTAGACTTATCCTATGACATGACTCTTTTCCCTAAGTCCTGAGACTTAGGCTCTGATACCAACTTAACTGTCACGCCCCGAGCCTTTATTTACAGCAGAAGACTAACTCGGGGAATCGCGAACAGCCGGCATGGTAAGCCTCTTGCAAGCAAGAATGATCAGAGAGCTAGACAATCACACATAAGAATGTAATTGCACAATAGTTTAATCAAACTCCAACTTTATTTCATTAATAATCAAAAATATCCAAATACAATAGCCTTCAACCTTCAATAATTCACTAGACTCAAGAAAAAAGGAATTACAAAGACTCGATCTAAATAATATTGACTTTCCTAAGTCTTCACTCTCATTTTGATATGACTTTCATTCGCTCTCAGACCCGCTACTTGTATAACTCGAATCCGAATTCGTATCACTTCTATCTCCTGAAAAGATTGGACAATAGGTAATGAGCACACTTGCCCAGTAGGTATCTTCGCATCAACATGATTAGCAATATTTAAGTAATTAGCATTTTAGCTCTAAAGAATAAGGTACAATCATGCGAATGCGATCAATCATGCGATTAAACCAAGGTAACAAGACGTTCATGTAAGATAGAATGAGCAAGTATGAATGTAACAAGAATATGATATGGCCTTTCATGAACAAGAATGTACTAGAAAGTCATGTATCAATCAAGAATGTACTCTTCACTTAGTAGCAAGTACTTCGGGAATTTCTGTGGAATAACATGTAACAAGCTAGAAAGTCATGTACGTGTATATATCGTGTCGTGGATTTTCACATCACGATGCCGTGGATCTTCACTTATTTATCGAGAAAGTACTCCCAACGTAATGCGACGCCAGTAGCATCATACCACATGGTTTATAATAGTATGTTTCCGACAATCAGTCGAGGGGACTAGCATAGAGCCCTTGAACACAATCAGTGCTCGGTCCGCATCTTCAAGTATAAATCAAGCTACTTCCACGCATGTAAAGAATATGGCCAAGAATGTACAATTTTAAAGGATAGGTTCAAGATAAAGTAATCCATCACAAGAATGCTTCTATTTGATTTAAAGAATTTCAATGAACATATTAAAACTAGGCTATGCCATGAAAATAAATCGGCAGCATAACGGTACGTTTCTTAACTTTCATAATTTAAGATTAAGTATCTTTGAACAATATGACAAGTCCTAGACCATCAATAATCCATGTAGGAACTTTGGAATATCAACCCTTGGGTCAAACCTCGGGTTAAATCACTCAAGAACTGTGACGGTCAATTAATGGGCCGTTACATGATCGTCACGGTCTATAATTGGGCCGTTACAATAGATTGAATCCAGAAAGAATAATTGGACTCAATGAATGTGACGGTTGTATACTAGACCATTAGATGAGCCTGACGGTCTAGTATTAGGCCGTTACATAGTTAAAATCAGAAAATATCGATAGTGCTTTCTAAACAATTGGGCTTTAAAGGTATAACCAACTCGGCGTCTTAGTGGGAATCACATGCTCGCGGAGAATTACGAGGCCTTGAAACTAGATTTCCTAGTCCTTTGGAATGAATATCCAATAGAGAGGTTCTCAAGTACAAGAATATGTTCCTATAGTGCAAAAGTGTGAACTAATGGTCATATACCGGAATATTTACCATGTACTTAGAGAATTGACTCTACAGAAAGAAGGTGTAACAATATGAAACCATGATAAAACTCCATCAATACATCAGTAAAAATCATGTTTAAATACAAAACTATAGAGTTTTAGCAATGAAGTTAACATGTACTTTAAAATAACTCAAAGTGCTTTAAACATACATGAATCAATTTATAAACTCAAAGTTATGAAAAATAGGTCAAAACTTAGGTAACTAGGCTTATTCATAAGTAAAGTTGACTATTTTTAACACAGTTATTCTGACGGTCGAACATGGGCGCGTCACAGGGCTATGACGGTTTATCGTGGAGCCGTTAGAGTGTTGTAATGCTCCGGTTATGGTCCGTCAGAGTTAACAGGGAATCTTAAGTATAACAGGGAGTGTGACGGCTTATCGTATGGCCGTTACATCCCTCTAACGGTCTAACTATAGGCCGTTAGAGTCATGTTGTCAGGAAAGTAAAAAGATAAAGACTATGCTTTGAAAACATGTCATGTTTTGAAAAGACTTAACTACTCTAGTCATGATAAAATGAAGAATAGTCCATAAAGATGCATAGGTTGCAGTGAATGAACAAGAGAATATCTTTTATCTTCATTTAAGGCTAAAGACATGTATGTATGTATGACTCTAATAAAACATGAAATTCATGGTCTATAGTGCATGGAATCAAGTAGAACCAGAGGCTTTTATCTCTAACATGCTATTCTTACCGTTCATGAGATGACCTACCTCTTTCCTGGGCTTTCAACTTCCAATTTGTGACTGCAAGCCACGCCCTAGTTCTTCCCTTCCTATAATTTTTTAGCAACTTCACGTCGCTCTAACTCCTCAATCTCTTGACCTAAGGAAGTGAAATTTTGAGGGTAAGAAGGTCAAACTAAGGGGAACAGAAAGTTATAAAGACACTTAGGCTAATTACCTTGTTTTGGTGTTCTAATCTCCTGATCTTCAGTAGACTTTCGCTCAGATTCCTGGGTTGCTATGGTCGAACCAGCATCTTTGGAAGCTTCAAAACTCCTTGTGTGGTTGATCTCCTAGCATGAAATTTTGAGGAAGATTAGTCCTATGTATAAGGAATAAAAAGTTCTAAGGAACTTACTTGAAATACTACCTTCTTACCTTAGTTCCATGCGAGCAAACGTAAGGTTCGCACAGATCAATACTAGGGTCTATTTATCAGTTTTAGCTAAGGTTTTGTGGATTCGATCAATTATAGAGTCCTTGTTAAGGCTTAGATCGACTTCTGAGAGTCCTTAACACATTTACTAGTCCTCCCATCTCGATCCCTAAGAGATAAACTAGTAAAAATCTAATCTTTTTGCTTGTTCTTCCATTCACGAAACTGACAGCGTTTAACGGTCGTGTATTGGTGCGTTACCTGACTGTGGCGGTCGCACGATAGACCGCTACATCCACCGTTCGTAGAATTAAACTAAATTCAAACTCTTTATTATTTTATCCACATAATTATCTAATAAATGAGTATTTATCTTTAAAATTCGTGAATAAGCTAAATAACCTTCTAGAACATGGGTCAAACTTAATGGGCTTGGCCCTTAAACTTTTTGGATTTTATTTATAAAAGCCGGATTAATATTTTAACATAGTTGGGCCTTATAATCAATTTTAAGCCTAATAAATTCCTGAAAATTCTTATAATAATCTAGAAATTATTTATATAAATTTGGGGCACTACACCCTCTCCCACTTAGAATAATTTGGTCCCCAAATTCAATACATTGATTATATGGAGAGTGTACTTACAGTTGAATAATTCTGGGAATCTTTTTCGCATAGCTTCCTCTGTTTCCCAAGTTGCTTCGGATGGCCATGATTTCTTCCATTGAATTTTGACCATAGGAATAGCTTTATTCCTTAGTTGACGCACTTCCCGATCTAGAATCTTTATTGGTATTTGCTCGTACGTCATATCCTTCTGAATCTCCAAATTATCGTAAGTGATAACATGGTAAGGATCATATACATACTTTTTCAGCATAGAGACGTGAAATGCGTCATGAACTCCGGCTAGTTGTGGAGGTAAAGCTAATCTATAAGCCACTTCATTGACCCTTTCAAGAATTTCAAATGGGCCAATGAATCTTGGAGTTAGCTTGCCTTTGATGCCAAATCTTCGAATACCACGACCCGGAGAAACCTTCAGAAACACATGATCTCCTACTTGAAACTTCAAGTCGAGCCTTCGATTATCAGCATAAGATTTCTGCCTATCTTGAGCAATCTGCAATCTTTCTCGAATGAGCTTAATTTTCTCTTAAGTATCCCTGATAATGTCAGGGCCTAGAATTTGCCTTTCCCCTATTTCATTCCAACATATTGGTGATCTACAGCTTTTTCCATATAAAGCTTCAAAATGTGCCATCTGTATGCTGGCCTGATAACTGTTGTTATATGAAAATTCCACCAGAGACAAGTGATCATGCCAACTTCCTCCGAAGTCACTAGCACAATCCCTGAGCATATCTTCCACCACTTGATTTGTTCTTTTCGTCTGACCATTAGTTTGTGGATGGAATTGTTGTGCATCCCTTGGTTTTGATGATGACAATAGGATATGTTTGATTAATCAAGTTCTATATTGTTTCATAACAAATACAAGTGGTTTGATTGTTCCTTCAAAGTATTGGACTCATGACTATTTAATGATGACAAATAATGTTTCTGATCAACTCAATATAAATCTGATAGTTCAATTTATTTCTGATAAGTTAAGTAATTTCAGGTCCACTGAAATCCAAGTGGAATCAACAAATCAGAAGAAGTGTCAAAGGCCGCTTGTCGACCAGGGAAGTGGTTATGGTCGACCAACGAACCCAGCCAGAAACGTTTCAAGTCATCCGTCTTCTGCATGTGCCTTGGCTGTCGACCAAAGCCCCACTTCTGGTCGACCACAGAACAGCCAGAACATCAGACAGAACTGACGACCATCTGTAATTCGCCCCTTGTCGACCAGCGACAAGGCTGTGGTCGACCACGGGGGACGCGAGTGTCAGCCAGAATGGAACCGCCATCAGGACACTGCTTGTTGTCGACCAGGGACCGTGTCATGGTCGACCACGGGCGTTATAGCGTCCAGAACCGAACTGTAACCGAATTCTGTTTTGGTTCCTTAAAACCTGCAGATTGTTGTTGCAGGTTGTTGGGCAGTTCAAATGATGAGATTCCGCACGGGAATCAAGGAGAGAATCGTGCTTAGAAGTGGTCAAACTTATTGTAGTCATTGGATTTAACCTTCTCCCTGCTTTTTAGCAGATTGATGCGCGATCTGAATTTTGAGCGGGAAAAGCTTCAGACTTGGAAAAGAATCTGCATAAAAGTAGAAGGCCACGGATCGCGAAGGCAAGCACACAGAGGGAGCATAGAACCGAAGCTAAGAAACACACCTACATCACAGGACGAAGTAGCTCACCATCAATCAGATATCTGCAGAAGACTGAAGGCGTTCTCATTTCCTGCAGAAGAAAGACTGGGCTTCAAGCTGTGCGACCTCCAGCAACAAAGCAGCTGAAGGCATCCGATTGGAAGCTCTACAGGGAGTCTAGTCTTGTTATTTATGTGATTAAGTCCCAGGCTGAATTCTTTACTTTGTTACAAAAGTCCATATTCAGTCCTGTTGCATCATCCCACCTTCACATCATTTCTATTCATCCTTACACCAAGTGTCAAGCTGTGAGGCAGCGGATTCAAGCTGTGTGTCAGCTGGTACAAGCTGTGTGTCAGCAGGAACAAGCTGTATGACAGCAGTGTCTTGTGTTTTGATTGAGATCAGAGGTTCTCATTAGTGAAGCCTTGCTTGAGTTAAGCAAGGGGTGGATGTAAGTCTCGGGAAGAGACTGAACCACCTTAAAAATCCTATCTTGTGGTTTGCTTATGTGTGTGTGTGCTTTTCTATGTGTTTGTTTTCTTCACTGATATCAACATCAATTCTGTAATTCGTTAATCAGCGGCAACTCACTTAGCCAATAGATATTAAATCTGAAAAAGGGGGAAAGATCTATTCACCCCCCCTCTAGATCTATTCAGTCCGTACTCAACACGTGGTATCAGAGCCAGACTCTCCAAAAATGTGGTCTAACAACCAGGAGAGGCCTGCCGGACTGAACTCTAGAAGTTTAATGGCTGAGGGACACTCAGTAACTAGACCACCATATTTCGATGGAAATGATTTCTCATACTGGAAAAATCGTATGCAGGTGTTCTTGAGAGCACAAGATCATGAGATGTGGAGAGTAGTAAGCCGAGGACCCTACGAACTGCCCGATGATGAGGATACCTGGACCAGAGAACAAGTCAGAAAATCAACCATCAACTGGGGAGCCATGAATGTAATGCAATGCGCACTACACCCCAAGGAGTTCTCACGAGTTTCACAATGTGCAACGGCCAAGGAAATGTGGGATCGACTAGTAGTAATCTATGAAGGTACTTCAGAGGTAAGGGAGTCAAAAGCAAATATGCTAGTTTCAGAATATGAAATGTTTAGAATGAAAACTGACGAAAATATTTCTGAAATGTATGCTAGACTAGTGCAATTAACGAATAGTTTAAAAAGTCTAGGGAAAACCTACAAGGAACAGGAATTAGTAAGGAAGATCCTAAGATCCCTCACTCCTATGTGACATACCAAGGCCACAGTAATTGAGGACTCAAAGAACCTCACAACTATGACTGTGGATGAACTGGTAGGTTCCCTAATGGCATATGAGGTCAACCTAAAGAGAAAGGAAGATGAGGGCAAGAAAAAGAAGCAGCTCGCCCTGAAAACTAAAGTAGGCACCTCTGAATTATCTGACACTGATAACTCATCTAGCACAGGTGATGAAACTGGCGAACTAGCCATGTTAACAAGAAAGTTCAGAAGGTTCCTGCGGAAGGAAGGTAAGGGATTTAAAAATCCTAAGGGCACGGTAAGGAAATCATCCCGGTTTAAGTTTGACAAAAACAAAGCTTCATCTAACAAGCTTGTTTGCTACAACTGCAGGAAGCCAGGACACGTGAAGGCAGAATGTCCAGAGGCTCCTAAGAAATCAAGCTACAAGTGGAAAGGCAAGAAACCAAAGGCAATGATAAGCACATGGAGCGAGGAAGAGGAAAGCAGCGAAGAGGAAACAACCTCCGAAGAAGAAGAAGGAAACACATGTTTAATGGCCAAAGGAGACAGCAACGATCTTGAGGTAACCTCCCCTTTTCAAGATTTTTCTAGCTCAGATTGGGAAGGAGTCTACTCAGACTTACTTGATGCATATGAAAGAATTAGAAAGGAAAATAAGAGTTTGAAGAAAAAACTTAATCAGGTCAACAATGACAGCATCCCATTTGTCAACAGAACTGAACTAGAATTAGAAATCACCACCTTGAAAAATAAGCTGAAACAATACGAGACAGATGAAGAAACTGTCAAAGGGCTGTTAGAAGAAAATGAGTCACTGAAAAACACAATTGATGAGGTAAAATTAAAGACTCAAGAAAGTGAACAACAAACTAAGGAAACTCAAGAAAGAAACAACTCACTCAAGGAGGAAAACTGTAAACTTCTGGAAGAAATAGAAAGAATCCAGAGTGAACTGAAAAATAAACAGGAAACCTTGGAAAAATGACTAAAGGTCAAGAAAACTTAAATGCTGTCTTGGGAATAAAAGTAAACTTTCAAAAAGAAGGATTAGGATACAATCCTACGGCTAAAAAGGAATTCCAAACAAAAACCATAACTGGGACTGCTGACTCAAAAGGAAAAGGGCCCCTAATCAATCTATATCAAAACAAACAAGAGGATGTAGCCGAATGCTCCTCCAAAAGGAATAATGTCACCAAGGAAGAGAGAAACATTAAAGAGAAAACAGTCAATCAACATAAGCTTAAAAATAATAGACAAGAAACTCAAATTCACAGAAATAACCAAACAAACCAAGCACTAAATCAAGTTAAAAGACATAAATCTGAAAAACAAGGTGTCTGGAGACAGGCTGGTCGACAACCGACCCCTCCTCTGTCGACCAGAGGATCTGCCAGAACAGGCGCTGGCGTCTGGAGAAGCTAGTGGTCGACCACAGGCATACCAGATGTCGACCAGAGGAACTACCAGAACAAGCGCTAGCTTCTGGAAAAGCGATGGTCGACCACAGACACACCAGATGTCGACCATGACCAGACACGTAAACAGAAACCACAGATTTTCTAAGGTGAAACAAAATGAAAATTGGAAATCAAAAAGGTGGATTCAGATTAAAGAAACATTAGAACAAAAGCCACCCAATCTGAACAAGTTCAGAAACGAAAAATTAAAATGCTCTAACAAAATCTGGGTTCCCAAAGGATTGTTACAGCAATTTCATAATTTTACAAGGTATCTTGGACCCGGGTATCATTGGGGTCCAAAAATTTCTGTGTAATTCATGATGCAGGAATGTCTGGCAGCCATGCACAATAAATGGTACTTAGATAGTGGTTGCTCAAGACACATGACGGGAGACAAGACCAAGTTCTTCCAACTAAGCTCAAAAGATGGAGGCTATGTGACCTTTGGAGGAAATAACAAAGGTAAGATCATTGGGACAGGTAAAATAGGTAAGAACTCCTCTAACTGTATTGAAAATGTACTGCTGGTAGATGGACTGGAATATAATTTGCTGAGCATCAGTCAGCTTTGCGACAAAGGCCATAAAGTAGTATTTGACTCCAAGATCTGCAAGATTATTGAACCAAATTCAGAAACAGTCAAGTTTATGGGCCAGAGAGTAAACAATGTCTACATAATAGACTTGGATGATCCAGCCCACTCCAACCTGTGCCTAACCGCCAAGAAAGAGGACCTGACCTGGATGTGGCACCGAAGGCTAGGGCATGTTAGCTATAGGGTGTTGCATAAACTTGTGAAGAATAAGATGGTTCTTGGTTTGCCTGAAATTTCGTTTGCTCAAAATGTCAAAGTATGTGAATCATGTACCCAAGGTAAGCAAACAAGAAAATCATTCAAAGGTAGAACTGAAAGTCAATCTTCTAGACCACTAGAACTTGTGCACATGGACCTTTTTGGCCCAACAAGAACTGCTAGTCTTAGTGGTAAGAGGTACGGTTATGTACTGGTTGATGATTTCTCTAGATTCACATGGGTAATATTTCTATCTCACAAAAGTGATGCTTTTTCTGAGTTTCAGGAATTCTACAAAAGAATGAAGCAGGATGGCAAGTTCAAAGTGTGTACAATCATATCTGACCATGGGGGAGAGTTTGAAAATTCTGACTTTGATCTATTCTGCAGAAACAAGGGCATAACCCACAGATTTTCCTCACCAAGGACTCCAGAACAAAATGGAGTTGTGGAGAGAAGGAACCGCACTCTTGTCGAGATGGCTAGAACCATGCTGGTTGAAGCTAAACTTCCAAGGAGATTTTGGGCAGAGGCAGTCAACACAGCATGCTACATTGTAAACCGAGCAATGGTAAGACCGGCTAGTGAAAATACACCATATGAAATGTTCAAAGGTAAGAAACCATCCCTAGCCCATTTTAGAATTTTCGGGTCAAAATGCTTTATCCATAACAATGATAAAAGGGCCTTGGACAAATTTGAACCGAAGAGTGATCCAGGAATATTCTTGGGCTATTCGGACCGATCAAGAGCCTATAGGGTCTTTAACACCAAAGATCAAGTTGTTGAAGAATCCCCTCATATTTCATTTGATGAAATTAATGATTTTGGCAAAAATGAAAAGGTTTGCAAGGAAGAAGAAGATGGAGAATTTCTGAATGACAAAGAAGAACCGATGGAGAATGAAGAAGCACAGAATCAAGAAAGCAATCGAGGTAATTCCAATGATCAAACCGAAGGAGAGGTCAACTCAGGTAACAATCTTGAAAACTTAAGACTTCTTAGAGATCATCCCATAGAAAACATCATTGGTGGAATTCATGATCCTAGGAAGACTAGATCTCAATTAAAAGAAATCAATGAACTAGATCAACTTGCACTTGTGTCCCAAATAGAGCCCAAATCAGTAGAGGAAGCATTAAAAGATGACTCATGGATAAATGCTATGCATGAAGAACTAAATCAATTTGAAAGAAATCAGGTGTGGAGTCTTATCCCTAGACCTTCATCTCACCCCGTTATTGGAACCAAATGGGTCTATAAAAACAAGCTAAGTGAAGAAGGGGTTGTAATGAGAAACAAGGCTCGGCTGGTGGCTAAAGGGTACAACCAGGAATTTGGGGTTGATTTTGAAGAATCATATGCTCCAGTTGCTAGATTAGAAGCCATCAGGATATTGTTAGCCTTTGCAGCATCTCATGGAATCAAACTACAACAAATGGATGTAAAAAGTGCATTTCTAAATGGAATAATAAAAGAAGAAGTCTATGTGGAACAACCCCCTGGTTTTGAAAATGATGAACTTGCTAATCATGTTTTCAAATTGCATAAAGCTTTGTATGGATTAAAGCAGGCTCCACGGGTTTGGTATGAAAGGTTGAGCTCATTCCTCACCAAGAAGGGATACATAAGAGGTAAAATTGATCAAACATTGTTTTCCAAGACCCAAGGTAAGCATATACTAATTGTACAAATCTATGTGGATGATATTGTGTTTGGATCTACCGAAGCTTCTTTATGTACTGAATTTGCAAACTTAATGACCAATGAGTTTAAAATGAGTTTAATGGGTGATTTACAGTTTTTTCTTGGATTGCAGATCGTACAATGTAGAGAAGGATACTTCATAAATCAATCCAAGTACATAAAGGAGATGCTGAAAAAGTTTGGCATGGAAAGCTGCAAACCAATTGAGTCACCCATGGGTACAAATGCAACATTGGAAGCTGATGTAAAAGGTAACATGGTAGATGCCAAGAAATACAGAGGTATGATCGGGTCCCTGCTATATTTAACTGCTTCAAGGCCAGATATTCAGTTTAGTGTATGCATGTGTGCTAGATATCAGTCTAGCCCTAGAGAATCACATTTAGGGGCTGTCAAGCGTATCCTTCGATACATTGCCGGCACCCAAGAATTGGGTTTATGGTATCCTACTTACTGCAAACTAGATTTGATTTCATATTCAGATGCTGATTATGCTGGTTGCAAAATTGATAGGAAGAGTACTAGTGGTTATTGTCAAATATTGGGTGGATGTTTAATATCATGGGCTTCTAAAAAACAGCATTCTGTGGCACTCTCCACTGCTGAGGCTGAGTATGTCGCAGTAGGGAGCTGTGGTACACAGGTTTTGTGGATAAAACATCAACTCCAAGACTACAATGTAGATCTTGGATGTGCACCTATTTTCTGTGACAACACTAGTGCTATTAATTTGTCTAAAAACCCCATTCAACACTCTAGGACAAAACACATTGAGATCTGTCATCACTTTCTAAGAGATGAGGTCTCCAAAGGAAATTTCATGCTTCATTTTGTAGAAACTGAAAAACAACTGGCAGACATTTTCACAAAACCCCTTAACAATGACAGATTTTCAACTCTAAGAAGGGAGTTAGGAATTTGTAGAATTTCTCCTGAAAATTCTTGAAATAATCATATTCATGTGTACACTGCATAGATTCTGTCATTTCTGTCTAAGTTATGACAACTAGGTCTCTAGTACTAGTCAGTTTTTTGAGTTTGGAAGTCTAGTGTCGGGTGCTACTTCAGCAAGTTCTACAGAATACTGGTTCTCTACGGCTCATCTCTTGTGGTCGACCACAGACAAGGCGCTGGTCGACCAAGGCATCATGACAGGAAATAGTTGGTTCTGTGACTTCGCAGTTGTCGACCACAGGCAAGGCGCTGGTCGACCAAGGCATCAGGACAGGAAATAGTTGGTTCTGTGACAGCACAGAGGTCGACCAAAGGCACCTCTATGGTCGACAGAGGATCTGAACAAGGGAAAATGGATCTAAAAAGGCTACTGGTTCTGCTAGGAAATCCTCTGATCTAAGTGAACTTTTGTGCTCAGTTTCTTCACTCATTCATCCTTATCCATACTTCCCATCCCTTGTGTCTCTATATCTCTTCATGGCCAACATTTTTTTTATCTTCAGCAAGGACTCATAAATTGAGGGGGAGAAAAAGTGTAAACTCATTCCTTGATAAAACATTGAAAAACCTAACCATATCCTTCAATAAAATCACCAAGGTAATCATTAAGAGTAGAGGTTGAGTGTAGTAATGAGAATTTGAACTGTACTACTGCAATAAATTCAAACCATAACTATGACTCTGTCACAAGATTTTGAGGACTTATGATTTTTAGTAATGAGACTGTTTCTCTACCTGTGTTTGTGCTGAACAGTAAAAATAAACTTAACTTTAACATGTATGTACATGGAATACGCCATAATTCTGCCTTCATGGTAGAGCAATGGATTGAGGTCTGAGAAACTACTGTTCTTCATCTCAAAGCAAAAAATTAGCTGAAAAATAGATGGGAGACCAGTGTGTCATGAAGATCCAATCTAACTCTGCTGATATTGATTGGGCATACTGAGTAACTGGGGATATTGGCGTCTGATAAACGTATATCCTCACGGATAAAAGGTGTGTCCCAGTCATTTGTGGAATGGTTAGGCATGCTAAGTAGCCGGGGTTTCTGGCGTGTACAAAGCGTGTCTCCTCGTGTAGAAAAGCATGTGATCAACCTGACCACAGCTCTCAAATGATTCAAAAAGAAAAATTTAAAGCATCACAAAGGCAGAGAAAATGGTTGACCTAAAGCATAGCATGCAAATACAAGTTTAAAAACACTGTTCAGCTAGCATAGTTAGTCCAATTATCTCTTGAAATATATTATAAGTTCAAGGAGCCATGTGAAAGAAATTGGATATGGGGAGTCAATTTATTGGTGCAATACTTTCAAATTCATTGAACCACTATACCCACTCTATTTGGTCACAAGGTGGTCTTTGCATAAGGGTGGAAAGGTTCCATAAGTGTTCTGTTAAAGAAAGGGCGTACACTTTAATATCTTCCAAAAAGTTGAGTAATGCTGATTAAATCCTGACCGCTCGTTTTCTGCATCGTGATGGTTTACTGTCCCAGTTCCTTTAAGACCCAGCCCTACTGCCCTATCCTATAAATTGCCACGGCTGGGTCCCTATTTTTTCTCATCCGCCGCCCTGTACTTCTTTCGCATTCTTCCTCTCCCGTTCTCTCTCGTCTTTCTCTCACATCCCTCCACCATGTCTCCAAAGCACGCTCCACGGTCTACCAAGAGAACACGAGAGAAGGCCCCTGCTGAATCCTCGACGCCGTCCAAGCGTTTCAAGCCAAGGGCTGCGCAGGGTCCGCCATCGGCCCTTCAAAAGTCGACCACGGCTGAGGCGGCTGACTCAGGCAGGAAGGTATCAGCTTCAGAAGAACCCATCGTCCATCCAGTGTCAGAAGTTCTCAAGCCACGGACCGTTCTGCCACCAAGGATTGTTGATTTCTCTGATGAGAAGCTGATGGAGATGTTCCCAGAACTACTGCCAATTTTTGAAGCTCAAGAGTGGACAGCGTTTGTCTCGGCACATACTCAGTATTCGCCTCAGCTTGTGCAAGAATTCTACCACAACTTGCAAATAGTGGATGGTCAGGTCTACACCGTAGTTCACGGCATCGTCATCCGCCTCGACGTCAAACTGCTCCACAAAGCGTTGAAGATTCCCAGACATGGCGCCGTCTTCAATCCTGAGGATTTTGACTTCCGAGCTGCATACACCGTCGTCACTGGCCAGCCAGCTCCTGAGGTTCTCCCTAAGTATCTGAATGCCAACACCTTCCCTCCTCTTCATAGATTGCTTCATCACATTCTTACCACCATTATCCAACCAAGAGGAGGCGCCAGAGATCAAGTAAGTCACCTCCATCTATTTTTGCTCCATGGCCTCATCACTTGTCAACCCATTCGCCTCATCACGCTCCTCCTAAACACCTTCCAAAACATCCTACATTACCCCCAGAATTCTCTTCCATTTGCTGCCCACATATCTGCCATTCTGGAAGCAGCAAAAATACCATTTCCCCATGCTCCGCGCATTGTAATTTCCAAATGGCACATCTACAACTTTCACTTCGTGACCACATTTTTGGGGTTTAAGAAGGTAGGAGACCAAATTCAGCGCACTCTACCATCCAAGGGCAAATCCACGGCTCCATTGCCACCCTCTTCTCCACCACATACACCTATACAAGTTAGTCCTACTGTCACACCTCCACCTGTGGTGCCTCAAGCTACCCCTGCTACCACCACTACTGCCCATCCTTCAGCTTCCCTTTCTATAGTGCCCTGGCATTCAAGCATTGCTGCCACTCATGCTCAATCTACTTCTGTTCCACCTACCCAAGCTCCATCTCATTCTGTTCCACCTACCCAAGTTCCACCTACCTCCACTCCTTCTACTTTTGCTCCACCACCATCCTTCACATCCAACACTGAGTCTCACAGAGTGCTTCTCCAGATAGCATCTCAGTTGTCCTCTCTCACCACCCAATTCCATTCCTTTCAAGAGAATATGAATGCTGCCACCGGGCGCCTGGAGCAGAAAGTCCAAAGGCTGGAACAACAGATGGAGGCCAGGTTCATCAAGCAAAAGGAATACACTGACCATGCTAGTTCTCGGTTCAACAGACTAGTTGGCACCTTAGGTCAAGTGTCAGAAGAAATGGGAAACCGCATAGAGTTCACCACCAAGCAGAATGAAAAGTATCACAATGCTACTATCTCCGAGATCCAGAAGCTCAGGCTCTCTTATGCCCACATTGTTGACAAGCTGGATCGCATGGCAGAGAACGTGAAGCCAGAGACCTCCTCATCCTCCTCAGAGGGATTGTTCAAATGATCTTCATTTTGCTGTTGACAAAGGGGGAGATAGGACTTTATGTGTCACTGTGTGTCTAGTTGTGTGTCTAGATGTGAGTCTAGATTGTCAAGTTTACTTTGTCTACGTGTCCTTAGTGTCTTAATTCTTTTTTGAGTCTCTCATGTAAGTAGTGCTATAGTTTTTGAAAGGCACATCAAACGAATTGTCTGAATGAAATCTGTGCTATGATAGCCTTGAATGCAATATCAAATGAATTTTATAGTCTGTTGTTTGTCACAATGACTCATGGTTGTCATCATCAAAAAGGGGGAGAATGTTGTGCATCCCTTGGTTTTGATGATGACAATAGGATATGTTTGATTAATCAAGTTCTATATTGTTTCATAACAAATACAAGTGGTTTGATTGTTCCTTCAAAGTATTGGACTCATGACTATTTAATGATGACAAATAATGTTTCTGATCAACTCAATATAAATCTGATAGTTCAATTTATTTCTGATAAGTTAAGTAATTTCAGGTCCACTGAAATCCAAGTGGAATCAACAAATCAGAAGAAGTGTCAAAGGCCGCTTGTCGACCAGGGAAGTGGTTATGGTCGACCAACGAACCCAGCCAGAAACGTTTCAAGTCATCCGTCTTCTGCATGTGCCTTGGCTGTCGACCAAAGCCCCACTTCTGGTCGACCACAGAACAGCCAGAACATCAGACAGAACTGACGACCATCTGTAATTCGCCCCTTGTCGACCAGCGACAAGGCTGTGGTCGACCACGGGGGACGCGAGTGTCAGCCAGAATGGAACCGCCATCAGGACACTGCTTGTTGTCGACCAGGGACCGTGTCATGGTCGACCACGGGCGTTATAGCGTCCAGAACCGAACTGTAACCGAATTCTATTTTGGTTCCTTAAAACCTGCAGATTGTTGTTGCAGGTTGTTGGGCAGTTCAAATGATGAGATTCCGCACGGGAATCAAGGAGAGAATCGTGCTTAGAAGTGGTCAAACTTATTGTAGTCATTGGATTTAACCTTCTCCCTGCTTTTTAGCAGATTGATGCGCGATCTGAATTTTGAGCGGGAAAAGCTTCAGACTTGGAAAAGAATCTGCATAAAAGTAGAAGGCCACGGATCGCGAAGGCAAGCACACAGAGGGAGCATAGAACCGAAGCTAAGAAACACACCTACATCACAGGACGAAGTAGCTCACCATCAATCAGATATCTGCAGAAGACTGAAGGCGTTCTCATTTCCTGCAGAAGAAAGACTGGGCTTCAAGCTGTGCGACCTCCAGCAACAAAGCAGCTGAAGGCATCCGATTGGAAGCTCTACAGGGAGTCTAGTCTTGTTATTTATGTGATTAAGTCCCAGGCTGAATTCTTTACTTTGTTACAAAAGTCCATATTCAGTCCTGTTGCATCATCCCACCTTCACATCATTTCTATTCATCCTTACACCAAGTGTCAAGCTGTGAGGCAGCGGATTCAAGCTGTGTGTCAGCTGGTACAAGCTGTGTGTCAGCAGGAACAAGCTGTATGACAGCAGTGTCTTGTGTTTTGATTGAGATCAGAGGTTCTCATTAGTGAAGCCTTGCTTGAGTTAAGCAAGGGGTGGATGTAAGTCTCGGGAAGAGACTGAACCACCTTAAAAATCCTATCTTGTGGTTTGCTTATGTGTGTGTGTGCTTTTCTATGTGTTTGTTTTCTTCACTGATATCAACATCAATTCTGTAATTCGTTAATCAGCGGCAACTCACTTAGCCAATAGATATTAAATCTGAAAAAGGGGGAAAGATCTATTCACCCCCCCTCTAGATCTATTCAGTCCGTACTCAACAGGAATGCCGTGCTAAAATTTAGTCGGGTCCCTAGTGAATGTTGTAGACCCTTCCAAAATTGTGATGTGAATCTAAGATCTCTATCAGATATGATAGTGATAGGGACACCATGTAACTTGAGAATTTACTTCATGTATAAGGCTGCTAGAATATCCACAGACCATCGACTTTTGATTGGTATGAAATGTGCAGATTTAATCAACCGGTCTATGATTACCCATATGCCGTCGTGTCCACCTCTTGTCTTTGGTAAACCCATAATGAAATCTATTCCTATACTTTCCCATTTCCATGCTGGAATATCTAAGGGATGTAATTTACCTGCGGGTCGAAAATGCTCTGCCTTTACTTGTTGACAAGTGAGATAGCGAGACACGAAATCAGCTATTTCCCTCTTCATATTGGGCCACCAGAAATTTCTTTTGAGATCTTGATACATTTTTGTACCACATGGATGAATGGTGTACTTGGATTTATGTGCTTCATCTAAGATCAGTTTCTTCGTATCCTCATGATCTGGTACACATATTTGGCCCTTAAATAGCAATCTTCCGTCATTGAAAATAGAAAAATCTGGTCTTTGTTCTATGTTGGCTTTAATCTCCAGTAATACAAGATCATCATTTTGCAGCTTGACTAGATCTTCTATTAGTATAGGTTGAGCTTGAATATTAGCGATGAAACAATCTTCGTCCTTCACGTCAATATCTAAGTGCAACTGAGCGAATTCAGGAATAAGATTAGTCATACTAATCATGAGACTTGATAACTTTCCCATTGGTTTTCTGCTGAGTGCATCTGCTACCGCATTAGCCTTGCGAGGATGGTACTGAATAGTAAAATCAAAATCTTTGAGATATTCTAACCATCTCCTCTGTCTCATATTTAATTCCTTTTGAGAGAATAAGTATTTCAAGCTTTTGTGGTCCGACAAGACCGTGAATTTCTCTCCATAGAGATAATGGCGCTAAATTTTTAAGGCGAAAATCATAGCTGCTAGTTCTAAATCATGCACGGGATAATTTTTCTCGTGACGTTTCAATTGTCTTGAAGAATAACATATTACCTTTCATTTCTGCATGAGGACGCACCCTACGCCATTGCCAGATGCATCCGTATATACTTCAAATCCACCACCTTCCACCGGTAGTGATAGAATATGAGTTGTAGTAAGATGGTTCTTAAGAGTTTGAAAACTCTTTTCACATTCCTTTGACCTGACAAAAGGATTTTCTTTTCTTTTGAGTCTAGTTAAAAGAACCGTAATTTTTGAGAAGTCCTTAATGAATCTTCTATAATAGCCAGCTAGACCAAGAAAGCTCCTTACTTCTGATACAGTCATTGGCCGGCTCCAGTTTCTGACAGCTTCTACTTTAGAAGGATCCACAACGATACATTCTTTTGAAATAATGTGGCCTAGGAATGAAACTTCATTGAGCTAGAATTCACACTTGTTAAGCTTGGCGTAAAGTTTATGTTCTCTAAGTGTTTGCAAAGCTATCCTCAGATGTCCTTCTTGTTCCTCTTTTGTCTTGGAATATACCAGGATGTCATCAATGAAGACAACGATGAACTGGTCCAGATATGGTTGGAAAACATTGTTCATAAGTTACATAAATGCTGTTGGGGCATTTGTTAATCCGAACGACATTACCATAAATTCATAGTGGCCATAACGACTTCGAAAAGTCGATTTATAAATGTCTTCTTCTTTAATTCTAAGCTGATGATAACCTGACCTGATGTCTATCTTGGAGAAATACTCTGCTCCTGAAAGTTGATCGAAGAGCTCATCAATACGTGGCAACGGATACTTGTTTTTGATTGTGAGTTGATTTAGTCGCCGGTAGTTGATGCATAGCCTGAGAGAGCCATCCTTCTTCTTGACAAAAAGAACTGGCGCACGCCAGGGGTGTTAGAGCTGGTGCGATGGATTCAGAGGGGGGGGTGAATGAATTCCTCTTTAAAACTTCGCTCAATTGACACTTAAAGCAATCAGAGTTAACGAATAGAAATCAATTGAGATCTTCCAACTAAGAGATTCACAGAAGCACTTGATCAATCAGTTGGGCTACTAAACTATGAACACCTAGCCAAGTCTGATCCGTATATAGAGTCAAGTACGAACAGCATGTGCCTTAAAGCATTCGGATAGAATACTCAAATGAAACGCTCCTAGCCATTCATCTATCGACAATCAGATAAGAAATCAAATCACAGAGACAATAGATTTTAAGGTGGTTCGATCCACTGACCTACGTCCCCCCCACACTCCAACTAGAGTGTGGATTCGCTGATACACAGCTTAACGGCTGGGCCTCACAGCTTGCCAACATCAGCTGAGCATCACAGCTTGCTTCCGCTGGGTAATACAGCTTAGCCATCCGCTGACTCACAGCTTGACTACTGGGCGTTACAGCTTCGCCGACCAGAGGATACCACGCCTCTGCAACTGCTGGGGCTTATAGCTTAACCCGTCCAGGGGAATCCTCCTCTGCCCGCTGAGCATCACAGCTTGCTCTGTTGATAAACAACTTGAAATAAAGAGTGTAAAAGAAAAACAAGAAATGAGAAATCATAGCAACAGAAAGCTATATATGATGATAGCACCAATGTGGCTCTCAGGGAGCTGACTGGCCTGGATTTGATCCAAGGTCTAGTGGAACTAATCTTTCAGGAAATTCTTCTATCTTCTTCTCCTCGAGCTCTTTCTTCACTCTCTTTCTTTCTTCCTCTTCTTCTGCTTCTTTTCCCTCTCTGCTATTCTCTCTTTTTTTCTCTCGATCTCTGCTCTCAAAAGCTCTCTCTCTCCTTCTTCCTCTTCCTCTCTGGATCGTGCTAGCTCTAGATCTTTCTGCTTCGATCCCTTTCTCAGGAAGGAGAGGCTTCCTTTTTATATGAGCAACAGATGTAGGGCGTGTGCTTTTCACGATTCCCGCCCAAATGCCTTGGCCCACATGGCAGCATCCTAGCTTAATGATTTCCACGTGTCACGATCCTGGCACCTCCTCCACTCTTGGATCACGTGCCATTCTTCTTCTTCTCAAAAAAATACCTGTCATACAGTTAGAAAGAAATATCAGCTCGAGACAGTTATACATATAGTAAAGAGTTAAACATGACTACACGGAGTCAATAGGTGAATAAGCCAGATGTGCACAGACTTAATTGCAGCACAAGACTAACGGATGCACTAGCTATGTGTATGGAATGTGCAAGCATTGCACAGACCTGCTCGGGTCGTGAGCAGCCTTGCAAGGACTCCGTGTGTGCGAGTATTAGAGGGATGCACATACTCTAATTACTTGGTGCAAGTGTTGCACCGACTCAGTGAATGCTATGAGAAATATTGCACATACGTACCTGATGTGCTAAAGGCATTGCACCGACGTTGATCCTTTGAAACCAAATCTTGCACCGACTTAATATTGCTAAGAGCACGGACTCAAATACGCGAACAGATCAATGCACTGACGAAGATATGCACTGACTTTAGTCTACACAAACTGGAATTCTGCACTGACCTTGTGTATGAGCAGCCAAGAGAATGCACCGACTTGGGTGCGTGCAAAGGATGCCTTACACCGACCTATCCAGCGTGCACCAACAAAGGTTGCACCGACAGTATGCTCGGTCACATACGGACGCTCTAATGAATGAACAGGGTGGTACTGACCTTAATGTAAGCATGAACACAATATGCACCGAGGCAAGGTTTGCACCGAGGCAAAACTTTGCACCGATCTTCTATATGCACCGACCCAAGTATGCTATGTTCACGACCAACATTGCACCGAGTGCACATATGCACCGAAGTAAAACATGCACTGACTATGCTATATAAGTATGCAAAGTTTGCACCAAGATAGAAAATGCACTGACCTTCTTCAGTGCGATGTATGCACAAGCATACCCATGAAATGCTCATCAAACTCGTGATGCATACATCAATTATACTCATGATGCATACAACAATTATTCACTAGCACTGACTTAAGCAATGCACAGCAAGCAAGAGCAGATGCATAAACATTCAATCTTTCATTCAATCTTTCATGCAAACACATGGTGACTTATAGTGTCATACAACAATTATTCACCAGCACTGACTTAAGCAATGCACAGCAAGAAAGAGCAGATGCATAAACATTCAATCTTTCATGCAAACACACGGTGACTTATAGTGTTTGCTATCATCAAAATCACAGAGGCACAACAAGGGGGATGTGCTAGGTCTGATGAAACCTTTGTCTAGTAGTTCCTACAACTGCCTTTTTCGTTCCTTAAGTTCCGTGAGGGACATCCTGTCAGGGGCTATAGAAATAGGTGCAGCTCTGGAATGAGTTCGATGGTGAAGTTTACAGCCCTTTCGGGTGGTAAACTAGGTAATTCAAATGGGAACACATCTTCATGGGGACATCACCTCTCGTGCCCACACTCACGGCTCATCTTCTCGTCACGGAAGCGTCCGACATGGTCTAGTCATTTATCTTGAGTCATATGTTGTATTTCCTCATTTTTATTTGAGTCATACCATTGTAATTTTCCTTTTATTTGTTTCATGTACCTAGGTCTTTGATTTATTTTTCTAAGTTTGTGTGTCATTAGGTTGATTATATTAGCTGTTGGGCCCAATTCGTTGGGCCAGGCCCAGGGGCGCCCCCTACCCCCCTTGGTTATTTGTCTGTGTCAAGAGTCAGGGACTTTTTGTAAAATGTGGGTTGCCTATATATAGGACCCCATTCCCCCCATTTTAAGTAAATGAAAATTGCCATTTTAAGAGTCCAAGATTCAAATCTTAGTGGAGAGATTCCATGTGAGAATGTGTGAAACCTACAGTGAGAAGCCCACTTCAATCCCCTACCCCCTCTCTCTCCTTCTCTCTCTCCCTATGGGGTTCGCCCCCTTCTCTCTCTCCTCACCTTCCCAACTACTTTCTCTCCCCTTCCCTTTCCATTAAGTCCACTCCAACTCCCCACACCCTCCTCTTTAATCCACCCCACCCCCAAGATAGACTCCACCTATCTCCACTCCACCCTCCAACCACCAACCACCCCCTACCACTCCCAGCACAACCTCTTCTCTTCCCCACACAATCTCCCAGCCCCCAAGGGGAGTTTGAATCTTTCCCTCCACTCCTCCATCCCCCTTTACATACCCTAGGTCACCCCCAACTTGAGGCCACCAGATCTGGTCGCCCCCCATTCTCCCTCTCCTTCAACTTGTGCTTCCTCCACCTCCCCTTCCCACCCCCACCTAGTGCAGTGAACCAGCAGCTTCCCTGCCCCTTCCCTTCCCTAAAACCATTCTAGCTCCACCATAGCTCTCAATCCATACCTTCTCCACATCCCCCTCCCACCATTCCACCACTTCCCAACACCATTAGCCACCTTTTTCCCCCATCCCTTGTGCCATTGAAGCTTCTCCCAATTAGCCAGTTCGCAGCTCTGAGTCAGCAGAGGATCAGCAGCTTGCAGAGGTGACCCCGACTTCATCCAACCATCTCTAGAGGTTCAAGTGGTACCATTGGAAGCGTCTCCCTGTCTTCTTCGCGACGGTGGTAGTCTCGTCCCGTTCTGAGTTTGTGGCTACCCGAGAGGCGATCTTCCACGACTGTGCATCTGCTTCCTGACAGTCAACCTGAAGCCAGTTGCCGAGGCTCCCACGGACAACTTCTTGAAGCTCTGAAGGCGAGCCTTGGCTGGGACTTTCTACACCAAGTCTACTTCCATTATCAATAAGTGGAACCCCGTTCGGCATCTGGAGCTGTGTTTTCTCGTTTTCCTCCCTCAGGTGCGCAGTTCTATCCCCTCTAGGACTGAACTGACCCTTGTCCACTGTTCGGGTTCTTCCAAGCTTCTTACACATCATCTGGTTTTCCCGTGGTCACGTTTCTAAGAAGACTTGACAATGGTTCCAACGAATTCAGCCACACTCGATTCAGAGTTTGGGAGCGCTCGTGGCGACCTCTTCTTCCTGCTGCTGAGGTGCTTCTGTCGCCAGAGTCAGAACTTAGGGGCCCTGTTTGCAGTCTGACCCCGACCGGCACCAGCGACCAGAGAAATCAACAAAATTCAGGCATCATCCTGATCCAGCTACGATGATTTTCCAACTGGTCTCATCATCGGAAAAATTCAGGAGTGGCCGCAGCAGCGTCATCTTCAACCGTATGTTCCCTGTTCCATAGAGCAGGTAGAACCGGCGTTGGCCATCCGTTTGGCTTCCAATTCAGTTTTTTCCCCCTCCCCGCCTGGCCAGCTTAAAGCCGTTCCCTGTGGGAGGTAGTGTTTGAGTGTATGAATGACTCCCCCTCACCTTGTTCCACCCCCTTGCATGGGGAGTAGTGTTGTAAATTTTTAAAACATGGTCAAGCTACTCCGGCGCAGCGTGTGGGGAACCACGCTTCCCCGCTTGCCCACATCTCCGAGCGGGACCGGTTTCTTCAAATCGGTCGAGTAAGTGTTCTAACCTTGCTTCCCTTAGTGCTTGTCCTTTCAATATTTGCTCTTAGCTCCGCTGGCGGTGAGAGTGAGTGCTCGGTCCCTCAAGCTCGTTGCTTCGAGTGACCACCGTGGGGAAGAGAGTAACCGGTGCCCTCGGCACAACGTCGGCTCCATTTAATTGAGCCTCCATACCCTTGGGAACAAACCTTGGCCTTTTTGGCCCTCTACCAGCAAGGGCCCAGCCCTCACATCCTAAACTTGGCATCGCCAAGTTACCCCGATTTTGGGTGAGTGTCGGGTGAGTGCCAAATTTTGGTCCATTACTATTGCGAATTGTGCTTGCTTGTTAAAGTCCATGGGTGTGTCTCATCAATTGGTATCAGAGCAAGTCATTGACTTGTCTCTACAAGTCAAGTCCTAGGGCACGCTGGCATTGGAGTCATCATCGGTCCGACCCTTGCATTGTCCACCCACCATTATCATCGTTGAGTCTAGGGTCAAATGCCCCCTCTCCCAATCATATCCCATGCATACCTACCTAATGGATAGCCCACGAAAATTGATTTCATTGACTTAGAGTCCGATAGTTGGGTATCCCCCGATATCGTTGCCTCTCTTTCTAGGACCGGACAAATTATGCACATTGGAGACCAAGTCTTTGTTGAATTCCATCGATGGTTTGGAGTGACTAAGTATTTTGATGGGGCTTAGTGTCAAGTAGGAACATTGGCGGGTCCATGCATAATCCTAGATAAGAAATGGTTAGATGAAAGGAATGTCGACATTGACCTAACACGTCGGACTTGCCTAGTGCATCCGCCACACCTTCCGGGAATCTTTAAATCCAACAACCTTGTACTCTCCCATCCGCCGGAGTCCCACCCTTGTTCACCACCCCGGGTGCACCACACACCGGCTAACATCACCCCACCCTCAAAGAACCTTCCCACCCCATTAGCTTTAGAAGAAGTAGCCCACCCACTTTGCCACATGGAGATAAATGTCCCTCCAGATCCTTTCCCCTCCATGGAGGGCACCCATGTCCAAATTGAAGGGGAAGCCTCGCACAAGGATCTTCAACCTACACCACCCTCTTTAGATAAGGCCGAAGTCATCTTAGAAGAACCCCTTATTAGGTGACTAAGGGAAAGCTCGATTAGAGATATCATGACCCATATCTATCTACCCGTGGAGCAAGACCTCCATATAGTGCCCATCTTCTCCCATCACACCACCATCCAATCCTCTCACCAAGTAGAGAACCTAGGGGAACTTCTCATGGGCTTAGCTTGGCAAATGGAGTTGACCGGCATGTTGACCACAATGGACAACCAACCAAGGAGCCTTGACCTCCTACACCTATGTGTCGGGTCCATCACCTCGATATACACCATTGGTTGCTACACTAGTGACCTCATTCTATTCCTCCCCACACCCGATGAGCCCAACCTTCTCCTCAATTTGGGGCTTCTTATATCGGGTAGAAAGCCAAACCCTCCCCTCATGGCCGACCCACCCACCAAGAACTTCGGCCTAATTGTTTCATTAGAGGAGGATGACCCACCACCATTTGAGGACCTTGAGGACATAAGGCCCCTCCCCCTTGGTAACCCTTTTCATGATCCCTTTGATCCCTTCCAATGGGAACCGTGGAACCCATGTGACCCAACCACCTTACCCACTACCCCTTTCCTACCCTCACCCACCATGTTGGGCCAAGCTCACCTCATCCATAACCCATGTAACATCAAAGGAGCCATGACCTTAGGCAACACCCACCTAGAGATCGAGGAAATGCCCCACCCCATATCCACCTTCCTAGATCCCTTCGACCCTTTCACATGAAAGTTCAAAGGTCATCCCACATCTATGCATATGGAAGTCACCTTTGGGATAAGCATGCATGTGTCTAAGTTTACCACACCACTTGGCATGAACACTATGTTGGATCCATTGATGGGGACATCCCTTGCCCCTCCACATTTTCTGAAGCTCGGATTGATCATCGGTGTACGCCATTATGTTCCTCATGTGTTTGTGAGTCGAGTCATGTAATTTTCTTATTTTTATTTGAGTCTTAAACATGTAATTTTCCCTTTATTGAGTCATGTACCTAGGTTAGAAAGTCATTTTCCTAAGTCTTGAAGTCATTATGTTGGTTTGATAGGTTAATGGGCCCAATTCATTGGGCTAGGCCCAGGGGCGCCCCTCCCTTGGACTGTTTGGTCATTAGTTAGTTTGTCAGGGTCAGTTTGGTCTTAGAAAAAGTGTGGGGTCTATAAATAGCCCCACCCCTCTCTCATTTGTAACAATTATGCTTGAATATTGAATCCAGAAAATTTCCACACCTTCTAGTTCCCTCTCAATATCTCCCTCCCTCTCTCTCTTACTATCACTCTCTCTAAGTGGGTTGTGCCCCCTCTCTCTCTCCTCCCCACCCCAATTTCGAAATTCATTCTCTCTCCTCCCCATTCACCCCTCATTAAGGCCCCTTCCCCATGCACTCATTCAATTCCCCCTCCAACCCCTAGGTGGAAACCCCTTCTCCTAGGCACCTTTCCACTCTCCCAAGCAACCCTCCCTCTCCCCAAGACTGAAAGAGCCCTTCCCTAGGCCAAATTTCGAATTTCCCTCTCCCTTGGGCAGTGCCCTTTCATCTCCCCACCTCCCTAACCACCCAAGGTCGCACCCCCCCTTCCCCATCCACCAAATAACCCCTTGTTCATGCCCTTCCCCACACCCTCTCTTCCACCTATTCTGTACCTGTTGCAGGTTTCAGAAAAGCAGTGATTTGCAGTAGCAGCCACGACTTCCCCTGAAGGCTCCCGGTGGCATTTCTTATATTGCTGGAATTGTCTCCAAGTCTTCTTTCCAACGGTGGTACTTCTGCCTGCATCCGAGTTCAGAGCTGTCCGGAGGAACGTCATCTTCAATGACTGCGCAATCTGTCCCAGACTGAAGGCCAGAGTGATCTTGGAAGCCGTTCAGCGGCCAACCTTGGAGGAATTTGATCACGCTTCCTTCTACAAAATTCTTCTTCGTCTAGTCCTCCATCAGTAGCAGAAGGAACGACACCAATTTCTTCGCCGGAGTGTGCAGTCTGCCCCCTGCAGGTCCAGGTTCGACCTATCTTCACTTCTCTGGCCACCATTCTCCTCTCCGACCTCGAATTGTGGCCCCGTCAATTTCTGCTCGAAGCTACTCCGACCGCGATCGCGTCACCACCAGTTTCGTTCTATTTGGAGTTAGGAGCGACCGCAGTGCCTTCTGCAATCCACTGTATCAGTTCTGCATCAGTAAGAGGTAGAGTGTTGCTGTCCTGCTCCAGTCGCCGGTCAGATCAGCCCCGAGTTCTAGAGCTTCCCAAAAAATTCAAGCATCATGCTCGGCCAGTTGGGGAACTTTTGGCACCGGTTTCATCAATTTTGGAGCTCGGTTGAGTCCGTAGCAGCATCTTCATCGACAACTTGTTCAGCAAAACTGAAGAGTGGCAGAACCGGCGAAGCTTGGAGAGTCGGCGTTCTCTTCATAATTTCCCCACCCCGCTTGGCCGACTGAAGGCCCCTCCCTGCGTGGAGGTAATCTTGGTTGTAATAAGTCTAACCCCCACCCTAAGAGCCCCCCTCCTGCGAGAGGTGTAGTTCATGTAATAATATTTTCGCAGATTTGAAGCGACACCGATGCGGCTTGCGGGCGCAAACCCTTGCCTCCCCGCTCGCCTCCGTCTTCGACCGGAGTTGGCGTCTTCATGCCGGCTAGGTGAGCCTCGGCCCCCCTTTCCTTGCTGGTCAATATCACTTGCTTAGCTTAGTATTCTTGCTTTGCTGCGTCGGACGGAGAGCGAGGGCCCGGCCCAAATTGCCGAACACGTGAGTGTCCATCGCGGGCGAGTTGTGAGCGAGCCATTTCAACCCACACCCAGGGTGTGACGGCCGCCCGTGAGTGGGCATCCCTGGCCCAATTGGGGTTCTTCCCAAGCTTGCCAAGCACCGGAGCATCATTGTCCCACCCCGAACCCTCTCCATTATCGTTTAGTTGCCCACGGGCACAAGTGTGCACCAAGCGAGTGAGCCGCTCGAGTGGTATCATCGCCAATTTGCTTGCTTGCAACCTTAGGTCCAAGGGTCATATTGTCTTGTGGTCATCACCCCAAGGTGGTGTCACATCAAGTGGTATCAAAGCAAGTTCACAACTTGTCTCTATCAAGTTGGTCCTAGGACGCTCATATGCATTTAGAGTCTTCGGTTGCATCTCTTTTGTCCACTAGCATGGCTACTTCATGTAAGTCACATCTATCTCACTCGGCCCTCCGCAAAGGTCCGATTGACACCCCTTTGGACAAAGTCCTATTTGAGGACCTTATCTTTAACGGATACCACCCTAGTGCATATTTAGAGTGGGAGGAAAACATGGACAAATACTTTAAAAGGAATCCAATGACTGAACGCATGAAAATCTACCTTGCCAAGAGTCGACTTGTGTACCATGCCGAGGATAGGTGAAAGTTCATTGAACAATTTAGGAGGGTTATGAGACTAGAGCCTATTAACACATGGGAGAACATGAGAGCCGAACTTAGGAAAGTCTACACTCCCCGACCTCCTCCCTCCTACCCGGGTTACCAAAACTCGAGGAGCACTCCCACTCCTCCAACCCCACCCGTCCAAACCCTTACCACTAGAACCCAAGTGTCCAAGGCCTCCACCTCCCCACCTAACCCCATGAGGGCCCCCACACCCCAACCAAACTCCCCTTCCCTAACCTACACTAGTCAAGCCCCTTTAGCCCCCACTTCCACCCCAAACGATCCCAAGGACAAGAGACCCCTAACCGACCCAATTCCCTCCATGGTGACCACCACTTATCCAACCCTCACCATTAAAAACCAAGTGGACACCGCGTCCACCCCTCCACCTAGGCCCATAATGGCCACCACCCCCAAATCCAAAACCCCTCACCAAACCCGTACCCCACAAGCCCCCTTGACCACCACCACAAACCCACCATCGTCCCCAAAAAGGGACACATCTCCCAAAACAAATCAACCCAAAACCCCTCACCCAACCCACCTCCCACTTCCTACACCAATCTTTCCCTAACCTAGGCCTCCTCTACTTCCCCTTCCTATCCCAACCCAAGCCCATGCTTGTTCACCACCCCGGGTGTGTCATACGCTAGCTATCACCAAACCACCCACCATAGATCCCCTAACTCCATTAGCAATAGAAGTTGCTACCCACACACCTACCCAAGTGAAGAAGGATGCCCATCCGAATCCACCTCCCAACATAGAGGAAATCCAAAGGCCAAACAACTCACACACCTCTAGCCTAGCTCCTCTAGAGACACCCAACCTCACCATAGATAAGTCCATACTCCAATGGCTCAAGAAAGGTCTCACCATTCCTAGTTCACAACCATGCCACCTACCCATGGGATATCAATCTCAAATCATTCCCATTCAGCCACATGTCACTTATCAAACTTCCTATTGTGTGGAAGATTTGGGAGACTTAGTGAACTACCTACATTGGCAAATTCACTTGACCAATATGCTAGCCTTGAGGCCGTCCGAAACTAACACCATTAGCCTAGCATATCCCTCCATTGGCTCCATCACTTCCATCTACACTAATGGCCAAGTTACTAGTGAGATCATCCTCCTTCTTCCCATGGAGGAAGAACCTATCCTAGTCCACTCCCCAACCATTAAGATCCCAAGTGCTTTGATCGGTCAACCCATTAGCAACCTTGGCCCAATTATTGAGTAGGATGACTCACCATTCGACGACCTTGAGAGCATAGAGTACCCCTACCAAGGTGACCCTTACCATGATCCCTTTGACCCTTTTCTATGGGAGCCTAGATCTCAATGTAACCCACTCACCTTATTCACCACCCACCTTACCCTACCCTTACCACCCATGATAACACAAAACCTTCCCTTCCTAGAATTGGGTTACACCAAAGAAGCCTTAACCATAGGCAACATACACAATGGGATTGATAGATGGCCCCACTCCATGATGTGTCCCTTCTTAGATCCCTTTGACTCATACAAATGGAAGCTCAAGGGCCACCCCACACCTATGCACGTAGAAGTCATCACTAGGATTGAAATGCATGTGCTTAGGCATACCACCCCACTTGACATGATTAGAAAGTCGGGTCCATTCATTCATATCACCCACATGTCAAGAAGAAAACATGAGTGGTTAATATTTGGTTGTAATGGTCCACCATCATTCATCATAAATCTCAAGCATGTTAGGAGCATTCATGGATGTCCGGGTCCCCCGGCACTCATCACACTCACACATGAAAGGGACACCTATGGATGCCCCGGTCCTCCCAAGACATTCAAAGTCTTCATAACATCAATGCATGATAGGTCTACATGTGGTTGCCCTGGACCACCTTTGCATACCATGCACTACTCACTCACACCGCATCTAAGTACATGGCATATGCATCAAAACATGCATCAAGCAAAAAGCAGTGAGAATTACAAAAAGCGGGCAAAAACTCATGAGCGCCACTTAAAATTTCACGTTGGCGACTTGATGATGATGATGATTTTGGAGTGGCTCTACTCTAGGGTCACCTCCAATTTGAGGGCACGAGGACTTGGACCTTGCCAAGCTCCAAGTGGCCTTGGCACCCGGCTTGCGGGTTGAACTTACCAATGGGTTTTGGGATTCATCTCACTTCCCACGTGGCGGATCCGGCACCCTCTAAGGGTACCGCGGTGGATCCTAATGAGTGTCTTGAGCCTACACCTATCCTTGTGAGAGACACCCTCGGAGTGCCACCACAAACTAGCCCGAGAGCCCGACGTCAGTACATGACGGCAATACTAAGCAAAGCAAGATCTCTTCGCCAGCCTAAGGGTGTGTCGAGCCACTTTGTCGAGTGGAAGCACCGTTCCTCGTCTATGGACATGGGTCGAGTTTGGAGAACAAGGTTCGCCCGGAACTGCGTTTGGGATGCTACTTCCCCGGTGGACCCATACTCGACAGGGTCGAGTTTTCCCCACCCCGGGGGTATGATGGGGACATCCCTTGCCCCTCCACATTTTCTGAAGCTCGGATTGATCGTCGGTGTACGACATTATGTTCCTCATGTGTTTGTGAGTCGAGTCATGTAATTTTCTTATTTTTACTTGAGTCTTAAACATGTAATTTTCCCTTTATTGAGTCATGTACCTAGGTTAGAAAGTCATTTTCCTAAGTCTTGAAGTCATTATGTTGGTTTGATAGGTTAATGGGCCCAATTCATTGGGCTAGGCCCAGGGGCGCCCCTCCCTTGGACTGTTTGGTCATTAGTTAGTTTGTCAGGGTCAGTTTGGTCTTAGGAAAAGTTTGGGGTCTATAAATAGCCCCACCCCTCTCTCATTTGTAACAATTATGCTTGAATATTGAATCAAGAAAATTTCCACACCTTCTAGTTCCCTCTCAATATCTCCCTCTCTCTCTCTCTCTTACTATCACTCTCTCTAAGTGGGTTGTGCCCCCTCTCTCTCTCCTCCTCACCCCAATTTCAAAATTCATTCTCTCTCCTCCCCATTCACCCCTCATTAAGGCCCCTTCCCCATGCACTCATTCAATTCCCCCTCCAACCCCTAGGTGGAAACCCCTTCTCCTATGCACCTTTCCACTCTCCCAAGCAACCCTCCCTCTCACCAAGACTGAAAGAGCCCTTCCCTAGGCCAAATTTTGAATTTCCCTCTCCCTTGGGCTGTGCCCTTTCATCTCCCCACCTCCCTAACCACCCAAGGTCGCACCCCCCCTTCCCCATCCACCAAATAACCCCTTGTTCATGCCCTTCCCCACACCCTCTCCTCCACCTATTCTGTCCCTGTTGCAGGTTTCAGAAAAGTAGTGATTTGCAGTAGCAGCCACGACTTCCCTTGAAGGCTCCCAGTGGCATATCTTATATTTCTGGAATCGTCTCCAAGTCTTCTTTCCAACGGTGGTACTCCTGCCTGCATCCGAGTTCGGAGCTGTCCGGAGGAACGTCATCTTCAACGACTGCGCAATCTATCCCAGACTGAAGGCCAGAGCGATCTTGGAAGCCGTTCAGCGGCCAACCTTGGAGGAATTCGATCACGCTTCCTTCTACAAAATTCTTCTTCGTCTAGTCCTCCATCAGTAGCAGAAGGAACGACGCCAATCGCTCACCCGAGCTATTTTTTCTGAATTTCTTCGCCAGAGTGTGCAGTCTGCCCCCTGCAGGTCAAGGTTCGACCTATCTTCACTTCTCCGGCCACCATTCTCCTCTCCGACCTCGGATTGTGGCCCCGTCAATTTCTGCTCGAAGCTACGCCAACCACGATCGCGTCACCGCCAGTTTCGTTCGATTTGGAGTTCGGGAGCGACCGCAGTGCTATCTGCAATCCACTGTATTAGTTCTGCATCAGTCAGAGGCAGAGTGTTGCTGTCCTGCTCCAGTCGCCGGTCCGATCTGCACCGAGTTCTAGAGCTTCTAAAAAAATTCAAGCATATCCTCGGCCAGTTGGGAAACTTTTGGCACCGGTTTCATCAAATTTGGAGCTCGGTTGAGTCCGTGGCAGCATCTTCATCGACAACCTGTTCAGCAAAACTGAAGAGTGGCAGAACTGGCGAAGCTTGGAGAGTCGGCGTTCTCTTTATAATTTCCCCACCCTGCTTGGCCGGCTGAAGGCCCCTCCCTGCGTGGAGGTAATCTTGGTTGTAATAAGTCTAACCCCCACCCCAAGAGCCCCCCTCCTGCGAGAGGTGTAGTTCATGTAATAATATTTTCACAGATTTGAAGCGACACCGACGCGGCTTGCGGGCGCAAACCCTTGCATCCCCGCTCGCCCCCGTCTTCGGCCGGAGTTGGCGTCTTCATGCCGGCTAGGTGAGCCTCGGCCCCCCTTTCCTTGCTGGTCAATATCACTTGCTTAGCTTAGTATTCTTGCTTTGCTGTGTCGGACGGAGAGCGAGGGCCCGGCCCAAATTGCCGAACACGTGAGTGTCCATCGCGGGCGAGTTGTGAGCGAGCCATTTCAACCCACACCCATGGTGTGACGGCCGCCCGTGAGTGGGCATCCCTGGCCCAATTGGGGTTCTCCCCAAGCTTGCCAAGCACCGGAGCATCATTGTCCCACCCCGGACCCTCTCCATTATCGTTTAGTTGCCCACAGGCACAAGTGTGCACCAAGCAAGTGAGCCGCTCGAGTGGTATCATCGCCAATTTGCTTGCTTGAAACCTTAGGTCCAAGGGTCATATTGTCTTGTGGTCATCACCCCAAGGTGGTGTCACATCATCCATTCATTCACATCACCCACATGTCAAGTAGGAAACAAGAGTGGTCCATATTCGGGTGTAATGGTCCTCCTTCATTCATCATGGGTCGTAGGCATGATAGGAGTATTCATGGATGTCCGGGTCCCCCGACATTTGTCACCCCCATGCATGACCGGATCACCTATAGATGCCCCAGTCCTCCCCATTCCATCAAAGTCTTCTTGGCGTCAAAGCATGATTGGTCTACTTTTGGTTACCCAGGTCCACCCATCACCCCTAGAATGTCAGAATTCATAAAATTACATGAAAATCTTAGCAAGCACATCAGCAAGGAAAATGAGACTTATAAAAGACAGGTTGACTCCCATCAGCATCACCAAGAATTCCACGTGGGTGACATTGTAATGGTGAGGACAGAGAGGCTCTCCCCGGGAGCCATCTCCAAATTGTGGCCTCGTGGGGTTGGTCCCTTCCAGGTTATGAGGTGCATTGGCACTAATGCCTATGAGTTAGATCTTCCCGAAGAGTATAGAGTGAGCCCCACATTCAATGTGGCCGACCTAGTGCCATATAAGGGTCCCGTGGTGGTACCTAGTGAGGATATTGAGCCCACTCCCCTCATTGAGAGAGCACCCACCTGTGAGAAGAGTCCACTAGCCAGGAGAGCCCAGTGTGAGCGAATTGAGCGAATATTAGATGAACAGGTCACTGCCACCAGGAGCAAGGTGTATGAGCACAATCTCGTCAGGTGGATGGATCGGTCTCGTTCGGAAGACTTGTGGGCGGTACCACTTCTACACCCTCCGAGGAGGGAAGGACTCCTACTCGACGGGGTCAAGTTCTCCGCACCCCGAGAGTATGATGGGGACATCACCTCTCGTGCCCACACTCACGGCTCGTCTCCTCGTCATGGAAGCGTCCGACATGGTCTAGTCATTTATCTTGAGTCATATGTTGTATTTCCTCAATTTTATTTGAGTCATACCATTGTAATTTTCCTTTTATTTGAGTCATGTACCTAGGTCTTTGATTTATTTTCCTAAGTTTGTGTGTCATTAGGTTGATTAGATTAGCTGTTGGGCCCAATTCGTTGGGCCAGGCCCAGGGGAGCCCCCTACCCCCTTGGTTATTTGTCTTTGTGTCAAGAATCAGGGACTTTTTGTAAAATGTGGGTTGCCTATACATAGGACCCCATTCCTCCCATTTTAAGTAAATGAAAATTGTCATTTTAAGAGTCCAAGATTCAAATCTTAGTGGAGAGATTCCATGTGAGAAGGTGTGAAACCTAGGGTGAGAAGCCCACTTCAATCCCCTACCCCCTCTCTCTCCTTCTCTCTATCTCTATGGGGTTCGCCCCCTTCTCTCTCTCCTCACCTTCCCAACTACATTCTCTCTCCTTCCCTCTCCATTAAGTCCACTCCAACTCCCCACACCCTCCTCTTTAATCCACCCGACCCCCAAGATAGACTCCACCTATCTCCACTCCACCCTCCAACCACCAACCACCCCCTACCACTCCCAACACAATCTCTTCTCTTCCCCACACAATCTCCCAGCCCCTAAGGGGGATTTGAATCTTTCCCTCCACTCCTCCCTCCCCATTTCCATACCCTAGGTCACCCCCAACTTGAGGCCACCAGATCTGGTCGCCCCCCATTCTCCCTCTCCTTCAACTTGTCCTTCCTCCACCTCCCCTTCCCACCCCCACCTAGTGCAGTGAACCAGCAGCTTCCCTGCCCCTTCCCTTCCCCAAAACCCTTCTAGCTCCACCATAGCTCTCAATCCATACCTCCACCACATCCCCCTCCCACCATTCCACCACTTCCCAACACCATTAGCCACCCTCCTCCCCCATCCCTTGTGCCATTGAAGCTTCTCCCAACTAGCCAGTTCATAGCTCTGAGTCAGCAGAGGATCAGTAGCTTGCAGAGGCGACCCCGACTTCGTCCAACCATCTCTAGAGGCTCAAGTGGTACCATTGGAAGCGTCTCCCTGTCTTCTTCGCGACGGTGGTAGTCTCGTCCCGTTCTGAGTTCGTGTCTGCCCGGGGGAGGTGATCTTCCACGACTGTGCATATGCTTCCTGACAGTCAACCTGAAGCCAGTTACCGAGGCTCCCACAGCCAACTTCTTGAAGCTATGAAGGTGAGCCTTGGCTGCGAGTTTCTACACCGAGTCTACTTCCATTATCAAGAAGTGGAACCCCGTTCGGCATCTGGAGCTGTGTTTTCTCATTTTCCTCCCACAGGTGCGTAGTTCTGTACCCTCTGGGACTGAATGTACCCCTGTCCACTGTTCGGGTTCTCACAAGCTGCTCCAACATCATCTGGCATTCCTGTGGGTCACGTTTCGAAGAAGACTTGACAACGGTTCCAACGACTCTAGCCACACTCGCTTCAGAGTTCGGGAGCGCTCGTGGCGACCTCTTCTTCTTGCTGCTGAGGTTCTTCTGCCGCCATAGTCAGAACTTAGGGGCCCTGTTTGTAGTCTGACCCCGACCGGCACCGGCAACCAGAGAAAGCAACAAAATTCAGGCATCATACTGATCCAGCTACGACGATTTTCCAACTTGTCTCATCATCGTAAAAATTCAGGAGTGGCCGCAGTAGCATCATCTTCAACCGTATGTTCCTTGTTCCAAAGAGCAGGCAGAATCGGCGTTGGCCATCCGTTCGGCTTCCAATTCAGTTTTTTCCCCTCCCCGCCTGGCCGGCTTAAAGTCCCTCCCTATGGGAGGTAGTGTTTGAGTGTATGAATGACTCCCCCTCCCCTTGTTCCACCCCCTTGCATGGGTAGTAGTGTTGTAAATTTTTAAAACAGGGTCAAGCTACTGCGGTGCAGCGTGTGGAGAACCATGCTTCCCCGCTCGTCCACATCTCCAAGCGGGACCGGTTTCTTCAAATCGATCGAGTAAGTGTTCTAACCTTGCTTCCCTTAGTGCTTGTCCTTTCAATATTTGCTCTTAGCTCCGTTGGCAGTGAGAGTGAGTGCTCGGTCCCTCAAGCTCCGTTGCTTCGAGTGACCACCATGGGGAAGAGTGTAACCGGTGCCCTCGGCACAACGTCGGCTCCATTGAATTGGGCCTCCATACCCTTGGGAACAAACCTTGGCCTTGCTGGCCCTCTACTAGCAAGGGCCCAGCCCTCACATCCTCCACTTGGCATCGCCAAGTTACCCCGGTTTTGGGTGAGTGTCGGGTGAGTGGCCGCCAAATTTCGGTCCGTTACTATTGCGAATTGGGCTTGCTTGTTAAAGTCAAATGGTGTGTCACATCACATGTGAGAACTCATTTACAATAGGGATATCTGCTATGATGATTTCCTTGGACTCGGTAACAATGACAGAAGCAAGAAAAGCTTCACATCCTCGCGAGATAAGTTTGCAAGCGTGAAGAGAGGATATGATAGTAGAATGTTTCCTATACTTGATGCCAAGGAAAGAAAATCTTGGAAGATCGGGTTTTCGAAAGGATATAATCCTATTTCGACAATTAATATCAGCATCATGCTCTATAAGCCAATCTACCCCTAAAATGGCATCATAACCTTTCATGTCAAGGCATACTAAATTTACGGGGAGATTATGATTTTCCAGTATTACCTCACTATCAGGATAATAGTCGGTAAGTTTTGCTCCAGAACCTAAAGGTGTAGTAATAGTAAGATCTAAAGGTAAGGGAACTGATGCAATTGGTAATGTTTTTGCAAAAGTAATGGAGATAAAAGAATGAGAGGCACCAGTATCAAATAGCACAAATGCAGGACGGGAACAAATTTGAAGGGTACCTTCCATAAGTCCAGCATCCTTGGGTGCTTCTTCTTCTTATAGAATAGCATTAAGGTGAGCATCCCTCTTACATCCTCCACCAGACGATTGATCCTTCATAAGGGGGCAATCTGGCATACGATGCTCCTGCTTCCACAACGTAGACACGCACCAAGGCGCTTCCAACATTCTTCAGCCGAATGGCCGAACTTCTCACAAAATGTGCAAGCCGCTATGACTTGCTCCTTCTCCTCTTTGGCTTTCTTGTGCTTCTGGGAACTTCCACCGTTCCCGCTCTTGGATCTTTTCTTACTATCACGGCTTTTGTAAGGTTCTGTGATGCTGAATTTCTCCTTCTTATAACGCCAATCAGATCGTCGGCTAGACTCTTCTCCCTTTCCTTTCAACTTCTCGACCTTCTCTAAGGTCCTTTCGCATAAATATGTCCGTTGAACCATCTCCGCATAGGTACGGATGTTTTGGGTCCCGAGCTGTGGAATGAAGCTGGGTCGTAACCCGTCCATAAACCAATTGGCCTTCAATAAATCGGTGCTGATCAAATGCGGTGCATAAGGTGCTAGCCTGGAGAATTGAAGTTCATACTCTGTGACTATCATCATTCCCTGACGAAGAGAGGCGAACTCTATAGCCTTTCTTTCTTTGACATGTTCAGAGAAGTACTTAGCACGGAATAGAGTAAGAAAATCGTCCCATGTATGAGGTGCATCAGCCGGAGGTGTAGCGACTGATTTCCACCACGTGCGTGCATCTTTATTGAGTTGGAAGGTTGCAAGATGCACTTTTTCTTGATCTGTGCAATGGATGACATCAAAAATGTGATTCATCTCATCTATCCAATTTTTTGCCTCATCCGGATTAGAAGAACCGTACAACCGCGGAGGGTTTAAGCCTTAAAAATTGCGATGCAAGTCACCAGCCCTTGCCCCTGCACCTGCCTGGGCCATAGTTTGTAATGCCTGAGTAAGGCCGGCAACCGTTTGTTGCATGCCGCCCCAGTCTACGCGATGTGCCATTGCAATAATGAGGTACCTGAGAGAACTAACAAATTGTTAATTCTCATGAGATTAGAAGAGATTAATCTTAAAACTAATCAACTATCTTATCCTGGGCTCTACCTAGTTCTCGCATAGGTGAGGAAATTTCTTCCTTAGTTCATAGGTATAGATCCTTAAACCTTGGACTTATCCTATGACATGACTCTTTTCCCTAAGTCCTGAGACTTAGGCTCTGATACCAACTTAACTGTCACGCCCCGAGCCTTTATTTACAGCGGAAGACTACTCGGGGAATCGCGAACAGCCGGCATGGTAAGCCTCTTGCAAGCAAGAATGATCAGAGAGCTAGACAATCACACATAAGAATGTAATTGCATAATAGTTTAATCAAACTCCAACTTTATTTCATTAATAATCAAAAATATCCAAATACAATAGCCTTCAACCTTCAATAATTCACTAGACTCAAGAAAAAGGAATTACAAAGACTCGATCTAAACAATATTGACTTTCCTAAGTCTTCACTCTCATTTTGATATGACTTTCATTCGCTCTCGGACCCGCTACTTGTATAACTCGAATCCGAATTCGTATCACTTCTATCTCCTGAAAAGATTGGACAATAGGTAATGATCACACTTGCCCAGTAGGTATCTTCGCATCAACATGATTAGCAATATTTAAGTAATTAGCATTTTAGCTCTAAAGAATAAGGTACAATCATGCGAATGCGATCAATCATGCGATTAAACCAAGGTAACAAGACGTTCATGTAAGATAGAACGAGCAAGTATGAATGTAACAAGAATATGATATGGCCTTTCATGAATAAGAATGTACTAGAAAGTCATGTATCAATCAAGAATGTACTCTTCACTTAGTAGCAAGTACTTCATGTATTTCTGTGGAATAACATGTAACAAGCTAGAAAGTCATGTACGTGCATATATCGTGTCGTGGATTTTCACTTCACGATGCCGTGGATCTTCACTTATTTATCGAGAAAGTACTCCCAGCGTAATGCGATGCCAGTAGCATCATACCCCATGGTTTATAATAGTATGTTTCCGACAATTTGTCGAGGGAACTAGCATAGAGGCCTTGAACACAATCAATGCTCGGTCTGCATCTTCAAGTATAAATCAAGCTACTTCCACGCATGTAAACAATATGGTCAAGAATGTACAATTTCAAAAGATAGGTTCAAGATAAAGTAATCCATCACAAGAATGCTTCTATTTGATTTAAAGAATTTCAATGAACATATTAAAACTAGGCTATGCCATGAAAATAAATCGGCAGCATAACAGTATGTTTCTTAACTTTCATAATTTAAGATTAAGTATCTTTGAACAATATGACAAGTCCTAGACCATCAATAATCCATCTAGAAACTTTGGAATATCAACCCTTGGGTCAAATCTCGGGTTAAATCACTCAAGAACTGTGACGGTCAATTAATGGGACGTTACATGATCGTGACGGTCTATAATTGGGCCGTTACAATAGATTGAATCCAGAAAGAATAATTGGACTCAATGAATGTGACGGTTGTATACTGGACCGTTATTTGAGCCTGACGGTCTAGTATTAGGCCGTTACATAGTTAAAACTAAAAAACATCGATAGTGCTTTCTAAACAATTGGGCTTTAAAGGTACAACCAACTCGGCGTCCTAGTGGGAATCCCAGGCTCGCGGAGAATTACGGAGGCCTTGAAACCAGATTTCCTTGTCTATTGAAAGGAATATCCAATAGAGAGGTTCTCAAGTTCAAGAATATGTTCCTATAGTGCAAAAGTGTGAACTAATGATCATATACCGGAATATATGCCATGTACTTAGAGAATTGACTCTACAGAAAGAAGGTGTAATAATGTGAAACCATGATAAAACACCGTCAATACGTCAGTAAAAATCATGTTTTAATACAAAACTATAGAGTTTTAGCAATGAAGTTAACATGTACTTTAAAATAACTCAAAGTGCTTTAAACATACATGAATCAATTTATAAACTCAAAGTTATGAAAAATAGGTCAAAACTTAGGTAAATAGGCTTATTCATAAGTAAACTTGACTATTTTTAACACATTTATTCTGACGGTCGAACATGGGCACGTCACAGGGCTGTGACGTCTTATCGTGAAGCCATTAGAGTGTCACCTCGAATGACAACGAATAAGGAACCTTTAGTGTCACGTCCCGAGAGCGGAAGATACCCGGAGATGCGTGACGAGTTTATATCAATCATGTCAATCAGAGTAGTAGTGTATTCGACACAAAGACAGAGATGCGCAAAAGTAAAGATAACCCAATCCATTTATTTCTTCATAATAAATAGTCTATTACAAACCCAATACTCTATTTAAAAAAGAAAGGTATACATTTGACTCAAGAAATATATAAAAGACTAGATGACACTTGAAAAAGCTCTAGCTCTTTCACTCTTGATTCTCCCCATCCGATTAACTTGCCTCATCGTCGGACCTACCTGAAAAGTAAGGGAAACACGGAGTGAGCGAACGCTCAGTAGGAAATTATATCTCAGGAACTAGCAAGGGGTTTAAGTAGTTACATCTTTCATGAATGCACTATAGCTATGCATGCTCGCCTAAAACGACAAGATAGAAAGAGGATATAACAATAAGATAACAGGGAGAACTAGTCATGAACCTTTCAAGAACTTATATCAATTGACCTCAAGATATTCAAGCAAGTACTTTATCATGTCAAGATGAAATTTGGCTATCACGTTCAAGTACGCAAGTAATTACCCTTTTTCGGGCCACGCAAGTCATGTAATATCAAGTCAAGTATAAGATTTGTGGAATATTCAATCAAGCTAGTCATGCACTTCGGTGTAATGCCAATACCGTGATCAATCAACTTCCATGGGCACAAGTACTTTCGGGTGCTCCTCCTAGGACCAGATCGGGCCCTATATGCGCAGGCATTAGTCATGTATTCTTAACATCCACATTTTTGTGTATAGCCATCATGGAATTTCAATAAGCAAGCTTGTAGTCATGTAAGACAACTTTGAGAGATTAGAGTCCAAAAATATGACTTTTGACACCAATAGGCGATAATAACGGTACAATCACGAATACGATAAAACTAGGTAGAATAGGTTCCCATAACTCAGGTACCATGACAAACAAGTATGACACTATAGAATTGAGGTCCATATGGATAGTCCCTCAATGGCAAGACATCCTCATTCTTAATATAGAATTGAGGTTCACAAGAACATCAAGTTTAATATAGAATTGGGGTCTACAAGAACATCATAACAATGTTGATATAGAATTGGGATTTACAAGAACAGCATAACAACGGCATATTCTTCCCCGTTCATTAAGATAATTCTCATATCATACCCATGGCATGACATGAGGGCCGGTATTACCACGTTTCTATAGAGGGACATGGCAAAGATTGTGTAATGGGTTTTTAGGGTACAACCAGCTCAGTCGGCCTTGAGGGAATCTAAGGCGGCGAGGAGTCTTACGGAGGTCTCTATGACTAACTTGCTAGTCCAAAGGAACGGAATGTCCAATGGAGAGCTTGTATGTCAACGAGAATTGAGTGTGTAATGCGATAAATCGTCGTAGAAAACGTGGGACTATACTCACGGAGTGGAGTAATAGTGCCTGATATATATAGATATAGGTACATATATATGTATAGTGAAAACCCTCGGATAACAGTAATCAGGAAAAATCAGTAGTGCAGAAAATAGCGACTTTGGTAAAGTCATTTTTCATGAAATTAACGTCGTAATCAGGGGCGTTTATATTAGATTTGACGACATGTATAGAAGTCGTCCTTTCAATATTTCTAATTTTGCAGAATATTAAAAATCTGGAAATTTTTCATAAAACACGCCCTGGACAGGGGCGTTAGTTTACAGAAAGCGCCCTGGTATGGGGCGTCAGTTCAATAAAAGACAACCTGGACAAGGTCGTTAATTCACAATTTTACAATTTCAAGATGATGAAATTTCAGGAAACATGATATAGGGTCAGGACCAGAAAAATAACAGGATTACAAGAGGTTGATCATGTATTAATCTAGAATCATGTTTGAATTGATATATAATTTTTAAACATGGTATTTAGTAATTAAAAGAAATTGACGTCCGTGTGCAGGGCGTCAAATATGAAATTGACGACCTAGTCATGGTCGTTTCTTGTAATTTAGCGCCCTTGATAGGGGCGTTTCTTTGAAAAACTCTTTAGAAACTAATCAAAACGCATGAAATCTATATGCATGTATTAACGGATGATGTTATAATTATTAATATGCTAGTTTGGGCTACAATCCCTGAGAAAACCTACCTTGATAGTTATCTGGGTGAAGGTTCTGAGGATTTGGAGATGCTTTGCGATACTCTGTTATGAACAGAGTATCCCTAGAACTCAAACAACAGACGAAGGCAGGTGACGAAGGATCCTCTGTTCTTCCCTTTCAACCGTCTGCAGATCCTATAGAAGAAGAAGAAACTGCATACATTAGTTTCTTCATCGCACATAATCAGAGGAGAAGGAAGAGGAAGAACATTACCTTGTTCTTCACGCTTGACAGGCCGATTACCTACGAAACAAAGAAGATGAAGAATCAATTAGTGTTCTTCATAAGATCGTATATGGAGAAAGAATAAGGAAGAACCTCCTATTCTTGACATACCTTTAGAAGAATCGAACACCAAAATATCGATCAGGCTTAATTTAGGGGGTATTTATAGGATCTGGGTGAAACCTAATAGGGTTAGTGTTTGATTGGAAGTAACACTTCCATGATAGAGTTATTACTACATTCGAACTCTTTCTCATAGTTATCCACTTACCCTGGATAAGTTCCCGGTTCGAACGAAACTGGAATGGAATTAAAGCCTTATTCTAGGGCGTCGAATTTTAAATTGACGCCTTGAAGTGCGTCGTTTCTTGTTGAAACGCGTCCATGTAGTGGGCGTTACTCTTTTTATTGTCTTTTTATGCCTTTTTTTATTTTGGCCGTCTGAAATTTGACGCCGTGATACGTGGGCGTCCTTTCTTAAAAACGCGCCTTAGATGAGGGCGTTTCTTGTCAAGTAGCGTCTTTATCTGCGGCGTTATTTTCATCAGGGTTTAATTTTTTTCCATTTTCAATTTTATCATTTATTTACTTATCTTTTATTTTCAATTTGATTTATTTATAAATCTTACTTTTATCAGGGTTGTTACACCCTCCCCTACTTAAAAAGAATTTGGTCCCCAAATTCCATAGCATATATTTATATAGAGAGTGTAGAGTACATACCTTCTAGAATAACTCTGGAAATCGTTTCCTCATAGATTCCTCGGTCTCCCATGTAGCTTCATGTTCTGAATTCTTATTCCATTGTACTTTTAGCATGGGAATAACCTTATTCCTTAGGGTATGTACTTCTCGATCTATTATTCTTATGGGCTTCTGCTCGTATGCGAGATCTTTATGGATTACTAGATTTCCATGCTCAATAATATGTGATGGATCATGCGCATACTTCTTTAACATAGATATGTGGAACACATCATGTACTTCGTACAGTTGAGGTGGCAATGCGATGCGATAAGCAACCTCGCCAACTCTTTCTAGTATCTCAAAAGGTCCGATGAATCTTGGTGTAAGCTTGCCTTTAACACCAAATCTCCGTATTCCACGTCCAGGCGATATCTTGAGAAATACATGATCTCCAACTTGGAATTCAAGATCTCTCCTTCTTGTGTCAGCATAAGCCTTTTGTCTAGACTGAGCAACTTGCAGTCTTTCTCTGATCATTTGTATCTTCTCGGTAGTATCCCTTACCATGTCTGGACCTAACAGTTGTTTCTCTCCAACTTCGTCCCAGCATAAGGGTGATCGGCAACTCCTTCCATATAAGGCTTCGAAAGGTGCCATTTGTATACTTGCCTGGTAGCTATTATTGTATGCAAATTCAACCAGAGGCAAGTGAACACGCCAGTTTTCACCAAAATCAATAATGCATGCTCTTAGCATATCTTCGACTACTTGATTGGTTCTCTCGGTCTGACCATCCGTTTGAGGGTGAAAAGCTGTACTAAAGTTAAGTCTCGTTCCCAACGAATGTTGTAGTCCCTTCCAAAAATGAGAAGTAAAACGGGGATCTCTGTCAGACACGATTGAAACAGGAATACCAAGTAATCTAACTATCTCCTTGATATACAATGCATCCAGAACATCAATTGACCATCGGCTCTTGATCGGTAAGAAATGCGCTGATTTAGTCAATCGATCAATAATAACCCATATTCCATCATGTCCTCCCTTTGATTTAGATAGACCCATGATGAAATCCATGCCAATATCCTCCCACTTCCACCTAGGAATATCTAGGGGATGTAGTTTTCCAGCAGGCTTTTGGTGTTCTGCCTTGACTTGTTGGCACGTGAGACAGCGCGACACGTGGTCCGCTATTTCCCTTTTCATGTTGGGCCACCAATAATTCCGTTTCACATCTTGATACATTTTGGTAGATCCAGGATGAATCGTGTACCTTGATCTATGAGCTTCATCTAAGATCTTCTTTTTTACCTCGGGACAATCCGGTATGCAAGTTCTATTCCTGAATATTAATCTTCCTTCACAAGTTATTTGGAAATCCGATTGTCCTTCCAGTTTGCCTTTGATCTCTACTAACATTGGGTCATTATCTTGAAGTGCTTGTATTTCAGTTCGTAGGTCTGACTGAATACTTATGTGAGATAATATGACGCACTTAGGGTCCGTGTCCATGCTTATATTGAGTTCAGAGAATTGCTCCAGCAACTTCCATTCTCGAATCATACAATTGGCTAACAGTGCTCTCGGCTTTCGACTAAGGGCATCTGCTACATGATTACCCTTTCCGGGATGATATTGTATATTGAGGTCGAAGTCCTTGAGATATTCCAGCCATCGTCTTTGTCTCATATTTAACTCCTTCTGTGAGAAAAGATATTTGAGACTCTTGTGATCGGAGTATACAGTAAACTGTACTCCATAAAGATAATGTCTCCATATTTTGAGTGCAAATACTACCGCGGCCAATTCTAAGTCATGGACGGGGTAGTTCTCTTCATGCTTCTTTAATTGACGAGAAGAGTAGGCTATAACCTTCCCTTGTTGTATTAGAACACATCCGAGGCCAATGCCAGAAGCATCAGTGTATACCTCGAACTTTTCTCCTTCAATTGGCAATGCTAAGATAGGAGCTGTAGTAAGATGATCTTTGAGAGTTTGGAAGCTTCTTTCACATTCCTCACTCCATTCATAACGGATCTCCTTGCGAGTTAACCTCGTAAGGGGCACGGAGATCTTAGAGAAATCTTTGATGAATCATCTGTAATAGCCAGCAAGACCTAAGAAACTTCGGATTTCGCTAGCATTGGTCGGTCTTTCCCAATTTCTTACAGCTTCAACTTTTGATGGATCTACTGATAAGCCATCCTTCGATATAACATGTCCGAGAAAAGTTACTTCTTCAAGCCAGAATTCACACTTGCTGAGTTTTGCATATAATTGATTTGTCCTCAATATTTGTAATGCAATCCTTAAATGCTCCTCATGCTCTTCCTTGGTCTTAGAATAAATCAATATATCATCAATAAAGACCACCACGCATTGATCCAAATAAGGCCTGAATATGCTATTCATTAACTGCATAAAGGCAGCAGGGGCATTTGTTAGTCCAAAAGGCATAACAACGAATTCAGAATGGCCATACCTGCTTCTGAATGCGGTCTTATGAATCTCATCATCTTTGATCCTTAACTGATGATATCCCGACCTGAGATCAATCTTTGAGAAATACTTGGATCCAGATATTTGGTCAAATAATTCATCGATTCTCGGCAATGGATACTTGTTATTGATAGTGAGATGATTCAACTATCGATAGTTGATGCATAGCCTCATGGATCCATCTTTCTTTCTTACAAACAGTACAGGTGCTCCCCACGGGGAAGTACTTGGTCTAATGAATCCTTTCTTAATGAGTTAAATCAATTGCTCCTTTAACTCCTTGAGTTCAGCAGGTGACATTCTATAAGGTGCCTTTGAAATTGGACCAGCACCAGGGACTAAGTCAATGGTGAAGGCCACTTCTCTTTGTGGGGGTAATCCAGGCAAATCTTCCGGAAATACGTCTGGAAATTCTTGCACTACTGGAATGTCTTCTAGCTTAGTTTCCTTAGCTTCTTTAACTGTGATAAATGTAAGGAAAGATACACATCCTTTCCTGATGAGCTTGCTAGCTCGGAGAGCCGAAATAAAAGGGGATTTGCTTCGACTCTTAGGGCTAGTAAAGATTAATTCTGGAAATTCCTCGAATGTAACCTTGCTATTACGGCAATCAACCGTTGCCTGATACTTGGATAACCAATCTGCTCCTAGTATAACATCATACTCTTTCAGATCTAAACATATGAGATCAATAGGGAGATTTTTACCCTGAACCAATACTTCACAGTTTTGGTAATGATGTGTAATATCAGTCTCGTCACCCAGAGGAGTAGACAAAACTAATTTCATCCATTCCGGTTCTAGGGGTAATGGGTCAGCGAACTTCTTAGAAATAATAGAATGTGATGCACCAGTATCAATTAAGACATATGCATTCTTGGAACAAACTTTTAATGTACCTTCCACTAGTCCGCCTTCTTCTTCTTGTTCGGTCTCCTTGATTGCGTGAAGACGCGCATTCTTGGTTACCGGTCGTTTCCCGACATCGGCTTGATCGTTAAGTAATGGGCAATCGGGAATCCGATGCTCACGACTCCCACAACGGAGACATGCTCCTAGTTTCCTCCAGCATTCTTCTGCTCTATGGCCTACCTTGTCACAATGTTTGCACACTGTGTTTGATGGGGTAGTGGTGATAGAGAAGGGCTTGGTCTTCTTAAACTTCTGATCTTGTGAGGAAATACCTCCATTGCTAGGCCTCTTCTTGAAGTTGGGTTTAAAGGAACCCGATCATGTAACTTGTTCCTTCTTATCCTTACCACGAATCCTATCAGATAGTTCTGTGGCATCTTCTAACAGTTGTGCGCGGCGTACTATCTCCGAATAGACCTGAATGTCCATCGGTGCCAGTTGGGTAATATATTGGGGCCTGAGCCCGTTTAGGAACCTCCTAGCTTTCATCTTCTCGGTGCTAACTAAGTGCTTAGCATACCGAGACAATCTAGAGAATTGGGCCTCATACTCGGCCACTGACAAGGATCGTTGCTTCAGTGCAGCAAATTCTGCAGCTTTCTTTTCCTGCACTCGGTCTGAAAAATATTTTACGTTGAAGTGTTCAACGAATTCCGCCCATGTAACTTGGTCTTGATTTAGAGTAGCCTCTATTGATTCCCACCAGCATCTAGCATCCCTTTCTAGCTGAAAGGTAGCTAACAAAATTTTATCCTGGTCCGTGCATTGCATGACACGGAAGATACGTTCTGTTTCCCTAATCCAGTGTTCAGCGCCATCCGGATCAGTAGAACCCGTGAACTTGGGCGGGTTCATGCTCTTGAAAGTCTGATGGAGACTTCTTGCTCGTTGTCCACCTCCTTGTGTTACTTGTTGCAGCACCTGAGTCATGCCTTGAAGCGTACGCTGCATGTTGCGCCATTGAGCACGTTCGGCAGCCATTATCCTACAATTATAATAACTAGATCAATACGTGATTTGTTTTTTTTTTTTAAAGACTAGCATTCTATGTTAACTTTAACCCTTGGTTCTACCCAATCTCACTGGTTAAAGGGTTAAAACATATCCTTGGACTTGGGTTTTTCCTAGGAATTGAATACCCTAGGCTCTGATACCACAAAAACTGTCACGCCCCAAGAGCGGAAGATACCCGGAGATGCGTGACGAGTTTATATCAATCATGTCAATCAGAGTAGTAGTATATTCGACACAAAGACAGAGATGCGCAAAAGTAAAGATAACCCAATCCATTTATTTCTTCATAATAAATAGTCTATTACAAACCCAATACTCTATTCAAAAAAAGAAAGGTACACATTTGACTCAAGAAATATATAAAAGACTAGATGACACTTGAAAAAGCTCTAGCTCTTTCACTCTTGATTCTCCCCATCCGATTGACTTGCCTCATCGTCGGACCTACCTGAAAAGTAAGGGAAACAAGGAGTGAGCGAACGCTCAGTAGGAAATTATATCTCAGGAACTATCAAGGGGTTTAAGTAGTTACATCTTTCATGAATGCACTATAGCTATGCATGCTCGCCTAAAATGACAAGATAGAAAGAGGATATAACAATAAGATAACATGGAGAACTAGTCATGAACATTTCAAGAACTTATATCAATTGACCTCAAGATATTCAAGCAAGTACTTTATCATGTCAAGATGAAATTTGGCTATCACGTTCAAGTACGCAAGTAATTACCCTTTTTCGGGCCACGCAAGTCATGTAATATCAAGTCAAGTACAAGATTTGTGGAATGTTCAATCAAGCTAGTCATGCACTTCGGTGTAATGCCAATACCGTGATCAATCAACTCCCATGGGCACAAGTACTTTCGGGTGCTCCTCCCAGGACCAGATCGGGCCCTATATGCGCAGACATTAGTCATGTATTCTTAACATCCACATTTTTGTGTATAGCCATCATGGAATTTCAATAAGCAAGCTTGTAGTCATGTAAGACAACTTTGAGAGATTAGAGTCCAAAAATATGACTTTTGACACCAATAGGCGATAATAACGGTACAATCACGAATACGATAAAACTAGGTAGAATAGGTTCCCATAACTCGGGTACCATGACAAACAAGTATGACACTATAGAATTGAGGCCCATATGGATAGTACCTCAATGGCAAGACATCCTCATTCTTAATATAAAATTGAGGTTCACAAGAACATCAAGTTTAATATAGAATTGGGGTCTATAAGAACATCATAACAATGTTGATATAGAATTGGGATTTACAAGAACAGCATAACAACGGCATATTCTTCCCCGTTCATTAAGATAATTCTCATATCATACCCATGGCATGACATGAGGGCCGGTATTACCACGTTTCTATAGAGGGACATGGCAAAGATTGTGTAATGGGTTTTTAGGGTACAACCAGCTCAGTCGGCCTTGAGGGAATCCAAGGCGGCGAGGAGTCTTACGGAGGTCTCTATGACTAACTTGCTAGTCCAAAGGAACGGAATGTCCAATGGAGAACTTGTATGTCAACGAGAATTGAGTGTGTAATGCGATAAATCATCGTAGAAAACGTGGGACTATACTCACGGAGTGGAGTAATAGTGCCTGATATATATAGATATAGGTACATATATATGTATAGTGAAAACCCTCGGATAACAGTAATCAGGAAAAATCAGTAGTGCAGAAAATAGCGACTTTGGTAAAGTCGTTTTTCATGAAATTAACGCCTTAATCAGGGGCGTTTATATTAGATTTGACGACATGTATAGAAGTCGTCCGTTCAATATTTCTAATTTTGTAGAATATTAAAAATCTGGAAATTTTTCATAAAACACGCCCTGGACAGGGGCGTTAGTTTACAGAAAGCGCCCTGGTATGGGGCGTCAGTTCAATAAAAGACGACCTGGACAAGGTCGTTAATTCACAATTTTACAATTTCAAGACGATGAAATTTCAGGAAACATGATATAGGGTCAGGACCAGAAAAATAGCAGGATTACAAGAGGTTGATCATGCATTAATCTAGAATCATGTTTGAATTGATATATAATTTTTAAACATGGTATTTAGTAATTAAAAGAAATTGACGTCCGTGTGCAGGGTGTCAAATATGAAATTGACGACCTAGTCATGGTCGTTTCTTGTAATTTAGCGCCCTTGATAGGGGCGTTTCTTTGAAAAACTCTTTAGAAACTAATCAAAACGCATGAAATCTATATGCATGTATTAACGGATGATGTTATAATTATTAATATGCTAGTTTGGGCTACAATCCCTAAGAAAACCTACCTTGATAGTTATCTGGGTGAAGGTTCTGAGGATTTGGAGATGCTTTGCGATACTCTGTTATGAACAGAGTATCCCCAGAACTTAAACAACAGACGAAGGCAGGTGACAAAGGATCCTCTGTTCTTCCCTTTCAACCGTCTGCAGATCCTATAGAAGAAGAAGAAACTGCATACATTAGTTTCTTCATCACACATAATCAGAGGAGAAGGAAGAGGAAGAACATTACCTTGTTCTTCACGCTTGATAGGCCGATTACCTACGAAACAAAGAAGATGAAGAATCAATTAGTGTTCTTCATAAGATCGTATACGGAGAAAGAATAAGGTAGAACCTCCTATTCTTCACATACCTTTAGAAGAATCAAACACCAAAATATCGATCAGGCTTAATTTCGGGGGTATTTATAGGATCTGGGTGAAACCTAATAGGGTTAGTGTTTGATTGGAAGTAACACTTCCATGATAGAGTTATTACTACATTCAAACTCTTTCTCATAGTTATCCACTTACCCTGGATAGGTTCCCGGTTCGAACGAAACTGGAATGGAATTAACGCCTTATTCTAGGGCGTCGAATTTTAAATTGACGCCTTGAAGTGCATCGTTTCTTGTTGAAACGCGTCCATGTAGGGGGCGTTACTCTTTTTATTGTCTTTTTATGCCTTTTTTTTATTTTGGCCGTCTGAAATTTGACGCCGTGATACGTGGGCGTCCTTTCTTAAAAACGCGCCTTAGATGAGGGTGTTTCTTGTCAAGTAGCACCTTTATCTGCAGCGTTATTTTCATCAGGGTTTAATTTTTTTCCATTTTCGGTTTTATCATTTATTTACTTATCTTTTATTTTCAATTTGATTTATTTATAAATCTTGCTTTTATCAGGGTTGTTACATTTAGCATCAATACAGATCCCACATAAACGTGGTAGAAGGAGTACACATGACATAGCGAAATGAAGCCCATTCAAAACAGCAGAAAGATGGGAGATAGCATGTTCAAAGAGAACACAGACGAAAACAGTATGGATTGGGGGAAGAAATACAAGAGAGACAGGGGAGGGCGGAGCATTGACTCCTCTCCCTCCCCCTTCAGCAGACCTTCTTCTTCTTCCCACGATCTCTCAGCAGCCGCCGGTTTCCTGGAGCTGGGTATGGACTTCTCTCTTCCTTTCTCTGGCTTCTCTTTGTGGCTATCTTCTCTTCTGTTCCCCTCTTTTTTTTGTCGTCCGTCCCCTTTTTTCTCGAGAGAAAAGGGGTTTTTATAGCACAAACCCTTCCCCTCTCGGCATGCTCACCTCGGCGCGCAGACCACGAGCTCCCGGCGCACCCTAATCGAAAGCGGGAGGCCTCTCGGCGCCAAAGGATGGGGCTTCCCGGTGCCGCCCCACATGGGCTTTGGGCCCTGGTGAGGAACTCCCGGCGTCACACTAGTGAGCCCATTTAGGTTTTTTTTAATATTTTACCCTTCCTCATCAGTAGGTTTGAGCTGTCAAAGTTGCCTAACCTGCCCTTTCATTTGTCAGTCCCTCGAATCTGTCAGAACAGGTGGAGGTCCCTTAGTTGATGGGTTGACACAGTCTTATCAGAATATCTCTGGGGATTTTCATCAGTCAGTAGACTGCAATTCTTCATCAGTATTGCCGTCTGAGCGACGACAATACCGGACATCAGCTTGACCGGGAAGGGTCTCAGCTGGGTGATAACTTTAGTGACGACTCTTCTGCCATTCTGACTTTGCAGGAATTCCTGAGAGCTTCATGTCTGGTTCAATCTTCTTTTTTTGGTCTCATCTTGTTCTCAGTTACATTTCAAGTGTCAACAGATGTGCCCGAATGTCAGCAAAGGAGGGACTACCCTTGGGTGTTCTAGCGATGACTGCAAAGGCTAGGGGGATGCAAGTCAGCTTAACCTCTTCAAGTGAGAAGAAAGCTGCAGGCTCGCCGGAGTCCGTAGTGGCAGGGGCATGGACGGAGAGCAGTAAAATCGGCGGGGTGAAGGAGCTCAGGACCACGTGGGAGAAGGAAGGGGCAATGGCCGGAGGGTGAGAAGCATGGAGAGGGCCTCCGAACCCGGCCGCAGCAGCCGCTCCCATCGTCGGCCAGGAAGGTCCACCGACCGCACGGTTCCGGCCGCTACCAGACGATGGTGCAGCAGCAGGCGGAGGGACCGAAATCAGCGACGGAGCTGCAGCACCGGCCGAGCAGGGGATGGCGGCATGAGGTGCGAGACACCCTTGGCCGGAGGAGGAGATGATCCCACGGGGGCCATTGACAGGAGGAGGATCCTCCGGCAGGGGATCCGCAGCAACATCTGAAGTCTGCACGCGCTGTTCCCCGGCCGGTGTGGGCACCGTAGGGGTGAGGGGGCCATCGGAGCAGACCGTCGAAGCATGAGGGGGCAGCTCACAAACGCACTCAGTAGAAAACAGAGCATCATTTTGTGAAGATGTCCCGTCAAGGGAGGGACCGGTCAACGTAAGGGGGGAAGTGGACCGAAGTGGAACGTGGCCAAGGGACTGAGATTGCGTAGGGAGAGAAAGGGCGATCAACGGTTGAGATGAAATGTCGATAGGTGGCGTGTGGAGGGGGGGAAAATGTGGCAAGCAGGATGTGAAGGAGGGGCTGTCTGGGAATCGCGATGGTCGCCGGCGGGAAACAAAGAGAGGGCCGGAGGGAAAGCAGGAACGGCAGGCCCACGGGCGGCCGGTGCCAAAGAAGGACCTTCAACACAAGCAGCGCCACCAGCAGGAGGAGCTCCATCGCCACCCACGTCCAAGCCCTCCGAGGAAGGGCAAGAACAGCCATAGAAGCCCACCACCGGAGCAGGGACACCAGCGGCGAGGGGGACCGGCGAGATGGCAAAAGAGAACGGGGAGGGGGGAGGCACAGCCCCCCCCACCGTCGGCCATCGCCGGGGAGCAGTAGCCGTGGCTGAATCAAAGCTCAGAAGGGGGGGAAGACACGCGGGAAGGGAACGGGAGGGGGAAACCGAGAGGAGAGAGAAGGGCATTGAAAGATGTTGAAATTTCGCTTCTCGCCAAGTGGGGTCCATTAGTGGCCGAATGATCGCCCGGCCTGGGCGGAACTATCCCGGGTGTCACCCAACCCTCCCAGAAGCGTTAAGTACAAACCGAACCGAGCAAGCAACATGGGTCGTAGCGCGGAAAGTCGTGTCAGCGAAAGACCCATGTGCTCAAACAAAAGGCACTAAAGGTTCTAAGAAGGGCCATACATCGTCTTGAAAGCTTCAAAGAAACTTCTTGTTAAAGGTTTCGAGGAACGGCGGCAAGATGAATGTTCACGGCGACTTCCGGAACCATCTTCAGACTCACTGGCTGACTCGCAACAGGCGGAGGATGTTAATACGGCGCGCCCCCTTAAACCAGTGCCCCTTTATCCCGGTGCGCTGAAGATTGTGAAGCCTTTTTCCGGTGCGCCATTTCTCACGCCGGATCAAGTTTCGAGCCCGCTCCTATATATGGGGCTCCTCGACCAGAAAAGAAAAAGAGGGAGAATGGGTTTTCTACGGGCAACTGCTGAAGAGAGGGGGAGAGCCTGAAAGCCGTTCGAGTCCGGGAGAAAGGGGTTTTTCCTCGGGTAAGAAGTAGGGTTTTCGCTGAGCACTCTTCGCCGCCGCCTTCCTTCCTCTACCTGGAGCCCTCCGGAGCCGGAGAAGATAGAAGAGCCCGATACTCTGTTTTAGGACAGGTGGGTTATCTGTGTGTTTTCGACCGTCCTGCTATTTATCTTTTTTAATAAAAATGTAAGCGAGAGGGGGGGAGATGGCGATTATAGGAGCCAATCTTATCCCCCCCCTTCGCCATCTTATGATTTGGTCTTCTATGAGCCTTGTTGTAATTAGAGCACGGCGCCGGCGCCGGCGCCGAATCTGCAATATATGCCTTAGCCTTCCCCGTTGAGGGGATGACGGTGAATATATGGATGTGATGATGTGTTGAATGCTCGACGCCTTCTCTCCCTCACCTCCCCTCTTCTATTTTAGTTGGTGTACATCGGTCTCCCTCGTGCACGATTTCCGATTCTCGTTGCTTTGATTACAAACGCGCCCTGGGCCGCCATGGGCTACAGAGACGACCCCTCCCCGGGTCTTTCATGTCGAGGTCGTGGCCGTGCTTCGTCCGGTGATTTCTATATACTGGGTGGGCAGAGTCGTGCTTGTGCGCGTGTCTCTTGTCGCCTTGATACGATGTCTTGCCATTCCCTCTCCCCTTCGCACTATTCTATTACCCAGAGGAGTTGGAAGTCGCCTCAAGAGCGGTAAGACCTGTCTTGTGATCACGCACCCTAGCCGCTCGAGCATATGTATGTATAAGTACACCATCCTGTCTGCATATTAGTTACATCTCTCCGTGACTGTGGCTTGCCTTCTCCTCTGTGAATGGTAACCCAGTCTCGCGGGCATTAACACCTCGACTTTATGGGTGGTGATTTCCCAATGTCGAATATCCTCATTCTTCTCGCAGCCATTGAGTCACTCGCGTCTCATCGATTTCACCTCAGTCATACGGGGAGGGGGATATCCCCCATTGTTTCACGGAGCTGCTAATTGGTCGAGGGACTCTACCTCTCAATGGTAGATGCTCCGTAGAGGCCACAGAGCGGATAGTAATAGGGGCTTCAGCACAACAATTCTATACCCACTAATTTGGGATCCTGTGGTGACTAAGGGATGCGTGCTCCTAGCAGGCTAGTCCTCGGAGTTTCTCTCCCTAACGGTCTGTCCCTCTAAGGGATATAGTGCAAGCTGTAGGTGGCCCACCCTCGCAGGCTAGTCCTCGGGGTATTGTGTTGAGTCCCAAATGTGACAATCAAGAGGGGAGGGGTGAATTGATTGGCTAATAAAATTTTGCTCCTCTTAAGAAAACAATGATGATTAAACAAACAACCACTAATATTCGCACGAACAGGATCACACTCGTGAATGCGTGCGGAATGTGTTTGAATAGCTGGTGTAATGATCTCTCAACTCACCGTGAAGCCCACTCGACAAGAATCGGAAAAATCACAGCACATGAGACACACAGATTTTTTAGGTGGTTCGGTTACACATCTGTGTCCCCTACGTCCACCCCTCACACTTGAGGATTAAATCTTCACTAACGAGTGAATCACACACACACGCTGTTTAGAACAGCAAACACACACACACACACACACACACACACACACACACGGCTTCCGATCTGGTAGCCAAAGGCGCACAAGCGCACATACACACACGTTCGTGTTTCCGAACACGAACACCACACCCAAATATCTGATATGATGATTACAAACATATGCTCAAGTTTAAACTAAATGATTCGGAATGGAAAGAGTGAAGAAATGTTGATTTATCCTGATTGGAGCTCCCCCTTTCTCTTCTGCGAATTTTATCAAGCACTTGTGCAGCACGACGACCGTTCTTGACGATCTTGGCACGGATGGTGGCTGAATCTTGATTTCGCTCACAGCTAGGAGTAGAAGCTTGATTGGAACCTTGATTCCTCCTTCCTCCCTTCACATTCATGGACACACCAAGGTGGAACAAGGGCTGGAGGTGGCTGCTGCGACCTGCACACACAAGTGTTAGAAAGAAACCCAAAAATCAGGAGATACAAATTCTTCTTAGGGTTTTCATCTCAATGAGATGATATATATCCCAAGGGCGGTCAAAGAGCGGCCAAGGGGCAAGATCCACTTATTATGGAGTGGATTACGGACAGCCAAACAAGTGTGTTTGGACCATTGGGTCGAAACACCAAAAGTCTACATTCACGGCGCCGCCCAGACCAGAAAGGGTCGACCCTTGGGGTCGACCCTCGTGAGGGGCCAGATGCCCCTGGCAGCATGGGTCGACCCTTAGGGTCGACCCTTTCAGGAACCGTTGCTGTCTTCAAAAAATGGCCTTCTGGAGTTTACAGGGGTCGACCCTTGGGGTCGACCCTTTCTGGAGCCTAAACAATTTGAGGGAAAAGGGTCGACCCTTGGGGTCGACCCATGATGATACAAGTTCTGGAATTTAATTCCTTAAGCATGGGTCGACCCTTGGGGTCGACCCATTCAGATGGGAATCTGCCTGGCAGCAATGGGTCGACCCTTGGGGTCGACCCTTTTTCCTGCACTTTCTAAAAAATGAAGATAAAACAAGGCTAAGTGCAGGGGGTTCAAGTTGGGGTTTTAAAACAAGAATGCTCCACATCTAGACATAAGTTCTAACAGTGTAATAGAGGAGATTAGGATCGATCTCACCAATCATCCTTCAGTCTTTTAAGAGCTTTGGCCTGTCAAGAACAAAGTTGGAATTAGTTCCACATGTTGCACATTGAAACCAAAATACTTACAATGAGTTGTTGTGCTTGAGCCTTCTCAAGTATCATGTCTTCAATTGATGTGTGCATTTCCAGAACGTAGTTATGCTCATTTTCAGATCATACAAAACATTTGATCATCATCAAAAACCATAAGTCATATACATGAGGAGGGGGTTCAACAATCTCCCCCTTTTTGATGATGACAAAATAATAGAGACCACGTTGTAAAGCATCCACCATTCCATATACATGAATCAATCCAACAGTTTAAGGACATGGTCAACCAGAAATCCAAATATAAGATTGATCATAATGTGGCATATTTCCAAAGTTTTCTTGCCGACAAGTAGTGGAAAAGGAACAAGGTTTGTAATGCAAATGACAAGATGCAATGCATGAAAACTCAAAGGAAATGCACCAGAACTAATGAACTAGAAACATGATAAAAACACACATTCATGCAAGCACACATCACACACTAACATATAATAGCCGGGGCACATATAGGCCAAGTGTTCTCCCCCTTTGACATCATCAAAAAGGAGGGGGTGAAATAAGGAGGCCAAGTGAAAGGAGCAACATAGCCTAATCCGCACGATCATCCGGAGTGGAGGGACCTGGTTGACGCCTAATATATGCCAAAATTTCATCCAACATGTGGGTTTGGTGGGCCAAAGCGTCAGTGACGTAGAGAGAGTGCTCCTGATGAGAGAGTTTTAGATCTGATAGTTCAAGTTGCATAGCTGCCATGGTCTCCCCATACTCGTCTAACCGATCATCAATAGAATCCAAACGGTCCATGATTAGTTGTGCCTCCTCAGAAGGCATTCCTGCTGCAGGAGCATGAGCATCTTCAGCCTGCTCTTCATTGTCATTCTCAGTATCTTCTGAACTGTCTGGTGGTACTGCCCTTTTTATTTGATGAACTAACACGCCATCTTGCTCTTCAAACCCCATGTGGTGACAAATAGATTGATAGGTGTAGATGTCTACGTCACGGATAGTTTGAGATGCTTCTCTTGAAAAATTTATATCCATATAAGTAAAGATGGCTGTTAAGGCCGCAGCATATGGCAAAGTACGGTGCTTGTGCGTCATGCTTGAACATATGTGATCAATAATAAGCTGTGGAAATTTAATGGGAATTCCACCGAATAAGCATGAAAACAAGAACATGTGTTTCTCCGTAACCTTGTCATGTCCTCCTCCATGTGGCAATAAAATAGTTGTAATCATTCGGTGCAGTATACGTTGCAAAGGAGGGAATTGGTTGGCATTTAATCTGGCGACCGACCGGTCACCCATTTCTTCAGAAGTCATATAGAGGTAAACAGTGGCATCCGAAATTTCTACATCTCCAAATGCATACCCTTCATTTGGCAAATCAAAGGCAAGACCCAACAAGTGTGGTGATAAAATAATTTCCTGTCCATTAACCGTTGTAACTGGAACATCACCCGAAAAACCCAAGTTGCTATAAAATTGGTGTACCAGATTGGGGTAAATGCGGCGATGTGCAGACATGAAAATGTGCAAGTTTGGCTGGCTACATATTAGATCAACTAATCCACGTAGATGGCGACTAAGATTTTCAAAGTTTACCGCCCGTGGATGTAGAACGGTCCGATCCAAGATTTTGCTTACGGGCTGTGATGCAGCGGTATGAGATCGACGCCCTTGCCTGGAGCTCGATGCCTCACCTCTGCGAGAAGCACGCTTCTTCGGGGCCATCTAAAACACAAACCGAAAGAACCCACCGATGTGGTATAGATCTTGATGGTTCAACCAAGGAGAAATGCGAGAAGTGTGAATCTATGATCCTCCACAGACATCAGAAGCTTACCTCAAGGGAATGAAGATCAAAGGATGACGCTTTAAGCCACAAGGAGAAGTGTTCGCGCGGATGCCACCCGGAGAACCGCAGCTATGGCTTGAGATCGTGGATGCCAAGGAAAGGTTGTTTTAGGGCTTGCAAAGAGTGGTGGCAAAGCTAAGAGGGGGGCAAGAGAGGTTTTATATCCATGGGAGGGTTCCTACTTAGGGTTGGAACCCTTGTTGGATCGGTTTGGGGGCGGGTGAGCAGCCCCGCCGGTTTGGGTCGACCCAATGGGTTGACCCGTTGGGTCCCTTACGCCCTGACCGAACCGGGTGCGCGAGGGTCGACCCTTGGGGTCGACCCATTTTCTGGGTTTGCAAGGGGTCGACCCTATGGGTCGACCCTTTTACTGGTTTTCAGCAATATGAAGGAGTAACCCGATGAAAAATTCAAGGAATGTTTGGCTCGAGTCCCCAATTGTAAAAATGTATGAAATCAAGAAATTTTTGGATAAAATGGGATGTATGCAATTGGGGTGTTGGTAGTCAAAATTTGGAAATATATGAGATGTGTAATGTCCTTTTTATCCGGATTTCTGACTTTGAACAAATGAGCTCCTTTGTAGGCATAAAATAGTATCCAAGGTGATTTTGGCCATAGAAGTAACAATGAATATGGGTGAATACAATATACATAATAGAAACGCAGAAGCACACCAAAATGATTTTTCACACAATTTGATTTTTCTTTTGTTTTTTTTTCACACAACATGATGCATACGCATGACAAGAGAATTACTATATGCATGAAACTAATGCAATTACATGTAATGAAGTGACCTGTATATACATGATGCACATGGTTATGAATCACTCTTCTATCCTACAAACCCCTAGTTCTCTTCTAAATGTAGTGAACTTGTCTTCACTTAGAGGTTTGGTGAAAATGTCGGCAATTTGACGATCGGTCTCAATGAAACTGATTTCTACATGACCCTTACTCACATGATCTCTAATGAAATGATGTCGAATTTCAAGATGCTTGGTTCTAGAATGATGAACAGGGTTTTTGGACAAGTTTATGGCAGATGTGTTGTCACAAAGAATTGAGGTGTTTTTAAAAGATATGCCATAATCAATCAATTGTTGCTGGATCCATAACACCTGGGCTACACAACTATCGACAGCCACATATTCGGCTTCGGCAGTAGACAATGCCACTGAATTTTATTTCTTGGAGGCCCATGAAACCACGCAGCCCCCAAGAAACTGGCAATACCCACTAGTGCTTTTCCGATCCACTTTGCAACCCGCATAATCGGCGTCAGAATAAGCAATTAAATCAAGACTCAAATTGCGTGGAAACCATAGTCCGAAATTAACTGAACCAGCAACATATCTAAAAATTCGTTTAACGGTCGACATGTGTGATTCTTTTGGGTTTGACTGAAATCTAGCACACATGCAAACAGTAAACTATATGTCGGGCCTACTGGCAGTTAAATACAGTAGAGAACCTATCATGCTTCTAAAGAGTTTTTGGTCCATTGATTTACCTGTCTCATCTTGATCAATTTTTATTGAGGTAGACATAGGAGTTGGTTGTGGTTTTGTTGATGTCAAATTGAACTTTTTCAGCAACTCTATTGCATACTTCTTTTTATGTATGAACATCCCGTCAACAGTCTGGTTTACCTGCAATCCCAAGAAGAAAGTCATCTCTCCCATAAGACTCATTTCAAACTCACTTTGCATCAATTTGGCGAAGTCTTTGCTGAGACCATCTTTAGTGGAGCCAAAAATAATGTCATCAACGTAAACTTGAACAATTAAGATATCCTTGCCATTCAACTTTGTAAAGAGGGTTTGATCAACATTACCTCGTTTGAATTCATGTTGAATGAGGAATTCACTTAACCTTTCATACCATGCACGGGGTGCTTGTTTCAGACCGTAAATTGCCTTGTCCAGCTTGTACACATGGTCTATATGCTTTGTGTCTTCAAACCCCGGTGGTTGCTCCACATACACGTCCTCCTGGATATAGCCATTCAAAAATGCACTCTTAACATCCATTTGAAATAATTTGATATTATGACAACATGCAAAAGCTAAGAGAACCCTCACTGCCTCGAGTCTTGCTACGGGAGCAAAAGACTTATCAAAGTCAACTCCTAATTCTTGGCTATAGCCCTTGGATACTAGCATGGCCTTGTTCCTAATTACCACTCCTTGATCGTTTATTTTATTTCAAAACACCCATTTGGTTCCGATCACGGAGTGATTCTTAGGAAATGGTATGAGAACCCACACTTTGTTCCGGAACTGGTGTAGTTCTTCTTGCATGGCCATGATCCATGACTCATCTTTCAAGGCCTCTTCAATGGAGTGAGGTTCAGATTGAGAGAGCAAGGCTAATAAATCATGAGTTTCAACTTCCCTGAAGGAGGCTCGTGTCCTTATCCCTTCTTGTACATTGCCCAATACATTCTCCGGCGGATGGTCCTTTGCAAATGTCCATTGTATTGGTAGCTCCGGTTCAAGTTGAGTTTCCTGATTTTCATCCTCTTCTTTTGGTTCTTCCTCTTCTTATTTTTCTGAATTTTCTTCCTTCTTCTTGATATTGTCATCTATCAACTCATCATCATGCAAGATAGATTTTTCATCAGTTCTAGATGGAGATGATTCATCAATAATAACATGTGGGCTTTCTTCAACTACGAGAGTTCTCAAGTTATACACTCGATATGCTCTCGAATTGAGAGAGTACCCAAGCAATATGCCTTTGTCACTTTTGGGATCAAATTTAGCCAAGTCCTTCTTACCATTGTTATGAATGTAGCATATTGAGCCAAACGGTCTCAAGTATGAAATGTTTGTGATGGGGACATCACCCCCCACGTTCACAGCTCGTCTCCTCGCCCCGGTTGCATCCGGCATGGTCTAGTTATTTAATTTTGAGTCCTATAAAATTATTATTTGAGTCATTTGATGTATTTTCCCTTTTATTTGAGTCATGTCCCTAGGTCTTTTATTTATTCCCCTAGGTTAGGTGTCATTAGATTATTTAGAATGGTTATTGGGCCCAATTCTTTTGGCTAGGCCCAAGGGCGCCCCTACCCCCTTGGTCTTTGTTCATTGTAGTAAGAGTCAGGGACTTTTGTAGAAATGTGGGTTACCTATATATAGGACCCCATCCCCCCCATTTCAACTAATGAATGAAAAACTTGCCATTTTGAGAGTTTACACTTCTTATCTAGTGGAGAGATTCTATTTTTTAGGTGAGAGACCCTAGGGGAGAGATTCCCCACCCATCCCTCTCTTAATCTCTCTTTTTCACTCCCCTTTCTCTCTCCTCCACACCCAATTTCAAAAATTTTCTCTCTCCTCCCTTCCCAACCACCACTCTCCCACCTACCCCCATTAAAGACCACTCCCCTTCCCCACACATCCCATTACTCCACCCCCTAGTCCCAAGAGAGTTTCCACCAATCCTAGCTCCACCTCCCAACCCCCAACTACCCCACCCACTTCCCCAAGCACCCTTCCCACTACCCAAAGCAGCCCTCCACCTTCCCAAGGCACCTCTTCCCATTCCCAAGACCACCATTGACCACCCCACATTAAAGGAAATTCAAACTCACATGCCCTCCACCCACTTGTGCCCCCCCACCTTCCTCCTTCTCCCTCCAAGCCCAAATTCATAGCTCCTCCTCCCACCACCTGTTAGACCCCCTTCCAGACCCTATTCATCCCCTCCCACACCTTGGAACACCCCCTCCTAGACCCCCTCACAGCCAGGGTTCTCCCCACACTCATCCACCTCCATTTCCCCTCCCATATACCCCATTTCCCCCCACCATCTTCAACCTCCAGTTTTTAGTTCGCTGGCAGTAGAAGAGTAGCAGATTGCAGAGGTGACCCCGACCACATCCCAGAGATATTGAAAGCCCAAGAGGTATCCACGGAAGCGTCTACCTGTCTTCTTCGCAACGGCGGTGGTCTCGTCCCCTTCCGAGCTCCGAGCTGACCGAGAGGTCCGTTCTCCTACAACTGCGCGGAGCTGCCCCTGCTGAGCACCTGAGCCATAGTAGAAGCTCTGCCACGACGAACCTTGGAAGATTCAGGCCACAAGTTCTTCTGCAAACTTCCCACAGCCTGCACCGACCTATCATCAGTGTTCAGAGTCCCCTGGTCTTCTCCGGCATCGTTTGGCTTCCCCGTCAGTTTTTATGCGAAGAGGACTTGTCCACGATTCCAAAAACTTCAGCGGTGCTTGATTCTGAGTTCGGGAGCTGACGGGGCATCCTCTGCAACCTGCTGTTGGCCGCCAGAAGCTGCCAGTCCAAGAATCTGCCTCCCTGCTCAGGCCTCCACCCAGACCAGCGTCGGCGCCAGAAGAAATCAAAAAAATTTGGACTTCCCTGGCCTCCTACGAAGATTTTACAGGTGGTTTCATCCCTAACAAAATTCGGCATCAGTCGCAGCAACCATTTCTTCGATCATCTATCAGCACCCACAGAACGTGGACAGAACCGGCGACCTCCCATCTTCGGTGTTCCTCTCTCAAGTTCCCCTCCCCGCTTGGCCGGCTGAAGGCCCCTCCCTATGTGGAGGTAGTTTTAGTTGTAATATCACTTAACCCCCACCCCAAGATCCCCCTCCTGCGAGAGGTGTAGTATTGTAATCATTTGGGCAGGTCAAGCTACCCCGACGCGGCGTGTGGGGATCCACCCGCCTCCCCGCTCGCCCTCGTCTCCGAGCTGGACCAGTTTCTTCAAACCGGTCGAGTAAGTGCTCCAAACTTTGCTCTAATTTGTGCTTGTTCTTTCAATATTAGTTTATAAACTCTGCTAGCCGTGAATGAGAGCCCGATCCTTAAGCTCCTTTGCTATACGTGATCACCGTGGGAAAAGAGTGGAACCCGTGCCCTCGGCACGACGTCGGCTCCCTTGAATTGGGCTGCCATTACCCTTGGGAATCAACTTAGGCCTTGCTGGCCCTCTACCAGCAAGGGCCCAGCCCACACAACCTCCACTTGGCATTGCCAAGTTACCCCGGGTCTTGGTGAGCATCGGGTGAGCGGTCGCCGACATCGGTCCGTTTGATTGCGATTGTGCTTGTCTGTTTAAGTCCTAGGTGGTGGTACATCAATTGATATCAAAGCAAGTTTTAGACTTGTCTCTACTAAGTCTAGTCCTTGGGCACATTTGCATTCATCAACATGGCTACCTCTCTTTGGTCACATTCATCCCATTCGACCCCCCATAAGGGATCGATTAACCCTCCATTTGACATAATCTCTTTTGAGGATCTCCTCTTCGATGGATCATGCTATAGTGCCTACCTAAAGTGGGAGGTCACCATGGAAAAACACTTTGAGAGAACTATGGTTTATGGACCCGCAAGAGTCCGCGTTGCCATGGGACAATTTCGGGGTCAAGCCAAGGAAAAATGGAGGAACATAGTGGGCTTAAGGGACGTTAGGAAACAAGAACCCATTTCCTCATGGGATGATATGAAAAAAGAACTTAGAAAAATCTACATCCCTAAATATTCCCACCCCTTCTACTCAAACACCCCTAGCCCGAGGTGCACTACCACTCCTCCATCCCCATCCGACCAACTTGATATCACCTTTAGGCCTCCTCCCCCACCACTCCCAACAAATCACTTCTCAACCATCATAACTACACTTCGCGACCAAGTCCTCTCCCTTAAGGCCCAAATAAACCAAGCATCCACCTCTCCACGAAATCCCCTAAGGGTCCCCACCACTACCCCTCCATCGTCCCCTAAAAAGGGTACACCCCCCAAAACCCATCAACCCAAATCTTGTCACCCAACCCACCTTCCACTTCCAACCCCAATCCTACCCCAACCTAGGCCTCCACTACTTCCACTCCCAAACCCCACTCTACCAATCCCAATCCAAGTTTCCCTTTACCCTCCACCTCGGGAGCACCACACACCAACCCTCATCACCCCAAAAGACCCCCTCACCTCCTTGGTAGAAGAACTCATACCCGATCCAATAGTTGTGAGCACTCCAAACCCACCCCCCACCTTGGAAAAAACTCAAGTCCAAGTTGAAGAAGAAACCTCACACGATGGTCTTTACCTTACACCACCCTCTCTCGTTGGGGCGGAGCTCATCTTAGGAGAACCCATTGTTAGTTGGCTAAAGGAGAGCCCAATTAGAGAGATCCCAGCCCATGTTTTCCCTCCCATAGAACAAGACCTTCCCTTAGTGCCTTTCTTCTCCTATCACACCACAATCCAAGCATCCTATCAAGTGGACACCTTAGAGGACCTTCTCAAGGGCATAGCATGGCAATTAGAGATGACTAGCATGTTGACCCCTATGGTCGAACAACCTAGGAGCCTTAGCCTCCTACACCTATGCATAGGGTCTATCACCTCGGTTTGCACCATTGGTTGCTGCACTAGCGACCTCCTTCTATTCCTCCCTACACTGCCCAACCTTCTCCTCTATTTAGAGCTTCTTGTCTCGGGTAGAAAGCCAGTCCCTCCACTCATGGCCGACCCACTTGCCAAGAACATTGGCCCAACTATCATGGAGAAGGATGACTTAGCACCTTTTGAGGATCTTGAGGACATGGAGTTCCTCTCCCTAGGTGACCCATTCTATGATCCATATGATCCATTCCAATGGGAGTCAAGAGACTCGTGTGACCCAAACACTTTATCCACCAATCACATTTCCCTACACCAACTCACCATGTTTAACCCAATCCACTCCATCTTAGACCCGGGTTACACCTTGGGAGCCATGACCTTGGGCCACATATCCCTAGGTAATAAGGTTGTGCTCCACCCCATGATGACCACCTTCTTAGATCCATTCGACCCTTTCCAATGGGAGTTCAAAGGTTGTCCCACACCTATACACATGGAAGTCACCCATAGGAAAAATATGCATGTGTCTAGGCTTACCACACCACTTGGCATGAACACTATTCATATCACCCACATGTCAAGTAGAAAGCATGAGTGGTCCAAATTCGGATGTAATGGTCCACCTTCACTCATCATGAGTCTTAAGCATGATAGGAGCATTCTTGGATGTCCGAGTCCCCCGACATTTGTCACCCCCATAGATGACCGGATCACCTACAGATGCCCCGGCCCTCCAACCTTTGTTAGAAAGTCCATACTTGATAGGGCCACTTTTGGTTGCCCCGGCCCACCAAGGTTCATCAAGGTCCATATGGCATCATGGCATGATAGGTCCATCTATGGTTGTCTAGGTCCACCCATCACCCCTAGAATGTCAACATTCACAAAATTGCATGAAAACCTTCGCAAGCACATTAACAAGGAAAATGAGATCTATAAAAGGCAGGCTGACTCCCTTCGGTGTCACCAAGAATCCCATGTGGGTGACTTTGTGATGGTGAGGAAGGAGAGGCTCTCCCCGGGAGTCATCTCCAACTTGAGGCCATGTGGGACTGGTCCCTTCCAGGTCCTGAGGCGCATTGGTGCTAATGCCGATGAGTTAGATCTCCCCAAGGAGTATGGAGTGAGTCCCACATTCAATGCAGCCGACCTAGTGCCATATAAGGGACCCACAGTGGGACCCAGTGAGGATATTGAGCCTATTCCCTCCATTGAGAGAGCACCCACCTGTGAGGAGAGACCACCAGCCAAGAGAGCCCAGCGTGAGCGCATCGAACGAATATTGGATGAACAGGTCACTACCACCAGGAGCAAGGTATATGAGCGCTATCTCGGCAGGTGGATGGATTGGTCTCGTTCGGAAGACTTGTGGGTAGTACCACTTCTACACCCTCCAAGGAGGGAAGGACACTTACTCGACGGAGTCGAGTTCTCCGCACCCCGGGAGTATGATGGGGACATCACCCCCCACGTTCACAGCTCGTCTCCTCACCCCGGTTGCATCCGGCATGGTCTAGTTATTTAATTTTGAGTCCAATGAAACTTTTATTTGAGTCATTTGATGTATTTTCCCTTTTATTTGAGTCATGTCCCTAGGTCTTTTATTTATTCCCCTAGGTTATGTGTCATTAGATTGTTTAGAATGGTTATTGGGCCCAATTCTTTGGGCTAGGCCCAGGGGCGCCCCTACCCCCTTGGTCTTTGGTCATTGTAGTAAGAGTTAGGGACTTTTGTAGAAATGTGGGTTGCCTATATATAGGACCCCATTCCCCCCATTTCAACTAATGAATCAATGAATGAAAAACTTGCCATTTTAAGAGTTTACACTTCTTATCTAGTGGAGAGATTCCATTTTTTGGGTGGGAGACCCTAGGGGAGAGATTCCCCACCCATCCCTCTCTTAATCTCTCTTTTTCACTCCCCTTTCTCTCTCCTCCACACCGAATTTCGAAAATTTTCACTCTCCTCCCTTCCCAACCACCACTCTCCCACCTACCCCCATTAAAGACCACTCCCCTTCCCCACACATCCCATTACTCCACCCCCTAGTCCCAAGAGAGCTTCCACCAATCCTAGCTCCACCTCCCAACCCCCAACTACCCCACCCACTTCCCCAAGCACCCTTCACACTACCCAAAGCAGCCCTCCACCTTCCCAAGGCACCTCTTCCCATCCCCAAGACCACCATTGACCACCCCACATTAAAGGAAAGTCAAACTCACATGCCCTCCACCCACTTGTGCCCCCCCACCTTCCTCCTTCTCCCTCCAAGCCCAAATTCGTAACTCCTCCTCCCACCACCTGTTAGACCCCCTTCCAGACCCTATTCTTCCCCTCCCACACCTTGGAAAACCCCCTCCTAGACCCCCTCACAGCCAGGGTTCTCCCCACACTCATCCACCTCCATTTCCCCTCCCATATACCCCATTTCCCCCCACCATCTTCAACCTCCAGTTTTCAGTTCACTGGCAGTAGAAGAGTAGCAGATTGCGGAGGCGACCACGACCACATCCTAGAGAATCTGAAAGCCCAAGAGGTATCCACAGAAGCATCTACCTGTCTTCTTCGCAACGGCGGTGGTCTCGTCCCCTTCCGAGCTCCGAGCTGACCGAGAGGTCCGTTCTCCTACAACTACGCAGAGCTGCCCCAGCTGAGCACCTAAGCCATAGTAGAAGCTCTGCCACGACGAACCTTGGAAGATTCAGGCCACAAGTTCTTCTGCAAACTTCCCACAGCCTGCACCGACCTGTCATCAGTGTTCAGAGTCCCCTGGTCTTCTCCGGCATCGTTTGGCTTCCCCATTAGTTTTTATGCGAAGAGGACTTGTCCACGATTCCAAAACCTTCAGCGGTGCTTGATTCTGAGTTCGGGAGCTGACGGGGCATCCTCTGCATCCTGCTGTTGGCCGCCAGAAGCTGCCAGTCCAAGAATCTGCCTCCCTGCTCGGGCCTCCACCCAGACCAACGTCGGCGCCAGAAGAAATCAAAAAAATTTGGACGACTTCCCTGGCCTCCTATGAAGATTTTCCAGGTGGTTTCATCCCTAACAAAATTCGGCATCAGTCGCAGCAACCATTTCTTCGATCATCTGTCAGCACCCACAGAACGTGGACAGAACCGGCGACCTCCCATCTTCGGTGTTCCTCTCTCAAGTTCCCCTCCCCGCTTGGCCGGCTGAAGGCCCCTCCCTATGTGGAGGTAGTTTTAGTTGTAATATCACTTAACCCCCACCCCAAGATCCCCCTCCTGTGAGAGGTGTAGTATTGTAATCATTTGGACAGGTCAAGCTACCCCGACGCGGCGTGTGGGGATCCACCCGCCTCCCCGCTCGCCCTCGTCTCCGAGCGGGACCGGTTTCTTCAAACCGATCGAGTAAGTGCTCCAAACTTTGCTCTAATTTGTGCTTGTTCTTTCAATATTAGTTCATAAACTCCGCTGGCCGTGAATGAGAGCCCGATCCTTAAGCTCCTTTGCTATACGTGATCACCGTGGGAAAAGAGTGGAACCCGTGCCCTCGGCACGACGTCGGCTCCCTTGAATTGGGCTGCCATTACCCTTGGGAATCAACTTAGGCCTTGCTGGCCCTCTACCAGCAAGGGCCCAGCCCACACAACCTCCACTTGGCATTGCCAAGTTACCCCGGGTCTTGGTGAGCATCGGGTGAGCGGTCGTCGACATCGGTCCGTTTGATTGCGATTGTGCTTGTTTGTTTAAGTCCTAGGTTGTATCACATCAGTTTGGCTTCTTACCTCGGTATAGCTCATATGGATTTTTCTTCAACAATGGTCTTACCATGGCTTGATTTATGATGTAGCAGGCCGTGTTCACTGCTTCAGCCCAAAAGTACCTCGGTATTTTATTCTCGTTCAACATGGTTTTTGCCATCTCAACTAGCGTTCTGTTCTTCCTTTCCACAACTCCATTTTGTTCCGGAGTTCTTCGTGCGGAGAAGTCATGCATATAGCCTTGAGCCCTGCAAAAATTGTTGAACTCATGGTTATCAAATTCTCGGCCGTGATCACTCCGCACAGCTTTGATGCAATACCCTTTATCATTTTGAACAAATCTGCAAAATATTTCAAATTCTGTCAGAGCATCATTTTTATGAGAAAGGAAATACACCCAACAGAATCTTGAATAATCATCCACAATCACAAACCCATATAGTTTACCACCCAAGCTGTGAGTTCTACTTGGTCCGAAGAGATCATTGTGGATGAGTTCAAGAGGCCTTGATGTGGTCACATCTTGTTTGGACTTGAATGATGTCCTTGTTTGTTTGCCCATGCTGCAAGCTCCACAAACTCCATCATTGATGGCCTTCAACTTGGGCAATCCAATTACCAAATCATTTCTTGATAATTTCAGCAATACATTGAAACTAGCATGCCCAAGCCGGCGATGCCAAAGCCAAGCATCATCATTGTTCCTTGCAATTAAACATAAATTCTCATGAGAGGAATCATTCAAGTCTATCATATAAACATTGTTATACCTGAAACCAATGAACTTTATCTCATGAGTATTCCTATTCAAAACAGTACAGTGGTTAGAATCAAACATCACATTGCATCCCTTATCACAAAGTTGGCTTATGCTTAAGAGATTATGTTGCAAACCTTTCACAAGCAATACATTTTCAATGGTATGATTTTGATTCTTACCTATCTTACCTTCTCCGATGATATTACCTTTGTCCTTACCACCGAATGCAACCGTCCCACCATCCTTTTCATGCAGGTCCACAAACCATTCCTTGTTTCCCGTCATATGCCGAGAGCAGCCACTGTCCAAATACCATTTGTTCCTTTGAGCTCTCGAGTAGACCTACAATTCAACCAAAGTTCTTATGGAGATTTTGGTACCCAAGCTAGCTTGGGTCCATGATGGTTAGAGGCATGATGCATATATGATCTACTTCTGAATCCAACAGAATTTTCTTCATCATATTTCAGAATTCTACAATCATACATATCATGACCCATTTTTCCACAATAGAAACAAGTGATGGCTCTATCTCTTTTTCTCCTTCTACCAACATTTGAAAAGGAGTTATGCATATGTTTCTTTGATTTGAAGGGTGCTGAACTTATGGGTGCCCAATGGGTTGTCTGAGCTTTTGATTTTTCAAGGATGGCAAGGGCATCCTTTAGCTCTTTTATTTGAGCCATTTGAGATTGGCTTTGTTCTTCAGCCTTTATTTTGGCTTTATTGCAAGCAATGCTTTTAAGCTTTTCTTGTTCCATATCATTTTTCAATTCTTCATGTATTTTTAGAAACGTAGATTGTTCTTCTCTCATGCATGAAATCTCTTCTTCAAACAGTTCAACTTTGGATGCTAGAATTTCATTTTCATGCTTCATGTTTTCATTTTCTGATTTTAAAGCATGACACTCTTCACATGATTTTTTAGCATGCACAAAATGATCAAATTTCCTTTTCAAATTCCTGTTTTTAGATTTGAATCTTTTATATTTTTCATATAAAGATTCATATGCAATTTGCCATTGTTCACAAGTGAGAGTTTCTGGTTCAGAATCTACCTTATCTCCTTCGTCATCATTTGCCATGAGACATAGATTCTGGACTAGCTTATCTAGTCCACCTTCATTTCCGGATTCCTCCTGATCTTCGTCGCTCCATGTGGCCAACATGGCCTTGGGCTTTCTGAACTTGCCTTTCTTCACCTTCTTGATGACATCAGGGCACTCACCCCGCATATGGCCGGGTTTCTTGCATTCATAGCAAATCACTTCTCTATTCCTGCTACTTTCTCCTCTGTTTGGTCCTTGCCTTCTTGGTCCCTTTCTGAACTGACCACCAAAGTTTCTTGTTCTTCTGACGAACCTTCTTGCTCTTTGTGTGATCATGGCAACTAATTCCTCATCTTCAGTGTTGCCAATTGAATCATTTTCACTACCCTCTGAATCGTGTGGATGCACCTTTAGGGCCATTATGGTGACAGCTTTCTTTTTCTTGTGATCCTCCTCGCTCCTTTTGATGTTTATCTCGTAAGTCATCAATGAGCCAATTAACTCGTCCAGAGTTAAAGTGCTTAGATCCTTGGAGTCTTCAATTACAGTGGCCTTTGTGTGCCACTGTGGAGAAAGGGATCTTAGGACTTTTCGGATGAGTTCCTTGTTGGAATATTCCTTGCCAAGTCCCTTTAGTCCATTGGTAATTTCTGTTAGCCTTGCAAACATATCAGAAATTGATTCTTCTGGCTTCATTACGAACAGCTCGTAGCCCCGAACTAAGAGGTTGGCCTTTGTTTCCTTGACTTCCGATGTTCCTTCATATATAAGCCGTAGCTTATTCCACATCTCCTGCGCAGAGGAACACGTAGATATTCGTGAGTATTCGTTAGGATGAACAGCACATTGAATTATATTCATAGCCTTAAAATTCGTTGAACACTTCTCTATATCTTCTTCATCCCACTCATTTTCATTTTTAGATAAAACATATGGACTCTTACTTATGACACGCCATACATCGTAGTCCTGGGCACGTAGGAAAACATACATTCTGTTTTTCCAATAGGGGTAGTTTGATCCATCAAGGAACGGAGGTCTTTGAATGGAATGCCCTTCGGGCATCATCCCTTTGTTTGCCATATGAACGAGATCAAACTCTGCGACCGTGTGGTCGAGACTAAACAGAGACCAGCGCTCTGATACCAATTGTTGAGTCCCAAATGTGGCAATCAAGAGGGGAGGGGTGAATTGATTGGCTAATAAAATTTTGCTTCTCTTAAGAAAACAATGCTGATTAAACAAACAACCACTAATATTCGCACGAACAGGATCACACTCGTGAATGCGTGCGGAATGTGTTTGAATAGCTGGTGTGATGATGTCTCAACTCACCGTGAAGCCCACTCGACAAGAATCGGAAAAATCACAGCACATGAGACACACGGATTTTTTAGGTGGTTCGGTTACACATCTGTGTCCCCTACGTCCACCCCTCACACTTGAGGATTAAAGCTTCACTAACGAGTGAATCACACACACACGCTGTTTAGAATAGCAAACACACACACACACACACGGCTTCCGATCTGGTAGCCAAAGGCGCACAAGCGCACATACACACACGTTCGTGTTTCCGAACACGAACACCACACCCAAATATCTGATATGATGATTACAAACGTATGCTCAAGTTTAAACTAAATGATTCAGAATGGAAAGAGTGAAGAAATGTTGATTTATCCTGATTGGAGCTCCCCCTTTCTCTTCTGCGAATTTTATCAAGCACTTGTGCAGCACGACGACCGTTCTTGACGATCTTGGCTCGGATGGTGGCTGAATCTTGATTTAGCTCACAGCTAGCAGTAGAAGCTTGATTGGAACCTTGATTCCTCCTTCTTCCCTTCACATTCACGGACACACCAAGGTGGAACAAGGGCTGGAGGTGGCTGCTGCGACCTGCACACACAAGTGTTAGAAAGAAACCCAAAAATCAGGAGATACGAATTCTTCTTAGGGTTTTCATCTCAATGAGATGATATATAGCCCAAGGGCGGTCAAGGAGCGGCCAAGGGACAAGATCCACTTATTATGGAGTGGATTACGGACAGCCAAACAAGTGTGTTTGGACCATTGGGTCGAAACACCAAAAGTCTACATTCACGGCGCCGCCCAGACCAGAAAGGGTCGACCCTTGGGGTCGACCCTCGTGAGGGGCCAGATGCCCCTGGCAGCATGGGTCGACCCTTAGGGTCGACCCTTTCAGGAACTGTTGCTGTCTTCAAAAAATGGCCTTCTGGAGTTTACAGGGGTCGACCCTTTCTGGAGCCTAAACAATTTGAGGGAAAAGGGTCGACCCTTGGGGTCGACCCATGATGAAACCAGTTCTGGAATTTAATTCCACAAGCAGGGGTCGACCCTTGGGGTCCACCCATTCAGATGGGAATCTACCTGGCAGCAATGGGTCGACCCTTGGGGTCGACCCTTTTTCCTGCACTTTCTAAAAAATGAAGACAAAACAAGGCTAAGTGCAGGGGGTTCAAGTTGGGGTTTTAAAACAAGAATGCTCCACATCTAGACATAAGTGCTAACAGTGTAATAGAGGAGATTAGGATCGATCTCACCAATCATCCTTCAGTCGTTTAAGAGCTTTGGCCTATCAAGAACAAAGTTGGAATTAGTTCCACATGTTGCACATTGAAACCAAAATACTTACAATGAGTTGTTGTGCTTGAGCCTTCTCAAGTATCATGTCTTCAATTGATGTGTGCATTTCCAGAACGTAGTTATGCTCATTTTCAGATCATACAAAACATTTGATCATCATCAAAAACCATAAGTCATATACATGAGGAGGGAGTTCAACATATTGTTTCCATCATCAGCTGCCTCATCCCTCTGTCTTCACCCACAGAGCTTTGGTGCCCCTCGCAGGCTTGTCCTCAGGGTATCCTATCTGGTGGGGAATTGGCTGGCTGCTACCATGCAGACCGGCAGTTTAGGGGCTTACTCCACAAGTGGGTACGACCCCGTTCCTCTCCTGCAACCCTTCATGGACGGGGGAGATGCTGCCCATATTTTTTTTTTTGGGGGGGGGGGGGGGGGGCAGAGTTTCATACAGATAATATCACTTCCGTGGATTGACTGCAATAAGACACTCGTTCTGAGTCAAAGAACCCTAGTGCTCGAGTATGAACCTCGAACTAGCTCATGACTTCGCTCCTAGAGAGCCCTGGGCTCTAATTCAACAAGTAATAAACCCAATTAAACTTCTAAACCTTTAAAACATCTTAATAAGCCTAAATGGTTTCAAAATTCTCAGGAAAATTAGTTAGGCCGGTGCGGTCCTAATCCGGTGCGCCCTAATACTGCGCGGTACCCCCCTGCGCCGTATTAATGTTAGACTCATTTTCTTTATCTTTCAAATGGCTCATTCTCGGCGTGCCTTAAACTGGCGCGCCCCATGCCTGCCGCGCCGTTTTAACAATGACCATGGATGCGCCGGATTAAGCCCCTTTATCTGCGTGTGGCCGCACCAGGAAACCTATCCCTACGCGCGATCACGCCGATTTTGAATCGTTGCGCTGTTCTGATCACTTGCTCGCCCTCGAAGCATTCCTCGCCTCCCGTGGTAGAGATTAGTAACTCTAATTGATAATAAACTAAATAAGGAAGAGGCTATTCAAGCACGGACAATCTTATTATCATGCTTTTAATATCATGTTGGTTAGCATTTTACTTTCATCATCATGCTTACGTTGCCACTTTCGTCCCCTTAGCGAAGTTTATTAAACTTGATTGATCATTGTTCATCGTTGCAACTTTGCGACTATGCTTAACGTTGTCATGAGCATCATGCATGCATGCCTGCATGGATTCCCTCCGATATATTAAATGGTATTGATGAAGGTCTGGGTCGCTCCCGATTGGAAGTCTTTGCCATGCGCGATGGTGGTCTTCGGACCTATGTCCTCCGCCACGTATCGAGGGTACCCAACTTAATGAACCATGCCTCTTTCGCATGACATATAGAAGCACCTCACGTGACCTGGTCAAGTTTATACGTTTGCATCTTTATTCCGGCCTCGACAGCCCATCACCTCGGCAATTAATCAAAGGTTTTCCCTCCTCGTGGGGGATGTAATTAACACCATAGACTTTATGGTATGGCAGACTGCTGGTCCCGACCGAACCTCTCTCTCGCCCGACACGGGTCAGAACGAGCCCATAATAAACTCGTCACGTACGTGACTGGCACGCCTGCGTAGTCAACTAGCCAGTTAGCTACCAGTTAGTTAATTGGTTAATCGACACGTGAAATAAACAAAATAAACCCAAATGAAATAATAAAATAAAAACAAAATTCCCATCGCAAACAGTCTGGCATGCCCGGTGGGACCAGTGTCACCTTTCATCTCTTTGCCGAGATACTTGGGCTTCTAGGCCCTCCCAAAGGTTGCTAATCGTTGGTTTGTTTGTCTTTGCAGGCGAACGATGACGACAATTGGGCTGACTGGCTTCGGCTTTGGCCCTTCAATTGTTGATGATCATGCGTAAGGGTACCTGGCGGTGCCCACGGTGTTCGGCAACTTCCCTGCCGCCGTTGGCTTCCCCAACTTCTTGGGGTTCACCTTCATAGACATGCTGGAGGTGGAACCCTCGGAGCCTGTTGAGGGAGCTACGAAGAGCATGGAGCCTCTGAAGGCTCGATACTGCCACGACTCGCTCAAGAGTCCAACCTTGGTCGCCAGCTGCCTGGTGCACCATGCTATTCGTGGGGTCCGCCCCGATGCTGTCAACAGGAACTCCGGAGGACGTCAGCGCAAGCAAATCCGGAGGAGTACTGCTGTGGTTACCAGAACCCTCCCGCAATCCGATAAATCTATGATGGTTGGTGGCATGCGCGTCTTCCTCAACGGACGCGACGCACGGATAGTTCCGGATCGGGTCATCCCTTCCATCCCCGTCCGCAACTCATATCAAGCCCTCGCTGGAAGGAGGACAGAAAGAGAAGAAGCCGGCCATTACGGCCAAGAGAAGTTGGCCCCCAGGACAAGGAAATTTAAACAGGTGTGGGTCCCCAAGAGGGTCCAACCTGTTCATCAAGCTGCACCTGTCCGCCGCCGCCTTACTCACGACGGAGTAGAAGGAAGGAGAGAAAGGGGCCTGGCCCCGAAAGAAGAAGAAGTGGTTGTGGACCCTCTGTGCCGCGAAAGTTTCCGGGCCTACGCCCGCCAAGACAACGTCCCTGCTATGGGACGAAGGTTCCAGCAACCTGCCGATAGAGCTCGGCTAGCTTATACCCCTCCTGCGGGAGGTTGACAACTGTCCCCCGTGCTGCATCAAGAACGGGGTCGAGAAGAGATGACCAACTTGGTCAAGAACTATTTTCGAGGGCTAGGCAACCCCTCGCTTGGACAGCAATGGTTAATGCAAGCAGCCACCGCCAATGAAGACTATTGCCCAGCAGCGGCAGTTGAAGAAAATGAAAGAGAAGGGATGATGCTATCGTCAGTTGACGACAACGGCTATGATGACGGCTTCGAGACCAAAGCCGATGAAGCCGCCCCTAGGTGGGAAGAAACAAGAGGAACTTCTGTGTTCGAGAGGCTGACCTTCCTAGATCGGGCTAAGAGAAGGGTCCATCGATAGAGAAGAAGGATGCAGGTCTTCGCCTGCAACATGGCCGGCATATTTGGCCGATACAAGGGACTTCTTAAAGATCCCCGCGAGTTGGCTAAATTGGCCGCACGGCCAGGGCCGAATACTCAAAGAGCAGAAGCCGCAAGGCAGCTCCTGGCGACAACTAAAGGAAAATAACCCCGGGTCTACCACCAGTGGGATGATAAGGCTCATGTCTTGACCGCCAATGTAGTAATGGCGGAAGAAGAAGACGACGTCCCCCTCGACATCCTGCCCAAGGGTACGTCTGGGGAAGCAACGGAAGCTATCCCCAGCACGGCAACTATGGACCCATCGGTCTTGATGCTACTTCAAAAATATCGACAAGAGATAGACTTGCTGAAGAAACAGCTGATGGAGAAAACTGAACAGTCATCAGCTTCCAAACCACCCGAAGTCTAGGGTGAATCATCTCGGGGAGCGATTCGTTATGTCGACCCTCCGCCGCTCTACACCTTGTCTCAATCGTCAGAACCAAGCATGGTGACAACACAACAGCGGCCACCATAGTCGCAGCTGCTGATGCCACCGGTGCTCCCCCAGGTGCACCAGACACCCCCGCTGCTGCGTCCTCCACAGGCGACCGCTCTGGTCACCCCGTATTTGTAGCCATCACACTTCTATCCGGAGCCAGTTGACCCCACGGTCATGAACCGGATGATGGTGGAAAGGATGATCGAGTTGAAGCTCGCAGAAAGGAGTGAAGGTGACTACGTCACTTTTGATGCCTACCGGGTGCCATACCCGCAACACCATGCTGCTAAGAGGCTTCCCCCGGGGATCAACAAGCCGCCCAAGTTTGACAAGTTCAATGGGAGGGGATCCCTGAAAGAACATATTGCATATTATATGACCGTCATGGGTGACCTGGCCACCGATGAGTCATACTTTTTGAAGTTTTTCGGGTCCTCGCTGACGGGGCTCGCATTTGAATGGTACTCTAGCCTCCCGGCCGGGTCAATCAGCGACTGGCCGGATTTGCAGAGGAAGTTCAGAGAAAGATTCCATGTTACAGAGAGGGAGGTCACAGTGGCCGAACTCTACTCAACAAAGCAAAGGGCCGATGAGACAGCCCTCTATTATATCAAGAGGTGGAGGAACCTTAGAATGAGGTGCAAGCGGCCCCTGCATCAGGAAGACGCTGTACAAATATGCAAACAGAATCTCAGGAGGGAGGTTCTGGAAAAGATGATCAGAATGGAAATATAGTCGTTTGACCGATTGAACAATGTCGTGGCCGAGGTAGAAGCTTTTCTGGCCAAACATGTCCCTACATCAGCAGCCAGCACAACCCAGAAGGGCAAGGCAGTGGAGCGGCGCTCGTCGCCTAAAGAAGCGAACGCTCTTGACATCAAGGCGTTCAAACAACAGAAAGATGAAGGCAAGAAGGTAGTCACCCCACAGCCTGTAGAAGCCCCAGATGGCAAAGAAGGTCCCTCGCTACGGGACAAGATGAAGAAAACCTATTCATTTCCGAAGGACAAGACCCAGATTCTGTTCAACTGGGTAACGGAATATGGCATGGTCACCCTGCTAGAGCCAAAGAGGCCGGAGGACCTAAAGAGAAGAGACAGCCCAAGATTCTGCCCCTACCACTAGATGTTGGGGCATCCAATCGAAGACTGTTATGTTTTAGAGGACATCATCGAAGGGATGGTGAAGAAAAATGAAATCAAGTTGGGAGAGTACAAAGTGGACCCTCCTCAACCGCATGAAGCCCCTCGGAGGAGGGCTGCAGTCAACATGATCTCCTATACCAGCCACTGCCCGATGAGATCTCTGAAGCAAGTATGCGGAGCACTTATGAAACTCATTTCTTGGAGCCCGCGAAGGAACAGCGGGGGTGGCAGCAGATCCTTGCGAAGCACAAGAGGAAGAAAGCACCTTGCCCGAAAGTGGGGGCATATATCTGTGGTGTTACACCCCGAACTGTTCCGCCGGTGGCAGCACCTGTGTGGATCATGATAGGATGCAAGGCCAAGATACAGAGGGGGGGTGAATGTATCCTGCTCCAAATATCGCCCAATTAAAACTCTAATGCTCAAGTATGCGAAATTAAAAGCAGTTGCTGAAATGTGCTGAAAATACTTAGAAGGAACTCAGCAAGACAACACAAATCTATTAGCCCTCACACGCTCCTAAGCAAATATCTAAAGATCGCAGCAGAGAAAATAACATGTAAGGAAAAACCAAACCACAAGAGAACACCAAGATTTTTTAGGTGGTTCGGTCCAAAGACCTACGTCCACCCCTCACTCCAAACCGGAGTGAGGCTTCCACTAGCTAGGCTAGAAACTGCAGACTCGGTCTGCAACAAATTGCTGCCACATAGCTTGACCAGGGGAACATCCTCCTCTCTTCCTCCCAACCGGAGGGACACCCCAAGTGACTCCCATCCACTTGGAAACCAGAGACGCAAGTCTCTCTTCCTCCAGACCAGGAGGGAACACCTAGTCTTGCAACCACAAGACTAGAACCGGAGGACCAATCCTCCCTTCCTCCAAACCGGAGGGAAACCTAGAGACCTAAGTCTCTCTTCCTCTGAAACCCAGAGGGAAGCACAGGTGACACCAAGGCACCTGCTAACTAGAGGTCTCGGACCTCTCTTCCTCCCAACCGGAGGGAACCCGACCTCACACAAGAGAGTCGGAAGAACAACTGTTGAAGGTTTAAAAGGAAAAACAAAAACGCAGCAACAGAAAGCTGGAAGAATAAAATGCACAAAGGCTCTCGCAGGAGCTGGCTGACCTGGATTTGATCCACGGTCCAGCAGGAATGGATCTTCAGTTGAAGCTTCCTTTGCTCTAGCTCTCTCTTCTTATCACTCTTCTTTTTCTTCTCTTTCGCAGGCTCTCTCTCTGTCTCTTCTTTCTTCTTCTTCTTTCTTGTTTTTCTGCTCACTGCCGTTCTACAACTCTATCTCGATCACTCTCTTCCTTCTTTCTTATCTGATCTTCTTTTCTTATCTTCTCTTTCTCATTTCATTCGTCTTCAGATGGAGGCGGCTTTGTATTTATAGCTGCAGCATTTAGGGCGTTATCCTCGGATCATGTGCCAAGTGCCAACCTCGGACCACATGCACTCCATAGTCTTTACGAATAGTACCTGTCACACAGACAGCAGAAGATATCAGTTGGATGTATATACATGGTTCAGGCTGTTAACAAAGTGTGTACAGGCAAGATGCAGCTTGAGTGTATAGACTTGAAGGTTAACAATCGAGTGTATAGACTTAAGGCTAACAATCGAGTGTATAGACTTCTTGTGAAGGATAGAGTGTATAGACTTGAACACTTAACAATCGAGTGTATAGACTTAGGCTAACAATCGAGTGTATAGGGTTGAAGGCCTAACAATCGAGTGTATAGGCTTGAAGGTTATATCGAGTGTATAGGGTTGAAGGTCAACTGAGTGTGTACAGTCTTCACAGAAGGCTGTTCAGACTTTTAACTTCTGAAGAGTATATACTCTGATGAAGATCGTTCAGTTGATGAACAAGCCACAGGCTGTATAGACTTCACACAAGACACACGCTGTATAGACTTCGATGCAAAGGCTTAACAACGAGTGTGTAGACTTGAATGCTTGGAAGGATGTATACACTTCGTCTTTGAAGGTGATGCACATATGCTGAAGTGTGTATAGACTTGCTGATCAAAGGAATAGAATGTATGGATTTGGTTGAAGACAATGCAATGTATGGACTTTGATGAACATATGCATTGTATGGACTTAACGACCCAACCGATGTATAGACTTAGAAACAGCAATGAAGCAAGTGTGTACAATTGGAGAGAGTGTATAGACTTCGTGATGCCAACAGATAATGACTGTGCATACTTGTTTTGAACAATGCACGCTGTATAGACTTGTAATACAAAGGCTGATGTATAGACTTGGTAGCCTGGGGGCGTCGACGCATCAAAGAAAGGGGTCGACGCATGATGCATTGATGTATGGACTTGAAGATTCGAAGCCCCACAATGTTTAGACTTTAAGGCTGTACATACTTGCAGCTTGAGACGCTTACAGAGACAGACCATTGTATAGACTTCAAGTCCAAGTGAGACAGTGGTTGTATAGACTTGGGCTGTACAACCGTGGAAGGCTTGACATAGCGATGTATAGACATTGTGATGTATCGACTTAGGAGCATTTGCCAAGGCTGTACAGAGGGCAATGCAAAGCCAATCGGATGTATAGACTTCATGATGAGTAGACATGCCAAAACAACTGAACCGTGTATAGACTTGAACAAGCAAAGTATGTACAGACTTGAAGATTCACGATGTATAGACTTTGGCAAGAGACTAGCTGTACAGACTTCAACATAGCTGTGATGTACAGACATTGCCAAAGCAGCGTTGTACAGACTTGATGAAGCTTCAGATGAAAGAATGTATAGACTTCCCAAATGAATGTACAGACTTCAGAAGATGAAGACTCTATATAGACATGAAGAAGCTGAGTGAACAATGTATAGGCTTTGAACTCTGTACAGACTTGAAGACCCTGAGCCAATGTGTAGACTTTACCTTAGAAACGAATGTATAGACTTGAAACAGAAGTCAGGCAAGCGTTGTGTAGACTTGGCCAGAACGTAGGGAAAGGTATGAATGTATAGACTTGGCCAGAACGTAGGGAAAGCCGCCAATGTTCAGACTTGATCATCCAGTAGTGTATAGACTTGGCGAATGGCTTGAAACACAAGGACGCTGCTCGCTGTACATACTTGAGGTTTCAACAGAATGATGTACAGACTTGGAGAATGGCTTGAGACACATAAACGCTACTCGCTGTACAGACTTGATCAAGGCAGCTGAACAATGTACACACTTCCAATGTATAGACTTCTCATGAATAGTCTGATGTGCATACTTCCCTTCGATGCATCTACAGTGCAATGTATTGACTTTGAAGAATATGTACATGGCACTGTACAGACTTTGAATGAAGAGCCCAATGTACAGACTTGAGCTATGCAAGCTACAGTGCCGATGTATAGACTTTGGCTAGACAATGCTCCAGGGCCGATGTGTAGACTTTGTGAATGTTCAGACTTAAATGCTCGACCAGTGTACAGCCTTGCCACCGACCAATGTATGGACTTGAAAGGCTTGAACACGACGATGTATAGACTTTGGCCAGATGCAGTGTGTAGACATGGAGATATGATGCATGAACAGAATGGTGTTGTATAGACTTGCAAATCTGGGGGGTCGACCCATCAGGAAGGGGGGGTCGACCCACTACTGTCCAGACAATGCTAAAAGGGTATAGCAGCATCTAACATCAAACAATCTAGATTAAATGCAATTATGAAATGCACCAATGCACATACCACACAGCCTAAGCCTGTTCGTTGGTTATGTCATTCAGATAATATGTTCAATGAAACATGCATATGCAACACAATGCAACACAGACAGATTTATATGCAGATTCCAACAGTTGATGACTTATAGTGTTTGCTATCATCAAAATCACAGGGACACAACAATCTCCCCCTTTTTGATGATGGCAACACTATGAGTCATATTATTTCTCCCCCTTTGACTTCAGCAAAAAGACATGAATTGAAGAGGGAAGAATAAGATTGCATAAGATGAGTGAAATACAAACTCCCCCTTTGACTAAGCTCCCCCTAATCAGAAACGATTTGATGGATAGAACCAATTGTGATGAAGGGAGAATATCAACAAAAGCGCAGGGACACTCAAAACTACTAACTAGATCTCCCTCTTTATGAAAAACACTCAGCATGACATGGAAACTCCCCCTGATTAGATGGAGTGAAAGAGGTGAAGAGCATCTATCAGCAAAACACATGGGTATCCAAGAATTACCACAGACTGTAATCTCAGTGAAAAAGTGAGGAGGATAGATTTTCATTAGCACACTACAAGGATGAACTCTGGTTATCCAAAGAACTGCAAGTACATAGGTTAAACTGAGAGAAGTGCCTCTCATATATGACCACCAGTCTGAATCAAAACACAGTGATAAAGAGCCATAGGATGAGCAGATTCAACAATTAGTGATAATTGAGATAATGAACTTTTCAGCAAGATACCAACTTCATAAAGCATAATTTTCAGTTCTAGATTCCTCCATTATAGAAGCTTATGAAACCTTGATTGTCAGATGTGGTTTAAGAATGATGTACCGAAATTTTTCAAAGAGAAATTGTACTCATATCTGAACCAACTCTTAATAAAAAAAAAAGCAACTACAAGCTCATATAAGATTCTAGTTCAACCAACATCCATCTTACTTAGTTTACTTTCCATGACAACTTTAAGAGAAACATAAGTGAATGCACCTGAATTTTAATTGTTCTTTCAGAGATCAATTTACACATATTCAAAAAAAAAATTTAATGAACAATTTTGGTTCATCAACACCTTTTGATGTGGGGAAACACCTTGATCAGAGGCCAGAATCCCAGTTACTCAGTGTGACAACCGTATTGCTTCTTCCATTTTAGAGAACAGAGGTAGCATAAAAAGTATCTTTGGCATGAGGATACACCTTGATCAGAGGCCAGAATCCCCAGTTACTCAATACAACTATGCCATTGCTCTGCCATATTTTCACAATAATTTCCAATCATCTCTTTAAACAGAGTTAACCATGGTACTTCATGACACAATCCTTTGGACAGGTTTCTCAGTAACCACAGTCATTGCTCTATCCATACTTTTACTCAAAATGGATTCAGAACAAATTAGATGTTTAGGAGCAACCACATACACTATATATCTCAGTCAGCGTAGACATGGATATCAGCTTTTCAGATTTCAGAAAGTCTTACATGAATTTACATGAAGCAGACAGTTAAAGTTTATTAAGAGGTTGAAACAGATATTTTCAAGTTCCTTGTGACCAAACAAGAGTACATAAGACTTAAACCAGTTCTAGTTAACAAATGTTCTTAAGCATGTATAATGGAAGGTTCTTCATTAAAGATGTTTTAACTTTTATGAAGTAGTATTCAGGCTGAAGATTTACTTCATATCTCAGCTTAGTAACTCAAGTGAAAATATTCAACAGACAGCATGAATTCTGAGACATTGTAGCAAAGGAGCTGCTATTGAGCATAGAAGTTCAAAGATGACTGAATAGAAGTGAAGCTCTCCTTCAGCAGATTTAGGAGAGACAGATAGATACCTATAAGGTATGAATTCAGATTATGAACAACTTCAGAAGCAGTCAAGACAGATCATTTGATACCACTTTGATGATGGAATCACTGACACTACAGAATTGACAGGATGAATCAAGTAGGTGGATAGGAAGAGTTCAGATATAGACATAACTGAACGAATTAAGTATACTCCCCCTATCTATATGCAGTGAGACACTACCTTCCCCTTTCTTTTTTTTGATTTTTCAAAAATAAGTGATATGCTATGCTATGACTCCCTCTAACTAAAAACAATGAATCATCCTATATGTCATGAAGACAATGCGGATGATGAATGACTATGCAAGAACAGATTTAACATGCTATGCAGTAAATCTAAAAATAGTTGTGTGATTTCAAGAGTATGAGAAATGCTCCCCCTAAATGTATGCATTCAATCTATCTTTTTGGCATTTTCAATGTAATGCAATGCAATGCAATTAACTGCATGTATGCACGGGCATGAAGCAAAATATTCACATGAAGATGCAGACATTCTCTGATATGCAAATTTGACCGTTAGTACTTGGCGGAGAACTTGGTCTAAAAGATCATCTCACACAAAGTAAGAACCTCCAGACAGATTTCCTCTGCCCTTTAGTAGCTTACCATTTGATATACCAAAGTGGTCATGCATGATAATGCAATACCAACAGTCCTATATGCATCAGATTTTCAAAGATTGTATGTCAAGTGCATGATTATGCAATACTCATATATGCACTCAGCTCAAGGTATAAACAAGAAAGCCCACAAAGCTCAATGCAAGAGTCAAACCAAACAAAAAGCATATATGCATGAAACTATGACTTATCAGATCAACCATAAATTTTATTTGAACAGATGTGAAGAATTTACCTGAATGGGGTTTTATCAACTTGGGTGCCTTGGTTTATCCCCCCCCCCCTTTTTTTTATTCTTCAGCTTCCAAGGCACACCTGCAAGTTAGCACACTATGTTGCATGGGCAGGTACCCAAACAGTCTTGGGTCCTGCATGGTTAATAGTGACACCTTGAGCAGGTGTACTAAACAACTCTTTAGCATGTAGGTCATCAGATCTCATCAAATAGCAATTGTTCATTGAATGACCTAATGTACCACAATAATAGCAAGATAGAGCAGATTTCAGGATTGATTTATGCACATTCTTATTAGCATGATTTCTATGTACATATACATGAAAATTTCTGTTAACAGAATTAAAATTTTGTTTACCAAAATAAGCCAGCCAACAGTCAGCAACTCTATGGCCTAGCTTCCCACATTCAAAACATGCAAGTGTTTTTCTTTCAAACACAAATCCATTCCTACCAGAAATGTTTCTATTGATAGGGAATTTACCAGATTTATAGTTAAACTTCCTTCCCTGAGCATGCCAACATTGGGCTGCAGTGTGGCCCATCTTGCCACAGTGAAGACACGAGTTTGAATTTCTTCCACCAGCCCTCAGCCAGCATTCAGATCTCTTATGACCAAAGTTTCCACAATTGAAGCATGTCATATGCTGGTTTATTGAATCAAATTTGTTCTTGTTAACAGCATGATTGTTTGCATGAAATTTAGCATGATATGAATGTGATTTTTCCTTATCACTTGCAAACCACCACTGTGCAATTGTGTGTCCTAATTTACCACAGTGGAAACATTCAATTTTCTTTTTCTGAATTGAAGGATTTCTATCATGAAGTTTCCTAGCAGTCATATCATCCTTCTCCATCAATTTACATTCATGCATCAGATGACCAAATTTATGACAATAATGGCATGACATTATCTTTTTAGATGCATGTGAATGTATGTGAGAACTGTGATCAACATGCCCTAGTGAACCCTTTTTATTTATTTTCTGTTTTCCAATCTTTTTCTGATTTTTGTTCTATTTTTCGATTTTCTGAATAATGGGCTGTTTATCTTTTGAAGTGGTGGCTACATTCGAAGCTTTTACAAAAGATGTCATCAACTTGCTCTGAAATTCTTTCTTGTTAGCATTATTGTAGCCCAACCCTTCCTTCCTAGTGTTGATTTTTACACCTAATAGCTTGTCTAGGTTTTTCTGCCCACTTACGAATTTTGATAAAGAATTGTTCAGATCATTTATTTCAGATTGAAGAGAAGAGACCTGATGTTCATAGTTGACTATATCTTCTTCATATACCAGAATTTGTTGATGCATCACATCATTCAAAGTTTTAAGGGTATCAATTTCTGATTTCAGTTTGAGCTCAACTTGATTTTCATCAATAGATTTTCCTTTTTCAAATGTCAGCAATCTCTCTGACATGGTGGAGTTCAACTGTTTTAGTTTCTCAATTTTCTCCTTTAGACTAGTGTTCTCCTGCTCAAGTTTATCATCATCAAACAAAACATCAGTTAGGAAACTTGGATATGCTGATTTACAGTTTTCAAAGTTTTCCTGAAACTTTAAGTTCGCAACACTAACAGCCTTGAACTCTTCATTGATCAATTTGTTTTCATTCTCAAGAGTGATTAGTTTTTGTTCAGATTCCAGACATTCTTTTCTGAGTTTAGTATTTTCAGATTTAACATGATCAATTTCTGATTGGATTCCATCTAGTTTCGACACTTGTCTTCTGAGAATCTCATTTTCAATTTTCAGAATTTCAGGATTTTCAAGATTTTCAGTTCCAGAAATAGGATCCCCTTGACTTGTTAGCTTCTTTATCAGACTTTTATTCTTCTTCCTCAATTTTTCATGGGAGTGTAACAGATTAGCATAGGCATCTTCCCAGTCATCTAAAGTGTAACTATCGAAAGGGTTGATTACCTCTTCAGCATCTTCAAATTCATCTTGATCAGTGCTATGGTCGCTCTTATCAGCCATCAGGCAGCTATCCTCATTCATCCTCTGAGCTAGCTTCAACTGATCCAGAATGTCTTTAGCAGACCTGCAGTCATAAAAACAAGAATGTAGAGCCTTGTCAGTAGCTTCTTTCATTAATTTCAAAACTTTCTGATTCTCTCCATTTCTTGATCTGTCACTTTTAGTCCATTTGGACTCTTCCTGTGGCAGTCTATGAGGACCATGTGAAATTAACTTCCACAGATCCGGATCCATTAAATTCACATAGTTATGTAGACTGCTAACCCATGTGTTAAAGTTAGAGCCATTGAAAACCGGTGGAGAACCCATTGATTAAATCGGCAAGCAGATTAATGCAGCAGAGAGAAAATTCAGAAATGCACCAAAGGCAACAGGATCCTCTGCAGATCGTTGGATCTGATCAGACAGAGAACCGCTCTGATACCAATTGATAGGATGCAAGGCCTTGATACAGAGGGGGGTGAATGTATCCTGCTCCAAATATCGCCCAATTAAAACTCTAATGCTCAAGTATGCGGAATTAAAAGCAGTTGATGAAATGTGCTGAAAATACTTAGAAGGAACTCAGCAAGACAACACAAATCTATTAGCCCTCACACGCTCCTAAGCAAACATCTAAAGATCGCAGCAGAAAAAATAACATGTAAGGAAAAAACAAACCACAATAGAACACCAAGATTTTTTAGGTGGTTCGGTCCAAAGACCTACGTCCACCCCTCACTCCAAACCGGAGTGAGGCTTCCACTAGCTAGCCTAGAAACTGCAGACTCAGTCTGCAACAAATTGCTGCCACACAGCTTGACCAGGGGAACATCCTCCCCTCTTCCTCCCAACCGGAGGGACACCCCAAGTGACTCCCAGCCACTTGGAAACTAGAGACGCAAGTCTCTCTTCCTCCAGACCAGGAGGGAACACCTAGTCTTGCAACCACAAGACCAAAACCAGAGGACCAATCCTCCCTTCCTCCAAACCGGAGGGAACATAGAGACCTAAGTCTCTCTTCCTCTGAAACCCAGAGGGAAGCACAGGTGACACCAAGGCACCTGCTAACTAGAGGTCTCGGACCTCTCTTCCTCCCAACCAGAGGGAACCCGACCTCACACAAGAGAGTCGGAAGAACAACTGTTGAAGGTTTAAAAGGAAAAACAAAAACGCAGCAACAGAAAGCTAGAAGAAGAAAATGCACAAAGGCTCTCGCAGGAGTTGGCTGGCCTGGATTTGATCCACGGTCCAGCAGGAACTGATCTTCAGTTGAAGCTTCCTTTGCTCTAGCTCTCTCTTCTTCTCACTCTTCTTTTTCTTCTCTTTCGCAGGCTCTCTCTCTGTCTCTTCTTTCTTCTTTCTTGTTCTTCTGCTCACTGCCGTTCTGCAACTCTATCTCGATCACTCTCTTCCTTCTTTCTTATCTGATCTTCCTTTCTTATCTTCTCTTTCTCATTTCATTCGTCTTCAGATGGAGGCGGCTTTGTATTTATAGCTGTAGCATTTAGGGCGTTATCCTCGGATCACGTGCCAGGTGCCAACCTCGGATCACATGTACTCCATAGTCTTTACGAACAATACCTGTCACACAGACAGCAGAAGATATCAGTTGGATGTATATACATGGTTCAGGCTGTTAACAAAGTGTGTACAGGCAAGATGCAGCTTGAGTGTATAGACTTGAAGGTTAACAATCGAGTGTATAGACTTAAGGCTAACAATCGAGTGTATAGACTTCATGAGAAGGATAGAGTGTATAGACTTGAACACTTAACAACCGAGTGTATAGACTTAGGCTAACAATCGAGTGTATAGGGTTGAAGGCCTAACAATCGAGTGTATAGGCTTGAAGGTTATATCGAGTGTATAGGGTTGAAGGTCAACTGAGTGTGTACAGTCTTCACAGAAGGCTGTTCAGACTTTTAACTTCTGAAGAGTATATACTCTGCTGAAGATCGTTCAGTTGATGAACAAGCCACAGGCTGTATAGACTTCACACAAGACACATGCTGTATATACTTCGATGCAAAGGCTTAACAACGAGTGTGTAGACTTGAATGCTTGGAAGGATGTATACACTTCGTCTTTGAAGGTGATGCACATATGCTGAAGTGTGTATAGACTTGCTGATGAAAGGAACAGAATGTATGGACTTGGTTGAAGACAATGCAATGTATGGACTTTGATGAACATATGCATTGTATGGACTTAACGACCCAACCGATGTATAGACTTAGAAACAGCAATGAAGCAAGTGTGTACAATTGGAGAGAGTGTATAGACTTCGTGATGCCAACATACAATGACTGTGCATACTTGTTTTGAACAATGCACGCTGTATAGACTTGTAATACAAAGGCTGATGTATAGACTTAGTAGCTTGGGGGCGTCGACGCATCAAAGAAAGAGGTCGACGCATGATGCATTGATGTATGGACTTGAAGATTCGAAGCCCTACAATGTTTAGACTTTAAGGCTGTACATACTTGCAGCTTGAGACGCTTACAGAGACTGACCATTGTATAGACTTCAAGTCCAAGTGAGACAGTGGTTGTATAGACTTGGGCTGTACAACCTTGGAAGGCTTGACACATCGATGTATAGACATTGTGATGTATCGACTTAGGAGCATTTGCCAAGGCTGTACAGACTTGGGCAATGCAAAGCCAATCGGATGTATAGACTTCATGATGAGTAGACATGCCAAAACAACTGAACCGTGTACAGACTTGAACAAGCAAAGTCTGTACAGACTTGAAGATTCATGATGTATAGACTTTGGCAAGAGACTGGCTGTACAGACTTCAGCTGCGATGTACAGACATTGTTAAAGCAGTGTTGTACAAACTTGATGAAGCTTCACATGAAAGAATGTATAGACTTCCCAAACGAATGTACAGACTTCAGAAGATGAAGACTCTGTATAGACATGAAGAATCTGAGTGAACAATGTATAGGCTTTGAACTCTGTACAGACTTGAAGACCCTGAGCCAATGTGTAGACTTTGCCTTAGAAACGAATGTATAGACTTGAAACAGAAGTCAGGCAAGCGTTGTGTAGACTTCGCCAGAACGTAGGGAAAGGTATGAATGTATAGACTTGGCCAGAACGTAGGGAAAGCCGCCAATGTTCAGACTTGATCATCCAGCAGTTTATAGACTTGGCGAATGGCTTGAAACACAAGGACGCTGCTCGCTGTACAGACTTGAGGTTTCAACAGAATGATGTACAGACTTGGAGAATGGCTTGAGACACATAAACGCTGCTCGCTGTACAGACTTGATCAAGGCAGCTGAACAATGTACACACTTCCAATGTATAGACTTCTCATGAACAGTCCGATGTGCATACTTCCCTTCAATGCATCTACTGTGCAATGTATTGACTTTGAAGAATATGTACATGGCGCTGTACAGACTTTGAATGAAGAGCCCAATGTACAGACTTGAGCTATGCAAGCTACAGTGCCGATGTATAGACTTTGGCTAGACAATGCTCCAGGGCCGATGTGTAGACTTTGTGAATGTTCAGACTTAAATGCTCGACCAGTGTACAGCCTTGCCACCGACCAATGTATGGACTTGAAAGGCTTGAACACGACGATGTATAGACTTTGGCCAGATGCAGTGTGTAGACATGGAGATATGATGCATGAACAGAATGGCGTTGTATAGACTTGCAGATCTGGGGGGTCGACCCATCAGGAAGGGGGGGTCGACCCACTACTGTCTAGATAATGCTAAAAGGGTATAGCAGCATCTAACATCAAACAATCCAGATTAAATGCAATTATGAAATGCATCAACAACTATGAAATGCACCAATGCACATACCACACAGCCTGAGCCTGTTCGTTGGTTATGTCATTCAGATAATATATTCAGTGAAACTTGCATATGCAACACAATGCAACACAGACAGATTTATATGCAGATTCCAACAGTTGATGACTTATAGTGTTTGCTATCATCAAAATCACAGGGACACAACAGATCACTCCACCTGCAACTATCAGGATACCTACACACAATCGGCGGAGACAAACTCCGCTGCCAGTGGTCAAGGAAACCAACCCTGGGGTCCGCCGACTACAAAACCTCATTGAAGGGCTAGACGAGTACGTGTAGCCCGAATTGAAGCCTCTGCTGGTGTGGGACCATGTCCCATGGCAAGAACTGGAGCAGCTCTCACTCGAGCGAAAGGAGGAAGCTGAAGCAGCATCCAATAAGGAGGGTCGTCTGTTCTGGGGGCAGGCGCCTACTGAAGCAAGGAAGAAGAAGAAACAAAAGAAGAAGAGAAGGGCCGCTAAGGCCGATAAAGTGTAGGTTGTTTTCTGCAATACTCTATCAGCACTCTTCAACCCGCCCGGAGAAGAGGAAGAAGAGGAAATTTACTTCACACCCCTTTTTGAGGGAGGCAGGGCTGAGGCCGCAACTACTACACATGCAACCCGGTCAGGCCGGAAATGGGGGCACCAGCCGCCACCCAACCACAACATCATATTCAGGGGAGAGCAGCCCTACAAAACACCTCCGCCAGAGATCAAGGGAGTCCAGATCCCTCCTCCGCCAGGCCTATATAACAAAAGTGGGGGCAAGGGGGTCCCTTCATTTCCTAAATTCATGAAGACGTCTAAGGGGAAGCAGCCTTGTCAGGAGGCTAACCCTGCACCTGGGGATGTTCACCCGCAGCCAGCACAATCTTCCGAAGATCCAAATACAGATGGAGCTTGCCCTGCAGCAGCTAATGAAGAGCGCCGAGGATCCGGTACCAGCCAGAAGGGCGCCGAATCTGAGGCAGATGAAGCAGGTCCGTCAGGGCCCGCAACCCAAGACTTCCCCAAGCCCAGGTGGGCTGAAGAGATGAAGCTCTCCAATGTCTGAGCTGGGAGCCGAATAATGAAGCTACTCAAGAAGCTCCCTGCTCGATTTACAATCTGGGAGATCATTTCTTTGAGTGAAGAGACTCGACAGGCGATCATTACTACTCTGCAGACGCCCTCTCATTTTGAGACATGTTTGGCTGAAGCAATGCCGGAGGGTAGCATGACCTTCACTCCAGAAGATATGATGTTGCCTACCATCAGCCACAATAGGCCGCTGTATATGAAGGGGCACCTGAATGGAAGGGAGCTGAACAGGATTTTGGTTGATCCCGGTGCAGCGGTCAACATCTTGCCTTATAGAATATACGAGAGGCACCACTTCAACGTGCATCTCAAGAAAGTCGGGGATATGCGTATCACCGGCTTTAATCAAAAATGTGAAGTGTCGATGGGGGTGGCAGAGTTCACCCTTACCCTAGTGGATTTCACTACGACGGTGCAGTTCTATGTCATTGACTCCCGCACCTCGTACAAAGCACTGCTCGGCCGCCCATGGCTCCAAGAAAATATGGTGGTGCCATCTACGCTCCACCAATGTATCAAATACAGTCTTCAAGGGAAGGAGGAGAGGATCTTTACAGACCTCCACCCATTCGAGATATTTGAATGTCATTTGGCGGACGCCAACCTATATACAGGGCCTCCCCAGAAGACCTCTGAAGCTAAGACCCCTGTGGGGGCATCGAGAAGCGCATCCGGCGGCAATTGGTATCCACCACCGCCGCGTGGATATGTCAAGCCCAAGGTGGTCTCCCATATCACAGCATCCGGGGACGTGAGCAGAATAGCACCTCCAGTATTGTACGCTGAAGCTAATGAAGTGCGGGTCGGTCAGAAGCATAACCACATTGGAGTCCCGGATGGCCTCTCCAAGCCAACTCCCGGCCTTGATAACCCTACGGTCGAGCCTTTCAAAACTTGGGAGGTAACATAGGAGGATGGACCCAACAGCCTGTTTTATACAGCTGAAGAGCACCCTACTCAGGAGGACACAGATTGCTGCCTCCCCAAAGATATAGACAATCCGTCAGTTCTCGTCAAGGGTCTGGCATTCACAACTAATCGGATGGCCAGGATGTTTCAGAAGCAACACATCCCCTTCGATCAGTGTTAGAGGAGCAAGGAAGCTTTCCAGAAAATGTGGTATCCCATAAGTATGGATAAGGAAATGAGACGTGTTTCTTAACACCCAGGGTTGGGCTTCACCCTGGAAGAATATTACCACAGTGGGCGATACAAAGTGGACACCATCTCCGCCTTCTACCCTACTGAAGATAGCTCCCTGGGGGTAACTTTTGATGAATACCCAGCAGAAGCTGAATATCCTTACTAGGACCAGCCCGGGAATCCAGAGGCGGAGGCCGTGATTCCTTGCCAATATTCGGAGCAGATCTACCCCGAAGAGACGACCCTTCAAGCCGAATTTGATGCGGCTAGCAGCGGCGGAGCCCAAAGTATCGGAGAAGCCGAGACTTCTCCCCCTGAGGAAGACCTGCTGATGTCAGACTCGACACCCCCCATGCCACTCGGGGGAACCAACATCAGCTCCTACCGAGGCGTATATACTGCCAAGGAAGGGGATGCCATCCCTATAGAAGATGCAGCTGCCTCAGAAGGCGAGATGCCCTCACCCTCTGCTACGAGGCTCGGACGCTGTTCCAGCCCAATAACAAGCGGCCACCAGTCGGTCATGACCAGAACCCCACCTGTAAGGAATGAAGCTACTCTCTTACCCTGGGAGACTGCAATGGCAGCGGATTGGCTGAAAGAGCAATACGCGTGGCCACTATCAAATGAAATAGAGGACTTCCGAGAAGCTCTGATGGTGTTAGATGAGGAAGTCGAAGTACTCGACCCTCAAGATGGTATTCCAGATTTCGTTGACCTCCAACCGGCACCTCTAGAGATAGAAGACGGAGGCCAAGCCACAGTCAATGAACTGATAGAAATCAACTTGGGAAGTGAGGAGGACCCTAGGCCTACCTTCCTCAATGCCCAACTGTCCCCAGAAGAACGGGGGCTGTACATCCAGCTACTGCAAGAATACCGGGATTGCTTCGCCTGGACTTACAAAGAGATGCCAGGTCTGAATCCTGTAGTTTCACAGCATGAGTTGGCAATCAGCCCTGAAGCCGAGCCGGTGAAGCAACCGCCGCGGCGCATGAGGCTAGAACTCATCACTCAAATTTGTGCTGAAGTCGACAAGCTTATTGACGTGAGATTTGTCAAAGAAAACCAGTACGCCACGTGGCTAGTGAATATCATCCCCGTGAAAAAGAAAAATGGACAGATCCGGATATGTGTTGACTTCCGAGATCTAAATAAAGCCTGCCCCAAGGATGACTTTCCAGTGCTAATAACGGAAGTCATGATTGATGCCACAACCGGCCATGAGGCCCTGTCATTCATGGACGGGTCATCCAACTACAATCAGATTTGGATCGCGGAGCATGACTAGGTTCATACTGCCTTCCGAACCCCTAAAGGCATCTATCACTATAAGAGGATGCCGTTCGGACAAAAGAATGCTGACGCAACTTATCAGCGCGCAATGACCAGAATCTTTGATGAGTTGCTCCACCACAAGGTCGAGTGCTACATAGATGATCTGGTGGTACAGACCAGAAAAAAACAAAACCATATGCAGGACCTCCGGATTATCTTTCAGAGGCTGAGGCAGCATGAGCTGAAGATTAACCCTATGAAATGTGCGTTTGGAGTGTCGAGCGGAAAGTTCTTGGGCTTCATTGTCCGATATCGGGGAATCGAGATAGACCCCGCAAAGATCAAAGCAATTCAGGAGTTACCTGCACCAAGAAATCTTTCTGAGCTGAGATCACTATAGGGCCGCTTGGCTTATATCCAGCGGTTCATTTCCAATTTGTCAGGGCGATGCCAGCCTTTTCACAAATTGATGATGAAGGATGTTCCCTTCTATTGGGATGAAGATTGCCATACATCCTTTGACAAGCTGAAAGACTATCTGAAGACTCCTCCAGTGCTGGGCGCACCGGTGAAAGGACGGCCGTTGATATTATATATCGCAGCCACACACAATTCCCTGGGGGCAATGCTGGCCCAGAATAATGAAGAAGGGAAAGAACAAGCCCTCTATTACCTCAGTCGGAGATTGGTCAGAACTGAGGAGAAATATAGTTATATTGAGAAGATCTGTCTGGCACTGGTCTTCGCAGTTAAGAAGCTTCGACACTACATGTTGTCGCATGAAATCAGCTTGGTATCCAAAGAGGACCCGCTGAAATATATTATGTCCCAGCCGGCACTCAAAGGTCGCTTGGGCAAATGGGCAGTAATCTTTATGGAGTTTGACATCTCCTATGTGCCGCGCAAGGCCATCAAGGGCCAGGCTATTGCAGACTTCTTCGCTGAGCACCCAGTACCCAGGGACTGCCCGCTGGAACCGGAGCTTCCTGAAGATGAAACCCTGGAAGCCGCTCAGGTGCGGCCCTCCTTATGGCAGCTATATTTTGATGGCGCTTCCAGAATTGACACCTCTGCCACTAGATCAGCCAGGGTCAGGGCAGGAGCAGGCATAGTCCTGAAATCCCCAAAAGGGGAAGTGGTGCACACATCTTGCTCGATAAACAAGCATTGCACAAATAATGAAGCAGAGTATGAAGCCCTGATAATCGGGTTGCAAATTGCTCTATCCATGGGAATTCAGATGCTGGAAGCATTCGGAGACTCTATGCTGGTTATAAAACAACTAGAAGGAGAGTTCGAAGTGCGAAAGTAAGAGCTCCTCCCCTACCATCAGCTGGCAACCCGCCTGATGTCAAGATTCTACTTCATCAGCATCAAGCATATCAACCGAGGCCAGAATGCTCAGGCAGACGCCCTCGCTAAGCTGGCCAGTTCTTTGGCGGTCCCGTCAGACACGAGCCTGAATATAACAGTGATCAACCGCCGGCAAGCCCCCAGTGTAACAGAGGTCTTAGCTGACGAACAAGAGATTGAGGTGGTAGCCGTCGAAGAAGTCCAACGACCCGATTGGCGAGAACATCTCCTACAGTGGTTTCAGCGCCAGCAACTCCCGAAGGGAAAAGAACAAAGAATGAAACTCCTAAGGGTCAAAGACTCTTACGAGATGAGGAACGGAACCTTGTTCCAAATAATGGCAGATGCCCGAAGAAAAATTCTACTTCGTGCTTGTCATCAACGGAAGCTAGGCAGGCGATGCAGGAAGTTCACGCAGGCTCAGCTAGAGCGCATCAGGTCGGCCCGAGGATGAAGATTGAGATAAAGAAAGTGGGTTACTATTGGCCCACTATGTTTGATGACTGCTGCAAGTTCGCCAGGGCTTGTCAGAAGTGTCAAGAATACGCCAACGTGGTAAGGAGACCTCCAGTGCCACTACGTCCAACCCTACCGAGCTAGCCATTTGCTCAGTGGGGCACGGTCGTGGTAGGGCCGCTACCAACATCTTCATCAGGGTGCAGATATATCTTAGCAGCTATAGACTACTTCTCCAGATGGGCAGAAACGATCGTGTTAAGAGATGTAACGGGGGAACTAGTCGCAAGATTCTTCCGGCAGAATATAATATTCGGGTTTGGGATCCTCAGCCGAATCATCTCTGATAATGGCAGCCATTTCAGAAACCAGAAGGTTTGTCAGCTAGCCGACAAATACAAGATTGACTGGAAGACATCGACCCCCTACAACCCTCAAGCCAATGGACTTGCAGAAGCCTTCAACAAGACACTATGCACATTACTGGCAAAGACTATCAAGTCTAATAAAAAAGATTGGGAAGAAAGGATGTACGAAGCACTCTGGGCCTATCGTACCGTATATAAAACCCCAACCGGCTGTTCATCTTTCTCCCTCGTGTATGGGTCAGAGGCTGTGGTGCCGATTGAACTAGAAATCCCCTCGCTGCGAGTCGCCATCCAGCATGGGCTAGTCAGCGGTGAACAAACTAACGCAGAAAGAAGATTGGAAGAGCTCGCTGAGCTTGAAGGGAGGCGCCTCCGCGCGCAATAGAACATCCAACTCTACCAAGCCCGCATGGCCCGTGCTTTCGATAAGCTGGTCAAAGGTCGGGAATTCAAGAAGGGAGACCTGGTGATGGTCAAGAGAATAGAAGTGATGGCCTCCAATCCCAAAGGGAAGTTGGTCGAAAACTAGGTCGAACCATACATCATCCACCGAGTATATGAGAGAGGTGCTTACATACTGGTGGACCACAAAGGAGTCATCCAGTTCTCCCCACTCAATGGGAAGCATATGAAGCTGTATCATACGGCACAACCAACATTCCCCGAGTGATCGGAATATCTTTCCTTGGTCTAGTGGCACTCAGCCCTAACCAAGCTACCCTTCACCTTGGTCTAGTGGCACTCCGCCCTAACCAAGTTACCCTCAACTTGGTCTAGTGGCATTCCGCCCTAACCGAGCTACCCTCACCTTGGTCTAGTGGCATTCCGCCCTAACCAAGCTACCCTTCACCTTGGTCTAGTGGCATTCCCCCCTAACCGAGCTACCCTCACCTTGGTCTAGTGGCATTTCACCCTAACTGAGCTACCCTCACCTTGGTCTAGTGGCATTCCGCCCTAACCGAGCTACCCTCACCTTGGTTCAGTGGCGCTCCGCCCTAACCGAGCTACCCGCACCTCAGTCCAGTGATGGTCGGCCCCGACCAGACTCGCATAATGTCTACAGTATTGCCGTTACGGGCCTTACACCCGAATCAGCACAAATCTACCCCTTTGCGTCAGCATTGCCTTCTTGCTGACGAATAAACCCTTTTCTCGGCGCGAGACCTTGTGTCCTGGCCGACCTTTATACATCCTTGTCATTGCGGGCCTTACGCCCAAGTTGGCACGAGTCCATCCTTTGTGTTAGCATTGTCTCCTTGCTGACAAATAAACCCCTTTTCTCGGTGCAAGACTTCATGTCCTAGCCGACCTTTATACAACGTTGCCATTGCGGGCCTTACGCTCGAATCGACATAAATCTATCCCTTGCGTCAACATTACCTTCGTGCTGACGAGTAAACCCTCTTTCTCGGTGCAAGACTTCGTGTCCTAGCCGACTCTCTCAACGTCCTTCTGGTACATGAGCAAAAAGAAAAGACAAAATGGGGTTAAAAATAGAGATACCCCGCCGGTCTTGTTCCTAAATTGGGATAAGGGCAAAAATGGCTATAACCCGGCTGCGGCGAAAACCTGAAAGGGCACTGTAGGCAAAATTGGGTACCCCGCCATGTGAAAACCCGAAAGGGTGTGTGGGCAAAAGCAAGAGGGGGTTGGCTTCGGCGAAAACCCGAAAGGGCGCCCGGGTCATTAAAGTGGTAATCTAAAAAGTTCCTCTTTATTCTCCTCCTAATGAGACTCCCAAAGGACAATCATCAAGAGTCCCATCGAAGATCTCCTAACAAACCTATGTTCGACCCTCATCATCATCGGCGAGATCGGTCAATCTCTACCCTTAACTTGGACCTTTCGTCCCTGTTCATGAATCTATCTTTACTTTGGCATGCGACCATGCCGATGAACAAACCTATGTTCGACCCTCGTCATCATCGGCGAGATCGGTAGATCTCTACCCTTAACATGGACCTTTCATCCCTGTTAATGAATCTATCCTTGCTTCGACATGTGACCCATGCCGATGAACAAACCTATGTTCGACCCTCATCATCATCGGCGAGATCGGTCGATCTCTACCCTTAACTTGGACCTTTCGTCTCTGTCAATGAATCTATCCTTGCTTCGACATGTGACCCATGGTGATGAATAAATCCATGTTCGACCCTCGTCATCATCGGCGAGATCAGTCAGCCTCTATCCCTTAACTTGGACCTTCCGTCCCTGTTAATGAATCTATCCTTGCTTCGACATGTGACTCATGCCGATGAATAAACCTATATTCGACCCTCGTCATCATCGGCAAGATTGGTCGATCTGTACCCTTAACTTGGACCTTTCGTCCATGTTAATAAATCTATCTTTACTTCGACATGTGACCCATGCCGATGAATAAATCTATGTTCGACCCTCGTCATCATCGGCGGGATCGGTCAGCCTCTATCCCTTAACCTGGACCTTCCGTCCCTGTTAAGAACTATACCCTTTGCTTCGGCATTTAACCAATGTCGATGAACTAAACTAGGATCCGACCCTTGTCATCATCGACAAGGCCGATCGGCATGCTAGCGGGCAGGCTCTCCTATGTCCCGGCTTCTTCCCACAAAAAAAAAAGAAAAAAAAGAAAGATGGGGTTAAAAATAGAGATACCCCGCCGGCCTTGTTCCTATATTAGGGCAGGGGCAAAAATGGCTATAACCCGACTGTAGCGAAAACCCGAAAGGGCATTACAGGCAAAATCGGGTACCCCGCCACGTGAAAACCTGAAAGGGCGCGTGGGCAAAAGCAAGAGGGGGCTGACTTCGGCAAAAACCCGAAAGGGCGCTTGAGTGAATAATGTGATAAAAATGATGACGAAAAAAAAAATCAATCAATAAAAAAATGATGAAATTATAATGTAGTAGCAAGGTTATCCTCGTTCATCATTCCACTTCCTTCTACCCTTTTCGGTCCTTGTCAGCATCGGCAAGACCGTCTACCATTCCGACCCTTGTCACCATCGGCAAGATCGGTCGCTACCTTTTTCGGCCCTTGCCACCATCGGCAAGAGCGGTCGCTACCTTTTTTAGTTTTTATCATCATCGACAAGACCGGCTACACTTTCGACCCTTGTCACCAACGGCAATATCGGCCGCTACCTTTTTCGGCCCTTGCCACCATCGGCAAGAGCAGTCGCCACCTTTTTCAGTTTTTGTCATCATCGGCAAGACCGGCTACTCTTTCGACCCTTGTCACCGACGCTAAGATCGGTCGCTACCTTTTTCGGCCCTTGTCACCATCGGCAAGACCGTCTACCATTCCGACCCTTGTCACCATCGGCAAGATCGGTCACTACCTTTTTCGGTCCTTGTCACCATCGGCAAGACCGTCTACCATTCCGACCCTTGTCACCATCGGCAAGATCGGTCACTACCTTTTTCAATTTTTGTCACTATCGGCAAGACCGTCTACCATTCCGACCCTTGTCACCATCGGAAAGATCGGTCGCTACCTTTTTTGGTTTTCATCATCATCGGTAAGACCGGCTACTCTTTCGACCCTTGTCACCATCGGCAAGATCGGTCGCTACCTTTTTTGGTTTTCATCATCATCGGCAAGACCGGCTACTCTTTCGACCCTTGTCACCATTGGCAAGGTCGGTCTACTGCCTATCGATCCTGGTCGCCGTCTACTAAACTGACTGACTTTCTATCGACCTTTGTCGCCATCGACAGGATCGGTCAACTTCCCCCCCTAACCTGGACCCCTCGTCCTCGTTAAGCAGTAATCTGCTTTTGCTCCACATAAACTCTGCATCAATGAATCCGGCTGACAAGCCGTCTGTCCTTAATTCCTAGCCCTGAAGGGGCCTCTATACCCTTTTGGTCCTTCGAACTCTTGGCCTGCACTAGCCGTTGCCTGGTCCCGAGAATGGTCACAGCGCGGTGGAGCGAACACCTCACCCCTTCCCTAAAGGCGTGAGCGCTCTCCTGCCCTAATAACTCATATACTCGGACTATAGTTAGCTGGCGAATAAAAGGGGAGGAAGGGCCAATGCAAAGATAGAGTTGGCATTTAGCAGCAAATGGGGATATTTCATTTATGTAAAACAAAGGGATACATGTTACGCGAGGCATTCCCCGGAATACATGAAGTCCATCAAAAAGGGGCAAATAGAAAAGACTATGGCAGAGGGCGTCGGAAGATGTCCTCCAGCTCTGGAATGCCCAAGGAAGGATGGCGGGTTAGTTCTTGCAGTCTGAACTCAGTGGCCTCCAGCTGAGATAGTTTCTCCCCGAGGGAAGCAACTTGTCCCTCGGCCATCTTTGCCTCCTCCATCCTCCGGACTTCCAGGCGCTCTACTTCTTGAAGCTCAGCCTCTGCCCTTGAAAGTTCGGCCTGTAGCTCTACTATCCGGGCCGTAAGGAAGCTTCGGCGCTGCAAAGAGGCATTAGCATCATTCCTCATCCTCGCTGTAGTCCCTTTCAAAGAGATGAGAGCTACTCGGCATTCAGCTCGCTCCAGTGTTATGGCCGCCAACTGGTCAGCTACCTCCCGGCCTAAGAATTCCCTTCTGTTTACATATTTAAGAAGCAAAATCACCCATGGAGTCCAGTCGTCCATGGGGCAACCAAAAGCCAACAGCGAGCGGGACAAGTGCTCTATCAAGCCCCTCAGCTGAACATAAGTCAAATCTCTGCTGGCCGTTATGGTGTGCTGAAGGGTCCCTAAGAACTGCCACACAAGGTCACTCGATGACTGGAGACCGAGCGGTGACGTCTCGGGTAGTTCAAACTCCACTCTACTGTCCACAGTGGCCCAGATATCATCGCTCGTCCCAGAAGATGACGACGGCATGATCTGCAGTGCACTTGTGTGGGGAACAACCGCGGTGACTGATATGGTAGCTGGAGTATCGATGACGGTGACTTCCCTGCCAACCCCTTGGGATAAAGCTGCAACAGGAACATCAAGAGCCAAGGACATCTGCTCCTCGCCTCCAACTCGACTGACCCCCATATGGCCAGTTTCAGCAATAAGAGCCAAGGCCCCAGTAGTCCCAGCTTCCTCTTCGACGATCTCTCCCGCCTCTACCTCGGAGGGGCCACCTTTCTCCGAAGCCGACCGTTGTGCGACTTCCAATGGCTGGGAGTCCTCGACTGCTACCAACTCGTCAGCCCTCACAAGTACTCCGAGTCCCGCTGGACCCGCTGCCGCTGCATAGTCCTTGGGATATCGCAGTGCAATAGGCCGTAAGATGGGTAGGAAAGTTGCGTGACCCGCGCCTAGAGCCGGGAGGGGTATCTGCACCGTTATGGTTGGCAGCACCACCTTAGTCTGCACCAGAAATATGTACATCAGAAAGCTAAAAAGAAGAGAAAGGAAGGGCATCAAGCGCCGACCACGGGAGGGTCCTCACCTCAGCCGGTACTAGGCTCAAATCTCCAAGGGCAACCTCTGCGGCCCCAGCCCCTTCGCTCACGAGTGAGCCTGACGGCCCAGGACCACTCCATGACAACCAGGGTGAGCTGAAAGTCAGGTGATCTCTTTCATAGGCCGAAGATGCCCCGGCATCCTCAGTCTCTGTGTCGACATGTGGGAACTCCTCATCACTGGAGCCGCCACCGTAATCGACCTGCTCAGAGGAAGAGGACTCCTCTACTCTTTCGGGACGCTCCACCATCGGAGCAGGAACCTCGCCAGGAGGAGCATCACCTGCAGCAGGGACTTCCTCCATGCACTCCACACCAGGAGTAATAATTGATGGGATCTCAGAGGCAAGCTCGCCCTGCCCCCGGGCAATCGCTTCCTCTGCACCCTCTGTGCCCGGGAGTAATTACGATTGCATATCAACTGAAATTTACGGCAAGAAATAGTCAAGCCGACTGAAGGCATGAAGACTCGCGGTGGCGTCACGATTAAACTATAAATTACCTTCCATTTCCTATCTGGGCATTGGAGAAGGTAGATCTCTCTCTACGGGAGCTGCAAGGATTTCCTCTGCCCCTTCCCTAGCCACGGCGCCTACCATCGCCTCCAGCCCGACGACCGCAGCGACTGTGTCGGCAACTGTCAGCATGGATTAGCCAAGGCAGCCAAAGTGAGCCAATGAATTCTGGAGAGATGAAGAGCCTACCTTCAGCTTCTGGCCTTTGCATGCGGGAAGCCTCGAACTCTTCGAAGGATACAGCCGGAGGAAGAACGGTTGCTGGTTCCTTTTCTACGGCCTTCCTTCGGCGTGCCCATGTCGCTCGGGTTACTGCCGCTTTGGCCTTCCCAACGGCCTCCCTCAACTGGGATCGGGTCCACTTTCTCGAATCACCAGGAGGCAGTGGCGTCGTGGTCGGGGCCGGCTCGGGAGCCTCGAAGTATGCTGGCTTCTGAGCTTTTATTATCAGCTCCCTAAAGTGCCGAGTCTCCTCCGAAGTTGGTCGGACTGCACATGCACGAAGGTGAGAATAATACACCACAATGAAGAAAAGAGGCTGGCCGAAGGGCCTGAATGAAGAAATAGAACATACTTGCTGGCCCCGTGTAGAAGGGGAAGAGAGGCTAATAATATAGCGAGGGCACTTTATCTCTCGAAGCTGCCTCGCGAATAAGCCAACATAAATCTCCTATCTTTTCACTCGGCTCGGCCAGCAGCGCCAGGTCCTCGTGGCCACGAGAAGACAGGTGATAATATAAGCTCAGGTGGTCCGGCCCCCATCTGTCGGCATATTTGAATGAGATATGAAGGGGCCGGTCCAGAATGGCTTCGCTGGGACCACCCACTGAAAGACCATGTGAGCGAAGGAGTGTAAATAGCCAGGGGGTGTTGTCATATAAAGCATCCCGCCTGTCTTCCCTACGGATGAAAATATGATAGGGGTACAACCTATCCACCTCGGGACGCCAATCGGCCACAACCGAGATGGGTTCCTCCACCGGCAGAGGGAGTTGCTGAAGGACCACCCTCTCGCTGCTCACCCGGCATAAACCCCGAAGTGTTTTCACATAGTCATCCTTGCTGATTGTGGGTAGCTTCGGGTCGACTTTGGTCCTGTGACTTTTCACGACCTTTCAGGCCTCTAGATAGGCCCTCACTTCCGTATTGGTCCAGGATTTCAGCTTCTTCAAATAGGAGGGCTCAATATCAAAGGCTGGCTCTGGCTGGGAGTCCAGAAATCTATGCTCTGCTATGGCCCAATACTCCCGCCGGGAGCTCCTGTAGAACCCCGTCCGCACGTCCCACTACTTGATATACTCAGAAGTGACGCGGGGGAAACTGGCAGGGGTTGGAACCCTAAAAGAAACATCCTCCCGGTAGTGGAAGAAGTCCCACCATATCCGGGCATCATCATTTGAAACTTGCCCGGCCCTGTGCCTGTTAGGCAACGCAAATTGTGAAGAAGAATGTGGAATGTGCTGGTCGTAGCCAAAGTTCCGGCTGAAGCGGAACGGATAATACGGCTCCAACCACAAAATGCCGCTCTTGCAGAATACAAGGACACTCGGCCTGATAGCCAGCGCCCAGTCAACCAACTCCGGCTCAAGAATGGGCCTGGTACACTTGGCCCTGGAAATTGGATGGATATACTCCTCGGTCTCAAAAAGCTTGCACTGCCTCGTCCTGTTCCCCAGCGGGCTAGAGTGGGCAGCTAATCTCCAAAAGTGAAGAACCCCGGGTGAATCTGTGGGAACCCGGGTCAACTTGTCCCGAATGGCAAAGAGCTGCTCCGCTAGCGAGGATGGCTCAGCACTCGCAAACTCTATCATCCGCGGAACAAGATGAACCGACTGTAACGCCTGAGGAGCCGCCTCCGGGAATAGGGTACACACCCAAGCATTGAAAAAGTGTAGCGGACCAACCGTCTGCAGATTCCTGGGGAGATGCGTCTTGTGCAGGTCTCCCAACATCTTGTAAATAAGACACAGGGCCACCGGGCAAAGGGACAACTTAGTACCCCAAGCCATGAGACAGGCAGGGTAAATGGCCTCTGCCCTAATCACGCTCTCGTCACCTTGTGGAAGAGTGAAAGAACAGATCCAGTAAACCAGGTACGTAGCACAGTGGGTGACTGTGTCAACACCAGTAGGGTTTGGGTCCTCCCTCTGCCCTCCTCTTGAAGACGATGATGATGCGGCCTGGTGTCGTACTCTCTTCTTCCGCTACAGAGCCATTGGCGCTATCAGGGGAAAGTCTTCATACTTCTTCTTCCCGCCAAAAAAATATTGGAGCCAGGTGCCCATCCGCACCCTCCGCTTCTCGCCCGACTTCGAGCTTCCCTCGTGTCGTGCGACGAGTGATAGAGGGTGCGGTACGCCTTCATCAGATAGTGGTAAGCGTGACCCGCCAGATATCGACCCTCACCGTCGGTCTGATCTTTCAACTAGTCGGGCCAGCAGACCTCCTCGTACGGTTCCCCATCAACAGGTAGACCGCTAAGCTGTGAGAGGCTCCATAAATCCAGAGAAGTCTCTCCTTTCGAGGTATAGAAAGTGTTGTACTCGGGGCAGAATACTTCGATCATGCCGCAGCATAAGCCTCGGGAGATGGGGTAGCGGTATCTTGAGGCGTATACGCTGTGATAGACACCAGCCCTGGTCAGGATGGGAGCGTAATGATGCAGCACATAATCTGTGAACTCCACTGCTCCAGGTCTGAATGCGTGAGCATCGGTGGCCCTCAGCTCGGCAAACCACCCCACGGATATCTGGTGCTTAAAACGGACCGCCAGGCTGTCCAGCAGAAAGGATTCTTCTCTGTACCCCCATCTCAACGGGGCAAGAAACAAGCCAAAGATCAGGTTTTCCCGGTCTACCCGGCCTGCGAAATCATTCCACCAAGCGGGCATAAATTCAGGGGCCCTGGTCAGCAGCCCATCTTCTGGAGCCAGATCTTGCATTCCAAGCACGACGCTCCATTTCCTCACTTCTCCGGGAAGATAAATTGGCCTTCCCCTCACCACACAGTCTGTTAGACTATCCCTCTCCACTAACAAGACCTGCTCGGCCTTGCGGACGAGGAACAGGTCTCTCTTCCCCTGAAGGTTGAAGCGTCGAAGGAGGGACATCATATGTTTGTCCTTGGGGTAATCCCGCCTGACAGCGCCTTCCTGGTCATAGTGAAAAGAATCACCTCCAAGGATGAGGAGACAGCAAGTGTGCACAGTATCGGCCTCCGAATCCGAGGACTCTGCAACTACAGCAAGTTGATCGTGCCCCCGGTCAAGGGAATGAACATTCTCCCACGTCACCACGGCGCGGGAGGCGGAAGAAGAAGAACCAGATGCCATGTTAGCTTCAAAGAAGTGCATCAAACAATAAACAAAGTCAGAAAATAGTTGATCCAAACAAATTTCTGACAAAATTTCGGCAGAGTCTCCCCAGCACGGGAGAAGGCCAAAGAAAAGCGGGAACACGACCACTAAAGGAACGGCCCCTAAAAGTAGCCACCGGCATTACACCGAGGCCAAATGGGACACCCGGGGGAATAGCTCCGAGGGAAAGCCCTACTAGGAGCCTCGCGGGGCCCAAAAGACGGGTTAAAAACCCAAATGAACAAGCGACCTACTCACCCGCTCAAAGGGGATGACCGCGGTCGCTGACCACTCGCCCAGCGCCGAAGTCGGAGAGGGGGAAAAAGCAGGAAGAGAGAGAAAGTTACTATGCAAATGAGGAAGAATGAAGTAAAAATCAAAGGGTAAATAATATATAGGGAGGCCTCCCCCTTTGGTTAATTCGGTGCGCTAAATAGCGAGCCGAATTAACACCCTTCAACAAAAAGGGGCGCCGGAATTGGCCACGCCGGATTAACGGCTAAATGACCGGGACCGCGCCGTATTAAAACACGCAAAGCTCAAGGGCGCGCCGGATTAGCATCTAAGGCCAAGGGCGCGCCGGATTAAACCCGCGCCGTATTAACATTAAAACGGCACCGGATTGACATCCGTACCGGATTAAGGGCCGTCCCAAGTTTCCGACAATTGAAGAGGAGATCATTCCGAGCGAAGTTCATCTGTCGGTCTTGCTGCACTCCTGCCTCGCTTGCAACACCCGCGTCTGGGGGGTATTTGTTGGCACTCAAAATATGATCATTGGTGACCAAGCCGCAAAGATGAATGATACGGCCCGCTGAAGCATAGAAGCCGATAAAGATAAACTTACTGAAGACTTCTCAAGCTGCCAGAGCCCCGAGTCACCTGGGACGAACATCGGGGACTTCACCTCAGGAAAAGTCGAGATGAATCCACAACCAACCGGCAGTGCGACCAAGCCTGCCTAATGATCCGTCATCGACTTCATCGTGCCGCTACCCTGCACCCGTCACCAATCAAGGACGACGGTCTACCCGATGGCTCGCCACCTGAATGAAGACTCTCCTGAGATGAAAAACTCCCTTGTCTCTTTAGAACAGAAGACCGGGGGCTTTGTCGGCGGAAGATCCCGGCTACCCAGCTACGAGTACGGCTTCTCGCCAAGTTGGGTCCATTAGTGGCCGAATGATCACCCGGCGTGGGCGGAACTATCCCGGGTGTCACCCCACCCTCCAAGAAGTGTTAAGTACAAGCTGGACCGAGCCAGCAACATGGGTTGTAGCGCGGAAAGCCGTATCAGTGAAAGACCCGCGTGCTCAAACAAAAGGCACTCAAGGTTCTAAGAAGGGCCATACATCGTCCTGAAAGCTTCGACGAAACTTCTTGTCAAAGGTTTCAAGGAACGGAGGCAAGATGAATGTTCACGGTGACTTCCGGAACCATCTCCGGACTCACCGGTTGACCCGCAACGTGCGGAGGATGTTAATACGGTGCGCCCTTATCCGGCGCGCCCCCTTAAATCGGCGCCCCTTTATCCCGGCGCGCTAAATATTGTGAATCCTTTTTCCGGCGCGCCATTTCTTGTGCCGGATCAAGTTTCGAGCCCGCTCCTATATATGGGGCTGCTCGACCAGAAAAGAAAAAGAGAGAGAAGGGGTTTTCTACGGGCAACTGCTGAAGAGAGGGGGAGAGCTTGAAAGCCATTCGAGTCCGGGAGAAAGGGGTTTTTCCTGGGGTAAGAAGTAGGGTTTTCGTTGAGCACTCTTCGCCGCCGCCTTCCTTCATCTACCTGGAGCCCTCCGGAGCCGGAGAAGATAGAAGAGCCCGACACTCTATTTTAGGATAGGTGGGTTATCTGTGTGTTTCCGACCGTCCTGCTATTTGTCTTTTTTAATAAAAATGTAAGCGAGAGGGGGGGGAGATGGCGATGATAGGAGCCAATCTCATCCCCCCCCTTCGCCATCTTATGATTTGGTCTTCTGTGAGCCTTACTGTAATTAGAGCACGGCGCCGGTGCCGAATCTGCAATATATGCCTTAGCCTTCCCCGTTGAGGGGATGACGGTGAATATATGGATGTGATGATGTGTTGAATGCTCGACGCCTCTCTCCCTCACATCCCCTCTTCTATTTTACTTGGTGTACATCGGTCTCCCTCGTGCGCGATTTCTGATTCTCGTTGCTTCGATTGCAAACGCGCCCTGGGCCGCCATGGGCTACAGAGACGACCCCTCCTTGGGTCTTTTATGTCGAGGTTGTGGCCGTGCTTCATCTGGTGATTTCTATATACTAGGTGGGCAGAGTCGTGCTTGTGCGCGTGTCTCTTCTCGCCTTGATACGAGGTCTTGCCATTCCCTCTCCCCTTCGCACTATTCTATTGCCCAGAGGAGTTGGAAGTCGCCTCAAGAGCGGTAAGACTTGTCTTGTGATCACGCACCCTAGGCGCTCGAGCATATGTATGTATAAGTACACCATCCTGTCTACATATTAGTTACATCTCTCCGTGATTGTCGCTTGCCTTCTCCTCTATGGATGGTAACCCAATCTCGCGGGCATTAACACCTCGACTTTATGGGTGGTGATTTTCCAATGTCGAATATCCTCATTCTTCTCGCAGCCATTGAGTCACTCACGTCTCGTCGATTTCACCTCAGTCATACGGGGAGGGGGATATCCCCCTTTGTTTCACGGAGCTGCTAATTGGTCGAGGGACTCTACCTCTCAATGGTAGATGCTCCCCAGAGGCCACAGAGCAGATAGTAATAGGGGCTTCAGCCCAATAATTCTAAACCCAATAATTTGGGATCCTGTGGTGACTAAGGGATGCGTGCTCCTAGCAGGCTAGTCCTCGAAGTTTCTCTCCTTAATGGTTTGTCCCTCTAAGGGATATAGTGCAAGCTGTAGGTGGACCACCCCTCGCAGGTTAGTCCTCGGGGTGTTGTTTCCGTCATCAACTACCTCATCCCTCTGTCTTCACCCACAGAGCCTTGGTGCCCCTCGCAGGCTTGTCCTCGGGATATCCTATTTGGTGGGGAATTGTCTGGCTGCTACCATGTGTGAGCGACGTCACGCGGTTTGAGAAACGAAAATGCGGAGCGCGCGGGCTCGTTTTATTTGCTGCAACACAGAAATAAGAGAAAAGGGAAGCGGCCACCACGGGAGATTGCTCCGGCGGGGCGAGCGGGACAAATGCAATATAGCAAGATATGGGGTTTAAACGGCCATAGCGGGAAGTGACTCGCCGTGGCCTCGGGGGGACGGGAATGGTGCAGAAATCAAATAGCAAGAATTGAAACGGCCATTGCGGGAAGTGACTCGCCGCGGCCTCGAGAGTATAGCAGATATAGCAGCAATTCAAGATATACAAGAGAAAGGATAGAATTCAAACGGCCATTGCGGGAAGTGACTCGCCGCGGCCTCGAGAATATGAGCAGATAAGAATATAACAGGATATAAAGAGAATATAAAGAACAGAAGTTTAAACGGCCATTGGGGAAGTGACTCGCCGCGACCTCGAGAATATGAGTAGATAAGAATATAACAGAATATAAGGAGAATATAAAGAATGAGAATTTAAACGGCCATTGGGGAAGTGACTCGCCGCGGCCTTGAGAATATGAACAGATAAGATTATAACAAAATATAAAGAGAATATAAGAACGGGAATTTGAACGGCCATTGGGGAAGTGACTCGCCGCGGCCTCGAGAATATGATGTGATCGCCAGGGGGCAACGACCCCAAAATAAGGAAATGATCGCGCCTACCTCACTAGCAGGATGTTGCGGGTTGCTTCTTCCTCTCCCTTCGGTCGGCCAATGGAGAGGGCTTTCCTTGGTTACCCTTGCAAAATAACAGACAGTAGGTAAACAGAATTAGAAAATGGCAGTGTAGTATCAATCCCTTCCGAAGAAAATAACGAAATCGTGACAGAACACACACCTGGTTGGTGTGGTTTTAAACCCCTCTCAGACTCGAGTAGGAGGAAAGTGTGATGATGAATGCAAGAAGCATATAAGAGAAGGCGCCCTTATGAAGGGAGATAGAGGATGTGAAATGATGAATGCAAAGAACTACAGAGAAGAAGGGGGAGAGAATTGGCTTATTGGATGTGCCGATGGCGAGATCCGACGGAGCTTCGGCAGCGTAGGGACGACGTGGAAGCGCGGTGGACGAAAATGACCTTCCTCTCGCGAGCGCGGGCACCCGAGAAGCCGGCAGAACCTCCCCCTACAAAGGACCCCACGGATTAGAAATGACTCCGACAGCCTATCGGACCTCTTAAAAGCTCCCTTCGGACTGAGGGGGGGGCCCTCTATTTATAGGGCTCCGGAGTATGGAGGCGTCCAGGACCCTGGACGCCTTCATCAGGGTAGAAATTATATTTTATTCTATTTTTATTTTTTATTTCGAATATTTTCAAGGAGGCGTCCAGGCAACTGGACGCCTCCATCAAAGCCCACCGAACCCCCGCCGAAAGCCGCACGCGGTTTTGGCACAACGCGTGGTTTTGGTCGGCGCCCGTGATTCATGAATGGGCGCGTCTAGTTGGTAGGACGTCTTCACAATTTAGAATTTTTCTCAAACGACAAGCCGACCGTCGGACGGGGGCCGCCCGTGGGCAAGTTGATAGAGGCGTCCAGGGGCCTGGACGCCTCCACGATTTGGATCCTTTCTCCAGCGACAAATGGGGGCTCCAGTGAGTCAAATGATGGAGGCGTCGAGGAAAGTGGACGCCTTTATGAGTTTTTGATTTTTTAATTATTGTACTTTTTTTTATTTTTTTATACCCATGGAGGCGTCGAGGCAAGTGGACGCCTCCATGATTTTTGATTTATTATTATTATTTTACTTTTTTTTATATTCATGGAGGCGTCCAGGCAGTTGGACGCCTCCATGATTTTTGATTTATTATTATTATTTTTATTATTTTGCTAATTTTTACACTTATGGAGGTGTCCAGGGGCCTGGACGCCTCCACGAAGACCCCCAGATTCCCCCGAAAGGGGCGTCGATAGCCGTCCGTCAGACATTTTCTTGGTTCCGGAAACTTCTGATGCATCCGATTGATGTCGATGCCGTCCGAATGCTGCATGATTTCCACAACGAGGCGGTTTCCAGATGCCGAAGGAGCGTTACGTTACCCGCCCAGAAGGTGAAAGAAGACTCAAGAATAGGAAGCACTCAAGCGATACAAAATGTGAAAGCCGCTGCAAGGCGTCGCGTGGTAATATGAGATTTTCTCAAGGGACGTCAGGAATTGCTGCCCCGCCTTGGCGTCTGCTTTGCAAGGGAGTGACACGTAATGGAATGGTATCGAAGTGGAGTGAAATGGAGTGGGAATGGACTGATAAGTTGATACCAAGGTGTGATGAGACACGCTTTTGACATTACTGTTTGGAATCTTTCCTGTAGTTTCAATGAGGCGACCTTGAAGAAGGTCTTTCAAATTTGACGATTGTTTGGATGGAGATCAAATAAGGGAGGGTGCGATGTGTGCTCAGGCACGAAAATAAAGAAGACCAACTTCTCGGTGTGGAAGTACCTGGGTCATAAACCTGCAGGTTTCACCTTTGGGGAGCGGTTACCAGCCAATGTGGAAGTGCTGCGGCCAAGGTGGGCCAAACAAGGTAAAAAGTAAAGGAATATATGAGGGTCTGTCCAAACAAGGGTCTCTTTTGGAAGAGCGCGTAGGGCCGTCTCAAGGAAACTCAGTATTTCATTCGGAGTGGAATATCTCATATTTGTAAGAATTGAAGCATAACGGCTTTCACAATCGAATCGCTTGAATGATCTTCCGCAATAAATTCAAATTCCTATATGAATGCATGCTGGGTTTTAAAAAAAATTAAAACAAACTAAAATAGAAAATAGCCAAGGATAATATTGTCGACTCGTTAAGAATGGGTCAGGATACTGATCCGGTGAGTTGATACTGGGCTGGGGCCCGTTTATCCACGCACCAACTCACTGAATGGAATCATCGTCCCCGTGCTACCGCAAGTTAACGGCCTATCCGCACAACCCAAATTCTTCCGGAATCATCACCGTTTTTGTTGAAGGGGAACTCAAATCCCAGATTCGTTCGGGTCGCAAGGTCCTTGACATGTTCTAATAGCGTAGATATCATATAGTATGATGCATGACACGGGGGGACCAAACACCGAAGGACGGTACACAAGATAGGACAAAGACATCCGTTAGTAAAACCTACATAGACCAACATAGATTAAATACATCAGAAAGCAGCAGAATTACAACAGAATCGCACCACAGTACAAGGAGATCTAGACAAAATCCTGACGACTGACCACTAGTGTGACATGTTCCGTCCTGTAGCGCCCTTCCCTTCCTATAAGTACCTCCCTTAGGCTAGTTCATCCAAATGCACCAAAGAGAGTTTTGAAAGCTCAATAGGAGAAGGAGAAGAGAATCTAGAGATTTCAGGATGGAAGGAGAGTCTTCCCGCGTTATGAAGAGGAGCAGGCCTAGCAGCGAGATCAGGCGACTCTCCGACCTCGAGGGTCATCTGAGAGGGACGATCCAGTCGCATATGGTAAGCTGATTCATTTCAAATTCTCTGCGTGAACCCTTTTTCACCTCTTTTCCTTTCTCTCATTCTTTCCAACCATATCCACTCTTCCCAGGCCCGAGGAAGTTTTCCAAACTTCCATGGCTTTCAAAGTTAACTTCCAACATCTCTATTGCCATGAGGGCCATACTCTCGAGGTGACATCTTCAGGGGCTCCTTATTCATGCCAAGCACTATGACAAGATTCGCATGGACTGGGTGGCTATGGGCGCACTAGTGGAGATCTGGCATCCCCAGACCCACACTTTCATCTTCCCGACCTTCGAGGTGACCATCCTCCTCGAGGAGGTGGAACTTCTGCTCGGATTGAAGAAATTCAAGAGTGACGGGAAGGTAAAGACTATGCGGATGCTGACAAGGGGGTCTTCCGAGAGTGTCCTTGGAAGCTTCATGCCGCCCGACGCAGCCAGAAAGGTCCGCACTCAAAAGGGAATTGATTTGCAAAGGCTCGCGGAATGGGTCATGGATGCCCTGAGAGGGTCACCAGATGATGACCACTTGGAAGGAATTATGAAAGGGTTCACCATGTGTCTGGCAGGTGCTCTCTTGTTTTCTTATACCGACAACATAGTGGAGGAGGACCAACTGAGTGCCATCCATGGGATTTGGAGTGGAAAGAGGGTGGGACCTACCGTCCTTGCCTACCTTTATAGTGGCCTTACTGCCTCGATCATGGGTAAGTCTCCTTTCGGTTGCGTACTTGTTCTGAATTGCCGGTTAGATTTGCACTTCAAATTTGACCACCGTGAGGTGATGCCGACTGCTTCGAAGCTCTTCCAACAAAGCCCCCTTTATCACATATGTCACGCCCTGACGCGGAATATCGGGACGTACAATTAGAAACTAGCTAGAAAGCAAATAAATATTCTAAACTAAACAATTACACAATGCTAAGGAAAGATACAACTCTATTGATCAAGATGATTCCAAATCATTACAATAACCAACACTGCTAATACACGATCAAACATGACTTCCAATCTGAATTCTAATACAATAACTAACTCCAAGAGTAACAAGTGCTAACACAACTCTAAGGAAATAACTAGAGGTAACTAACCATGCCAACTCGGCATTTACTACAAGTACACTCAAGAGATATCACTCCTGCCCTTCCCTATCGGTATGCGCATCGTCACCTGAATAGCCTGGAAAGGGGGGAAACAACAACTATGAGCTAACGCTCAATAGGAAAAAACATGCAAGTTTACGTAATTAACAGGTTAATTACATTTTCATATGCAATGCTAAGAAATGAAATAAATGACGATACAAATAAATAGCGAAATATAAAGATCTTGCAAGGTCAAGAAATATAATGATGACAAGAGATAACAAGATAACAGGTACAAGAATTTACAACAAGAGATAGTAATAAAGAATTGAGAATTGGCCAACAAGCAAGTATTTTAAACATCATTTCAAGCACGATCAAATAACAAGAGTAACAAGAGATTTTTCTGTTGGGGAGAATGTTGTGCTAAAGTTGGGCATGTGTGGAACGTGAGTGTTTCTATTGTTTTGATGATGTCCAACTATGACTCAACTAATGATTGGTTCTATTGTTTTGATGTGATTCCAACTATGACTCAACTATGACTCATTTCTAGTGTTTTGATGATGTATGTCTTTAGAGTCATTTTGCTATTCATTATGCTTTTGTTATGCATTTGATAAAATCTATTTGCATACAATTCAGGTCATTATATTGCCAATTCAACATATCAAGAATGGCTTACAACGCTTAACCAATTGGCCGCACAGAAATCAAGATAGATCCAAAGGCGCTAAGATCACTCAAGATGCAAAGTGGAAAGGAAGTGCAACAAATCACTCAAGACTCAAGATGCAAGTGCAAAAGATCACTCAAGATACAAAGTGGAAGCTCAGCAAGATAGAAGCTCAACAAGATAAGCTATATGTCAAAGGTGAAAGCTCGTTGAGCTAAGTCAAAAGAAATGGAGTGAAGATGTCAAGGTGAAAGCTAAGGAAGAAGAACTCTTGTCATGTGATAAACCATTGGATGGTGAATGACTGGAATGAAGTTGGCACGATGAAAGGAACGTGTCTAAGAAAGGAAGCAAGCTTCTACAAGGTCCGAGCATTCATCTAAGATGATCAAGGTTCAAACACTTGGTTTACATGTTCCAAATCCAAGGTCAATGCACAAAGAAGTATAGCCAAGAGAATCCAAAGCTAAAGACTGCGTTGATACGTTCAAGACTATCAAGGGAGATGCCACGGACATGAATGGGCTGTAAAAGAAGTCAAGCGGCGGAGTTAGATCAGCTAACGGACCAACCCGGGGTGAACCCGGTTCTGCCCAGCTGGCGGTCGACCGCCAGCACAGGGGCGGTCGACCGCCCCAGCCAGGGACCGCCCAGCTGTAGTTCTGGCAGCTGGCGGTCGACCGCTAGCTAGTGGCGGTCGACCGCTAGTCCCAGGGATCGCCCGTTTTCAAGTTTTACAGTAGCGGTCGACCGCCAGGAGCTGCAGGTCGACCGCCAGCCCCGAGCCAACCATGTTTGACCTCGAAATCAACCTCGTGGCCAGCCCCTTTCCATGGTTTTGTTTAATCAAACCTCACCTAACTTCCCATGATTTGTGGATCTGGTCTGGGGCTTGTTTATAGACCATTCAAAGTCTATAAAACCATTACAAGAGGGTTAGAAACCCTAGTTGATGGAGTTGATGAAGTGAATCAAGGGAGGCCATTTCGAGAGCACTGTAGCACCTCCGTGAACAGTGTTTCGAGCAGAACATCTTCATCCTTCCAAGAGATTCAAGCCTAGATCTGAAGCTATCTCAATCTCCAAGGAAGCAAGAAGCATTCAAGGCTCTCAAAGGTGATCAAAGCTGCATCCATAAATCGCTTCATCAACTCAAGAGGATCAAGAGAAGATCAAAGCTACATCCAATATCCTCTCCATCAACTCAAGGTGATTCAAGCTCATATCTCAATCCAGCATCCTCCAAGAAAGAGTAGAAGCAAGTAAGGCTAAGAGGGATGATCAAAGGAGGCTTCAAAGGGGTGTTCAAAGCAAGAGGAGTTCGAGTTACTGTTCACATGAACAGTACTCCGTGAAGAACATCTTCATCCAATCCAAGGTATTCAAGCTCATATCAAAGAGATCATCTTCCAAGATCTGTGAAGAAGGAAGTAAGGATCAAGGTAGCATCTATTCACTTCTGCATCCATTCAAAGAGATCAAAAGGAAGATCAAAAGAGGAGATTGGAAGAACAGTTACTGTTCACATGAACAGTACTCCGTGAAGAACAATCATCCATTCAAGGGTGATTACAAGAAGATTGATTTGCAAGAAGAAGAGATCCCTACTGCTGATCAACAAAGCATATCGATACAAGGGCCAATTCCTTCTTACTCAATCTCTTGTTTGAATTCCTTCACATCTGTTTTAATTTCAATATTATTAAACATTGAAGTTGTGATTCGTCCCTACCAGGTGGTTAGTAGGAAGGCAATTGGAGGGTGTTCCAATTTGCGGTTGACGTCCCTACCGGTGGTTAGTAGGAAGGCAATCGGGAGTTCTCCGATCTGCGGTGTAGCCGTCCCTGCCGGCTTTGTGTGTAGGAAGATAGAAAGAGAGTTTTCTCTGTTCTGTGGTTTGGGGCGTGTCCCCGGGTCAAGCTGTGAGTCAGCAAGGAAGCCTCACCGGGTTTTGGTGAGGGGTGGACGTAGGTTGCAGGGTTGCAACTGAACCACCTTGAAAATCCCTATGTTGTGGGTTGTTTATTGTGTGTGATTGATCTATATCTTCTAACCCCATTCGCAGGTTGTGTGCTTCCACACTTGGTTATATGGCTCACACACACATGCACTTTGAGTGATCAACATAGCATACACACACACACACGGTTGTTGCAAGGTATTGCATGTTCATCTATGTGTTATGCTTTGTAATTCACTTAAAGAAGTGTGGACGTTTCATAGCTTGTAATTCAAGTCTTTTTATTTGAGCCACTTTACTTAATTCCGCTGTGCATTGTGCCTAAGTGATTCATTCACTTTATAAGAGTGGTTTAAGCTTCCGCTAGCTAAGAGTTTTTAAATAGGCCAAAGTTTTTGATAGGATCTATTCAACCCCCCCCCTTCTAGATCCGTTTACACCTCACGGGACCCAACAAGTGGTATCAGAGCTAAGCTCTGTCATTCCCAGATCCAACGATCTGCAGGGAAAGATCCCGGTGTTTGTTATTTAAATAGATTCACATGCTACACTTGCTTCGATGGTTTCTCCGCCCATTTATGATGGTTCAGATTTTTCTACATGGGTAGGGAGAATGTTCATCTATGTTAGCTCCATAGATCCACAATTGTGGACTCTTATATATAATGGTCCTCATGAGCTGCCATCAAATTCAATTGATTGGTTAGCCGAACATGAGACCAAACACAATGATAATCATCTTGCATATAACTTAATTACATCTACAGTTGATCTAAGACTAACTCATCTTGTGTCTTCTTGCAGCACAGCCAAGCAAGTGTTGGACAAGTTGGTGAAAATCCATGAAGGAAAAGAACAAGAACAAGAATGCTTCATGGCCGACCGTGCAGAAGAGTCAAGCAAACCATCCTCATCAAGGGTAAATTCTGATTCCGAGGAATTCACTTTTGAAGAACTTATGGAATCCTATGATGAGTTGTTTACACAATACAAAAAGGCAATGTCAGAAAATAAAAAGTTGAAAAAGGATCTCAAGAAAAATAACCAACATGAAAGCTTGATTTGTAAAAAGTGTTCTGCGTTTGAAGAGCTCTCTTTTGATCTAGACACACATAGACAAAGCATTGCATGTCTAAGAGATGAAAATAAAAATCTTCATGATGAAATCACTAGGTTGGAAGAAATTGTAATAAAACTTCAAAACCAACCTAAGGCAATCTCTGATGATCTTGAATGGCAACAAAAATTGATTGATTCTCTAAAAGAAGAGAATAGAGAGTTGTTGGAAAAGAAAATTGAACATGAAGAAGTTGAAGAAGAATTGCATGAAAAACTGGCTGCACATGAAAAAGGCAAATTTGTTATTGAAGATCACTCTGAAACTTTGCATGCTTTAGAACAACAAAATCAAAATCTTAAAGCAGTAAATGCCATGCTCAATGAGCAATTGGCAGCATGCGAAGAGGGCCTTGTTGAATCTAAACAGCACATTTCCTCACTTGTAAATGAAATTCAAGGTTTGAATGATTTCCTGTCAATGTTTGCCCAAATCCAAGATTCTAGCTCACCGGAAGCCACCACTTCCTGTGGCCACCAACAAGGGCATATTGCTCGAAAGAAAAGTAAAACTCAGCATGCTCATCCAAACATGCACCATAACATGTCCAATGCTAAATACCATGCCTTCCACAAAATGAATGTCAATTGTTATTATTGTGGTAAACATGGTCACACTGTGCATGATTGTTTTATCTTGAGAAATGATGAGCTTAGAGCAGGAGATCAAGTGAAAGAGCAAGGAAAGAAACATGTCAACATTGGCAGAGGGCTTGCTCAACAGAATTCTGTACAAAACCACATGGAGAATCAGAAGTGTCGACATTCCTATCCAAACAGGTCGACACTCCCCATGGCCTTCAAAAGAAATGCTTCTCTTTGCTGCTCTCATTTTGATAAGTCTGGCCATACTATTCAAGAGTGCTGGCACTTGAAGGGAAAGCATCACCCTCATACCATGAAGGGTAAGAATCATGCTCGCCCACAAAAGTATAGTCCACATGCACATGCACATGAACATAAAAAGGATAATCAATCTTTTGTGCGTTGTTTCTACTGTGGTAAAAATGGGCATGAGATGTATGGTTGCCATACAATGAGGGAAGATGATTTGATTGTCTTGAAAAAGATGAGTCAAGATGTTAAACCTGTTGCTAACCCACAAGGACCCAAGCAAGCTTGGGTACCTAAAAATTCCAAATAAGAATTTTGGGTGCAGGATGCCTTGGAGCTGAACAAATGAATGGTCAGGTAAATAAAAGCTCAAGGCACATGTATGTACATAAACCTTTTAATTTCAATCATCTTGCATGTTTAGTCCTAACATGTAGATAGTGCATCATAAGTCTGCCAAATGTCATTAAATTCTGCAAATTGAATTGCTCTTTGAAATGCAAAACCCCCATGGTGTGAGATGAACTTTTGAGCTAGATAATTTGCTCACACCATACTTGATTTCAGCTATTTAACTCATGAAAAACTTGTTATGCTGATGAAGTTGATGTGATGATGAGTTGTTTGCTACCTGATATCAGCCACTTGCAATTCTTGGACTTTGGTTTTGATGATGCGTACCATGGCTGCATTTTCAACCCATTTTCATGTTAGCACTGCTCAAAGGGGGAGTCTATTGGCATCATCATCATCATATTGCATTCAGTTCAAAATCAATTGTGAATGATTTGTGTTTGCATCATCTTGTAATCACACATATCTTAATACACAATCATTTTGCAGCGTCTTCATTGCGTTGTGCATTCATATAACTCTTAGGATGCATAGTTCATTGCCAACCCTTGCATGTATTCAGGGGGAGTCAACATCAACCTAGCTTGAATCACTTTACATCATATCATTCATGCATGACCATGGTATATCAAATGTTGATGAATGGAAGGGCAGGTTATGCTTGCCTTGAAGCACTCAATATGCTTGAGGTTTCACCTCCGCCAAGTACCATGCGTCACTGTCGCATATAGACCATATAGCTAGGGGGAGTTGTCTTCTTGAGGCATTCGTGCATATGGTTCATATTCATTATGTTGCATTTCATAAGTGTAAAATCTTGCATTATGTTGGTTCATGCATTTCATGTTTGATCAGGTCAACCCCTGCATGGTTCAAGTAAACCTCTCCTTGATATTTGTCATTCTATTTGACTGCCTACACAACCCCTTGAGTGCATTCATTGCATATCCTTAGGGGGAGTTTGGTTGATTCTCTTAACCTTTTGCAATCTGCATTTCTTGGCTTACAGTCTGGATATGAGATCATGGGACTGACGAACATATGGTGTAAGAGCCTTCTATTATATGCACTGATGATTGTCCATCAAATAACAATGGTTCATCTTTAATGATTTCTTTGAAATTCCGATAAATACGTTTTTGAAATCATCTATGTCACGTAGTCATTAATAGACTTTAACTAGAGGTTGTATGTTGTGATTTGAATGATCTTTCTGAAATCTGAAAATTCAAATGTCATAGTCAAGTTGGTTGAGTTGCTACAGTCTCGTATTGTTTTTAAACAACTTGACATAGTGGAATTCATAAAGGAAAAATTTTAGACAAAGCAATGACATTAGGTCACCGAGAAACATGTCTTCTCATCAAGGAAATGAGGATAGATATGTCATGAAGTACCTTTGTTATCTTTGTTATCTATAGCTTAGACTCAAGGTAGAGCAATGGCTAAATTGCTGAGAAATATATCTCCTCATTAAAGATATGAGATCAGATATGTCATGAGGTGATTTCAGCTATCTCTGTTCACTATGAAGCATAACAGTCAGTTTTACCGAATACCTAGGAATACGGGCGTCTAAACAACGTGTATTCTTACAGCTAGGAGGTATGACTTAGACTCGATTGCTCGTAAAATATGAGTCTAATGATATGACTTTCATTGCAGAAGATTATGGAAAATATGTTGAATCAAAGCATTCCGTATATTTGTCATGGTTGTTTAACCTTAATACAAGTTGTGCTTTTCCCTATGACGATTATGAATATGGCTGTGTAAGATAATGGAGGATTACCATTGCTAGAGCATGCACTTTTGGTTCACTTCTATTAAACCATGGATATAGCTGGTTTTCAAATTCTCTTGTTAATTCAGAATTCATTAGCTTTGAACCATACATATTCATCACGACATGTTTCTAGTTGCTTATAATGGTTTGCTCTATACTCCTCTTTCTCTCAGCTTCCTACATAATTTGTTCATTCATTTAGATAGGAGGAGAAAGGTTGCATTCATTTCTATAGGGGGAGAAGGCTTGATGGCTTGGTAGTCATTCATTCTGATAGGGGGAGAATGTTTCTTGTATGTGTTTGCATATGTGATTTGGTGAGCGTCATATAGGGGGAGAAGATCATGCCATCTTGTGAGCATTTCATTGTCAAAGGGGTAGCATGTTTTCATGATTCATGTCATAGCATAATATGTTCATCTGTCATTGCATAGCATGTGTAAAGCATGTTTTCATGAGTCATTGTAAAGTATGTGTTGAAACTTCAAAATTCATTGCCATTGCATAGCATGGTTTCATTCATTTTAGAGCATATCACACATTGCACTCTTTGCATTCACATGCTCTACTTCATCTATGCATATCTGTGTTCACTCATGCATACATAATTGGGAAAAATCACTTTGTGCTCATGCATACATGTGGCTTGCATCTTGCCTTCCCATGCATTGCATAGAAAAACCGTGAAAACCATAAAAAGCTAAAATCTTGAAAACCTCTAAAAATTGAAAAATCTGAAATCAAAATTGCTTTCTGGCTGTCTTATCTATCTCTTATGTTGGACCATGTTGGCATACTTCATCTCATTCATTGGTCTCACAAATGCAAAAGGGGAAAAGATTTGATTCTTTCTTGCTGATCCCTTCTTGCTGATGGCAAAGGGGGAGAATATTTGATGAGCCATTTCAAAGATTTTGGTATTCTTGGTGTGGAGTCGATTTGGTTGAGCCATATGAATGTTTTTAATGAGCCATAGTGCTCTTCAATGTTCTTGAATCTTTTTATGACTCATAGTTGCCATCATCAAAAAGGGGGAGAATGTTGGGGAGAATGTTGTGCTAAAGTTGGGCATGTGTGGAACGTGAGTGTTTCTATTGTTTTGATGATGTCCAACTATGACTCAACTAATGATTGGTTCTATTGTTTTGATGTGATTCCAACTATGACTCAACTATGACTCATTTCTAGTGTTTTGATGATGTATGTCTTTAGAGTCATTTTGCTATTCATTATGCTTTTGCTATGCATTTGATAAAATCCATTTGCATACAATTCAGGTCATTATATTGCCAATTCAACATATCAAGAATGGCTTACAACGCTTAACCAATTGGCCGCACAGAAATCAAGATAGATCCAAAGGCACCAAGATCACTCAAGATGCAAAGTGGAAAGGAAGTGCAACAAATCACTCAAGACTCAAGATGCAAGTGCAAAAGATCACTCAAGATACAAAGTGGAAGCTCAGCAAGATAGAAGCTCAACAAGATAAGCTATATGTCAAAGGTGAAAGCTCGTTGAGCTAAGTCAAAAGAAATGGAGTGAAGATGTCAAGGTGAAAGCTAAGGAAGAAGAACTCTTGTCATGTGATAAACCATTGGATGGTGAATGACTGGAATGAAGTTGGCACGATGAAAGGAACGCGTCTAAGAAAGGAAGCAAGCTTCTACAAGGTCCGAGCATTCATCCAAGATGATCAAGGTTCAAACACTTGGTTTACATGTTCCAAATCCAAGGTCAATGCACAAAGAAGTATAGCCAAGAGAATCCAAAGCTAAAGACTGCGTTGATACGTTCAAGACTATCAAGGGAGATGCCACGGACATGAATGGGCTGCAAAAGAAGTCAAGCGGCGGAGTTAGATCGGCTAACGGACCAACCCGGGGTGAACCCGGTTCTGCCCAGCTGGCGGTCGACCGCCAGCACAGGGGCGGTCGACCGCCCCAGCCAGGGACCGCCCAGCTGCAGTTCTGGCAGCTGGCGGTCGACCGCTAGCCAGTGGCGGTCGACCGCTAGTCCCAGGGATCGCCTGTTTTCAAGTTTTACAGTAGCGGTCGACCGCCAGGAGCTGCAGGTCGACCGCCAGCCCCGAGCCAACCATGTTTGACCTCAAAATCAACCTCATGGCCAGCCCCTTTCCATGGTTTTGTTTAATCAAACCTCACCTAACTTCCCATGATTTGTGGATCTGGTCTGGGGCTTGTTTATACACCATTCAAAGTCTATAAAACCATTACAAGAGGGTTAGAAACCCTAGTTGATGGAGTTGATGAAGTGAATCAAGGGAGGCCATTTCGAGAGCACTGTAGCACCTCCGTGAACAGTGTTTCGAGCAGAACATCTTCATCCTTCCAAGAGATTCAAGCCTAGATCTGAAGCTATCTCAATCTCCAAGGAAGCAAGAAGCATTCAAGGCTCTCAAAGGTGATCAAAGCTGCATCCATAAATCGCTTCATCAACTCAAGAGGATCAAGAGAAGATCAAAGCTACATCCAATATCCTCTCCATCAACTCAAGGTGATTCAAGCTCATATCTCAATCCAGCATCCTCCAAGAAAGAGTAGAAGCAAGTAAGGCTAAGAGGGAAGATCAAAGGAGGCTTCAAAGGGGTGTTCAAAGCAAGAGGAGTTCGAGTTACTGTTCACGTGAACAGTACTCCGTGAAGAACATCTTCATCCAATCCAAGGTATTCAAGCTCATATCAAAGAGATCATCTTCCAAGATCTGTGAAGAAGGAAGCAAGGATCAAGGTAACATCTATTCACTTCTGCATCCATTCAAAGAGATCAAAAGGAAGATCAAAAGAGGAGATTGGAAGAACAGTTACTGTTCACATGAACAGTACTCCGTGAAGAACAATCATCCATTCAAGGGTGATTACAAGAAGATTGATTTGCAAGAAGAAGAGATCCCTGCTGCTGATCAACAAAGCATATCGATACAAGGGCCAATTCCTTTTTACTCAATCTCTTGTTTGAATTCCTTCACATCTGTTTTAATTTCAATATTATTAAACATTGAAGTTGTGATTCGTCCCTACCAGGTGGTTAGTAGGAAGGCAATTGGAGGGTGTTCCAATTTGCGGTTGACGTCCCTACCGGTGGTTAGTAGGAAGGCAATCGGGAGTTCTCCGATCTGCGATGTAGCCGTCCCTGCCGGCTTTGTGTGTAGGAAGACAGAAAGAGAGTTTTCTCTGTTCTGTGGTTTGGGGCGTGTCCCCGGGTCAAGCTGTGAGTCAGCAAGGAAGCCTCACCGGGTTTTGGTGAGGGGTGGACGTAGGTTGCAGGGTTGCAACTGAATCACCTTAAAAATCCCTATGTTGTGGGTTGTTTATTGTGTGTGATTGATCTATATCTTCTAACCTCATTCGCAGGTTGTGTGCTTCCACACTTGGTTATATTGCTCACACACATATGCACTTTGAGTGATCAACATAGCATACACACACACACACGATTGTTGCAAGCTATTGCATGTTCATCTATGTGTTATGCTTTGTAATTCACTTAAAGAAGTGTGGACGTTTCATAGCTTGTAATTCAAGTCTTTTTATTTGAGCCACTTTACTTAATTCCGCTGTGCATTGTGCCTAAGTGATTCATTCACTTTATAAGAGTGGTTTAAGCTTCCGCTAGCTAAGAGTTTTTAAATAGGCCAAAGTTTTTGATAGGATCTACTCAACCCCCCCCCCCCTTCTAGATCCGTTTACACCTCACGGGACCCAACATTTTCATGTCATAGACGTAACAAGCTAGTCAAGTACTCGGTGCAATGCCTCACCATGTCATTAACATCCCATGGGCTCAATAACTTTCGGGCGCTCTCCCCAGGACCAGACCGGGCCCTTACGGTGCGTTGGCATCGATTTATTGGATACAAGATCCCATGATTGTCTAGACATTCAGTCAAGTTATATGGCCAATTTAATCAGAGGAATTATTGCCACAAGTATGAGATTTAAGGACTAACTTGTCCTTGGATTCACTAAAACAAAAACTCGGTTATACGGTCACTTTCGGCCGCATTACAAGAATTGGACCAACACTTGGTCCACGGGGTCAAGAAAGAACGGCTGACAGTGTACCATTCAAGTGTGTAAGCAATCAATTCTACTGGAGTAATAATCACTAAAATAGCAACTTAACAATCAATTTAATCCTAATTACCAAGTTAATATATCAAAGATTATCTATTATCATTTGCATTTAGCCAATTGCCAAAAAGCGGATTCAAGATGATGAGATAAGGAACAAGCTCGTACAGGAATGAAATAGCATGCATTAACAGAAATCTAGTTACACAATTAACCACTAATTATGTGGGTTTCTATTTAACCATTGTATACGTTGAAATGAAGATGATAAACGGCATGTTTTTACACTATGTTTGCATGTAGGGACCAATGTTAATTGAAATCAAAGGGGTACATGAATAGGTCATTAGATCCTCAAAAATATATATTTCAATCGGGCTAAGTTGAATGGGTCGATCCCCTAATGATCCGGATCGATCCTCTGGTCAAAAACATCTTTTACCGGGTCTTACAGCACGTGGGTCGACCCCTGGAAATTTCCAGGCATGGGTCGACCCATTGGGTCAACCCCTGGAGGTTCCAGGGAGCTGCCCTGGCATGGGTCGACCCCATGGGTCGACCCATGCAAAGCAGAAATGTTCTGCTTGCTGGGTGGTATGGGTCGACCCATGGGGTCGACCCTTGGGTTTCCAGACAAGAACGGGCTTCCGGAAATCATGAAAAACTCCACGATTTGGGGTCTAAATGGGTTGGGATCTTAACCACATGGTCTAGGGTTCTTAATAGACATACTAGGGTCATAAAACAAGAGTTTTGAATCACGAATCTCAACAGAAATCAAATGAATTACAACCTATTCTATGATGAACACATGAAGACCTAGTTCTTGACATGCTTCTACTAAATCGTATGGTTCTCTCAATATATACAACAAAATTTGGGGATTCTTATATCAAAAGAAAGTTAACTTAATGCTGATTCTAACCATGTATGATATGCCATATGTGGATCTAGATATCCAACTCAAAAACAGCCCGAAAATCATGCTTCTACTTGAAGAACATACCACAAATCAAGCCTAAACATGCTCTTACTTCGATCCAAAATTCTCTAAACATTCTCAATGCAATTTGGGGATTTCTACATCAAATGAAAGCTAACACGATGCTGATTACATTCATGTATATTAATTAAAGTTTGGATGTTAGATCATACCTCAATCAAAGAGCAATCGAAGAGAGAACTTAAAGCCCTAGACTGAAGAACGAATTGGACAGCACCTTAGAAAACCCGCGATATCTCCTTGGATACCTAATGAAAATTGGGGCTTTTACCACCATTGGAAAGATCTCATCGAGAGGAACAATTTGATATATTTATAAGCTGATTTTGGTTAAGGAAACCTACCTCATTTGAAGGATCAAAGAGGAGAGGAAGGAGGAGGACGGCAGCCGACCCACCTCCACTAAACGACCAAGAACTTCCTAGATCTGAATCCAATGTGAACACCACAGCCAGCAAATGAAAGTAGACTCGTAGAGCTTCATTTTGATTACTCATAGAGCTTCTGGAGACTTCGGGGCTGGGAGGAATCGACCACGCAAGTTAGGTGTTGGAAAACGGCGCCGCCAAGGTTGACCACTCCAAAACTCGGCCGCCACCATGTGTTAGGGTTAGGTTTATGTTCGATTGATAGAGGGCTATTGATCCTTAGATCGTGGCCTTTCATTTGCCACAGAAATGAGCTCATTTAGTTGAGTATTAAGCTCTAATTTGGTATTTTAAGATGAGGTTTACTATTGCGTTCACTATTGGGTAGGTAAGTGTGGAAATCGGACGTAATCCACTGATTAGGCCTAGTTAATGATTTTATTAGGCTTAGTCGAAGAAGATAAAATTGTTAAATGAAATGGATTACATAATAATATGATTTTTATGGATTTTTATAAAATAGTTGAAAAGTGACTTATACTATTTATTAAAGAATTAATCTAATTAATTATGAATAAATTCTCATTAATTCAAATAATTCCAAATAAATTCAAATAATTCTAATTAAATTTCCAAAATAATTTGGGGTATTACACCCTCCCCCACTTAAAGAATTTGGTCCTCCAAATTCACTACACTAAATACGGAGGATAGGGAAAGAGATTGCTCACCTAGAACAAGTCGGGATACCACTTCCGCATAGTATCTTCAGATTCCCAAGTAGCTTCTTCGGTTCCACGCCGACTCCACTGAATCTTGAGCATCGATATAGACCGATTCTGGAGTTGCTGCTATTTCCGGTCTAGAATCTTGATAGGTCTTTCTTCATAGGTCAAATCTTCCTTTAACTCAAAATCCACATGCTGAATGATATGAGTGGGATCGTACACATATTTCCGTAACATAGACACATGGAAAACATTGTGTACGCCAGACAACTGCGGTGGTAATGCCAGTCTGTAAGCAACTTCTCCCACTCTATCTAGGATCTTGAATGGACCAATATACCTCGGACTTAGCTTGCCATGAATGCCAAATCTTCGAATCCCTCTCGAAGGAGAGACCTTCAGAAATACATGCTCGCCAACTTGAAATTCTAATGCTCTTCTCCTTGTGTCGGCATAACTCTTCTGTCTTGATTGGGCTACTTGTAACCGGTCTCGGATAACACGGATGTTCTATGACGATTCTGAAATAAGATCCGGTCCAAGCCATTGCTTCTCACCTATCTCATCCTAACATAACGGGGAACGACAGCTTAGCCCGTACAATGCTTCATAAGGAGCCATCTGGATGCTGGATTGATAACTGTTGTTGTAGGCGAATTCAATCAAAGCCAAATGATCACTCCAACTGCCTCCGAAATCAATCATGCATGCTCTAAGCATATCTTCCACTATCTGGTTGGTTCTTTCAGTCTGTCCATCGGTCTATGGATGAAAAGCAGTACTGAAATTCAGGCGAGTACCAAGAGACTCTTGCAGTCCCTTCCAGAAATGTGAATTAAATCTGGGGTCTCGATCAGACACAATACTGACTTGTATGCCATGGAGCCTTACCACTTCCTTCAAATACAAAGCAGCCAATACATCAACTGTCCACTTGGACTTAATGGGTAAGAAATGAGCTGACTTTGTCAATCAGTCAACAATCACCCATATTGCATCAAATTCACCACGAGTCCTAGGTAGACCCATAATGAAATCCTTGCCAATGCTTTCCCACTTCCATTGGGGTATGTCAAGTGGTTTCAGCTTTCCTGCCGGTCTGAAATGTTCAGCCTTAACTTTCTGACAAACCAAGCATCTACTCACGAAGTCTGCAACTTCTCTTTTCATGTTCGGCCACCAAAATAATCTCTTCAAATCCTTGAACATTTTAGTGCCTCCAGAATGAATGGTATATCTGGATCTATGTGCTTCCTCCAGAATCTTGTTCTTTATTCCAGCTTCATCAGGTACACAAGTTCTACCCCGGAATAATAATCTTCCATCGTCAGCCATCATGAAGTCAGGTCTGCTGCTCAAGCTTCCCTTGATCTCTACCAACTCGGGATCATTATCTTGCAAGGACTTAATTTCCATCAATAATTCAGGCTTAAGTTTAATATGTGCAATCATAACCCGATCATTATCAACATTCAGATCCAGACTAGCTAATTGTCCCAATAGCTTCCACTCTTGTAACATGAGACTGGACAATCAAGCCACAGGCTTCCTGCTTAATGCATCTGCCACAACATTGCCCTTGCCAGGATGATACTCGATCAAGAAGTTGAAGTCTTTCAAATACTCCAACCATCTTCGTTGCCTCATGTTGAGTTCCTTCTGAGAGAACAAATATTTCAGACTCTTATGATCTGAAAATACTGTGAATGTTTCTCCATACAAGTAGTGCCTCCATATCTTCAAGGCAAAAACGACTGTTGCCAGTTCCAAATCGTGAAGAGGATAATTCTCTTCATGCTTCCTCAACTGCCTAGAAGAATAGGCAATCACCTTCCCATGCTGCATGAGTACACAACCTAAACCAATACCTGAAGCATCAGTGTATACCACAAAACCTCCCTCACTAGAAGGTAAAGCCAATATAGGTGCAGTAGTCAAACACTCCTTCAAAGTCTGAAAGCTTTGTTGACAATCATCTGACCAATCAAACTTGTTCTCCTTGCGGGTTAATCTTGTCATAGGTACCGCAATCTTGGAGAAATCTTGGATAAATCTTCTGTAGTAGCCTGTCAGGCCTAGGAAACTTCTAACTTCGGCCACACTGGTAGGCTGATCCCAATTCTTCACTGCCTTTACCTTCGAAGGATCAACAGAAATACCGTCCTTCGTGATGATATGTCCTAGAAAGGACACCTCTTGCAGCCAGAATTCACACTTACTGAACTTGGCATATAGCTGATGATCTCTCAACAGTTGTAATGCCATCCTCAGATGTTCAGCATGCTCTTCCTCATTCTTGGAATAAATCAAGATGTCATCAATGAATACCACAACCCATTGATCAAGATAGGGCCGAAATACATTGTTCATCAACTACATAAAAGCTGTTGGTGCATTCGTTAGACCAAAAGGCATAACGACAAATTCAAAATGACCATACCTGCTGCGGAAAGCCGTTTTATAGATATCCTCTTCCTTAATCCGCAACTGATGATATTCAGATCGAAGATCAATCTTAGAGAAATACTGATCTCCCGCTATCTGGTCAAATAGTTTGTCAATCCTTGGCAATGGATATTTGTTCTTGACAGTCTGCTGGTTCAATTGCCGATAATCGATGCACAACCTCATCAAACCATCTTTCTTCCTGACGAATAATACAGGGGATCCCCAAGGAGAAGTATTAGGGCGAATGAAACCCTTCTCTAGCAATTCCATCAACTGTTGCTTTAATTCCCTCAGTTCCGCAGGAGACATACGATAAGGAGCCTTGGAAATAGGAGATGTGCCAGGAAAGAGAAGATAACTTCCCGCTCAGGCGGAAGTCCTGGTAGTTCCTCTGGAAAGACATTAGGAACATCTCGGACAACAGAAATGTCCTTAATCTCAATCTGCTGTTCAGGGGTTGCACAGACAAAGGCCAGAAAAGCCTCACATCCTCGTCTCATCAGCTTATTAGCTCGAAGAGCCGAGATAAGGGATACGGAGTTATGGTGCTTAACTCCACAAAAGAAAGTCTCGGGTGTCTAGTAAAAGACACGGAGCTAGAACTACAGTGAACATTAGCCTCATATCAAGCCAAGCAATCCGCTCCTAGGATTACATCATAATCCTTCATGTCCATGCAAATCAAATCAGCTGGAAAGTTCTGTTCACCAATCATAACCGTACTAGAAGGATAGAAATACTGGATTGCTGATCTAGTACCAATAGGTGTTGATATTTCTAACGGAGAATTCATCAAAACATGTTCCATAGCTAAAGACTTAGCAAATCTCTGAGAAATAAAGGAATGTGTGGCACCAGTATCAAAAAGAACAAATGCTGGCTTGTCGAGTATAATAAGTGTACCTTCGACGAGTCCACCATCCTCGGTAGTTCCTGCTTCATCTGCATGCAAAGCTTGGAGCTTGCCTTGCGGTTTCTTGATGCCTTGAGGTTTTACCGGTGTAGCTTGCTCCGATATAAGAGGACAGTTAGGGATATGGTGCTCTTTGCTTCCACAACGCAAACAGGCGCCTAACTTGCGCCAGCACTCCTTCATCTTGTGACCCGGACGGTCATAATAGTTGCACACGCCCTTGAATGGAACAACAGGGCCAGGCTTCTTATCTTCCTACCTCGGCATCTTGCCCTTCCACGATCCAGATCCAGTCCATAAACCAGGCCCACTAATAGGCCTCTTCTTGCTATACCCGGGTTTGACATTCCTGGAACCCGTAGGTAGTTCCTTCTTTGCACCTTTTCCACGGATTCTCTCCATCATCTCAAGCGTATATTCTAGAACTTGAGCTTTCCTCACCATTTCGGAATAAGTGGAGATTTCCATCGGTGCCAATTGATTGATATAATGTAGCTTCAGCCCATTGAGAAAACGCTTCGCCTTCATCTTCTCGGTGGAAATAAGGTGTGTAGTGTTAGTATGCTTGGCCCGGATACAGAGGGGGGTGAATGTATCCTTCTATAGTATATGGCCAAATTAAAAACTAGGATGCTAGAGAAAGACACAGGATAGAACTAATTCATTTCAACTCAAATACAAACTCATGGGCGTGACTATCCAAGCATCTAGCGGAAGCAATCAATCAATCAAGCCACTGCACAAGAGATTTTGGGTGGTTCGGTCCACAGACCTACATCCACCCCTCACTCCCAACCGGAGTGAGGCTTCCACTAGCTCAAGCTAGAACGCAGACTTAGTCTGCAAACAGTTGCTGCCACACAGCTTGACCAGGGGAACAGCCTCCCCTCTTCCTCCCAACCGGAGGGTAACCCACAAGTGACAACCTGTCACTTGCAACCTGGAGATCAGATCTCCCTTCTCCTGAACCAACAGGAGGAACCCGATCCCCAACAGGGCAATCGGAAGAACAAAGATGATCAGAAAATAAAGGAAAAATAATAAAGAAAAATAACACAGCAATCAGAAAGCTGTAAAAGATGAAATGCACAATGTGGCTCTCAATGGAGCTGACTGGCCTGGATCTGATCCACGGTCCAGTGAAGACAGATCTTCAAGCAGCTTCTTCCTTCTTCTCCACGAGCTCTCTCGCTCACTCTCTTTCTCTCTTTCTTTCTTTTCTGCTCTCCAAATCTCTCACTCTCTATCTCTCTTTCTTTCTCTTCTACTCTCCTAATCTCTCACTCACTGCTCTCTCTTCATGGCATCTCTCTTCTATCTCTTCTTCCTCTCTTTTTCTCTTTTTCTGGATCGAAGGGCTTTCTGCTCTTCAAGCTTCTGCTTCGATCGGTCTTCTTTAGTGGAAGAAGACTAGTATATATAGTAGCAACAGCAACACACTGGCGCGTGTGGCTTCCACGTTTCCAGCCCTAGAAATTCGGACCACGTGACAGCTTCCTGGTTCACGAGCCAGGCACCTCGGATCACGTGCCCTACAATTCAAGGACATTCGTTCAGTAAAACTCAAGACTGCTGCGTTAACTCTATCAGCCCATGGCGTTGACGCATCGATGATCTAGTGATCAAGTCTTTAGCAGATGGGCGTGCTGCGTCGACGCCGCTCCACTGCTGCGTTGACGCATCGGTGTGTACTAGCAGCTAAAAAGGTGTCGTTCCATCAACCTGCTGCGTCGCCCCAACGAGCTGCAGCGTCGACGCTGCCAAGGTACTCCAGAGGTTGAAAGGAGTTACTTGAACTACTGCGTCCACGCTGCCAGTGGGTGGCATTGACGCATCTGAGTAACCCAGTAACCCATTGGTTCTCTTTTTGTAACTGCTGCGTCGACGCTACTTGCTCAATGCGTTGACGCACCAGAATAATCCAGGAGCTTTTTTCTTGATTTGCTGTGTCCACGTGTCAGCCTCTCAGCCAGCTTCAGCACACGTGTCATAATCCTGTCTGCCCTTCTAGCCTCGAATCACGTGCCCTCCATAAGCTTCACGATCAGAACACCTGTCAGACAGAGTATCGGATAAGTCATCAGTTTAAGTGAAGAACTCTGTGTAGACTTGTAAAGACGATCATGCTGTATAGACTAAGTGTGTACAGTGTGAGGGAGTGTATAGACTTAGTTAGAGGGAGCCCGATGTACAGACTTGCCTATGCGAAGCCACTGTACAGACATTGAAAACGTGAAGCCAAAGTGTAGACTTCACGCTGTACAGACTTGAGGTGAAAACAAATGTATGGACTTTGACGGAGTGAGACAATGTTCAGACTTTGAAGATACACTGTGGATGTACAACCTTGGAAGATCATGGAGTGTATAGTCTTGAAAGTTTGAGGGTGATGTACAGACTTTGATGCCCAAAGGCGATGAATAGTGAATCAGTGTATAGACTTCAAAGTTCACTGAAGGATGTTCAGACTTCGTTCCACCGACCAGAGTATTGACTTTGCAAGCGTGAGATGCTGAATGAGATGGTGGCTGAGACGAACGCTGTATAGACTTTGAAATCTGAATCGACAGAGCAGGCTGTACAGACTTTGAGAGTCTTGAAGGATGTATAGACTTTGAGGGCTTTGACGGCCAATGTACAAACTTGTTCGAATGTCTAGACTTTGCATGAACAGTCGATGTGTAGGCTTGAAGAACTGAAGCCCACGTTGTATAGACATGACCTAACAGTCCAGTGTATAGACTTGAATAGCTGAAAGCTACAGTGAGAGAGTGTATACACTTGACCAGATCAAGGGCAATTCGAGTGTACAGACCTCATGCCATGAGACGCTGAGAGAGACAGTCCAATGTACAGACTTATGAAGACTGATGCATGAACAGTAATGCATATACTTAGGAGCATAGAGACCAATGTATAGACATCAACTATCAAGACGCTAAGGAAGACGGACAATGTACAGACTTCTGTAACAGTCTGATGTACAGACTTCATGAAGCTAGACCAGCGGCTGTACAGACTTTGAAGGAGGACAAATGTATGGACTTGGTGACGTGAAAGCGATGTACACACTTATAGCGTTGACGCTAATGTCTTGAGAAAGCTCACAGCGTTGACCCTGCATGAGACGTAGGCTGTATAGACTTAGCATGTGAAGACTGATGTGCATACTTGCTGAGTTGATGTGCAGCCCAATGAGTTGACGCTGCAACGTATATTCTTGATGATCAACTGATGATGTATAGACTTCATCAAATGAAGAAACTGAACTGAAGCGTCGACGCATCAGCTCAAGGAGTTGACGCACTACTGTATGGACAGATACAAAAATGACCAAGGGGTCGACGCATCGGCACACTGAGTTGACGCACTGCAGTGACAACTGTGCAGACAGAGTGTAGCAATGAATGCTTTATGCATCAGTTAACATGACTGAACATCAAAATATATTAAACTAAACTGAGCAGCACGATGACTGAACATTTGATTAACTCACATCAACAACCAATCATCAAAATCAAATCAATCATCAAAACAGAACATCAATGCATGGTGACTCACAGTGTATGACTCACATCAAAACCAATCATCAAAACCACAGAGGCACAACAATCTCCCCCTTTTTGATGATGGCAACTCTACACAGTGAGTCAATCTGATACTGATGACTCAAACTATTCTCCCCCTTTGACTTCATCAAAAAGAAAATAGTTTGAGAAATTATAGCATGTATAAGAATTCAGACAATTTCTCCCCCTTTAGGAGTTTCAGCAAAAGCATGAGTTAGAGATACTCAAAATGAACCTGCATGCACTTATTGAGTGATATACTCCCTCTTTGGCAAACAATCTCCCCCTTTGGTATAATCAAAATGAACCATGGGAAGGGGTGAATGCAGATGCAGATACCAGAATGCAAGAACACAATTCTCCCCCTTTAAGAGTTTCTATGCAGCATGATGCATAAGACATGGAAGCTCCCCCTCAATAAGTGGAATCTTATGAGATTGATGAGAAGGAGACCACAGGGGCAAACAAGGAGAAGTTCAGGTCAATGAACCAAGGACAATAAGCAGAAAAGGTTCAAATAAGCAGATTTACAAATAAGCTCCAAACAGAAATAATTCAGCAAGATTTTTAAGGAGATATCAATCTCATAAATCCAAAACATAATTTTTCAAAGTCTTCCATTATAGGGACTTATGAATGAGCCTTTTGAACAGCATGGTTTAAACATGATGTATGCAGAGTTTATCAATAAAATTCTGTATTGATATCTAAAACCATGTTTTAATGAAAATGAACCAAGCCCTCATATTTATCTTGATTGTCCTCCCTTTGTCTTATACAATCAAATTTATTGCCTTCTTTCAGAATTACATGCACTAGTATTGAGATTAAGCAATTATGAAGTCATATTATTTTGTCTAGGGTTGTAGTAATTTGATTTTAGCATCAATATTCAGATATTTCAATTTGTTCAACAATTTTTCATGCTACAAATTCTACGAGCACTCTAGTTCAGTGCACACATTGTAACTAGAGGATATACCTTGATCAGAGGCCAATATCCCTAAGCCCTTAGTGTGACTAACTGTCATGCTTTATGTGAACAGAGTTAGCATTTACACATCATGACACACTACAACTCATTTTTTAATGAGTGAGTTATATTTCTCAGTGTGCATGCCATTGCTCTGCCTGATTTTCAATAAATTTTATGCAGAGTTAACTAAGGCACCTCATGACACAGTCCTTTGGACATGTGTTTCTCAGTGACCAATGTCATTGCTCTGACAGATATTACCCTTTAGACATTTCAGAAAAATTCATTTGCTTCAAATCAATAATAGTTTCATGTACTTAATCAGTTGAAGTCATGTATTCAAAAGTGCAGATTTCAGAAGTTTTCACAAGACACAACATGAAACAGATGGTTAAGGTTTATTAAACATGCTTCAGATATTTTAAAGAGATTTTAAAGCCAAACTCATTGAGTACATTAAGCTTAAACCACATGAGTTATTTCAGTCATTCATAAAAATATATAATAGAAGATTTCTAGTTCAAGAATTTTCAGATTTATGATCGAGATAGTCCCATTGAAATCTTCATGACAGACTGATAGAATTCTGAAGCCAAATGATACCAATTGATAGGAGAAATACCAATTGTTAAGAGAGATTGTGAAGCTCAAAGTTTTCAAAATATGATTAAGGTTTGTCAACAAAATCAATAAGAAAGGATATGCAATGAGTTCTGACACATGTATGCATTTGACAACCTATATGCAATGCATTGACTCCCCCTCACAATATGCATTCAAACTCTCTCTTTGGCATTTTCAATATAAGGAAATACAATGCACTATATGTATGCAGGGACATGCAAAGACTCAACATTGAATGATATGCAAGGATATGCATCTAACTCCCCCTGAAAACATGCAATGTTTGCACTGAAAACTGAACATATGATTCCAAATGATATTCTGACTTGTGCACAATCAGACTATCCTATCAGCAAAGTGACCCATGGTACTAGGCAGAGCACTTGGTCTAAAAGACCACCTCACACATAGTAAGAACCTCCAGACAGACTTCCCTGCCTTTTGGTACCTTACCATTTATATACCATTGAGGTCATGCATAATTATTCAACATGCAGTCCTATATGCAATTCAGAATTTCAGTGAGCTATTGCAACACACAAGTTTCAAGTCACACTCATATGTAGTTCAGATTTTTCAGAAAATTCGAAATGCAATTTGTTTTCAGAGTCTATGCATAACACAATTATCAAGCAATTGAAATTAGCCTATGTATGCATCAGATACAGACAACCCTTCTTAATCTGATATTTGCACAGAACTCTCTGCAAATGCATGATCAGAAAATAATGCACATGGCAAATGATGAATGAAAATGCAAAAACAGATTTAACTTGCTATGCATTAAAACTAAAAACAAGAAGAGCAGGAAGTTTACCTGAAAAGTTCAGTATGGGGTTTTCTTCTTGAGTGCCTTGGATCATTACCCCTTTTTATTTCAGTCCCAAGGCACACCTGCATAGCAATGTTATTTTGCACAAACAGGTGCCCAAGAAGTCTTGGGTCCTGACATGACAGTATTACTCCTAGCAGGTTTTCTCAACAATTTTCATGCATGAAGGTCATCAGATTTCATCAAATTGCAATTATACATTGAGTGACCAATTTGTCCACAGCAATGGCATGAATTAGCAGATTTCAAATTCCTCTTATGCACTTTTCTGTTGTCATGAAATTCATTTGCAGAGAGAGAGTTCTGTTTACTATAATGATAGTAAGATGCACCAGATTTCGGATTTAATCTATGCACATTCTTGTTAGCATGAAATCCATGTGTACATGCAGGAGATTTTCTGTTAACAGAATAAGAATTCTGTTTACCAAAACTAGTTTGGTTTTGATATCCTGCCAGCCAACAGGTTGCAGCCCTGTGACCTGGCTTCCCACAGTTATAACATGAAAGTTTTGCAAATTGTCTTATAGGGAATTTAGCATGATATGAATAAAAGGTTTTCTTACCACTAGCAAACCAGCAATGAGCAATTGAGTGTCCTAATTTACCACAATTAGAACATGTGACACTTCTTTTCTGAGCAGACACAGATTTTCTAGCATGCTTTTTGTCATCCTTTTTCATCACAAAACAATTACTCATAAGATGTCCATACTTACCACAGTAATGACATGAGCTATTTGATTTCTTAAAAACATGGCATTTATCTGATGAGTTTTTAGCATGCAGATTGTTCCTTTGAATTTTTGATGTTTTATGATTTTTATTTTATTTTTCTGTTTTCTTAGCCTTGTACCGAGGTGGAGATGAAGTAGAAGGCTTCTCCTGTTCAGAAGATTTAGCAAAGACAGTTTTCAGGTTGGCTCCATCAGCCTTCCTCATGACTGGACTGTAACCCAGTCCTTCTTTCTTAAAATTAATCTTTGTTCCCAGTATTTTCTGAACAATGGGCTGTTTGTCTTTTGATGTTGTGGCTACGTTTGAAGCATTTACAAAGGATGTCATTACTTTGTTCTGAAGTTCCTTCTTGTTTATCTTATTGTAGCCCAGCCCTTCCTTCCTAGGGTTGATTTTTATACCTAGTAGCTTGTCTAGGTTTTTCTGCCCATCAACAAATTTAGACAAGGAAACTTTCAAATCCTGAATTTCATTTCAAGAGATGCAATGTGTATTTCATAACTAGCGATCTCTTGTTCACTACAATTGACAGCTTCATTCAAAACCTTGTTAGCTGTTTTGTATTCTTCAATTTCCTTTCTCAGCTCATCTACCTCTTTAGTCTCGTTTGTACAGATGACTTTCCCTTTCTCCAAAGTGAGAAGTCTTTCAGACATGGCACTGTTTAACAATTTTAATTTTTTAACTTCTTCTTTAAGCTTATCATTCTGAATTAACTCATTTATTAGAGTCTGGTCCTCTGAGTTAACCATGCTTTCTCTCCTAGCTCCAACCTCCTTCAATTCCTTTTGTTGTTTTTCAAAATTTTTCTGTAATTCTATGTTTACAGATTTTATGGCATTAAAATTTTCAATCAGCAAATCATTCTCTCGTTTAAGTTTCCCTAATTGTTCTTCATTTTATTTAGAAAACTTTCTGAGAGAGTCATTCTCATTTTTCAGCTTGTTTAAGTCAGATTTAACACATTCAAGTTCTTTCAGCAAATCCTTACTCTGAACAGACTCATGATTAGCTAGGCTAAGCTTCTTTTCAAGTTTAGATATTTCCTTTACATGATCTTGATCTTTAATTTTCAGCAATGAAATTTGTTTCTTCAACATTTGAATATCAGACATAAAAGCATCATGAACATTTTTCAGTTCAGCACAGTTCTTACAAGGAGAATTGAAACTGTCTGACCTACTATTCTTCTTCAATTTTTTGTATTGTTCCCTTAACTGTTCATGAGAGTCTAATATTTCAGCATATGAATTCTCCCAATCATCCAAGGTATAGTTCTCAAAAGGGTTTACCTCCTCATCATTATCGTCTTCACTTTGATTGCTACCTTCATCGCTTCTGTTGGCCATCATGCAGCTTGTTTGATTTCCTTTCCCGGCTCTCTTCATCATCTCAACATGTCCCTTGCAGATCTGCAATCAAGGAAACATGAGTGAAAGGCTTTGTTAGTGGCTGTTTTCATCAGATTTATAGCTATCTGATTCTCCTCATACATTGATTCGTGACTGTCAGTCCATTTGGACTTTTTATTTGGTAGTTCATGAGGACCATGTGAAATTACTTTCCACAGGTCTGGATTCACTGATTTAACATAACTACGTAAAGCACTGTGCCACTGGTTGAAATCAGAACCACTAAAGACGGGTGGACGAGCCATTGAAACAGATAGCCGATAGATTCAATGCAACAAGAATATTGATGCACTAAAACAAATTAGCACCTAAGACTACAAGATCGATCTGCAGGTCGCTGGACCTTGTATGCAGACACCGGCTCTGATACCAACTGTTAGTATGCTTGGCCCGGATACAGAGGGGGGTGAATGTATCCTTCTACAGTATATGGCCAAATTAAAAACTAGGATGCTAGAGAAAGACACTGGATAGAACTAATTCATTTCAACTCAAATACAAACTCATGGGCATGCCTATCCAAGCATCTAGCGGAAGCAATCAATCAATCAAGCCACTGCACAAGAGATTTTAGGTGGTTCGGTCCACAGACCTACATCCACCCCTCACTCCCAACCGGAGTGAGGCTTCCACTAGCTCAAGCTAGAACGCAGACTTAGTCTGCAAACAGTTGCTGCCACACAGCTTGACCAGGGGAACAGCCTCCCCTCTTCCTCCCAACCGGAGGGTAACCCACAAGTGACAACCTGTCACTTGCAACCTGGAGATCAGATCTCCCTTCTCCTGAACCAACAGGAGGAACCCGATCCCCAACAGGGCAATCGGAAGAACAAAGATGATCAGAAAATAAAGGAAAAATAATAAAGAAAAATAACACAGCAATCAGAAAGCTGTAAAAGATGAAATGCACAATGTGGCTCTCAATGGAGCTGACTGGCCTGGATCTGATCCACGGTCCAGTGAAGACAGATCTTCAAGCAGCTTCTTCCTTCTTCTCCACGAGCTCTCTCGCTCACTCTCTTTCTCTCTTTCTTTCTTTTCTGCTCTCCAAATCTCTCACTCTCTATCTCTCTTTCTTTCTCTTCTACTCTCCTAATCTCTCACTCACTGCTCTCTCTTCACGGCATCTCTCTTCTATCTCTTCTTCCTCTCTTTTTCTCTTTTTCTCTTTTTCTAGATCGAAGGGCTTTCTGCTCTTCAGGCTTCTGCTTCGATCGGTCTTCTTTAGTGGAAGAAGACTAGTATATATAGTAGCAGCAGCAACACACTGGCGCGTGTGGCTTCCACGTTTCCAGCCCTAGAAATTCGGACCACGTGGCAGCTTCCTGGTTCACGAGCTAGGCACCTCGGATCACGTGCCCTACAATTCAAGGACATTCGTTCAGTAAAACTCAAGACTGCTGCATTAACTCTATCAGCCCATGGCGTTGACGCATCGATGATCCAGTGATCAAGTCTTTAGCAGATGGGCGTGCTGTGTCGACGCCACTCCACTGCTGCGTTGACGCATCGGTGTGTACTCGCAGCTAAAAAGGTGTCGTTCCATCAACATGCTGCGTCGCCCCAACGAGCTGCAGCGTCGACGCTGCCAAGGTACTCCAGAGGTTGAAAGGAGTTACTTGAACTGCTGCGTCCACGCTGCCAGTGGGTGGCGTTGACGCATCTGAGTAACCTAGTAACCCATTGGTTCTCTTTTTGTAACTGCTGCGTCGACGCTACTTGCTCAATGCGTTGACGCACCAGAATAATCCAGGAGCTTTTTTCTTGATTTGCTGTGTCCACGTGTCAGCCTCTCAGCCAGCTTCAGCACACGTGTCACAATCCTGTCTGCCCTTCCAGCCTCGAATCACGTGCCCTCCATAAGCTTCACGATCAGAACACCTGTCAGACAGAGTATCGGATAAGTCATCAGTTTAAGTGAAGAACTCTGTGTAGACTTGTAAAGACGATCATGCTGTATAGACTAAGTGTGTACAGTGTGAGGGAATGTATAGACTTAGTTAGAGGGAGCCCGATGTACAGACTTGCCTATGCGAAGCCACTGTACAGACATTGAAAACGTGAAGCCAAAGTGTAGACTTCACGCTGTACAGACTTGAGGTGAAAATAAATGTATGGACTTTGACGGAGTGAGACAATGTTCAGACTTTGAAGATACACTATGGATGTACAACCTTGGAAGATCATGGAGTGTATAGTCTTGAAAGTTTGAGGGCGATGTACAGACTTTGATGCTCAAAGGCGATGAACAGTGAATCAGTGTATAGACTTCAAAGTTCACTGAAGGATGTTCAGACTTCGTTCCACCGACCAGAGTATTGACTTTGCAAGCGTGAGACGCTGAATGAGACGGTGGCTGAGACGAACGCTGTATAGACTTTGAAATCTGAATCGACAGAGCAGGCTGTACAGACTTTGAGAGTCTTGAAGGATGTACAGACTTTGAGGGCTTTGACGGCCAATGTACAGACTTGTTCAAATGTCTAGACTTTGCATGAACAGTCGATGTGTAGGCTTGAAGAACTGAAGCCCACGTTGTATAGACATGACCTAACAGTCCAGTGTATAGACTTGAATAGCTGAAAGCTACAGTGAGAGAGTGTATACACTTGACCAGATCAAGGGCAATTCGAGTGTACAGACCTCATGCCATGAGACGCTGAGAGAGACAGTCCAATGTACAGACTTATGAAGACTGATGCATGAACAGTAATGCATATACTTAGGAGCATGGAGGCCAATGTATAGACATCAACTATCAAGACGCTAAGGAAGACGGACAATGTACAGACTTCCTGTAACAGTCTGATGTACAGACTTCATGAAGCTAGACCAGCGGCTGTACAGACTTTGAAGGAGGACAAATGTATGGACTTGGTGACGTGAAAGCGATGTACACACTTATAGCGTTGACACTAATGTCTTGAGAAAGCTCACAGCGTTGACGCTGCATGAGACGTAGGCTGTATAGACTTAGCATGTGAAGACTGATGTGCATACTTGCTGAGTTGACGCTGCAACCCAATGAGTTGACGCTGCAACGTATATTCTTGATGATCAACTGATGATGTATAGACTTCATCAAATGAAGAAACTGAACTGAAGCGTCGATGCATCAGCTCAAGGAGTTGACGCACTACTGTATGGACAGATACAAAAATGACCAAGGGGTCGACGCATCGGCACACTGAGTTGACGCACTGCAGTGACAACTGTGCAGACAGAGTGTAGCAATGAATGCTTTATGCATCAGTTAACATGACTGAACATCAAAATATATTAAACTAAACTGAGCAACACGTTGACTGAACATTTGATTAACTCACATCAACAGCCAATCATCAAAACCAAATCAATCATCAAAACAGAACATCAATGCATGGTGACTCACAGTGTATGACTCACATCAAAACCAATCATCAAAACCACAGAGGCACAACATGTAGCATACCGAGAAAGTCATGAAAATTGAGCCTCATACTCTGCCATGGACAGACCTCACTGTTTCAGAGCTGCGAACTCCGCCACTTTCTTCTCTTGCACTCTATCAGAAAAATACTTGCTGTTGAAGAATTCCTCGAACTCTTCCCATGTAACTTGCTGATCACCAAGAGTCGCCTTGATAGAATCCCACCAAGTACGTGCATCTCGTTCCAGTTGAAAAGTTGAGAGAAGGACACGCTCTTGATTGCTGCATTGCATCACTTCGAATATCCTTCCCATCTCATCTAGCCAGTGCTGGGCTTCATCAGGGTCAGTCAAGCCTCCAAATCTAGGCGGATTCATCCCTCGGAAGTTCCGGTATAGATCACCGGTGCCATGATGTGCCGCTCCTGCTTGAGCCACTTGCTGTAAAGCCTGCGTAAGTCCTTCAACTGTACACTGCAAGTTTCTCCATTCCGCACGTTCAGCTGCCATTTCAAAAGCCTACACGAGGAATAGATTACTAAGGTTCAATAAGATAGATAATAACACGATTAAGATACGAACTTAACCGAAGTTTCTACCCAATCTCACCAAGTCGGGTTCTTAGACTTTAACAAGTTTAGGGGTTATCATAGGACCCTAAAACATAGAAAACCTAAATCTTAGGAAAACCTAGGAATGTGAAACCTAGGGCTCTGATACCAACTAAATTGTCACGCCCCTACGCGGAATATCGGGACGTACAGTTAGAAACTAGCTAGAAAGCAAATAAATATTCTAAACTAAACAATTACACAATGTTAAGGAAAGATACAACTCTATTGATCAAGATGATTCCAAATTATTACAATAACCAACACTGCTAATACACGATCAAACATGACTTCCAATCTGAATTCTAATACAATAATTGACTCCAAGAGTAACAAGTGCTAACACAACTCTAAGGAAATAACTAGAGGTAACCAACCATGCCAACTCGGCATCTACTATAAGTACACTCAAGAGATATCACTCCTGCCCTTCCCCATCGGTATGCGCATCGTCACCTGAATAGCCTGGAAAGGGGGGAAACAACAACTATGAGCTTACGCTCAGTAGGAAATAACATGCAAGTTTACGTGATTAACACGTTAATTACATTTTCATATGCAATGCTAAGAAATGAAATAAATGACGATACAAATAAACAGCGAAATACAAAGATCTTGCAAGGTCAAGAAATATAATGATGACAAGAGATAACAAGATAACAAGTACAAGAATTTACAACAAGAGATAGTAATAAAGAATTGAGAATTGGCCAACAAGCAAGTATTTTAAACATCATTTCAAGCACGATCAAGTAACAAGAGTAACAAAAGATTTTTCATGTCATAGACGTAACAAGCTAGTCAAGTACACGGTGCAATGCCTCACCATGTCATTAACATCCCATGGGCTCACTAACTTTCGGGCGCTCTCCCCAGGACCAGACCGGGCACTTACGGTGCGTTGGCATCGATTTATTGGATACAAGATCCCATGATTGTCTAGACATTCAGTCAAGTTATATGGCCAATTTAATCAGAGGAATTACTGCCACAAGTATGAGATTTAAGGACTAACTTGTCCTTGGATTCACTAAAATAAAAACTCGGTTATACGGTCACTTTGGGCCGCATTACAAGAATTGGACCAAAACTTGGTCCACGGGGTCAAGAAAGAACGGCTGACAGTGTACCGTTCAAGTGTGTAAGCAATCAATTCTACTGGAGTAATAATGACTAAAACAGCAACTTAACAATCAATTTAATCCTAATTACCAAGTTAATATATCAAAGATTATCTATTATCATTTATATTTAGCCAATTGCCAAAAAGCGGATTCAAGATGATGAGATAAGGAACAAGCTCGTACAGGAATGAAATAGCATGCGTTAACAGAAATCTAGTTACACAATTAACCACTAATTATGTGGGTTTCTATTTAACCATTGTATACGTTGAAATGAAGATGATAAACGGCATGTTTTTACACTATGTTTGCATGTAGGGACCAATGTTAATTGAAATCAAAGGGGTACATGAATAGGTCATTAGATCCTCAAAAATATAGTTTTCAATCGGGCTAAGTTGAATGGGTCGATCCCCTAATGATCCGGATCGATCCTCGGGTCAAAAACATCTTTTACCGGGTCTTACAGCACGTGGGTCGACCCATTGGATCGACCCCTGGAAATTTCCAGGCATGGATCGACCCATTGGGTCGACCCCTGGAGGTTCCAGGGAGCTGCCCTGGCATGGGTCGACCCATTGGGTCGACCCCAGCAGTCTGGGTCGACCCCATGGGTCGACGCATGCAAAGCAGAAATCTTCTGCTTGCTGGGTGGTATGGGTCGACCCATGGGGTCGACCCCTGGGTTTCCAGACAAGAACGGGCTTCCGGAAATCATGAAAAACTCCACAATTTGGGGTCTAAATGGGTTGGGATCTTAACCACATGGTCTAGGGTTCTTAATAGACATACAAGGGTCATAAAACAAGAGTTTTGAAATATGAATCTCAACAGAAATCAAATGAATCACAACCTATTCTATGATGAACACATGAAGACCTAGTTCTTGACATGCTTCTACTAAATCGTATGGTTCTCTCAATATATACCACGAAATTTGGGGCTTCTTATATCAAAAGAAAGCTAACGTAATGCTGATTCTAACCATGTATGATATGCCATATGTGGATCTAGATATCTAACTCAAAAACTGCCCGAAAATCATGCTTCTACTTGAAGAACATACCATAAATCAAGCCTAAACATGCTCTTACTTCGATCCAAAATTCTCTAAACATGATCAATGCAATTTGGGGTTTTCTACGCTAAATGAAAGCTAACAAGATGCTGATTACATTCATGTATATTAATTAGAGTTTGGATGTTAGATCCTACCTCAATCGAAGGGCAATCGAAGAGAGAACTTAAAGCCCTTGACTGGAGAATGAATTGGACAGCACCTTAAAAAACCTGTGATATCTCCTTGGATACCTAATGAAAATTGGGGATTTTACCACCATTGGAAAGATCTCGTCGAGAGGAACAATTTGATATATTCATAAGCTGATTTTGGTTAAGGAAACCTACCTCAATCGAAGGATCAAAGAGGAGAGGAAGGAGGACGACGGCAGCTGACCCACCTCCACTAAACAACCAAGAACTTCCTAGATATGAATCCAATGCGAACAACACAGCCACAAAATGAAAGTAGACTCGTAGAGCTTCATTTTGATAGCTTATAGAGCTTCTGGAGACTTTGGGGCTGGGAGGAATCGACCACGTAAGTTAGGTGTTGGAAAATGGCGCCGCCAAGGTTGACCACTCCAAAACTCGGCCGCCACCATGTGTTAGGGTGAGGGTTAGGTTCGATTGATAGAGGGCTATTGATTCTTAGATCATGGCCTTTCATTTGCCACCGAAATGAGCTCATTTGGTTCAGTATTAAGCTCTAATTTGGTATTTTAAGATGAGGTTTACTATTGCGTTCACTATTGGGTAGGTAAGTGTGGAAATCGAACTTAATCTACTGATTAGGCCTAGTTAATGATTTTATTAGGCTTAGTCGAAGAAGACAAAATTGTTAAACAAAATGGATTATACAATAATATGATTTTTATGGATTTTTATAAAATAGTTGAAAAGTGACTTATACTATTTATTAAAGAATTAATCTAATTAATTACGAATAAATTCTCATTAATTCAAATAATTCCAAATAATTTCAAATAAATTCAAATAATTCTAATTAAATTTCCAAAATAATTTGGGGTATTACAATATAGCCGATGTGTTAGGCTTTGGTGGTACCGTGGCTAACCGTGTTCCGTGGCTGAAGAAACGTGAAGACTGGCGGTCTCATTTTCGAACCGTGACACAAAGCTTCTTCACTTGCGCACCGGCATGTCTACTCTCACTTGAACTCCTCATGAGGTCTTCTCCCGAAGTTGAACTCCAACTGATTGGCGCAACTGAGTTTGTCATTTACAACGCGCATCGGTGCTGCCTCCAGATCGGCATTCCACGCCATTCGTTCCCACTGCTAACCGGCATCGTTCCTTTGAAGAAGAGGGAGTCGGGCGCGGGAGCGGACGCGAAGGAAGCGAAGGCCATTAAAGCACCCTGGAAGACAAGTGTTGCGGGAAAGGCCTTAGCGCACGTGGAGGAAGAATGTGAGCTGTGGAGGGCTTATGTAACCGAACTGGGGAAGTTAAGGCCTAGAGTGCCTAAGCCCCTAATGTAGCTCACTCTGCTTTCTGATGGAATAAAATCTGGCATTTGACATTTGGACCACTGTTCCTTTAGTTATGATTTTTATGATTTTTATTTATCTTTTTTTCTTTTTCCTTATTTATTATGATCATATATATATTTTTATTTATGTATATACATTTTTTTTTAAAATGGGGGCGTCCAAGGGCCTGGACTCCCCAATGTTTTGAATATTTTTTATTTTTAAAAAAATTTTATGGGGGCGTCCAGGGGCCTGGACGCCCCTATGTTTTCCTTTTTATTTTTTTAGTTTTTAGTTGTGAAGGCGTCCAAGGGACTGGACGCCCCTATGTTTTCTTTTTTATTCTTGTTCGTTTTTTTATGTGGGGACGTCCAGGCGTCTGGAGGCCCCTATATTTTTTGAATTTTTAATAAAATAAAACGTGGGGGCGTCCAGGCGCCTAGACGCCCCAAAGCTTGGTCATATAAAGGGGGCCTCACCCCCTGTTCTCTTCTACTGTTCATTTTGATGACCCATTCTCAATTCCCAATGGAGCCAGGAGACCCGAGCCAGGGTGGAGAGAAGCGGAAACGATGGACTCGTCATCCGAGGAGGTCGAGGGAAAATGCCGAGGAGGCTGCCGTGGGAGAGGAGATTATCGCAGGAGAGGAGGCGCCTCCTTTGGCTGTGGAGGGTCCTGCGAGCGCAGGCGACACGGGAGAGGATGAGCACGACCCGGTAAGCTGCTTAGACTTCCATTCTGTTGGTTTATTAAGCTAAACAGGCGGGCGAGAGACGGTGTGGAGAAGGCCGGGGAGTGAGGGAAGGAGGCGTCCAAGGGCCTGGACGCCTCCATCCTTTCTTTTTTATTTTATTTTATTATTTTTTTTGGGTTATTACGTAATTAATTAAATAAAATCAAAAATGAGGAGGCGTCTAGAGAGGTGGACGCCTTCATGATATGATATATTATTTTTATTTTATTATTTTTTTGTTTTATTTTTGTTGTATGGTTTTGTTAAAATAAAATAAGAAAATAAAAAGAAAGCGTCCATGGGGGTGGATGCCTTTAAATATATATATATATATATATATATATATTTAAAATAAATATTATGTACAATGTTGTTGTTTATCAGTATCCATGATGCTGATGTGTTCCTTTTTGTTTGTTTTTGTGGTGTGCAGGGCGTGATGAAGAGCCGGATCAGCTGGTCCCTGGTGATGGCAACGTACCGTGGGCTTCCGGACTTTCAGAGGGCGCGGGTGGACGCCATGGGTTTTGGAGCTTTCCTTAAGATTGAGCCCTTCCGGCTTGACCTTCCTCTCATCCAGGCGTTGAGGGAGCGGTGGCACGCGCCGAGCCGGGCGTTTCTGATGCCCTGGGGGTGACACTAGAGGACGTAGCACGGATCATCGGGCTACGAGTTGACAGAGAGACAGTCAGTGGGGTCACTTACCCCGATTACCGAGAGAGTGTGTTGGACCTGCTGTGGCTAGAGACGAGCGCGACTGACAGAGACAGCGGGGTAGTCGGCCGAGTGGAGATTATGGAGGCGCTCAGATTTGGTGACCCGCGCTAGCGGGTCATCGAGACTGGAGCTGAGTTTTTGGCACGACTGGAGGGAGATGCTCGGGCAACTTTCACCCAGGACCCGAGCGAGCGAGAGCTGGTGGATCTGGACCTCCAGCGGTTCCTTTTCTTTTTCCTCGGCTGCCTTTTGCTGGGGACTAAGGGGGACGGCATCCACTGCCACTTCCTCGGGATCTTGGCGGACCTGGACAGAGTGGAAAACTATGCGTGGGGAGCGGCTCTGCTTGCCCATTTGATCGCCGATCTCTCCCAAACTTCAGAGAGGGAGATGACAGTCAGCGGCTTTGCACCTTTTCTCTAGGTAAACATTTTATTTATGCATTTTACCGTAGTTAAATATGCAATTGTTCGTGCTAATGATGTATGATGGATGCAGGTGTGGGGCTACTACTACTTCCCGATGGGAAGAGCCAGACAGGGGAACAGGAGAGCCATGCCTCTGGCGCGACGGTGGAGGCCGGTCATGGTCGCGGCACCCCACGGCTACCAGCTGGTGTCGCTTCGTCGGGAGCTGAGCGAGTACCCCGAGGCTATGGTATGATGCATATGATTTTTTTGGTGTTTTTATGCATGTGACTTAATGGAAACTAACATGACGTATGTATGGTGATGCAGGTGGTGTGGAGGCCCTACCTGGGCATGGCCGATGCCGGCCAGCCTTGTGTGGTAGCGGGTTATCCTCGTTTCGGGCGGGACGTGTGGGTCCATTGCCTGAACGAGATCGAGCCACTGCGGCTCAGGTTGGTTATGAGGACGTTGGGGTTAGCCCAGGAGTGGGTCGACGTAGACGAGCCGGTCCGCGTCGGGCGGAAGACCAAGGGGAAGGCAAAGATCGTGGACTGGCGTACGCGCTTCCCTGCACAATACCAGGACTGGCAGCTGGGCGGGGTCCTAGTGGTGTCCCATGTACCGGACATCACCGATTACATGGGACGGTATCGAGCCACGTACGGGGAGCGTCTCTTCTTTGGTGGTGCGGCAGGGGTAAGCGCGAAATGAAAAATGTTTCCCTTTTCTATATGTATATGCATGTGACACTAATTTATATGCAATGTAGGATGCTTGTGATAACATGATTGCTGACCTACGGGCCCAGCTGGCAGACGCCAGGCGATAATTGGAGGCCATCCGACTGGAGTTGGAGATCCTGGTGAGTCTATGCAATGCATTTTTTTTGTGACTTGGATTTCGATGCTTAGCCTCTAACTGTCGTTTGTTCCGTGTTTCAGCGGGCCCATCAGGCAGCGGCAGCCGGGATGGCTAGTGGAGCGGGTTCCATTTCGTGGGGCCCTCCTCCGGAGGTTTCTGCCCTTCAGGAGCAGCTCGCATACGCGGTGGCCCGGGCTGAGGAGGCCTAGAGTGACCGCGAGGCACGAGTGAGTGTCTGCCTGACCCCGACTCTCTTTCCAGTTGCTCTTCTTTCTTCACTGTTCCCTTATGGGTCATGCGTGCTTTGATAGGTGGCCGAGATTCGGGAGGCCCTGGCCCGTGCTGTTCGTGCTGAGCAGGAGCGCGACGCCTGGGTGGCAGAGCGTGATACCCAGATTGCGAAGCTGGAGGAGGAGCGGCGACGGGAGGCCGAGGAGCTCCCTCGCGACGTGCTGGATCTACAGATCACCCTCGAGCTATCGAGGAGAGAGGCGATGAGAGAGAGAGAGAGGATAGGGAGAGGGAGAGAGAGAGAGAGAGAGAGAGGACAGAGAGAGGGAGGACAGGAGGGCGGAGCGACTGCGAGACTGGGACGAGAGGAGGGCTCTGGAGGCCCAACTAATGGAGCTCCGATTGAGTCTCGGCACGGCACAGGGGAGGCTTCGGGGGAGCGAGGAGTGGTATCAGAGGGCGAAGGAGCGCGGGGCACGACTTCGTCAGTCTGGTTCTTTCTCCATGGGTAGCTTTCTGGTTTCTTCGGCTGAGGAGCGTCACCGCGCCTTCGAGGCTGGCGTGCCACCACAGGGCGAGGTGAGCACCGCCTCTCAGAGTTCGCGGAGGCCCCCTAGGGATCCCCGTCAGAGGAGGGAGGAGAGAGATGATCAGGAGGGTGGTAGCGAGAGTTAGAGAGTTTCTTGTACACCCCACCTTCCTCACTTTATGATGTATAACTGACTATTTACTTATGTACAATGAAATTGTTCCTTTTGTCATATGCACTTTCCATTTTCCACGCTTCTTCTCTTGCACCGAGTTGTTTCGAGGCACGCTTCGCGAGACCTTGCCCTGAAAAGTAGGGAACTACGCCTTGCACGGAGGGGTCCTCTTTTTTTTTTCTCCTTTTGGGCGCGTCCAGGCGCGGGGACGCATCTTAACTTTCAAATTCAAATTTAAAACGTCAGGCAGCCCTTCTTCTTCGGTGCCTTGCCCGCAAACGAGCCCGCCTCCCTTCGAGATTTGCTCGCCCCTCTTCGTCTTCTTCCTCTCTCGATCGATGGAGTTCGGTGGGCCAGACCATGGTGAAGGTGGAGAGGGACGAGGGACTCCTTGACCTAAGAGGGACGCGCAAGAGCATGGAGAGGCGTCCATGGAAGAGGAAGGGCCGCTTCAGGCACCCGAGGGACCCGATGGAGCGGAGGGAGGTGAACACTGTCTGGTAGGTTCTTCGATCTCCTCCTCTTTGATCCATTTTGAGTTTTAAAGTGAGCCATGCGAGGCAGAAAAGGGTTCGGTGAGTGTTGCACTCAAATGATGGACGCGTCCTAGACAAGAGACGCGTTCTCGTTATGACGTAAGACTCCCTTTTCTTGATGCAGGACATGGCAAAGGCCCCGGGTTTGGCCGAGGAATGGGCGAGCGCGGATGAGCCGAACCATGTCAGGAAGGAGAGTCACGGTAAGGCGAAGCTCGAGGACTGGCGTATACGTCTCCCTGGACAGCAAGGGAGCATATTGGTGCAGGACAGTGCCGACTTCCTGCGGCAGCAGAGAGAGAGTTATGTGGGACTTCCCCAAGACGGGGATACGTGCGACATCAACGGCTTGCGTGCCCAACTGGCAAAGGCCAGGCGGCAGCTGGCCGTCACTCAACATGAACTGTCGATCCTAGTAAGTTAAGTACTGCATTCCTTTTTTTTCAAATTTGGAGCTTAGCTGACGGCCGTTGTTTGTTTGTTCCAGCGTGCCCAGCAGATATCGATGGTGGGAATGGCTGGCGGCGCATCTTCCAGCTCGTCGGCCCCTTTTCTTGAGATTGCCTCCCTCCGGGAGCAACTCGCCGGTGCGGTGGCCCGTGCGGCCCGGGCGGAAGAGGAACGTGATGCCTGGGTAGCGACTGTTGCGGAGCTGCTGGCGTCGTGGTGAGGAGAGGCCTTCTCCAGACATCCTAGAGTTAAGGGTCCTTCTCCAGGTGACGAGGAGAGAGGCAGAGAGAGAGAGAGGAGATAAGGGCCGAGCGACAGTGAGATCAGGCCGAGAGGAAGGCCTTGGAGGCCCAGGTGAGGGAGCTCCAGCTAGGCCTTTAGGTCGTGGTGCAGAGGCTAGGAGCGATGAAGACGCGCTACGAGAGAGCGCAAGAGTTCGGGGAGCGACTCCGCCAGTCTGGCCGCTTTTCTATTGGTGGTTTCTTCACCACGCCAGGGGAGGAGCATCGAGCCATTGCCGTAGAGCAAGTGCCACGAGGCGAGGCAGATGCTACTACATGGGGATCCAGAAGGCTTCTGAGGGACCCTCACCTCAGGGGAGAGAAGAGGGACACCTAGAGGGATGAGCATGATGATAATAGCGAGAGTTGGTGAGCTAGTGGACCCGCCTCCTCTCTATGATTGTGGTGTCTATGACAGCTCATGTAGAATTATGAATGGAGTGATTTGATTTTCTGCTGCTTGTTTGTTCTCTTGTGCGTTCCTTCTTCCCTACACTTCTTCTCCTTTGCACTGTTCCCATGTGATGTGTCTGCCGAAACCCCGCCCTAAAATGGAGGATCGCGTTTTGCTGTGACTATTTTCCACGGGAATCTGCCGTCAAAGTCAATAATGACGGCTCCAGTCCCTTTTCCCGGACGATGTTTCAAACTTTGCGGATGACTTCCAAAGCATGATAGGGCATCCCTAGATAACATAGGGAGTGGGTCATCATATTACACCGTCTAAACAGTCACCCTGCACGAGCTGTGAAGTGACACATAGGACCGCAGGGCAGGCGCCCTATCGCAAGGGCTATCGTTAAAGGTGACGGAGGAAATCTTGGCCCGCACTTCTCCCATTTCTATAAATACCTGCCTCTTTCATTACTCCAGGGACATCGAGAGCCAACTTGGAGAGTACAAATTCTTACGAAAGAGAAGGAACTCGAAGTTCTGAGATCGGGATGGAGGGTGAATCTTCCCATTCCTCGAAGAGGAGCAGGTCCAGTGGTAGCAGTTCTAGGAAGCTTTCGGACCTTGAAGGGCACTTCAGTGAAAGGACCCAATCGTAACTCGTAAGCTGAGCTCCCCTACCCTTTTTCTCATTCTTCCTTTCTCCCTTTCTTCTGACAAAACCCTTCTCCACTCCTTGTGCATGCGTAGAGTGTAATGAAATCGCACATTTCATGGGAGTTAGTAGCGGCAGCATACAGGGGTCTCCCGGATTTTCAGAAGGCCAGGCTAGACGTGATGGGATTTGGTGCCTTCCTACGAATCGAGCCGATCAATCTCGACCTGGTCCTGATCCAAGCCTTGCGTGAAAGATGGGACCCAGTGAGTCGGGCATTCTTGATGCCCTTGGGGCACATGGTGCCCAGTCTGGAAGATGTGGCCCGAATCACGAGCCTCAAAGTGGATGGGGAGGCAGTGACCGGAGTCACTTACGCGGACTATCGAGAAGGTGCCCAGAAGCTACTGGGTTTGGACCTAGATGGACGGAAGAACATGTCAGTAGCCAGGACATCTATCATGGAGGTATTAGGGCTCACTGATACTCGCCGACGGGACGATGAGTCCTCAGAAGAATTCATGGGAAGGATGGAAAGAGGATGTCGTGCTGTGTACTGCACAGATTTTGGCAATCGGGAGAGATCCAACATGGATTTGAGGAGATTTCTCCTCTTCTTGCTGGAAAGATTGATACTGAGCTCGAAAGGAGACGGTATCCATTATCGTTTCCTAGGGCTGCTATCAGACCTCGAAAGAGTAGGGCACTATGCCTGGGGAGCTGCCCTGCTGGCGCATCTGTTTACAGGTCTGTCCCAAGAGGCAGACCGTGAGGTGACTGCGAGTGGTTTCACACCATTTATCCAGGTATTTTTGATTTTGTCTTATTTTTTTATTTTTTTTGTTTATTTTTCTTTTGTAATAGTCCACTTAAGGTATGATGACATATAATGATGGAGCTGTGGAGCTATTATTACCTCCCGATGGGGGGACCAGTGACAGTGTCGTTAGCCAGGCGGTGGCAACCCATCATGAGTGCAGCGCCTCTAACCTATCAACTGATGGTGCTAAGGCGTGAGCTACAGGAATTCCCTGCAGCGATGGTGGTATTTTTTTTTTACTTTTTTTGTTATTTTTATTTTTTGTTTTGACCAGCTAAACGGGTATGTACAACCTAACCTAGGTAAACTGGAGACCCTACTCAGGCATGGTCGATGCCGACCAACCATGGGTTCTAACAAGTCGTGCTCGGTTTGAACGGGAATTGTGGATGCACTGCCTGAATGAAATCGAGCCGCTTCGACTACGATTGGTTATGAGGACTTTAGGACTGGCTCAGGAATGGGTGGATACGACTGCGCCTCCTCACGTCGGGAGAAAGACACGAGGACCTGCAACCTGCATTGATTGGCATGTGCGGTTCCCCGAACAGTATGAAGATTGGCAACGGGGTGGCACAATCATGGAATCACATGCACAAGATAGTGAAGACTACCTGCGTCTGTATAAGACAATGTACGTAGAGCGGCTCCAACTCCGGGGACTTGTGGAGGTAGGTCTCCCCTTCTCTCTTGCTTTGATTTTTGTGGGAATGTTGACTTCTATGGCATGGGTGCAGGATGTCCGTGACACTATGATAGCGAGCTTGCGATCTCGCCTGGCAGAGACGGAGCAACAATTGGGTGACACACGTGAAGCCTTGAGTGCCTCGGTAGGTGTACAGTGTACACTCCTAATCAAGACCCTATATCCATGGTGTTCGGCCACTAACTATCACATGTGTGGCCATAGCACGCCCAGATTGACGCGGCCTCCTCAGCAATGGGAGTGGGTGGCGTCTCTAGCTTATGGGTCCCCACCTCAGAACTTGATTTGCTTCACGAGCAACTCGCTCATGCTACACAGCGTGCCGCGAAGGCAGAAGGGACGCTCTCTATACAGGTAAGAGTCTCAGTGTTGAGTTCTCCTTGTTTATGCCTTGCCGCATATCTAAGATGGTATATCTGGCAGAAAAAGGAGACGCAAGAGTCACTTGCCCAAGCTGTGCAGAGGGAGGCTAGAATAGTAGAGCTGGAGGAGGAACTGCGACGTCGTCCAGATGACGACTCTTCTAGGGATGCCATAGAGCTGAGGATCACTCTCCAGTTGGAGAGGGAAAACCGTGAGAGAGAACGGGCAAAGAGAGAAAGAGACAGGGAGAGAGAAAGAGCCAACATATTGGCTGAAAGGGAGGAATGAAGGGCCATGGAGGCCCAGCTATTCGAACTCCGAACCAGCCTTGGTCTTACTGAACAATGGCTGAGAGATGGTGAGGAGCGCTACCGAAGAGCACGAGAGCGTGGCTTTCGTGTTAGTAGCTTTTTTGCTGCCCCCACGGATCAACGTCGGGGTGTGGGAATATGAAGAGGAGTACAGAGCGGTAGGAGTACTGCTTTTCGTAGTTGGGTAGCACCCTTGAGAGCGTTTTACCCGGAGAGTAGCGGGACGAGTAATGCAGAGAGAGAGGGTGGAACTTGATGTAATTTTTTTTATTTTGGAAAGGAATAAAGGATTTGATTCTTGGATTCTTACCCCTTTCTTGCTTTCTCAAATTCCTGCATACATCACTTAAACAAACAAGTTAGAATATCTGCTCTGACTTGGCCCCTTGCCCAATATGCGAGGTTTGTTCTGATCTATCCTTGATAACGGGTCAAGGGGCCAAGCCCTTATTAACGAAGACAAGGGAAAGATGCGGTGATGATGAATGCGACAGACAAGCACATGAATGCAAGCGATATTAAAAAGTGATATGCTGCATACAAATGCAATCATGCAAAATTGATTTGTTTTTCTTTTTATATTTGACATTTTTTTGTTGTTTTATTATATTCAATTTTTTTTGTTTGCAGATATGTACATTTTCTCTTTCCCTTTTTTTTATCATTTCATTTTATTTTTTTTGCTAACGCCTGGCAAGCATCCAAATGGCACCTAACCTACATGAGAACAAGGGTTTCTTACTAACCTCCCAGGTATCCTAAGTGCACCTCTAGGTTGATTTGGGCCTCTGGACCCCTCGAATGATAATCCCGCCGGCTAAGACTTACCCTGATGACAATACCGTCATGCCATGCTTAGGCTCCCAGTCGCTTCCGACCATAGGGATTCACCCAAAAGATTTTCGAGGTAAATGATTTGCCCGACCCGGGTCTATTTCTTCACAACCATAGGTGGTATATGATGGAACACCCTAGAACCATAACGACCAACCGCACGACGCTGACCCAGAATCAGATGCCGTCGCACCCATAGGTGACGCGCTTGCATTGGCCTAAGCTCAAGGTTAAATAAGAAGACATCAAGGTGGTAAACAGGGGTCTTGACCAGCCAGAAACACAGAGACTCCTTCGCATCGATAGCTTTTACTTTTTAAAGTAGGCAACCATATGTGTATATTAAAATAAGGTCACAAACCTTGGCGGGTTTCGCCCTTTAGAAACTCCATCTAGCTTTCATCTTGAGAGGAGGAAGGAAGAGCGCATGGGATAAACCTCCTGAGAGGACCGGCAAAACCGTTAACCCGACGAGCCAATAAGGGCCCATTAACTCTCCTCTTTCAAACAACTTCGGACCAAATCTCGAGCATTTACGTTCCATGGCCCCTTTTGTGGATTCAGACTTTTACTTTGAGGGGTTCCATTTATCGCATCAGGCACGGTCACGACCAGGCTTTTCTCTTGATTTTGATTTTATGTTTCTTTTTGCGAGGGAGATATAGTCATTTGACGTTGTGGGCTTCCTTTTGTATGCCTGCGGGGACACTGCCCTCTTCTCGTGCTCTGATCGATGCTCGAGGAAATGGATCCTACTCTTGCCTTAAGGGGTTTGAGTTTTGGTTTCTCATGCTCAGCGTTTTAAGGGCGCCGACTGTCTCATTTGGTCGAAGAGAAAAGAATAAAGATTACAGCTTCTGGAGATCTTCTGGGTGAGGCCCCACCACAGGTGATGCTACCAACTTTTTTGGATAAAATACGTAAGTGAGTACATGTTGGCTTCCTTTGAGCGTGCATAGGCCGATGTGGCCGGACAGGGATCTCCACGGTTCTGGCAAACCAAGACCCAGTGCCTACCAAGCCTTAATGGGCCCTATCCTAACATGAAGGTTGGATGCAGGGACTTAACTTCATGGTGACCACCAGGCATCGGCATTTTGAATTTTTCATATTTTTAGTGATTTTCAATATTTTTTTGTTGTTTTTGATGTTTTCTATCTTTTCATCATTTTTTTTTGTTTTTTGACGTTTTGGCACTATGTTAAGGGTAGTACTTTTTAAGATAAAGCCCATTCCAAGGGTGGGATAACTCGGTCCCTTCGGCGTTGACTAGCTTGTAGGCGTTGCCAGGGTACACGGCTTGAATTACAAATGGTCCTTCCCAATTGGGTTGGAGCTTAGAATGTGGCCCTCCAGGTTTGACAAAAATTCTTTTCACGACCATCTCACCGACTTTAAATTTTCTCTCAACGACTTTCTTTTGGTAAAAACGTGCGAGTCTATTTTGATACACACGCGCATGCTCGGCAGCGGCTAACCGCTTCTCGTCTAAGAGTTCCAACTGGGCAAGGAGTGAATTGCGACGTTCGTCGATGGGAAATTCCTCATCCAATTGTACTCTGAGAGAAGGGATCAGAGTCTCGTACGGGACTACCGCTTCCGTCCCATAAGTAAGGGCAAACGGAGTCTGCCCGGTGGGGGTACGGATTGAAGTGCGATAGGCCCATAGAGCTTCGATAAGCTTTTCTGGCAAGTCTGAAAACTTACTGGACTCGCAGGTTTTCTTGATGATTTTGATCAATATTTTATTGGTGGCCTCCGCTTGGCCATTACCTTGTGGGTAATAAGGTGATGAATGATGCAATACAATTGCGTACCTTTTGCAGAGGTCCTGAAGGTCCTGAGAAATGAACTGTGGCCCATTGTCGGTGACGATTGTGCTTGGGACGTCGAACCTGGCGAGGATGTTCTTCATGATGAACTTGCAGACTATTAACGCCTTGATTTCCGCGTAAGCTTCGACTTCGGCCCATTTGGTGAAGTATTCCTCGCAGTAAGGATGAAAAAATTTCTGCTTGGTGAGGGAATTGGGATCACCTAGGGGACCGATGATGTCGAATGCCCACATGGAGAAAGGCCATGGGAGGATATTGGGTGAAGTGAGGAAGAGGGTGAATGTATTTTATCGGCGTGAAGTTGACACTTGACACACCTACGGACATAGATGGCACAATCCTCTTCCATAGTGGGCCAGTAAAAGCCTTGCCTAATGATCTTCTTGGCGAGCATCTGGCTATTCACGTGGCCACCGCACACACCCGAGTGTGCTTCTTCTACGCATTTCCAAACCTCATTGTCGTCAAGACACCTTAACAGAACGCCCAGTAAGGCTCCTCCTATAGAGTAGACCTCCAACCAATGTGTATTTTTGAGCCACCCTTCTTATGGCTTTCTTATCTTTTGTGGTGGCTCCTTCATGATAAGACTGATCTTTACAGTATTTGACAATTTCATAGAACCATGGTTTCTCCTCGTCGGCCAGCTCTTCTTCGACTTCTGCCAGCATGATCTCCCTCTTCTCAAGGATTTCTCCCTTCTGGATCTTCTGTAGGACTCGTTCCTTGATCTTTAAGAGGTAAGGGTCCTGAATGGCAGGGACAAGACGCTTGTAGAGAATGATGGATCTAAACCATGCACCTAAAGGGAATTTGAAGGATGACGCCAAGGAGGCGAGGGCATCGGCCAGAATGTTCTGTTCGCGAGGAACATGGACAAAGATCAGCTTGGTGAACAATTTGGCATAGGCGGAGACCAGCTCCTGATAGGGTTTGAGCTTGGGATCGAGGATGCGATATTTGGTAAGCACCTGGTCGAGAACAAGTTGACTATCACCCACGACTCGTAACTCAGTGATATAGAAAGAATGGGCTAGTTCTAGGCCAGCTAGAAGAGCCTCGTATTCCGCGATGTTGTTGGTGACTGGGAACACGAGCTGAAATGCCTCTGGGATGGTAACGCCTTCATGCGTTAGAAGGACAATGCCGATACCCTTCCCTTGGGAATTTAGAGCTCCATCAAAATATAATGTCCACATTGGCTTGTCAGACTGAGTGACAGACATTAGTTCCTCATCTGGAAACTCTGATTGGACAGGGTCAAACTTGGGGAGAGGATGGTGGGCGAGATGCTCGGCTATGGCATAGCCTTTAAGGGCCTTTGCTGGATGTAGGTGATGTCAAAGTGAGAGAGGAAACTCTGCCAGCGTGCTAGCCTATCAGTAAGGACGGATTTCTCCAGAAGAAACTTGATAGGGTTCATGCGAGCAATCAAGTGGACCCCATGAGCCAAGAAGTAGTGCTTCAATTTCTGCACTACCCAAACGAGGGTAGCACAGGTTTTCTCCATGACTGTGTACTTCTGCTTACAGGGATTGAGAAGTTTGGACAAGTAATCGGTTGCCCGTTCCTTGCCTTCTTCATCAGCTTGTGCGAGGACAGCTCCCACGGAGTCGTCCAAGACTGAGATGTAGAGGATCAGAGGTTTTTCTGATTTGGGTGGAATGAGAACGGGTGGACTAGCCAGATATTCCTTTAACCCTTCAAAAGTTTTTTGGCATTTAGAATCCCAGTGGAATTCTACTCCTGGCTTGGTCAACTCATAGAAAGGTCTACACCTTTGTGAGTGCTGAGACACAAACTGACGAATAAACTGCAACCTCCCGATTAAACCTCAGACTTCCCTCAAATTCTTGGGAGGCGGCATATCCCTGATGGCCTTAGCTTTGTCGGGATCTATCTCGATCCCTCTTTTACTCACAATGAAGCCCAGTAATTTGCCCGATGATACACCAAACACACACTTCTTCGGGTTCATTTTCAATTGGAACTCCCTTGATCTTTGTAAGACCTTAGCCAAAACCCTTGGATGTTCCATCCTGGTCCTTGATTTCACTAATAGATCATCCGCATACACCTCCAGATATATATGCATCATGTCGTGAAATAGGGCCATCATAGCTCTTTGGTAAGTAGCTCCAGCATTCTTTAACTCAAATGGCATGACCACGTAACAATATGTTCCCCAAGGTGTAGTGAATGATGTCTTCTCTTGATCCTCTTCTGCCAAACGAATTTGATTATATCCTGAAAATCCATCCATGAATGAGAGGGTCTCATATCCTGCTGTGTTGTCAATTAACACATCAATGTGAGGCAAGGGAAAATCATCCTTTGGACACGCGCGGTTAAGGTCCCGGAAGTCGATGCAAATCCTGACTTTCCCATCTTTCTTCATGACCGGGACAATGTTTGCCACCCATTGAGGATAAAGAACGACTCTAATGAACTTGGATTAATTATGGAGCTTATCGACCTCTTCTTTCATTTTCAAAGCCATCTGAGGGTGGAAACGCCTTAACCTTTGTTTTACCGAGACGGACCCTGGTTTTAGGGTTAAACGGTGTTTGACCAGGGTTGAATCCAGACCCGGCATATCCTCGTAGCTCCATGCAAACGTGTCCTTATATTCCTTGAGAACTTCAATTAATACCTCTTCTTCTGAGGGTGGTAGATTATCACTTATGAGGCGATCCTAGGGTCTTCCTCAGTTCCCAAGTTGACTTCTTTGGTGGACTCTTCTACGGCGGTTGACGGCTCGTCGAATCTCCTTATTCCACTAGCATATGCGACAGCCGCATCCTCATATTCCTCACCCTCATCTTCAGTAGGGTATTCTTCACCCGTGATCTCGTAGACTCCATACCCCTCATCAATTGCACAGTTGCCCTCACATTCTATTTCCGGTAGCTGGATGGGATTTTCTAGCAACTGAGGGATGACAAGAAGGGCTTGACACCTAGCGGCTAAGTCCAAAAGGCATCGACGAGGGATTTGCCTACCCTTGGATTTCTTCCTAGGTACTACCTTTGACTTATTATTCCTAGATTGACTGGCATTATTTACAGAAGAAGAAAAAGATGTAGTGGATGGTGAAGAATGTACAGGGAAAGAGAAAAGGTCGCTCATCGGACCTTGGACGGGTGGTCCGCAGGGCGGTACGCACTCGTGGGAGATGTAGGAGGTTTCCTCAACGAAGATGTGTTGTTGAGGAGTTTGAAAATTGACGTTTTTTTTTATTTTCATTTTTGATGACAAAACAGTGAAAAGCAATCGGAGGAGAGAGAAAAGTGGTTATGGCTAGAGGATTGGGAGGCTCGTAGAGCAGATCATTATTGAAGACTTGGCGCGGGTTGATAAACCCGCGCAGGTATGTAAGTAGAGAGGGGGATCTGGGAAGATCATCAGACAACCGTCTGGCCCCGGAAGATGACAGCAACAAAGGCTGTGACGAGTGAATGGAGAAGATGACGGCTAATGAGTCGTCGGTGGTGATGGTGATGGCGGATGAAGATCCGCTGGTGACGGGGTCCTTCTGGCGAGGACGATGATAGTTTGGAACCTTGGCAACAATAATGATATTTTCTGGCATTCCGGAGATCAATGGCTGTCCTTCAAGCCGTGGAGGCGAGAACATCCTTTCTAATGCAACAGAAATATCCTGTATATCAAACCACTTGTCCCATTCGCATTCTAGATCTTTGATCTTGCCTCTTTTGGTGACCCTCGGATATTTTTCAGCCGAATATACAGCATGTGGTCCCCCATGTGCTTCTTGCGGGTAATCTCCCATCTGAACAACGGGCCCTTTGTTGAAGTGGTTTGATAGGGTCCATGTGAGGGGCTTCCAATCTGCCTTGAATGGTCCTTTGAAGCCTAGGCCAAACCTGCAGTTCGGCCTAATCTCCTTTGGTGGTCTCAACCTACCTTGCAGCTGTGCGCCCAGACCTTTGCCCTGTTGATAGCTGATGTTCCTCATAATCTTCCAACCTTTGGAGTGAAAAGGGAGATATGGCGTTGTTGCCTTGATCGGCTTCTTTGATGCTAGCGGAATGTGAGATGAATCACACACGTCCAGCAATGACAATATGGGCCGATGAGACGGCCAAACAGAGGGCAGAGAGGTGTTGATAGAATCCACCGTGTGAAGGACAGGTGTGCTGACCACTTTAATAATTCTTCCATTGTAAGGAAACTTCAAGCACTGATGGTTGGTGGAAGGCACAGCATCTATGGCTTCAATGTAAGGGCGACCCAGTATGGCCTTGAATGTGGGGTCCATGTCGAGGACATGGAATTCCGTGGAGACTGACATAGGACCTAGCTCTGCCCTCAGAATAATCATCCCTTGCGGTGGCCTTTTGTTGTTGTCATAAGCCGTGACTGTGATTGAAGAAGGTCTTATCTGTTCCTGTTCGACCCCACACAACTGAAGGGTGCTCATGTAGATCACATTTATGGACGCACCCGTGTCTACAAGGCATGGGTTTATGGATACCCCATTAATTTTTATTGAAACACACAATGCATATTTCTGAGCTTCCTTGGGAGCTCATAGTTGTGGAACATGATGGCAGGTTGTGTGTCCGTTGGGGTCAGGACGGCAAAGATCTTTTCTACAGGGAGGTCCTCATTCACCATGACCTTTTGAAGATACTCCATTAAGGCTGCCTGATGGGATGTGGATCTCTGAAGCAGCTCCAGGATGGAGATCCGAGCAGACGTCTTGTCCAAGTGTTTCAACAGATCATATTGTGTTCCAGGGATAGATCTTTCCAGTTGTTCTCCATCGTCCCTCTCTGGCTGAGACTGCTCGGGATTCTGACTGTTCTGGGGAAAAATCCTGTGGAAAATCCTTCCACTCCGGAGCACCATTGCCTGCGGCTTTTGTACCTCTATAGGGGTAGCAGTGGATTTTAACAGAGGTTTGAGGGGTAGTGGTGGAGGGATGGTTGATGAAGCAGGGGTGATGATGGGAGCATGGATTCTGATGAGGGGTTTGTTAGGTGGAGGCATGGTGGAGGTAGAGGGGATATCACACGGGTTATGAAGGATAAGGGGTCTGGAAGGTGGAGGTGGAGGAAAAGTGGAAGTGGGTAGGGTTTGGAGCGGGTAATGGTTTTGAGATGGATGGTGGGTGATGAGTGGTTTTGAAGACATTGGCGGCGGTATGGTGGAGACAGGCGGGGTTACATACGGTGGACGGGTGATAAGGGGCTTAGAAGGCATAGGGGTAAATGCAGTAGAGGTGGATGGTAAAGTGGGGGAGTGAGAGAAGATGAGAGGGTGTGAGGGCGTAATGAAGGGTGTTGGTTGATAGGTCATTGGGGTGCGAATGAGAGGGCGTGATGGCAGTGGAAATGGTGAAGGCGGTACTGATGCGGGTTGATGAGAGAGAGGTGCTACCCGGGCAAGGCGAGGGGGTTGCATGACGATAGGGTTGGCGGTAGAAAGAATAGAGGTACTTTCTGGGTGCCACACCTACTCTCTCCCGACTTCCGAGAAGGAGGAGATGGGGTTGACCTGATGATTAGGCTGTTGGTGCTCCGGTAATGGATTCTGGATTATGCCCATGTTGGGCTATTGTGGTTGGGCCTGCTGAGGCTGCTGTTGTTGTTGTGGTTGTTACTGTGGCTGCTGTTGTAACAGCTGCTGTTGTTGCTGGAACTGTGGCCTAGGAGGAGGTCTCCTAGCCTTGAGAGTGGCGATGTATCGCCTCATTTCATCCCAGTCAATCCCGCCTTCATCATTCGTATCGTGGATGTAATCTTTAAACTGAAAGCAGTTGTCCACTGTGTGTCCTGGCTGCCTGTGGTAGACGCAGTATCTGGAGGTATCAACATTCGGGGGCCACACGGGCCTTTCCCTGGGTAGGATGAGTGTGTTTGAGGCTATGAGGGCGTTGAAAATATCCGCCAGAGTTTCTGGCAATGGTGGGTAATAGGCTCTCTTGGGACCAATCGGCCTCCTTTGTTGCTGTGGGGGACCGTAATTTCCTGGGGGTGGAACTTGGTTGTACTGAAGTGGTGGTTGTTGTTGCTGGGGTCGAGGTTGTTGCTGGGGTTGAAGTAGTTGAGGCATATTATTCTGAGGTGGATCGTTTTGGGGTGGAGGACGAGAGGGGAAAGGACCTGGTTGGAGGGGAAGTCGAGGCATTTGTGGGAACCTTGGGTTGGCTGCATAGTTGGCATTGTTGACCGCACTCACTTGCTCATTTGTTACGACCCCTTCTGTTGCTCCGCCTGGGACACCAGCGCCTGTCTTTATGGCCACCTTGGGCTTCGGCGGCTCAAACATGTTCATAATGGGGGAGTCTTTTAACTAGGTCTGGATGTACCGGGCTCTTCCATAGAGCTCTTCCATGGTGGTGAGCTTATTCATGGCCAAGACATGCCTGAACTGTGGGGTCGCATTGGATACGATCATCTTTACTTGTTCAGGTTCCGAGAGGGTATCTCTTATTCTTTCTGCCAGAGACCTCCATCTATCAGCATAGCGAACAAAATCCTCGTCGGACTTCATCTTTTCGGCCACTAGGTCAGTAATGGAGAGAGAGGGACCGACCCTATCCCAATACTTTTGCGAGAACCTTCTCTAGACTGTTTCAAAATTCTCGGCCTCGCGGGGCTCCAAAGAATAGAACCACTCTAGCATAGGACCGTCCAATGACCTCCGAAAGAGGTATGCCAGGGATCTCTGGTCGTTTTGCCAATAGGAGGACTCATACATGAAATCCTTGAGGTGAATGAAGGGGTTGCCAGTGCCATTGTACCTGCGGTACGTGGGCATTTCGGAGGGAGGAAGATGGATGACCGGAAGGATTGGCAAAGCAACCTTCGGGGTGGATTTCACGTCCACCATTTTCTTCAAATTCTGAAACTGTTCGTCCATTCTATTGAACCGGTTGAGGAGCGATTGGGCGAGCTCCTCGGGAGGTGAAGGTGGCACTTGCCACTGGGGAGGAAAATGTCTCCCGGAGACTTGAGGGGGAAACCCCGAATGAGAGGGAGCTGTCGGGCCACCGACAGTTGGCCCCGGCTGAAGCGGTATGTGGGGAACAACGGGGGTTTGAGATTGCGAAGGGAACTGGAACGAGGGTGGTTGTTGGCTCGCTTGCCCTTGAAGTGAGGGAGATTGGATGGCTTGCGCCAGTGAAGGAGATGGAATGGCCTGCACCGATTCTTGGAGAGGTGCGATGGCCGGAGTTGATTCCTGGGGGGTGGGGGAAACAGATTTCCCCTTCAGAATGGCCTGCAGGGCCCGGAGCTGTTCAGAGGTAAGCTCCTTGTTGGCGAGGACGCCCAGCAAAGAGGAGATGTCCTGTGGTGGGGACGTGTCCCCTGTAATAACCTGCACCTCATGCGAGGGCTCATAAGAAGGACCCGCGTCCATAGCATGGACTCGCGGCTCGACTGACTCACCACGACTAGGGTGGTTTTCCTGAAAAGACTCGTGAGCCATGCTCACAGTTTTCCCGAAACGTAAAAATATACACTAGCAAGCAAATAGCAGAGATTATCAAACAAGTGGATGCCTTTACGCCCTTTTTTGTGTTTTGATTTTGATGATTTTTTTTGTGTTTTTAACCAGATCCGAAGTTCACACAAAATAGGGACCATAGTTTATTTTTGTTTCACCGCCGTGTCAGCTTGGGGCTCTCATCTCACCACGAATGGGTTGACTAACTCCGGGGAACTTCAATGGTACAACCAACCCAGTGAACGAAGAGGAGATTCTTCGATGTCGGGGACTTACGGAGGTCCCAGTGGATGAGATTCTAGTCCGTCGAGAGGAATTCCCGAATGGAGAGTCCTTCCTTCACCGAGAGCGGGTGATCCTTAGAAAAAATGAAAAAGAATAGAAAAGAGGGATGTATGTATGCAATGAAATGCTGACAGATATATGGAGCACAACAGAATAATGAAATAATCAAGATATAACAACACACAAGAGATAGTAAAGCAAATCACAAGAAATTACAAGGGTAACTGAAAGAAAGCAACAGAAGTCCCACCGTGATCGCCAATCTGTGAGCGACATCACGCGGTTTGAGGAACGAAAATGCGGAGCACGCGGGCTCGTTTTGTTTGCTGCAACACAGAAATAAGAGAAAAGAGAAGAGGCCACCACGGGAGATTGCTCCGGCGGGGCGAGCGGGACAAATGCAATATAGCAAGATATGGGGGTTAAACGGCCATAGCGGGAAGTGACTCGCCGCGGCCTCGGGGGGGCGAGAATGGTGCAAAAATCAAATAGCAAGAATTGAAACGGCCATTGCGGGAAGTGACTCGCCGCGGTCTCAAGAGTATAGCAGATATAGCAGTAATTCAAGATATACAAGAGAAAGGACAGAATTCAAACGGCCATTGCGGGAAGTGACTCGCCGCGGCCTCGAGAATATGAGTAGATAAGAATATAACATGATATAAAGAGAATATAAAGAACGGGAGTTTAAACGGCCATTAGGGAAGTGACTCGCCGCGGCCTCGAGAATATGAGCAGATAAGAATATAACAGAATATAAGGAGAATATAAAGAACGGGAATTTAAACGGCCATTGGGGAAGTGACTCGCCGCGGCCTCGAGAATATGAACAGATAAGAATATAACAAAATATAAAGAGAATATAAGAACGGGAATTTAAACGGCCATTGGGGCAGTGACTCTCCCCGGCCTCGAGAATATGATGTGATCGCCAGGGGGCAACGACCCCAAAATAAGGAAATGATCGCGCCTACCTCACTAGCAGGAAGTGGTGGGTTGCTTCTTCTTCCCCCTTCGGCCGGCCGACGGAGAGGGCTTTCCTTGGTTACCCTTGTAAAATAATAGACAATAGGTAAACAGAATTAGAAAATGGCGGTGTAGTATCAATCTCTTACGAAGAAAATAACGAAATCGTGACAGAACACACACCTGGTTGGTGTGATTTTAAACCCCTCTCGGACTCGAGTAGGAGGAAAGTGTGATGATGAATGTAAGAAGTATATAAGAGAAGGCGCCCTTATGAAGGGAGATAGAGGATGCGAAATGATGAATGCAAAGAACTACGGAGAAGAAGGGGGAGAGAATTGGCTTATTGGATGTGCCGATGGCGAGATCCGGCGGAGCTTCGGCAGCGTAGGGACGACATGGAAGCACGGTGGACGAAGACGACCTTCCTCTCGCGAGCACGGGCACCCGAGAAGCCGGCAGAACCTCCCCCTACAAAAGACCCCACGGATTAGAAATGACTCTGGCAGCCTATCGGACCTCTTAAAAGCTCCCTTCGGACTGAGGGGGGGCCTCTATCTATAAGGCTCCGGAGTATGGAGGCGTCTAGGACCCTGGACGCATTCATCATGGCAGAAATTATATTTTATTCTTTTTTTATTTTTTTATTTCGAATATTTTCAAGGAGACGTCCAGGCAACTAGACGCCTCCATAAAAGCCCACCGAACCCCCGCCGAAAGCCGCACGCGGTTTTGGCACAACGCGTGGTTTTGGTCGGCGCCCGTGATTCATGAATGGGCACGTCTAATTGGCAGGACGTCTTCACAATTTGGAATTTTTCTCAAACGACAAGCCGACCGTCGGACGGGGGCCACCCGTGGGCAAGTTGATGGAGGCATCCAGGGGCCTAGACACCTCCATGATTTGGATCCTTTCTCAAGCGACAAACGGGGGCGCCCGTCGGGGGCGCCAGTGAGTCAAATGATGGAGGCGTCCAGGAAAGTGGATGCCTTTATGATTTTTTGATTTTTTAATTATTGTACTTTTTTTTATTTTTTTATAATCATGGAGGCGTCCAGGCAAGTGGACGCCTCCATGATTTTTGATTTTTTATTATTATTTTACTTTTTTTTATTTTTTTATATTTATGGAGGCGTCCAGGCAGTTGGACGCCTCCATGATTTTTGATTCATTATTATTTTTTTTATTATTTTGCTAATTTTTACACTTATGGAGGTGTCCAGGGGCCTGGACGCCTCCATGAAGACCCCCGGATTCCCCCGAAAGGGGCGTCGGCAGCCGTCCGTCAGACATTTTCCTGGTTCTGAAAACTTCTGATGCATCTGATTGATGTCGATGCCGTCCGAATGCCGCATGATTTCCACAACGAGGCGGTTTCCGGATGCCGAAGGAGCGTTACGTTACCCGCCCAGAAGGCGAAAGAAGACTCAAGAATAGGAAGCACTCAAGCGATTCAAAATGTGAAAGCCGCTGCGGGGCGTCGCGTGGTAATATGAGATTTTCTCTGGGGACGTCAGGAATAGCGTGTCTACACCATGCAGACCGGTAGTTTAGGGGCTTACTCTACAAGTGGGTACGACCCCGTTCCTCTCCTGTAACCCTTCAGGGACGGGGGAGATGCTGCCCATTTTTTTTGGGGGGACAGAGTTTCAGACAGATAATATCACTTCCGTGGATTGATTGCAATAAGACACTCATTCTGAGTCAAAGAACCCTAGTGCTCGAGTATGAACCTCGCACTAGCTCATGACTTCGCTCCTGGAGAGCCCTGGGCTCTAATTCAACAGGCAATAAACCCAATTAAACTTCTAAACCTTTAAAACATCTTAATAAGCCTAAATGGTTTCAAAATTCTCAGGAAAATCAGTTAGGCCGGTGCGGTCCTAATCCAGCACGCCCTAATACGGCGCGGTACCCCCCTGCGCCGTATTAACGTTAGACTCATTTTCTTATCTTTCAAATGGCTCATTCCCGGTGCGCCTTAAACCGGCGCGCCCCATGCCTACCGCGCCATTTTAACAATGACCATGGGCGCACCGGATTAAGCCCCTTTATCTATGTGTGGCCGTGCCGGGAAACTTATCCCTACGCGCGATCACACCGGTTTTGAATCGTTACGCTGTTCTGATCACTTGCTTGCCCTCGGAGCAATCCTCGCCTCCCGTGGTCGAGATTCGTAACTCTAATTGATAATAAACTAAATAAGGAAGAGGCTATTCAAGCATAGACAATCTTATTATCATGCTTTTAATATCATGTTGGTTAGCATTTTACTTTCGTCATCATGCTTACGTTGCCACTTTCATCCCCTTAGCGGAGTCTATTAAACTTGATTGATCATTGTTCATCTTTGCAACTCTGCGACTATGCTTAACGTTGTCATGAGCATCATGCATGCATGCCTACATGGATTCCCTCTGGTATATAAAATGGCATTGACGAAGGTCTGGGTCGCTCCCGATTGGAAGTCTTTACCATGCGCGATGGTGGTCTTCGGACCTATGTCCTCCGCCACGTATCGAGGGTACCCAACTTAATGAACCATGCCTCTTTCGCATGACATAAAAAAGCACCTCACGTGACCTGGTCACGTTTATACGTTTGCATCTTTATTCCGGCCTCGACAGCCCACCATCTCGGCAATTAGTCAAATGTTTTCCCTCTTCGTGGGGGATGTAATTAACGCCATAGCCTTTATGGTATGGCGGACTGCTGGTCCCGACCGAACCTCTCTCTTGCCCGACACGGGTCAGAACGAGCGCATAATAAACTCATCACGTACGTGACTGGCACGCCTGCGTAGTCAACTAGCCAGTTAGCTACCAGTGAGTTAATTGGTTAATTGACACGTGAAATAAACAAAATAAACCCAAATGAAATAATAAAATAATATAAAATAAAGACAAAATTCCCATCGCAAACACTCGGCTCACCGAGGAGCGTGATGGGCTTCGGCTGGAGCTCTCCTCGGTTAGAGAGCTGGCGAGGGTGAGCCAGGCAGAGGCCCAGACATTGACCAAGCAGCTGGCTCAGGCCCGTGGGTCGCTCGAGAGAAGAGCAAGCTTCTGGAGGAGGAGCGTGTGGCCCGCGCAGAGCAAGATGGCCAGTGGGAGGTCAAGCGCGCCGAGCTATAAGATCGAGCGGAGGAAGCCACACGTCTTCGGCTGGAGGCCGAGGCTGATCGAGCCGAGGCGGAGAAGCAGATGGCCGAGGCAGAGCGGAGGTTGGCCGAGGTGGAGTGGGAGAAGGTCGAGCTCGCTAGTAGGGTGGGATCGGCCGGGGCGGAGGCACTCGAGCAATACAAACGCTCGGAGGCCTACCGAGTCAACCATAAAGAGGCTGCCCTCCCCTATTACGAGTTAGCACTTCGGCGGGGCCTCCGCAAGGGGTTCGAGCAGGGCTACAGCCAGGCCGTCTTCTACACGGAGGAGCAGGCGCCCGGGACAATTATTTTCCCCTCCGGGCAACGCTACGACTCAGATTTGGCGTCCTCCGATTCCTCTGGTTTGGCGTCGGGGGAAGGAGGAGACCATGGGGACTCATCTTCGTCCGAGGGGTCACCAACTCCGGATGCCTCGAGAGGGCGCGCAACCGAGGCAGTTCCCACGCAGGTGGGGTTAGTGCTAGGGTCGGCCGTCACCGAGGGTGCTGGGGGCAGACCGTCTGAGCTTCAACTTCCGAGCCTTAGGATGGGCCAGGGGCCTGATGTATCTATTTTTTTTTTCTCCTTGTACGTTTTTCCTTTTTTGAAGGTAAACTTCTCTTTTTATGTAAAGGAAGGTCGAGAACGTAAGGCAGTGGCATTATGATAAAGACTTGACTATTTTTTACCATCATTGCCGTTGTTTGACCAGTGTATCCGCAGTAGTTGGAAAGTGTCGATACTTTCTGTGTGGATCTCGCATGATGGTTGGGTGGGCGTCTGACAGGATGTCTTTCCATTTTCTCATGCTTTAAATGCCCGGCCACTTCGTGTGTCCCGATGGGATGGAACCGAGGAGTCAGAGGTGACTGTTCATAGGGAGAGGTCCCTTTAGCGTGTTTTCGAGGGGAGAATCATTTAAGGCAAGTAGCCTCCCTTCGCCTATAAAAGGGCTGAAGGGCGTCTCTTCCTCTCCATCGCTTAGAGTTTTCTCTGACAGTCTTTCCTCCCTCCTTCTTCACGAAGCGTTGTGCTGTCAAATTTGAAGCATGGAAGACGCTCTGGAAGACGAAGCGGCGGACGACGGAGGGCAGAGAGTCTCTGCTGCTTCGGGTCTGAAGGGAGTTCGACGGCCGACGGGCGGGTTAGAAGGGGGTTCGACGTGCGGAAGCACGTCGCCTTCTTTTTATTAGTTCCGGTGGCATTTGCGGGGAGGGACGTAACGGCGGACGGATGGGGGGATCAGGCACCCCCTTCACTCATCCCTTCTCGCTCACTCTCTGGAGGGGATCCCTCTCAGGATTCCTCTCCACTTCCTGCTTCCCCGCAGCCTCTTTCTCTCTCTTCTGCCCTTCTTATCATTTCTTTCACTCTTTGCAGGATGCCTCTCGGCATTCCCTACGATGAGTTGGCTTCCTCTTCCCCTTCATCTATCATGTGCAACTTGGAAGGTAGCCCTCCTCTTCCTAATGCCCCTGTCACCTTTGTTCCGAGTTACCCAAGCCAACGGGGTCGACTATCCTTTATCCGAGCCAGTTTCCTCACAAGGCAGAGTCAGTGGCGGGATGCAAGAAGGTTAACCGAGTCAGCCGAGCAATGGGCTCGTACGGCGGCGCCAGATGGATTTTTGCTTTTTTGACATGTATTGTATTGGCTTCGGCCTTGCTGATGTACAAATAGTGGTGCGGACACCCGAGCAGTTCATCGGCACGATACGCCGAGCCACCGGTACCGCACACGGAGCACGACACGAGTCACCTCAGTGTCCATCTGGCTCGGAGACAGCCTGGAGACTCTGCCTTGAGCCTCCCCATTTATTATATTTAGTTAGACTTTATGTGTGTTTAATTTGTATTTATTTCGTTGCATTCGGTTTGCCATTTTGAGTGTAATAGGGGCTTATGTGTAATTCGGACCTCGTGGGCCCCACGGGCCCCCCAGGCCCCACCCCATTGAGCCACCTCAGCCTAGGGTCCCACGTGGGGTCAGTCAACATGCCACATGGGGGCATCTTGAAGTTTGAATGCTAAATGGACACAAGGGAGACAATGGACTAGAAAAGTCCACATGGGAGGCCACCTACCCCCACCACCTAGTCCACCCTCTCTCCTTGGTCCAAGGGCCGCCCCCCTCCCCTTAGTTTTTTATTATTTTTGTGTGTGTGTGTCACATGCCATCCCAGCACTTCATTCATATCCCCTAGATCCAATGGTTGTGGATGGATGTGAGATGTAAGGTATTTAAACTTGTATTTTCCATTTTACTTGAATTAATGCCATTTGATTCAATCTAATTCAAGAAGAAAGGGCTGGTGCGCCCCCCTCCTCTCTCCTCCCTCTCCCCCTTGGTTGCTGTGAAGGCTTCCATTCTGAGGTGTGAAGCCTCTTGTATCAGTTTCGACGATCGCCGCCGCCGCCACGAGCCGCCACCGCACCGCCATCGCCTTCAACGAAGTTCTGCCCGCGTAGTACCACAGCAACTTCCACGAAATTTCCAACTCAGCCAAGAGCTCTGATCGACCTGGGGATTTTACTGGAGGTTCCATAGGTGTCAAGGATGTCCCAAAAAAATTGGTTTGTCATTCAGATCCCGTTTCATAATTTTTGATTTTCGTCCACCCTTCCATTTCAGTTCTGCCAGAGTTCTGTCCAGATTCATATCCGCCCTGTGTTTCATGTCTTAGGTCCATCTTTTGATTTCTGTTAGTCCCATAAATTTTACTGGAGTTTCCTTCCATCCACCCCTTCATCCATAATGTTTCTAAATTTCTGGTTCGCCCATTTCATATTTTCTAAAAATCGTTCTCAGTTCTGTCCACCTGTTCCCAGATCCGACCACCAGTCACTCCAAAAATCATATCAACTCGCCACCATCTCTAAATCCAATTCCAAAAATTTTCCCAGTTTCGTGGTTTGATTCCCTACAACTTTGAAGAAGCGCTCGAAGCCTGATTCAAACGGCAAGTAGGCGGTCAACGGCCATTTACAGGAAACTCATATGTTGATCTGATATTTCAGGAGCTATGCAACAGAGGATTGAAAAATAGTTAAAGCCCAGGTCCGTAGAGCTTCAGAAGATTCCACTGGCCCTAGGTTGAAGTATTTTGAATCCTCTTTCCAACGACGCTGGTTTCATCGCATTCCGACGACGGGGCTGATCGCAGAGGCCGTTTTCGCCGGAGCGCGCGCTGCTAAAATAGCAACCTCAGCTCGTGGACAGCAACTTCAAAGCTTGGAGATCGGGACCGATCGACCCCCGATCGGTGTTCCCGGCAGACCGCCGTCCGTTGAGGCGTGCCACCAGGGGTCCCCATCATAGTGGGTCCCACCCCCGCAGATCCAGAGCACAACACCATCCGTGGGCCCCACGGGCCCGCAGAACCCGCCGTTCGGAAAGTACAAAAATGCGGAGTTCGGCACCGCCGGGCGACATCAAGATGCTGCCCGTCAACCCGAGTTGCGTGACTCCCGGGCTCCACATGTGACCTTTTACCTCCCTGCGTGGAGTGGGTCAAATATTTGTATTGCTGTGATATTGTTTAACCGGGAGTCCGTGATTCGGCCGGGGTTGTCTTCGCCACGCCGGGTGCGTGGAGGTAATGGTCCGAACCTCTTGGCGTTACATTGCTTAGCTAGTATACGGTCTTAGGCCGCTGCCGAGAGTGTAGGTACTGGCCCGTGTGTCCATGTCACCGCTGTGAGAGTGAGAGTGACCCCTCCCGTGACTCGATCCGAGTCCGGAAGTTGAGTCGGACTACCCTTGACCTCCGCCGGTTCCTTAACCGCACACGGTCCGCGCTTTCCCTCGCTTGGGACGACGAGTGAGCTTCTACTTCTGTTAGTGACGTTTTGCCACTAGGAGCTTGTAGTGTCGGGCTTAGTGTCTCCCTGGTGTGTGTTGCTGGTCGCGTCTTCATCTAGAGTCTGAGGGTGGCACCGTATAGTGTCGTCTTCCGTGTCCGTCCCACATCAGTTTGGTATCAGAGCGAGTCGAGTCTAGGGTAGTCATTGCATAAGTCTTGCATGCATCATGGTATAAGTCAAGTCTAGGATCATCATTATTTTCAAAACAAAAAAAAGTGTGTTTTAAATTGCATTTCATCCCGATAATTCGGTATCTTAAAAGGTGTTGTCCGAACGTTAGGCTACGCCTACCGGGAGGTCGCACACTTGCGGGAGTGATCTTCGGATCGATTAACTCCGCCCCGTACCGGATATTGGTTTAGGTCTAAGTGCATCATTTAGTGTGTGTTTGCATTAGTCGGTGTCTTCTAGGTCGTGTGTCAGTTGCATGCCCACTCGTCGAGGTACCCAGTACTCGCCACCACCACCTATGGCGGAGTCCCGAGCCCGTAGTTCCGATGAGTCTTCCACGGCCGAGATGTTCCGGGCCATCATGGATCGTTTAGACACGCGTATGGATGGTCTTAGTACGCGTGTGGATGGCATAGGGACGCGTCTAGAAGGACGGATGAAGGCCCTCGAGGATCGGGCCGAGAGTTCGGATCAGTCCATCCAGGGCTTAGTTGGGAGAATTGCCATCCTAGAGAGGGGCCTAGTAGCGGCGCAACCCGCGCCGACGAATGGCCAACAAGAGCCGGTGCAGCAACCCGCTGTGCCAAGGGCTCAAGTGGAGAATGTTGGGGTTCAACAGGTGCATGTGGTGGATGATTATGCATCTGATAATGATCATGGGGGTAACGGTCGTCGTCATCAACGACGGAATCGTGATGACGAGGATGACAACCACATTCTTAGGGGTGTGCGTGCGGACCCTCCCACTTTTAGCGGGTCCTTGGACCCTAGGGTGTATTTAGATTGGGAGGCCGGCATGGACCGGTACTTCGAGTGGTTTGAGATGACGGACCACCGAAGAGTCTGATACGCAAAGATGAATTTGCAAGGGCAGGCCCGAACTTATTGGATCAATGTGGAGAGCCTGCTCAACCAGCGACGTCAACCCCAGATCGGTACTTGGGATGATATGAAAACCAAGTTGAGGGAGAAGTACCTTCCCGCCTCATATCGCCAACGTCTCATAGACAAGTGGTAAAGCATCTCCCAAGGGAACCGATCCATGACCGAGTACATCGCCAAGTTCGATGAGTATTATTTGCGGTGCGGGGTCACGGAAGAGAGCACTATGACGATATCCCGCTTTCGGAGAGGTTTGCGGCCTAATTATCAATATGAACTCTTTCGCCGCAATGCCACCACTTTGGAGCAGGCATATCAGATTGCTCTCGAATTGGAGCAGTTCGAGGCCGAGTTTGAGTTACCCCATCGGTTGGGCTCCTTTCCCCTTCGTAGTGTCGAGTCCCGTGGCTCATCTGGCACGTATCCGAGGGCCCCCATGGCACGACCTCAGGAGCCCGCTCGCCCCGAGCCCTTTGCTCCTAGGCCTCGTCATCCACCCTCGAGGGACCTTCCTCGTCCCCAGCATCTTACGGCCCCACCCATAGCCCGTCCACTGGCACCCGCACCTCCTGCACGTCCTTTGTTGCCTACGCCTCCTATCCGTCGGGAGGATAAAGGTAAGGGACCTATGATTGGGGAGCCTAGTGGATCACGGCAACAGTGTTATCGCTGCAATGGATTTGGCCATTTCGCCAACCAGTGTCCCACCCGCCCATCTCTTCACATTGGGGACACACAGGCCGAGGATACCACCCCTACGGGCCTCGAGTTAGTCAGCTATGAGGCAGATGAAGAGTTAGCTGATGAGTACTATGAGATGGGAGGTGAGGCCCAGGATGTCCAGCAGTCGGGCGATACCCACGTGGGGGTCGTCAGATGTATCCTCACCCAGCCATAGGCCAGCGATGACTCGCGTCGGACCACTATCCTTCAGGTATTCTGTAGGCTGGGAAAGCAAATTTGCAAGGTGGTCATCGATAGCAGGAGTTGTATCAATGCAATCTCCACGAACGCTGTCGCTCGTCTTGGTCTCACACCCGTAGACCATCCTTGTCCCTATCAGGTATCATGGGTGGATACCACTTCCATTTCGGTCAGGCTGCGGTGCTTGGTCCCGCTGCAGCTCCACTCCTACCGTGATGAGATCTGGTGTGATGTTCTCCCCATGGAAGTGGGAAGTATCATTCTTGGTAGGCCGTGGTTATTCGACCGAGATGCCACACTCCATGGTCGATCGAACACCTGTACCTTCGACCACGATGGCCAGCGGGTCACCCTCCACCCCGTTCGGCCCAGGAGCCCATCAATCAGGGGTCCTACTGGCCCTAGTACTCCAAAGCCTTCCGTAACCGGGCCCAGTACTCCATCCCCAGCTCGGACTATGACCGTTACCTCTGGCCCAAGAGAGCCCTCGACGAGGAGATTGATGATGATTAGCTCCCGGGAAATGGAGCAGGAGCTTAGTCAGGGCTGTCCGATGTTTGCCATCACGGTCCGAGAGGTGGAGCGGGACTCTGAGGGTGAGCTCCCACCCGAGGTTGTTCCTATTCTGCAGGAGTTTGCTGATATTTTTCCCGATGAGCTTCCCGAGGGACTCCCACCCATGCGGGATATTCAACATGCCATCGACCTTGTTCCGGGCTCTTCTTTGCCCAACCTTCCTCATTATCGAATGAGCCCCACGGAGCATGCCGAGCTTAAACGACAGGTCGATGAGCTTGTGCAGAGAGGATCTGTCCGGGACAGCATGAGTCCATGTGCTGTACCCGCATTACTCGCCCCGAAGAAGGATGGCACGTGGAGAATGTGCATTGATAGTCGTGCCATCAACAAAATCACCGTGAAGTACAGGTTCCCTATTCCCCGTCTTGATGACATGCTGGACATGATGGCAGGTGCCACTATCTTTTCGAAGATCGATCTTAAGAGTGGCTACCATCAGGTGAGGATTAGGCCAGGTGATGAGTGGAAGACCGCATTTAAGACCAAGGACGGTCTATATGAGTGGTTGGTCATGCCTTTTGGGTTGACCAATGCCCCTAGCACTTTCATGCGGCTCATGACTCAGGTCCTTCGACCTTTCATTGGAGTCTTTGTAGTGGTGTATTTTGATGATATCCTTATCTATAGCCGCACCACAGGGGACCACTTGAACCACCTTCGGCAGGTCTGTCTACTTCTTTGGCGAGAGCAGTTGTTTGCTAACCCACAGAAGTGTGCCTTCATGACACCTCAGCTTACCTTCTTGGGTTTCATTGTGTCTAGTACTGGGGTCTCCGCCGATACGGAGAAGGTCCGGGCCATTGTTGAGTGGCCGGAACCCCGTACGGTTCATGATGTCCACAACTTTCATGGCCTTGCGACGTTCTACCGTCGCTTCATCCGCGGATTTAGCTCCGTCACCGCCCTGATCACGGATTGCATCCGGAAGGGCACGTTTGTATGGACGAAGGCCGCATCTGCCGCCTTCAAGGACATCAAGGAGCGCATGACCCAGACACCTATCCTTCGATTGCCAGATTTCTCGAAGGTGTTTGAGGTCTCTTGTGATGCATCGGGTGTTGGGATCGGAGGAGTTTTGAGTCAGGAGTCCCACCCGATTGCATATTTCAGCGAGAAGCTGAATGACGCGAAACTGCGATATTCCACATATGATAAAGAATTCTACGCAGTTGTTCAGGCTCTTAGGCATTGGAGGCACTATCTTTTATATCAGGAATTTGTTCTATACTCCGATCATGAAGCATTGAGGTACCTCCATTCGCAAAAGAAGCTTAACTGGCGTCATAGTCGTTGGGTCGAGTATCTCCAACAGTTCACCTTTGTGCTGAAACATAAGGCTGGAGTGGAGAACAAGGTGGCTGATGCCTTGAGTCGGCGAGCATGCTTGCTTACCACCATGAGTGCCGAGGTCATAGGGTTAGAGAAGATGAAGGAGGCCTATCTTGATTGTCCTGACTTCGGTCAGATTTTTACCACCCTCCAGGCCGGACCCTCGAGAGACCTTAATGAGTATATGCTTCAGGAGGGTTACCTCTTTCGAGGTAGCAGGCTATGTGTTCCCCGAACTTCGGTTCGAGATTTCTTAGTGTGGGAACTACATGCGGGAGGTCTAGCCGGCAACTTTGGTCGGAACAAGACTATTGAGGCAGTGGAGCATCGATTTTATTGGCCGAGCTTGAAGCGCGATGTTGCTAACATCGTGGCTCAGTGCCGTACATGTGCTACGGCCAAGATGAAGAAGCAAAGTTCGGGCCTTTATACGCCTCTTCCCGTGCCTGATGCCCCGTGGCAGGATGTTAGTATGGACTTTGTTTTGGGATTGCCACGTACCTCCAGGAAGCATGATTCGGTCTATGTGGTGGTTGACCGTTTCTTGAAGATGGCCCTCTTTATCCCTTGCTCAAAGACTTCGGATGCTTCTAGGGTAGCCCGCCTATTCCTTACTCACGTGGTGTACAAGTTCGGGTTGCCTCGCACTATAGTGTCTGACCGTGATGTTAGATTCACTTCCTACTTTTGGAAGACACTATGGCATATGATGGGTACTCACCTCATGTTTTCCACTGCATATCACCCCCAGACAGACGGTCAGACCGAGGTGGTCAATAGGAGTCTGGGAGATCTTTTGAGGTGTCTAGTTAAGGACCGCATTGGGGATTGGGATCTCATTTTACCTATGGCTGAGTTTGCATACAATGATTCGGTGAATAGGTCTACCGGCATGAGTCCATTTGAGATTGTCACAGGTCGTAGGCCTAGGAAACCCGTTGACCTTGTCCCCATGCCTATCCATGCTAGAGTGTCGGAGTCGGCTGAGTCGTTTGCTAGACATGTTAGGAGTTTGCATGACGACATCCGTCGTCACATTGAGGCCAGCAATGCACGGTACAAGGTGTTAGCCGATGCCCACCGACACCACCGAGAGTTCCATGAGGGTGAATACGTCATGATCAGGGTAAGACCTGAACGGTTTCCCTCTGGAACCGTTAAGAAGTTGCAAGCTCGCGGAGCCGGTCCCTTTAGAGTGTTGAAACGCGTTGGATCCAATGTGTATGCTGTGGACCTGCCCGAGGAATATGGTATAAGCTCTACCTTCAATGTATCGGATCTGGTTGCATATAGGGACCCAGCGGTGATCCCTAGTGAGCCTTTTGAGCCATCTCCTCCCCTTGAGAGTGATCCCACACCTGAGTGTCCACTTCCACCTCCAGCCCCTTTTTCACGGCAGCGTGAGCATATCGATCGTATACTGGACGAGCAAGTGACAGTTACCAGGAGTGGATCTTACCCGCGCTACCTAGTGCGATGGAGAGGACGGCCCGCTACTGAGGACACATGGATCACACATGGCGAGTTGCAGCGGATTGATCCAGACCTTTTGGAGCGATACAGGAGCGATGCAGACCCTTACTCGACTGGGTCGAGTTTCTCCCACCCGGGGAGAATTGGTGCGGACACCCGAGCAGTTGATCGGCACGATACGCCGAGCCACCGGTACCGCACACGGAGCACGACACGAGCCACCTCAGCGTCCATCTGGCTCGGAGACAGCCTGGAGACTCTGCCTTGAGCCTCCCCATTTATTATATTTAGTTAGACTTTATGTGTGTTTAATTTGTATTTATTTCGTTGCATTCGGTTTGCCATTTTGAGTGTAATAGGGGCTTATGTGTAATTCGGCAGCCTAGGGTCCCACGTGGGGTCAGTCAACATGCCACATGGGGGCATCTAGAAGTTTGAATGCTAAATGGACACATGGGAGACAATGGACTAGAAAAGTCCACATGGGAGGCCACCTACCCCCACCACCTAGTCCACCCTCTCTCCTTGGTCCAAGGGCCGCCCCCCTCCCCTTAGTTTTTTATTATTTTTGTGTGTGTGTGTCACATGCCATCCCAGCCCTTCATTCATATCCCCTAGATCCAATGGTTGTGGATGGATGTGAGATGTAAGGTATTTAAACTTGTATTTTCCATTTAACTTGAATTAATGCCATTTGATTCAATCTAATTCAAGAAGAAAGGGCTGGTGCGCCCCCCTTCTCTCTCCTCCCTCTCCCCCTTGGTTGCTGTGAAGGCTTCCATTCTGAGGTGTGAAGCCTCTTGTATCAGTTTCGACGATCGCCGCCGCCGCCACGAGCCGCCACCGCACCGCCATCGCCTTCAACGAAGTTCTACCCGCGCAGTACCACAGCAACTTCCAAGAAATTTCCAACTCAGCCAAGAGCTCTGATCGACCTGGGGATTTTACTGGAGGTTCCATAGGTGTCAAGGATGTCCCAAAAACATTGGTTTGTCATTCAGATCCCGTTTCATAATTTTTGATTTTCGTCCACCCTTCCATTTCAGTTCTACCAGAGTTCTGTCCAGATTCATATCCACCCAGTGTTTCATGTCTTAGGTCCGTCTTTTGATTTCTGTTAGTCTCATAAATTTTACTGGAGTTTCCTTCCATCCACCCCTTCATCCATAATTTTTATAAATTTCTGGTTCGCCCATTTCATATTTTCTAAAAATCATTCTCAGTCCCATCTACAGTTCTGTCCACCTATTCCCAGATCCGACCACCAGTCACTCCAAAAATCATATCCAATCGCCACGACCTCTAAATCCAATTCCAAAATATGTCCCAGTTTCGTGGTTTGATTCCCTACAACTTTTAAGACGAGCTCGAAGCCTGATTCCAACGGCAAGCAGGCAGTCAACGGCCATTTATAGGAAACTCATATGCTGATCTGATATTTCGGGAGCTGTGCAACAGAGGATTGAAAAATAGTTAAAGCCCAGGTCCGCAGAGTTTCAGAAGATTCCATTGGCCCTAGGTTGAAGGATTTTGAATCCTATTTCCAACGGCGCTGGTTTCATCGCATTCCGACAACGGGGCTGATCCCAGCGGCCTTTTTCGCCGGAGCGCGCGCTGCTAAAACAGCAACCTCAGCTCGTGGACAGCAACTTCAAAGCTTGGAGATCGGGACCGATCGACCCCCGCAGGGACAGTGGACAGTGGACAGCAACACCGCCGTCCGTGGAGGTGCGCCACCAGGGGTCACCATCATAGTGGGTCCCACCCCCGCAGATCCGGAGGACAGCGCCATCCGTGGGCCCCACGGGCCCGCAGAACCCGCCATTCGGAAGGCACGAAAACGCGGAGTTCGGCACCGCCGGGCGACATCAAGATGCTGCCCGTCAACCCGAGTTGCATGATTCCCGGGCTCCACATGTGACCTTTTACCTCCCTGCGTGGAGTGGGTCAAATCTTTGTATTGCTGTGATATTGTTTAACCGGGAGTCCGTGATTCGGCCGGGGTTGTCTTCGCCACGCCGGGTGCGTGGAGGTAATGGTCCGAACCTCTTGGCGTTACATTGCTTAGCTAGTATACGGTCTTAGGCCACTGCCAAGAGTGTAGGTACTAGCCCGTGTGTCCATGTCACCACTGTGAGAGTGAGAGTGACCCGTCCCGTGACTCGATCCGAGTCCGGAAGTTGAGTCGGACTACCCTTGACCTCCGCCGGTTCCTTAACCGCGCACGGTCCGCGCTTTCCCTCGTTTGGGACGACGAGTGAGCTTCTACTTCTGTTAGCGATGTTTTGCCACTGGGAGCTCGTAGTGTCGGCTTAGTGTCTCCCTGGTGTGTGTTGCTGGTCGCGTCTTCATCTAGAGTCCGAGGGTGGCACCGTATAGTGTCGTCTTCCGTGTCCGTCCCGCATCAAATAGTTATTTGAATAAAAGAGGAAGGAAAATTTTTTTTTATCTCATATTGCTTACATGACTAAAATGTTCAGAAGTAGAACTTACGTAGTGTAGTCGCGTTCCATGTCCGAGGGATGGGTTCTCCTTGTAACGCCCCGCCTCGTACCCGGTTCAGTATAACACTCCCGTCGGATACGAGGGGCGACGCCACAGTGGGAAAATACCCAACAGAACGGAAGACGGGTTGAGAATGCACAAATAAAACATATAAATTTTTACAGCGGAAGAATATAACTTTCCATCAGCAATGTCCAATATCATAATAGCCAAACAAATTAAAGTCTTACAAATTTTATTTTAATATCCAGAATTGAAACTTAAAGTTTACAAGAACTAACAAGTAGATCCAACAATGGGAAAAGAACTACTAAGATCACGCCCGCGCCACCGACTCGGGCTCACTCGGATCTACTTCCTCGCTTCCACCAGCAATCTCGCCTGAAATATCAAGTGTAAGTCTACGGGTAGACTTAGCAAGAAATAGAATTCAAACACGTCTATTGTACCAGCATAACAAATTAAACTATCATAATTTAAACCACAAGTTGTAACAAAGACTATATCGGTGTACTATGGCATAACTAATCGTAATATGCAGGAGTGATATCCAAATATGCAGGAAGAAAGATTGAAGAAGACGGGAATCAATGTAGGTATTCATAAGTGGAGTTCAAACCTCAGTAGAATTTGCAGAACAAAGACAGATAACAGATACAGATATAACAAAAAGCCCAAAGGCCATATTTTTATCACAATTCCGATCTGAGGTAGACAGAAGAGGCAGAATGACCCAGACACATTGCCTAAACTACTATTAGAAGGTCAGAAACAGATACAGATACCAAATCACCTAGGCAATGGCGATGAGGTCTTGATTACAGCGCAGAATCGGAGGAAGATATTCCCCACCTTGACCAGTGAACAAGTTCACCTCCAGGATTTCACCCCCGTGCCCTCGGGGTCAGAAGGACCTCCCCATAGGGGCATTTCTACAGTTTGGCCCCAGACCCTTCTATAGTAGCAGTGTCCATATGGTCAAATGAGATCAATAAACAAGTTAAGAAGAATTTGGATAGATTCTAACTCGAATACAAACTGAAATGGTGATACTAACGCATGGATGGAATATGAAATTTTACAATGCTTATACTAACTCATAAGATAGAGTTTTTCAAATAAAATTTATCCTGTAACAAAGTTTAAACAGCCATGGTGGAAGTCAATTTAAAATCAAACCAAAATATGCAATTCTAGGATAATTTTGTTATCAAATTAACATGGTTATACTAACCAATTCCAGGATAACATTATTATCAAATTAACATGCTTATACTAACTGGTTCCAAGATAACACTGTTAACATGGTTATACTAACTAATTCCATGTTAACATTATTATCAAATTAATATGCTTATACTAGCTAATTCTAGGTTAACATTGTTATTAAATTAACATGCTTACATTGACAATCATTATTAGCAAGTTATATTTACAATCCAGGATACCACAACTCCATGGCATTCGCATTTCCAGAGTATTAACATGTAATTTCATGGTGTTAATACACAATTCCAGGATATTAACACAATGTTCCAGGGTATAATGAATGAAAATAGTATAATTCTATATTAATTTATTATCGCACTAACAATGCTAACAATGTTATACAATAATAATTCCTAAAAATAGTATTAAATTGCTAACATATTGGTGATCACTTTTGTCTTCTATGCCTAATGCTAATAAAATTGTTTGTAAGACCTAATCAGTGATTTAAGCATGACTTAAATCACCATTCACTCGGAAAACACTATTCACGCAGAAATTTTACTATCTTACAAAAATGTAAAAAAATAAGAAAATGGTACATCCGTATTTATAGAACACTTTTGTCTTCTTGAGTATTTTTAGGAAAAATCTATATTTGGATCTATACACATTTTAAGGTAAGTTTAACAAACTGAACATTATTGTTTAATGTTACAAATTAACATGCTTACATTATTGTTTAATGTTACAGGATAACATTATTATCAATTTAACATGCTTATACTAACTCATAAGATAGAGTTTTTCAAACAAAATTTATCCTGTAACAAAGTTTAAACAGCCATGGTGGAAGTCAATTTAAAATCAAACCAAAATCATAACAGATTAACCCAAAACAGTACTGCTTGCACTTAACCAAACTACCCTCTTACTTAATTCTAACAAGTTTAATAAGCTATCCATGCACAATAGAGATGGTTGAGATACTAAACTTGCCTTAAACCGTGGAGAACAGGGAAGCCTCTGCAGGATCCATGAACTCTCCAGAGCCTTGCTTCCCTCCCGTAGATGGCGTTCTGAACAACACCCAGCCCTCTCCCCAGGGCTTTAACAAAGTCCCAAGCACTTAGATTGGATGAGGCAGGCTGGCAGGAAGGGAAAAAGAACGACATCTCACATGCTCCCGTAGTGCATGGGCTACCCCATGAGGACCCTCCCCATAAACTTAATCACTCATGATAAGGTGGGGGGGGGGCATGGAGTTACCAAAAGGGGAAGGTAAGAAGAGAGTTACGTTCTTACGAATGTGAATGGCACTATTCACCAGCCCAAACTAAAAATCATAACTATTTATCTAAAATGAATTTGAGAAAACTAATAACTACCCATTTCTAATCATCATGGGCCCCATCTAGGAAAAATATAAAATAAATAAAAACTCTCAAAAATAAAACCCAACCCGAAATATGAATAGTAACAATCTTAATTAATTAATCTTAGTGTTAAGGTGTAATTAAGCAATTTGGGCAAAATTTAGACAAATGTGGATGGTGAGGTTCGAACCTTGGACCTCAAGGTGAAAGGGCAAGTGTCTTAACCAACTACTCTAGGAATTCAATTGTTACATGAATGACTCTTTGTTTCTACTTTCACTTAAATCTTCTATAGGGGTTTTTATAAGTTATATGTACATATATTTGAGATACTAATTTAGTTGAAATATTAATAATGCTAATAATGATAATAATAACATTATTATTATATTATGTACATTTTATAAGGCGTGCTACACCACTCTAATTCAATCAAATCAATTATTTCTTAATCAAATTTATTATCATAGAACTAAATCATGATAAAATTTATTGGGTACTACACTCCTTCCATAGTTGATAGCCAGTACACTCCTTTCCCGAGCGTCTCGACCACTCGGTAGGGGCCTTCCCAATTAGGGGATAGCTTGCCCGCCGTCTCAAGTGTGATGCGGGACGGACCACGGACTCGACTCTATTTATGAATGCGATCTTCGGACTCTAGACGGGCTCGCGATTGTCCCTTAGCGAGGGAAGCGTCGGATGTGCGCGGTTGAGAAACCGGCAGTGAGCTAGGGTGGCCGGCTCTCACTTGTGCCCGGATCGGGTCACGGGGCGGTCACGCTCTCTCTCGCAGCAGCGGTGCTATCACAATATATAGCGAGCTACGGTCCTAGCATGATATCTAGCAGCAGCATAAACAAGTATATATGAATAAAGCAAATGCCGAGTGAAGGAGCGGACACGATACCTCCACCCTCTCGGCGGGGGGAAGACGGACCCGGCCGAACTCATACTCCCGGGACGATTAATACACAAATGTTACAGTAAAGAACTACTGCCCACTCCACGCAGGGAGGTAAAGGGCTACACAAGTGGGTCCGGGAGGACCGATTCCGGGTTGACGGGCGGCTTCTCGCGTAGCTTCGGCAGCACACGTACTCACGACCGTGGGGCCCACGTTCTGGTTGGAGGGGCCTGTGTGGGACCGGGTTGGCACCACTATGGTGGGGACGCCTGGGAAGCGCTCCCTGGGCTGGCGGAGTGTTGGTTCTCTGGCCGGAGGCTGGGCGGCTCCGATCGTCACCGGTCGGAAAAATTGGCCACAGATCTGCACTTGCTGTTTCTCAGCGCGTGACCCGACGAGATCGCTTGCTGCGGCCAATCCCGACGTCGGATCGATGATCAGGAGGTACCGTTGGAAAGCTCTTTCGAATTACATTAAGATAGGACTAGAGAGAGAAGCTGGATCTTCACGGATCTAGCCCTTAACTATTTTTCAAGTTGCTATTGCACAGTACTTGAAATCTCAGAACAGCAGGTAGTCTTCCTGAGAATAGCCATTGACCGATAAGTAGACCTCCGAATCTGAAGTTGGGTTCTTCAGAAAAGTTGTAGAGAATCAAGATAGGAAACCAGGGGTAGGTTTGGATCTAGAAAATATGGTGAGTTGGATTTTATAGCGAGTTTATACTGGACTGTGGTCGGATCTGGACTGGGGAAGACAGAACAGATTTTGGAACTTTGACGAATTTTAGAAACTATGTAGAGGGCAAACCAAAAATCAAGAAAATTCTTGGTGATAAGGGAAGGTGGAGAGAACTTGAAATAAAATTGGGAGCTCCTGAAAAAATCAAAAGATGGTGCGGATCTGGAAAACTCAGGGTATTTGTCACTGTAGATAGAATCCTGGCAGATCTGGGATGACCTGAAGACCGAAAATGGGAAAATAGCAAAAGAAGGAATTTTGGCTTGAATTGTTTTGTGAAGATAGGGGTTAGAGAGGGGAACCATCTCTGAAAATTTCAGCTCTACGGAAGGTGGGAGCAGAAATTTGGGTAAGATGCTTGTGTCCTGGATGGACAGAATACCGAAGATGAAGACGGCGGAGTGACGGCGACACGACGGCGGCGGCGGCGATCACCGGAGATGAACCAGAAGGTAAAGAGGATCAATAGGGGAGGGATATCACTCTAGAATTGGGGGTTGGAGAAGATGAAACTAGAGGAGAGGAGGAAGGGGGCGCATCAAGCTCTTGGCTCCAAATGGAATTTTTCTTTCATTAATTGTAACAAATGAAAATTACAAGCTTTTATATGCTACACATCAAATCCAATCTCCACCATTGGATCTAGGGATGGGGAAAGAATGGCCTAGATTAAGTGTGGCCAACACACAAAATAAATAAAAAAATCCTAATTATGTCTAGTGGAAGGGGGCTCCCCCTTGACCATGAAGGTGAGTTGAATGGGTAGGTAGCCTACCCATTGACAATTTTGGTCACTTGTCTCCCATGTGGACAATTGACTTGTCAACGCTTCTAGATGCCACCTAGGAGGGTTGACCAGCCCCACAAGGATGACATGGACTAATGGGAAAGGGGTGAGGGCCCCTTAGATGGACCTACTACACAATTGCACAAAAACCCACACAATCCAAGGGAATGACGCATTAGATTACAAAGCCTTACAATTGTGCATATACTTCCCATAGATATAAAAATAAACTAAAGGACACAAATGCAAAATAAAATATACATGCTCGGCGTCGATTCCCATCAACTCTCCCCGGGTGGGAGGAACTCAACCCCGTCGAGTAAGAGGTGCGGCTGCTCGAGTACTCCGGCGGATCCATCACTGTGCCAAGTAACGCGGGTATGATCCACTCCAAGTGACCATCACCTGCTCATTCTATATATACTCGATATGCGCAAGCTGCTATGGGATAGTGGTGGACACTCCGGGTGGGGCACTCTCAAAGGGAAGGAGACGGCTCGAAGACTCACTAGGAGTCACCGTTGAGTCCCTATAGGTGATTAGATCCGAGATGAAGTAGAACCGATCCCAATGTCCGACAAATCGCACTCGAAAGGGACTAACACGCGAGCGTACAAAATTGACTCAACTCGATGGATGCACAGACACACGACAGATAAACGAAACAAAGACTCACAAGAACCCTAAACAAACCTACTGTTAGTCCGACCTACGCGTAGGCGATCGTGGACCAGGACACCCGAATGCGTGCCATACATGCATTTGAGGTCACCGGTGGTTGGCGGAATGGGGAATTCCTAGACCTCCTAAAGTGGGCCATGCATGCATATTGGACTTAGATGTGGGAGGGCCAGGGGTTCCAAATGCACCGTCTTCCTTTCCCCTAGATGGTGTATCTCGCAAGTGAACGGGCTTGGTGGATGTAGACGACCCGGCCCATGGGGCAGGAGTGTGGTAGTGGATTCCCTTGAAGAAATGAAGTATATAAGGTGGGTCATGGGGTCCACTAAGGAATGGGTTAAAGAGATCAAAGAAGGTATGACCCCTTGTGGTGGGTTCTCACAAGTCACGGTCCCACGTGTAGAAGTTTTGAAGGTGTGGATAGTCACCTTCTTGCATTGTGACGGGTGGGATGGGGATCGTAGGCAAGAAGTATGATTCCTCCCTCGGACAAAAGGGTATGAATTCGGGCTCGACTGGTAAGGGGAAGAATAAGAGGACCTCCGTGGTGACACAACCCATGGTGCACTCAGAGGTAATAGACCCTAAGGCCGGATGAGTGAGGCTAAGACTAGTGGGTTGGTCAAAGCCTCGGGTCAAAAGATGTGTCAACTTCCATTGTGAATCTAATCCCATGACAAGATCGTCCAACATGTCAACATGGTGACTAGATCGAAATGTGGTATGGAATGAGTTGACCGGCACTAAAGGTAAGGTGGGGTCCATGGATGGGAAGGGATGTGGGACCAAGCCATCCTTGAGCCAACTAAGAAGCGGCTCGGCGATGAAAAGCGTACTCGTTAGAAACACGGGTGGCTCGGGCTTGGGTGGCTCCAAATGAGAGGGTTCCGAAGCAAGTTCGGAAATAAAGGGCGGTGCCATTGGAGCTCTCTCGAGTGGTGAAGGCCATGGTGTAGGCGGCTGGGAGGTAGATGCTTGTCGAAAGCTACCATACCGAGAAAAGTGAGACTCAAATGGTTCGACCAATAGAGTAACCGTATAGGATTGCGCTAGAGAGATTGCCTTGCTGATAAGACATTCCAACTGGAAGTGAAGGCGCAAACCTCTCCGGAAGTGAATTGCTGCCGTGTTGCTCTCCTCTCCCAGGCCATGTTCCAACCAATACGTATGATATGCCCGAATGTACTCGGACACGGACCTATCGCCTTGGACGGGTCGACATGGGTTGGCCATAGTTGCCAAAATATGGGAATGGATCCCTAGGAATGGATATGCAAGGCCATTTTTTTTAATTTTTAAAAGCAAAATGTGATGCTAACTAATGCACCTAGACATGACGACCAAGACTCGGTACGTGGCGGAGCTAACCGATCCTAAGATCACTCGCGCAAGTGTGCGACCTTCCCGATAGGCGTAGCCTAACGTTCGGACAACACCTTTTGATATACCGAGCACAGCGATGTAAATGAAAAAAGACATTTTTTTTATTTTAAAATAATGATGACCCTAAACACGACTTAGACAATGACTAATGACTAGACGTAAATGACACTTTCTTTTTTTTTTGACACCCTAGACTCAAACTCGCTCTGATACCAAATTGATGCGGGACGGACCACGGACTCGACTCTAATTATGAATGCGATCCTCGAACTCTAGATGAGCTCACGATTGTCCCTTAGCGAGGGAAGCGTCGGACGTGCGCGGTTGAGAAACCGGTAGTGAGCTAGGGTGGTCGGCTCTCTCTTGTGCCTGGATCGGGTCACGGGGCAGTCACGCTCTCTCTTGCAGCAGCGGTGCTATCATAATATATAGTGAGCTACGGTCCTAGCATGATATCTAGCAGCGGCATAAACAAGTATATATGAATAAAGCAAATGCCGAGTGAAGGAGCGGACACGATACCTCCACGCTCTCGGCATGGGGAAGACGGACCCGGCCGAACTCGTACTCCCGGGATGATTAATACACAAATGTTACAGCAAAGAACTACTACCCACTCCACGCAGGGAGGTAAAGGGCTACACAAGTGGGTCCGGGAGGACCGATTCCGGGTTGATGGGCGGCTTCTCGCGTAGCTTCGGCAGCACACGTACTCACAACCGTGGGGCCCACGTGCTGGTCGGAGGGGCCGTGTGGAATCGGGTTGGCACCACTGTGGTGGGGACGCCTGGGGAAGCGCTCCCTGGGCTGGCGGCGCGCTGGTTCGCCGGCCGGAGGCCGGGCGGCTCCGATAGTCACCGGTCGGAAAAACCGGCCACGGATCTGCACTTGCTATTTCTCAGCGCGTGACCCGATGAGATCGCTCGCTGCGGCCAATCCCGATATCGGATTGGTGATCAGGAGGTACCGTTCGAAAGCTCTTTCGAAGTAATTCAAGATAGGACTAGAGAGAGAAGCTGGATCGTCACGGATCTGGCCCTTAACTATTTTTCAAGTTGCTGCTGCACAGTACCCGAAATCTCAGAACATCAGGTAGTCTTCCTGAGAACAGCCGTTGACCGATAGGTAGACCTCCGAATCGGAAGTTGGGTTCTTCAGAAAAGTTGTAGAGAATCAAGAGAGGAAACCAGGGGTATATTTAGATCTGGAAAATATGGCGATTTGGATTTTATAGAGAGTTTATACTGGACTGTGATCGGATCTGGACTCGGGCAGACAGAACAGATTTTGAAACTTAGACGAATTTTATAAAATATGTAGATGGCAAACCAAAAATCAAGAAAATTCTTGGTGATAAGAGAAGGTGGACAGAACTTCAAATGAAATTGGGAGCTCCTGAAAAAATCAAAAGATGGTGAGGATATGGAAAACTCAGGGCAGGTGTCACTATAGACAGAATCCTGGCAGATCTGGGATGACCTGAAGACCAAAAATGGGAAAATAGCAAAAGAAGGAATTTTGACTTGAAGTTTTTTGTGAAGATAGGGGTTCGAGAGAGGAACCAGCCCTAAAATTTTCAGCTCTAGAGAAGCTGGGAGGTGAGAGCAAAAATTTGGGGAAATGCTTCTATCCTGGATGGACAGAATACCGAAGATGAAGACGGCGGAGCGACGGCCGCACGACGGCGGCGACGGCGATCACCGTAGATGAACCAAAAGGTAGAGAGGATCAATAGGGGAGGGATATCACTCTAGAATTGGGGGCTGGAGAAGATGAAACCAGAGGAGAGGAGGAAGGGGGCGCATCAAGCTCTTGGCTCCAAATGGAATTTTTCTTTCATTAATTGTAACAAATGGAAATTACAAGCTTTTATATGCTACACATCAAATCCAATCTCCACCATTGGATCTAGGGATGGGGAAGGAATGGCCTAGATTAAGTGTGGCCAACACACAAAATAAATAAAAAAATCCTAATTATGTCTAGTGTAAGGGGGCGCCCCCTTGACCATGAAGGTGAGTTGAATGGGTAGGTAGCCTACCCATTGACAATTTTGGTCACTTGTCTCCCATGTGGACAATTGACTTGTCAACGCTTCTAGATGCCACCTAGGAGGGTTGACCAGCCCCACAAGGATGACATGGACCAATGGGAAAAGGGTGAGGGCCCCCTAGATGGACCTACTACACAATTGCATAAAAATCCACACAATCCAAGGGAATGACGCATGGGCTGACAAAGCCTTACAATTGCGCATATACTTTCCCATGGATATAAAAATAAACTAAAGGACACAAATGCAAAATAAAATATACATGCTCGGCATCGATTCCCATCAAAGTGGTCGAGAGGCTTTGGCTTTTCTAAGAACGAAGTCTCCCCGCTGGAAGTGTCTGTCTCGGACTTTGGCATTGTAGTATCGAGTGAGGCGGCGTTGATATTCCGTTGCTCGGATGCTGGCAATCTCTCAGACTTCATCTACTAGGTCGAGGTTTTCGAGCAGTTTCTGGTCGTTTGCCTCGGGCGAGAAGCAGATGACTCGGAGGGAGGGGTTGCCAATCTCCAACGGGATCACGGACTCGGTGCCGTACACCAGCTGAAAGGGACTCTCACCAGTTGCCGTTCTGGGAGTTGTTCTATGCGACCAAAGTACGTTTGGAAATTCCTCGAGCCAGCTGTCCTTGGCTTTACCGAGCCTAGTCTTGATTCCTTTTAAGATAGTCTTATTGGCATTTTCGACCAGCCCGTTAGCCTAAGGGTGGGCGACTGAAGTGAAGTGATTGCGAATGTTTAGGTCGGCACATCTATCTCAAAAATAACGAGAATCAAATTGCCGACCATTATCGCTCACTATCACCCGGGGGATGCCGTACCGACAGATGATCGACTTCCAGACGAAACTCTACACGACTGTCTCGGTGATCCTAGCTGTAGCTTTGGCCTCGATCCACTTGGTGAAGTAGTCGATGGCGACGATGACGAACTTCTTCTAGGCCTAAGCCCTAGGGAACGGCCCAAGGATGTCGATCCCCCACCGAGCAAAAGGATAAGGCTCGGTTAGGGTGACGAGCTTCATTGCCGGCTGATGGACCGAGTGGTCAAATTGCTGGCATTGGTCACACTATTGCACGTAGGTCGAGCAGTCGCACTACAGAGTAAGCCACCAGTAACCCTGTCGAAGCAAGATCCTGGCGAGCGACCTTCCCCCTTGATGCACTCCGCACAGGCCTTCGTGAACCTCTTGAATCGCTCGGTCGGCTTCGTCAGTACTGATGCACTTTAGGAGGGCCCGGAGAAGGATCTACGATATAAAGTTCCGTCCAGAATGATGAATCGCCGAGCTTGGTACTTCAATCTCCGGGCTTCCCGAGGGTCGGGAGGCTCCTGAGAGTCTTGGAGCCACAACAGATAGGGGGTACGCCAGTTGCTTGGGGAGGTCGAGTCAACAGCCATAAGCTCCGAATCAATGCTCGGTCGCTCTAGTTCTTCAAGAAGGACCGATCGAGTACCCTCGGGGTCAAGAGAGGAGTCCAGCCGGGAGAGGGCGTCCGCTCGGGAGTTTTCCTCCCGAGCTATTCAGACTATCTCAAAACTCTCGAACTGTTGTGCCACTATTTTGACCAGCCGGAGGTATTTAACCATCGGTTCCTCCTGAGCTTCATAATCGCCGTTGACCTGGCTAGCGACCAATTGGGAGTCAGTGTGAATTTTGACTCACTCAGCCCCCAACCGTCGGGCCTTGCGGGCTCCCGAGATAAGGGCTTCGTACTAGGAGGCGTTGTTGGATGCCCGGAAGTTGAACTTCAAGGCATATTACAGCTCTGCTCCTTCGGGGGACTTCAGGAGGATACCGGCGCCGCTCTCGACCGAGTTGGAGGATCCGTCGATGAACAATTCCCAGGTTGGCCTGGGCGCGGATGGAGATTTTTCTTCGGTCGGGATGGTGCTCTCGGCGATGAAGTCAACGAGCGCCTATCCTTTGATAGGGGAGCGAGGCCGGTATGATATATCATAGGCCCCGAGCATAATGGCCCACTTGACGAGGCATCCCAAGGCTTCAGGGTGAGCGAGGATCCTTTTCAGTGGTTCGCCGATCAACACGATGATGGAGTGCCCTTGGAAGTAGGGTCGAAGGCACTTGGCCGAGGTAACTAACGCTAGCACGAGTCTCTCGGTTGCGGGGTACCTTCTTTCAGCCTCGTTGAGCACCTTGCTGGTATAGTAGACTGGTCTCTCAAATCCCGAGTCATTTCTGACCAGGACCGAGCTAGCTGTGGATGGAGTTGCCGAGAGGTAGAGATGTAAAGCTTCACCTAGAACAGGCTTGGACAGCACTGGGGGTGAGGCCAGGAACTCCTTAAGCTCAGTGAACACCTTTTGGCATTCCTCATCCTATGCGAACGTAGAAGATGCTATTTTGGGCCCCCTCAACAGTTTGAAGAAGGGTAGGCATCATTCGGCCGCACGGGATAGGAATCGGTTGAGCGCAACAATGCGCCCGGTATGGCGTTGAACGTCCTTGGTGCAGGTGGGCGGCCGCATGTCCAGATGGCATGGACCTTGTCGGGGTTGGCCTCGATCCCACGTTGGGTCACCAAGAAACCCAGGAATTTCTCGGACCTTACTCCGAAGGCACACTTGGCGGGGTTGAGCTTCATATTGTACCTCAGGAGAGTGTCGAAGGTCTCAGCGAGGTCGGCGAAGTGGTCCTCGGCCTTGGGGGACTTGACGAGCATATCGTCAATATAGGCCTTGATGTTCCGGTCGAGCTGTCCCTCAAACATATGGTTAACCAGCCTCTGGTACGTGGCTCCAGCGTTCTTCAGCCTGAAGGGCATCCGGGTGTAGCAGTGTACGCCGAAGTCGGTGATGAAGGCGGTCTTCTCGATATCTTCTGGATCCATTCTAATCTGGTGGTAGCCTGAATAGGCGTCTAGGAAGCTGAGTATCTCATTGCCCGAGGTTGAGTCAACCAGCTGGTCGATGCTCAATAATGGATAGCAGTATTTTGGCGTGGCTTTGTTCAAGTCAGGTGAAGTGAACTAGGTCCCGCGAGACCAAACGAGGCCCAGCTCATCTAAGTGACCGCCCTATAGGGCCCACTTAGCATAAAAGCCTAATAAGCTCACTCGGGATCAAGCACTTCCTAGGCGGCCATTAGGCTCGAAAGGCCGAGCGTCGGTCTAGTCGGAGGAAGACCCATGCCCGACCTATCCCCCTAGCCGGGATAAGGGCTAGCGCCCAGCGCCCACTCCGACTGAACCTCACCCGAGCTATGCATGTGGCCCGGGACAGGGCTGGCACTCTACACGCTTGGGTCGACCGACGGATGCTTATCCACGCCGCCATTGAGAGCCCTTTCTGAGCATGAGTTTACAAGGATAAGGGGGCCCATGAATCCTCAAGGCTATAAAGTGCCCACGACGAGGACGTAAAGAGCCCACGTCGAGGACGTAAAGAGCCCATGTCGAGGATGTAACCCCCGCCTGAAACTCCTCAGCTTACGGGACTCATAAGGCTGGTGCACTATTTAAACCTGGGACCCCCTCCAGCGAAAGGTAAGACCAACACATATCTAAAGCTCCCTAAGCAGTAACCACTTCACCACCTTGGTGGAGAGGGATCTCGTGCATCTCCTTCTTCCTCCCTTCATAGCTTCCACCACTGCTCTACTGACTTAGGCATCAGAGGGTTTTCCCTAGGGAACCATCCCTGGGCCCCCTGATCCATTTCCCTTCCTTGCAGTTCACTATTCGGTGATCATCTCCTGCAGCTCAGGACCAGCGCAAGATCGCCCCTCTTCATCTGGTGCCGTCTGTGGGAAGCGATCAAAGAGCTAGTATGGTGCAAAGGAGTACAGGGAGGAGGTCCGCCGGTGATAGTGGAAAAGCCATGGTGGTGGGGGGAGAGGCCCCCTCTCAGGCCACACAGAACCCCCCCTCCAATGCCAGCAACCCAGCCGGCAAACTGCCTCCGCCCGCGGCGGTGGAGCTACCACCCAACGGGGGCGCTGACGCTTTCCAAGCCCTCAACACGAAACTGGATGTCCTCGTGGAACTCATGATAACCCAGGCGGCCAGGGACGGAAGGTTACGCATCCCTCCGGAAAGCCCTCCCCGCAGAGACGCATCCCAACACACTGCTGGAGGCCGCTTCACCCTCCAAAGACGGCGGCTTATTCGCAACAGGTCAGGAGGATCTTCACAAGCCCCTCCTCCGGAGCAAGAGGCCTCCTCCATGCCAAAAAGGGAAAAACCTGGGGCACACCGTCCGCACCCAGAGACCGAAGCCCCTGGGGAAAGCGGGACAGCCCGCCAGCACGCCCCCCTAGCCCCGCGACGCAACAACAGCCGGAGTTATCCCTCCGAATGTGAGAGTTCAAGAGGCATTTCACAAAGCAGGAGTGCGCCTTACGCGCCTTGCAGAAGACCTCCCCAGCGGAGGACGAGGAGAAATCCCCGTTCTTCGACTACATCTTGAAGGTAGAGATATCTCCCAGAATCTCCATTCTGACCTTCAAGTCTTATGACGGCCAGGGTGACCCGGCTGACCACTTCGACAGCTTCGACGCCCTGATGACCCTCCACGGGGCGTCCGACGCCATCAAGTGTCGAGCCTTCGTGACCACCCTCGTCCAATGTGCCCAAGCATGGTTCTGGGCCCTCGCCCCAGGATCCATCTGAGACTTCAAGCAATTTGGGCGAGTGTTCAAGGAGAGTTTCACCGGCAGCGGCCCCCCAAGGTCGGTAGCGGGGCTATTGGCCCTCAAACAGGCGCAGAGGGAGAAACTCCGGGCTTATATCAACCGATTCAAATCAGAAGCCTTGAGAATATCCCGCCTGGATGTCGCCTCGGCCATAACCGCGCTGACTGGAGGCACCCGTGACAAGAACCTCCACCGCGAACTTGTCCTCCACCCTCCCTCGACCCTTGCCGAGGTAGTGACTTTGGCTTTACGCCATGCTGAGTGCGAAGAAGTTCTCAGCGCATGCCGAGGCGCAACCGGTTTGGGTCAGGAGGGGGATAAGAAGCGAGCACCCGAGCCTAGCTCAGGCCAAGGAAAAAGGTGGAACTGAGACGGGGAGGACAAAGAACCGTCCCGGAAGTACGAGCGGTACACCCCCTTAACCGCTCTGGTGTACGAGATCTATGAAGACATCCAAGGCTCGGGCCTCCTCCACCAACCCGAGCCAATGAGGTCAAAGAACCGCAATCGCAATAAGCACTGCCTGTTCCATAGCGACCACGGGCATCATACCGACGATTGCCCCCAGCTCTAGGATGAGATCAAGCGCCTCGTCTGCCAGGGACACCTATCCTGGTTTATGGCCGGGCATAAGGAAGACCGAGGCGCCCCAGAGGAGATCGACAAGGCCCCTCGCGGGGTCCACATCAATGTCATCGCCGGAGGAGCTGCATCAGGAGGAGATAGTAGCCGAGGAAGGAAGCGTCATGTTGAGCGGGCGAGCCGAGCCATCGAGCCTCCCAAGGCCCTGCCAAGTGAGCCACAGTTCATAGTCTTCTCCGACCAAGACTTGGAAGGGCTGACCACCCCGCATGACGACACCCTAGTTGTATCGGCTATGATAAACCATTATAATGTAGATAGGATTCTAGTTGACAATGGAAGCGTCCCTGATGTATTGTCTTATGAGTGTTTTCTTAAGATGGGGGAGAATTCGTCTAAACTCCGCTCGATCCGAACCCCCCTTTGCGGGTTCAATGGCCAGGCCACTTATCCCGAGGGAGCCCTGAGCCTGCCGGTTACTCTCAGTACCCTACCCAAAACTGTTACGGTTATGGTAGACATCATAGTGATCAAGGGTATGATGGCATACAACGTAATCTTCAGCCGGGGAATCCTTAGTCGAATGAAAGCGGTGCCCTCTACCTATCACCAAAAGATGAAGTTCCCCACTAAACATGGGGTGGGGGAAGTCTGGGGCAACCAGGCGACGGCCAGAAGGTGCTATATTATCTAAGTCGAAGCCACAAGGCCGAGCGGGAAGAACAAGGGCCCCCGGGAAGTCGAGGAAAAACCTGCAACATCCAAGCCTGGAGGCGAGTTGTTAACAGTTTTACTAAATGACGACCCGACCTTAGGAGTAAAGATTGGAGCCAACCTACCATCCGAGGTTCAGCAGCAATACAAAGAATATCTTTCTGGGTACATCCGAGTCTTTGCATGGTCTGATGATCATCTCCCCGGGATACCGGGAGAGACAGTAGTGCATAAACTCAACCTTGACCCGGCCGTGAAGCCCGTACAACAACACAGAAGGAAGCACTCCCCATAAAAGCAAACAGTCATCAAGGGGCAAGTCACCAAGGGGCAGAAGACTGGTCTTTTTAGATCGGTCATGTACCCGACGTGGCTGGCTAACGTTGTCCTGGTGCCAAAAGCTTCGGAAAAGTGGCGAATGTGTGTGGACTTCACCGACTTGAACGAAGCCACGACAAAAGACTGCTATCCGCTGCCGAGCATCGACCAGCTGGTTGACTCAACCTCGGGCAACGAGATACTCAGCTTCTTGGATGCCTATTCAGGTTACCACCAAATCAGAATGGATCCAGAAGATATCGAGAAGACCGCCTTCATCACCGGCTTCGGTGTACACTGCTACACCCGGATGCCCTTCGGGCTGAAGAATGTTGGAGCCACGTACCAGAGGCTGGTCAACCATATGTTCGAGGGACAGCTCGGTCAGAACGTCGAGGCCTATATTGACGATATGCTTGTCAAGACCCCCCAGGCCGAAGACTACTTCGCCGACCTTGCTGAGACCTTCGACACTCTCCTGAGGTACAATATGAAGCTCAACCCCGCCAAGTGTGCCTTCGGAGTAAGGTCTGAGAAATTCCTGGGTTTCTTGGTGACCCAACGTGGGATCGAGGCCAACGTCGACAAGATCCAGGCCATCCTGGACATGCGGCTGCCCACCTGCACCAAGGACGTTCAATGCCTTACCGGGCGCATTGCTGCGCTCAGCTGATTCCTGTCCCGTGCGGCCGAACGATGCCTACCCTTCTTCAAACTGTTGAGGTGGCCCAAAATGGCATCTTCTACGTTCGCATGGGATGAGGAATGCCAAAAGGCATTCACTGAGCTTAAGGAGTTCCTGGCCTCGCCCCCGGTGCTGTCCAAGCCTGTTTGAGGGAGAGCCTGAGGTGAGGGTGGTGGTGATACCGCTGGCTCCGAACTGCAGCGAGCTGGGGGAGGCGGAGGTGAAGCGGCTGGAGCACCAGTTTTGCTTACCCTGGAAGTACTACTTCGCCGCGGCTACCCCAAACGAGACAAGCTTGGATTCTCGTAGGGTCCATTTCTGCTCGATAATATGATAGCAGAGGTGGGACGAGTCTTTGCATCCCGGGGAGTTGACTTCTGGTCCCCCTTTAGACGCTCGCTAGCCGGTACGCCTCATCAAGTGGGCCATTATGCAGTTCACTATTCTAGAACAGGCATGGACAGTACCGGGGGTGAGGCCAGGAACTCCTTATGCTCAGCGAATGCCTTTTGGCATTCCTCATCCCATGCGAACGTAGCAGATGCCATTTTGGGCCCCCTCAACAGTTTGAAGAAGGGTAGGCATCGTTCGGCCGCACGGGATAGGAATCGGTTGAGGGAAGTAATGCGCCCGGTAAGGCGTTGAACGTCCTAGGTGCAAGTGGGCGGCCGCATGTCCAGGATGGCCTGGACCTTGTCGGAGTTGGCCTCGATCCCACGGTGGGTCACCAAGAAACCCAGGAATTTCTCGGACCTTACTCCGAAGGCACACTTGGCGGGGTTGAGCTTCATATTGTACCTCAGGAGAGTGTCAAAGGTCTTAGCGAGGTCGGTGAAGTGGTCCTCGGCCTTGGGGGTCTTGACGAGCATTTTGTCAATATAGGCCTCGACGTTCCGGTCGAGCTGTCCCTCGAACATATGGTTGACCAGCCTCTGGTACGTGGCTCCAACATTCTTCAGCCCGAAGGGCATCCGGGTGTAGCAGTGTACGCCGAAGTCAGTGATGAAGGCGGTCTTCTCGATATCTTCTAGATCCATTCTGATCTGGTGGTAACCTGAATAGGCGTCCAGGAAGCTGAGTATCTCGTTGCCTGAGGTTGAGTCAACCAGCTGGTCGATGCTCAGCAACGGATAGCAGTCTTTTGGCGTGGCTTTGTTCAAGTTAGTGAAGTCCATGCACATTCACACTTTCCCGAAGCTTTTGGCACCAAGACTACGTTAGCCAGCCACGTCGGGTACAGGGACAGGGTGTCTTTCTATTTTCTCATGGTTTAAATGCCCGGTCGCTTCGTGTGTCCCCTTGGGATGGAACCGAGGAGTCTGAGGTGACCGTTCAGTAGAGCAATGGTGAAAGCTATGAAGGGAGGAAGAAGGAGATGCACGAGATCCCTCTCCACCAAGGTGGTGAAGTGGTTCCTGCTCAGGGAGCTTTAGAGGTGTGTTGGTCTTACCTTTCGCTGGAGGGGGTCCCAGGTTTAAATAGTGCGCCAGCCTTATGTGTCCCGTAAGCTGAGGAGTTTTAGGCGGGGGTTACGTCCTCGACGTGGGCTCTTTATGTCCTCATCGTGGGCTCTTTTCAGGTTTTGTTCTCCTTCATTCCATTTATAGCCTGACGTATGGGGTGCCGAGAGTAATCGGCAGGCTCAGGGCTCCCTCGGGATAAGTGGCCTGGCCATTGAACTCACAATGGGGGGTTCGGATCAGGTGGAGTTTAGACGAATTCTCCCCCATCTTAAGAAAACACTCATAAGACAATACATCGGGGGCGATTCCTTTGTCAACTAGAATCCTATCTACGTTACAATAGTTTATCGTAGCCGATACAACTAGGGCGTCGTCATGCGGGGTGGTCAGCCCTTCCAGGTCTTGGTCGGAGAAGATACAGTAGTGCCAGATGGGTTTTTACTTTTTTGACATGTATTGTTGTTGGGAATCAACCCTGGGCACTGACATTTTTATTTTTATATTTGTGTCCTTTTAGTTTACTTTTATATCCTTGGGAAAGTAGGTTTACAATTGTTAGGCTTTATAAGCCAATTTCTTATTCCCTAAGGATCTTTGGGTTTTTATGTAAAAGTTTAGTAGGTCCAGCAAGGGGGCCCTCACTCCTTCCCCATTGGTCTACCTAAGCCCTAGGGGTCCATGTGGGGCTGGTCAAATGCCAAGGTGGCTTCTAGAAGGATTCTTTCCTTCTTGGACAAGTCAAGGGGACAATGGGTGAAAAATGTCCAAGATGCCTCCGTTTAAGTCAAGGGGGTGCCCCCCCATTAAAATGATATTTTGTATTTTCTTTTTTAGGCCAATTGACCACATAGGGGAAGAAAATACTACCCCTCCCCTCTCTCCCATGAAATTCCAACCCCCTTCCTCTTCCTCCCCTTCTATATAAACCCTTGTATACTATTTTGTAAGGTTTAATGAATGAAAAATTGTGAAATTTGGTTGTAGCTCCTTGAAGGGTGCGCCCCTCTCCCCTCTCTCTCTGTTGTGCTTCTTCCTCCTCTAGCCTTCCAGGGTGTGAGTCCCATTCTATCTCTCCCTCTCATCCTCTGATTTCTGTTTCTGCCGCCGCCGCCATCGCACCGCCATCGCGCCACCGCCACCATCGTCGGAGTTCTATCCAAATCAGGATAGAACCTCAACTCCGGAATTTTATCTTTTGTTCTTGTTGTCTGATCGATCCCAAACTTTGAGAGCTTGTTCTACCTGTCACCCCAAGTCTTGGGATCGGTGCGATAGATTCAGAGGGGGGTGAATGAATCTCCCCTTAAATTTTTTTGCCTAAATTAAAAAATTAGAACACTCAGAGATGTGAAATTGAAACGAACTAAGTTCTATCGAGTCTGAAAGACTGGTGCATTTAATCAAACAAAGGACGTGCAGTCAATTGGCTCACTGAACATAGAAAGACAGATCGAGCCTAAGCATTCATCTAGCGGAAGCAAACAATAAGCATTCAAACCACAGTGCACGAAGGAATTTTTAGGTGGTTCGGTCCACAGACCTACGTCCACCCCACACTCAAACCCGAGTGTGGCTTCCCGCTGACTCAAAGCTTGAACGGCTGGGCCTCACAGATTGCCTACAAACAGCTAAGCATCACAGCTTGTTGTCTGAGGTATCCACCTCGCCCGCTGAGCAACACAGCTTGCTGTCCGAGGTATCCACCTCGCCTGCTGAGCAACATAGCTTGCTGACCAGAGGAATCCTCCTCTGCAACGTTGAGGATTACATATTTACCCATCTAGAGGATACCACACCTCTGCCTGCTGAGCGTCACAGCTTGCTCCGCTGACAAACAGCTTGAAATAAAGAGTGTAAGAGAAAAACAAGAAATGGGAAATCACAGTGATAGAAAGCTGTATACGATAAAACACAAAATGGCTCTCAAAGAGCTGACTGGCCTAGATTTGATCCACGGTCCAGTAGAGACAAAGCTTCAGAAGACTCTCTTCTTCTTCTTATAAACTCTTGATTTCTTCTTCTTCTTCTTCTTCTTCTTCTTTACTACCCACTCTTCCTTTTTCGAACACTCTCCTCCTTTGCTCTTCTTCTGCTCTCTCTTTTCTTCTCTCTTCTTCTGGATCGTGCAGGCTCTCTCTCTGTCTGCTTCTGCTCTTTCAGATAACTTCTCTTGCTTCGATCATCTTCTCCAGATGGAGAAGTCCTCTTTTTATAGCAGCAGCAGATAGGTGGGCGTGTGTCCTCCACAGTTCCCGCCCAAGAGCCTAGACCACGTGGCAACATTTCAGCTCACTGCGTTACACGTGTCACGATCCTGGCTTCTTGGATCACGTGCCCTTCTTAAGTTCCTCGACCAGCAGATATCCTGCAAGGATTAGAGCATATAGTTGGTTCGAGATATGATCTAAGCATGTATAGACTTGATGCATAAAATGCAGTGTGCATATAAGAGAGTATGTACAACGAGAATGAATGGACGAACACATCATCCATGAGTGTACAGACTTTGAATGCATGTAATGCATTTTGTATGTGAAGAAGTATGCACATTGGGAATGAATGTACAGACATGCTATCGATGAGTGACTAGACTTATAGTGCAATGTGTAAACTATGTACAGACTTTCTGTGCGTGACGCTTAAGCCTGAATGCATCATGTATAGACTTGCTACGACATCAAGGCAGTTGTGTGCAGACTTAGTGTATGTGCGAGACAATTCAATGCAGTATGCATAAAGTAAAGTATGCACATTGATAATGAATGCACGGGCATGCCATCAAGGAGTGCATGGACTTAGTGTGCATGCGACACCAATGTACAGACTTTCTGGAGTGATGATGTATGAACTTAACCACTCGTACCAGCAATGGAATGTATAGACTTTGAATGCATTGTAAAGAATGTATAGACTTTGTTTTGGAAGATTCAGAAATGCATATAGGAAAGTATGCACATTGAAGATGAATTGCGCAGACATGCCACCAACGAGTGTACATACTTTGTGTGCAATGTACACGACGATGTACAGACTCTAATGAAATGATGTATGGACTTAAACACTCATACCAGCAACGGTATGTACACATGCACAATTGCATTGACTAAGCCATGAGCTGAGCTAACGGATGTATAGACTTGCTCAGTTATCAGCGAATGGATGTATATACTTTGCGTGCAATGAACAAGCGATGCATAGACCTGCCGTCGAAGAGTGTATAAACATTGCAGTGAAAGTTGCACAAATGCATATAGTTAGTCGCGTGCAGCAACAAATGTTGTACAGACTTGATGAAATAGTATTGCGTTGAGAAGACATGCTAACAGAGAGTGTGCAGACTTTGTGTATACATGAAACAAACGAATGCACTTACTCTGTATATGCATGAAGCAATCGAATGCACTGAGTATGTCGAGTGTAGTAACATGAGATGCATGAACTTAGATGCACGAACTTAGATGCACTGAACAACATCATACTTAGGTGGTGACTCATTGGGTTGACATTATCAAAACAACAACACCTTATCATCAAAGCACAAGGGGCACAACAATCTCCCCCTTTTTGATGATGTCAACACAGTGAGTTACACAGACTCAGCAAACAGTCTCCCCCTTTGACCTAAACAAAACGGAGATGGTTTGCGAGTGAAATGAAAGACATGTATGGAATTTGATATCAATACTCCCCCATAGAACTCCCCCTATCAACATGAATGTTGTGAGAAAAATCTGTAAGTGATCAGGAAATGATAGTGACATATAAAAGAAGGTAATCAGCAGACACATGGATAGAGAAACAACCAAGCACCAATCAAGAAGGGATTACAAACAAACCTCCCTCTTTAATAACAGCTAAAATGGAAGGACATAGTGGAAGACTATGATCAGTGGGAACTTTCAAATTGAATTCCAACAACAAGATATTGATTGGATTGCCAAAGAATAGATGAGACAGAAAGATTTTCAATGGGGTACCAAATCCATAAATCTTGATAAGCAAATTTCAGACTCTTTTATTATACGAGATTATGAATGAGTCTAAACTTACCAGCATGATTTAAGAATGATATATGTGTTGTGACTCCTCTGTGTTGATGATGTTGATAATAGCTTTACTTCATTGGCAACACCTTGTTTTGATTGATTGGCAACTGTTTATGTTTTGATGAAACTGTATTTATCAGATTGTCTATATGTTCCATGCAGTCAGAGTCTATACATCATAATGCACACATGCACAGGTCTACACATTGCACACACACAAGTCTACACACTCAATGTCTATACATTGCATTGTTATGTTTGTGCATCATTTAGAACACAAGTCTATACATTCATATGGCCTGTCAGCATGCTCAAGTCTGTACAGAGTTCTTGTCTGTCTAACCATCAAGTCTATACATCATATGTTAAGTCTATACATTGCTGCATAGTGTGCTTCAAGCATCTCAAAGTCTATACAATGCATGCACGTTGATTCAAAGTCCATACATTGCCTTGTAGCATGCACGAAACCAAGTCTGTACATCCACCAGTTGAACTTCCAAGTCTATACGTCGGTGAAGTCGGTACATCCACCAGTTGAACTTCCAAGTCTATACATTGGCATCTTTACCGACGTTGCACTTGCAAGTCTATACATTGGTATCGTTACCTACGTTGCACCTGCAAGTCAATACATCGTGCATTCTCAAGTCTGTACAGCCCTTGCTTTGGCAAGTCCACACATCGTGAAAGTCTATACATTTCTCATTGCCTTGCTTCATGCATCAAGTCTGCACATTCCTTACCGCAAGTCTATACATTCGTTGTGCATGGTCTTGAGCATATAAGAAGTATGTACATCGTCCAGTGCATTGCATGCATCGTTCATGAAGTCTGTACATCGAGCAAGTCTGTACATCGGACTAGTCTGAAATCGGCTAAGTCTATACATCGTTCGTCTTACTTAGCGTCTCATGCAGAACACTAAGTCTACACATTGGGCACGTAGAGTCTGCACAATGCTTTGCCAGCAAGTCTGCACATTGCTATAGCACGCATGCAGAGTCTAGATAGTCATGAGCAAGTCTATACATCGTGTTGCATGCGCGCATTCAAGTCTGTACATCGCATAGCATGCACATATGTCCAAAGTCTGTACATTGTGCATCCTTTGATTTGAAGTATGTACATCGTGCATCTATTGATTCGAAGTCTGTACAGCATATGTTCTTCATATACTGTCAAGTCTGAACATTGCACATCATCATGGTTGCCTTGATGCCGTAGAAAGTCTATACATTCTCTCAGGCTTTTTCACTGGGATTCAAAGTCTATACATTGTTGCACGTTGAGTCTGTAATTCAAGTCTATACATCCAATTGCAATGTACACACTTTGCTTTATGCATTCTCACTTAGTGCACCACAAATTCTACACACTGAATTCAAATCTACAAAGTCTATACATCGCAAAGTCTTCACAGCACTGTCTTCATATAGTCTGTATAGGGTTTTAGACTTAAACTGATAACTCTATTTCGACTGTCTGACAGGGATTCTTTGCAGAGACTGATGACTGGGCACGTGATCCGAGGATAAGAGGAGTGACCAGATTATGACACGTGTACTGAAAGCCTGCTGGATGCTGCCACGTGGTCCAAGCCATTGGGCGGGAGATGTGGAGAGCACACGCCCTTCCTGCTGCTGGTATATATATGGAGTTTCTTCCTTCAGAAAAAGCTGATCGAATAGAAGCAGCCAGAGCTAAGAGAAAAGAACAGAGAGTGAGCGCCTGCACGATCCACAAAGAAGAAGAAAAAGAGAGAAGAAGATTCAGAGAGAAGAAGAGAAAAAGAGAAGAGAAGATTGAGAGAGTCCTTTTGAAGTCTTGTAAATCAGTCTCTTGGTTCAGATACCAGAGCTGATACTGCTCAATTGAGCTACATTCATTTTGGTTTTCCATTTCGTTTGTTTCTGTCTTTACTGTTTTCGAAACTCTTTTGTTATCAAGCTGTGAGCCAGCAATTGTAGTGGAGGTTTCCACTTGACAGGTGAAGCTGTAATCCTCAGCAGGCGACACCAGGTCTCAGACGGCTAAGCTGTATCGCCCAGCGGTTGCAGAGGATTTGTTCCTCTGGTCGGCAAGCTGTAAAGCTCAGCGAAGCTGTGTATCTGCGGTCTGTTGGCAAGCTGTGAAGCCCAGCTGTTCAAGCTGTGAGTCAGCAGGATCCACATTCCAGTTGGAGTGTGGGGTGGATGTAGATCTCTGGATTGAGATCGAACCACCTTAAAGATCGGTGTCTACTATGTGATTGCCTATGGTTTGTGTGATTTCATAGTGTTCCTTCTGTCGTTCAACAGTTGCTTGTTTTAATTCCGCATTAGAGTTCAACTGTGTTCTAAAATTAGACATTAGATCTATTCATCCCCCTCTAGATCCACTCTTAGTGGTAATAGACTGCGTCCATCTAACATAACAGTTGGTATCAGAGCCTAACTCTTCTATAGGGACTTATAGCCCGAAGAGGAAGGTACAGATGGATGCTCGAGGGATGATCGTCTGAAGGACACTCAACCACCAAGCCCCCTTTCTTCGATGGATCTAACTATGCATACTGGAAGAACCGTATGCAAGTATTTTTGAGGGCGAAGGATTATGAGATCTGGAAGGTAGTCAACAAGGGACCTTATGAGCTGTCCCCTAATGAGGAAGTCTGGACCAAGGAGGAGATCAGAAGGTCTACTCTAAACTAGAGCGCCATAAACGCTATTCAATGCTCTCTGCACCACACGAAATTTTCTCGAGTATCAGCTTGCAGCTCAACTAAGGAGATGTGGGATGCACTGGAAGTTATTCATGAAGGGACTTCTCAGGTTAGAGAGACGAAGACTAATTTCCTTGTGTCAGAATATGAAGGCTTCAAGATGAAGCCAAATGAGACCATCAAGGAGATGTACTCTCGATTAACTATCATCACAAATGGTCTTAGAGGTCTCGGGAAGGCTCAGACAGAATACGATGTAGTGAGGAAGATATTGTGTTCCCTGACTCATGCTTGGCATACTAAAGTTACAGTAATGGAGGAGTCAAGGGATTTGCGAAATACAATGGCAGATGAGCTAATTGGCTCGCTGATGGCATATGAGATTAATCTGCCAAAGATAGAGGAAGCTGAAAAGAAGAAGAAGCCAATCGCTCTGAAAGCTGGTGCCAGCAAATCCAGCAAGTCCAACAGATCCAGCTCTAGTGGATCATCATCCGAGGAGAGCCTGAATGAACAAGATATAACTCGTACTGAGATGGCAATGATGACCAGAGAGTTCAGGTGGTTCCTCAGGAAAGAAGGAGGACGATTCAGCCAAAAGAAGTATAGTGGCAGCCGAAGGGATAAAAGGTATAAATATAACCCTGCAAAGAAAATTGAAACTAATACTTGTTATCAATGCAGGAAGACAGGCCATCTGAAAGCTGACTGTCCAGAGAATCAGAAATACAAGGACAAGTCAAAGAAGAGGAACACGAAAGGGAAAGCTATGGTGAGTACATGGAGTGATGAAGATGAAGGCTCCTTAAGCAATACCTCTAACAGTGAAACCGAATCTGAAAAGCCCATTTGCCTTATGGCAACAAGCTCTGAAGGCAGAGAGGAGGATTCAGATGAGATAACTTCTCGATTCGATAATTTTACTATTGCTGATTAGGTAGATGCCTATCATGAAATAGCTGATAAAGCAGATGACATTAGAAGGGAAAATAGGCATCTAAGAAGAAAGATTAACTCCATGCAAAATGATACAACTCTAACTGATAAAATTACATGTCTTGAATCTGAGAATAATAAACTCAAACTCACATGTTCTGAATTAGAAGAAATCAAAAATGAGTCAAAAGCCTCTAAAGAAGATAATGAGAGGTTAGAAAAAGAAGCTGATGAATGGAAGTTGAAAATTCAGAAATATGAAAGTGAGATAAAAATTGTGAATGAAAAATATCAAGCTGTCCTAAGTGTGAATACAGAACTGAAAAAATATATTGAAGACATTCAAAAGGATAATGAGGACAAGCTTAAAACTATTGAGAAAATGACCCAAGGTTCAGATAACCTAAATGCTTTGTTAGGGTCAAAAGTCAACTTCAGAAAAGAGGGCCTTAGATTTAATTCTAGTGCAACAAAAAGCTTTGGAATGAAAACTATTTCATTTGTCGCACAAAAAGAGAAAGGACCTCTAATCAACATGAAGTCAAACATTTCAGTGAACAAAGCTGTAAATCTGAAAAAGCCCAGTGCCGAGGAGAAGGGCAAACAAAAGCTGAGTGAGCCTAGTAGAGCTAGCACATCCAAGCAAAATCCCAAAGCTCAGTCTCAGGTTAGGGGTCAACCTACACAGTCTTATAAATCACATGTTAAGGTCACCAAGTCTCCACCATCACCACCACCTCTGAAGAAGACCCAATACACACCTATGAATAGGTCAGCAGGGTCCAAGGTGCAGGGGGGGCAGAATGCTTTTAGAGCTCAACCCAAACATTTCTACCAACCTAGAGCCCAGTCCCACTTCTTTGCACAGTCAACCTATCCAAATAGGTCAGGATGGACTAGGACTCAAGGAAGGTTTACAGGTTATGGACATCAGGCTACACAGTCCTATAAACCTTACACTAGAAATTGGGTTAATGGGTATGGCTCTTGGACACCTAGGAACCAACATTTCCACAACCAGCCCAATGATTACTATGGCCAAAATTTCGTGAATACACCCTGGCCAAGGCACTGGCACAGAAATAATCAATTTGTAAATAATCATGCTAGTGTCAACAAGAAAAAGCATAACAAAAAGAAATATGGAAAATCCACTGAACAGAACTGTTTCAAACAAATGTGGATTCCTAAAAGTCTGCTTTCTTGTTTTAATTACTTTTCACCTTCTCTGGAGTCCAATCAGTCTTGGGTTCCAAACTTCTCTACCTGATTGTGTGTGCAGGTATGTCTGGCAGCCAAGAATAATTTGTGGTACTTGGATAGTGGCTGCTCCAGACATATGACAGGAGATAAGGCCAAGTTCTGCATGCTGACAGAGAAACAAGGAGGCATTGTTACCTTTGGTAGCAACACAAAGGGTAAGATTGTTGGGACAGGTAAGGTAGGTAAGTGTACTACCTGTTGCATTGAAGATGTCATGTTGGTTGAAGGTTTAGCATATAATTTACTTAGCATCAGCCAACTATGTGATAAAGGATGCAAAGTTCTTTTTGACTCTCAATGCTGCAAAGTTTTTGAACCTGATTCCGAAACTGTTAAATTTTCTGGTAAAAGGATAAATAACACTTACATGATAGACTTAGATGATATACAACATTCTAACCTATGCCTTACTGCTAGCAGAGAGGACTTAGCATTTTTATGGCATCGTAGGTTAGGCCATGCTAGTTACACTGTATTGCATAAACTGAATAAGCATAGCATGGTTAGAGGACTTCCTGAAGTTTCTTTTAAGAAAGAAAATAAAATATGTGATGCATGCACTCAGTCAAAGTTAACTAGAAAGTCATTTAAATCTAGAACAGAAAATCTATCTTCTAAACCCTATGAGCTGATACACATGGACCTTTTTGGGCCAACCAGGTCTGTCAGCTTATCTGGGAGGAAGTATGGGTTTGTCATGGTAGATGACTTCTCTAGGTATACTTGGGTATATTTCTTATCACATAAAAGTGATGCATTCTCAGAATTTCAGGAGTTCTATCTTAAGAAAAACTAGAAAATTAAAAATATTTTAACTGATCATGGAGGTGAGCTTGAAAACTCACAGTTTGATGAATTCTGCAGGTCAAATGGAATTCATCACAAGTACTCCTCACCAAGGACACCCGAGCAGAATGGAGTTGTATAGAGGAGGAACAGAACCTTGGTGGAGATGGGTCGTACACTCTTGGTTGAAGGTGGTCTGCCAAGGAAGTTCTGGGCTGAAGCAGTAAATACTGCCTGTTATGTAATTAACAGAGCCATGGTAAGACCTTCTACCCAAAAAACACCCTATGAGATCATAAAGGGTAAGAAACCTTCTATTGCTCATTTCAAGGTTTTTTGTTGTAAATGTTTTATTCATATAAATGATAAAAGAGACCTTGATAAATTTGAACCTAAAGGTGAATCAGGAATTTTTCTTGGTTACTCTAAAAACACTCGAGCATATAGAGTGTATAATCTGAATTCCAAAACTGTTGAAGAATCTCTACATATTATTTTCGATGAATCTTTGGTAAAGTCTAATATTGGTCAATGCAGGAATGAAGACAATGGTGATATTCTGAAAGAAGAGAATCTTGCAGACAAATCCGAAGATGAGGAAGGAAATGAAGAGCTTAATGAAGAAGAGCCTACAGTTCAGGGGGAGGTAAATGAAAATCATGATAATAAAATTGTCAACATTAGATATCTAAAAGATCATCCTGTAGATAATGTGATTGGCAATTTGCATGACCCTCCTAGGACTAGAGGCTAGTTAAGAATTCAAAATGAATTGAATGCATATGCCTTTGTATCAAATATAGAACCCAAGTCCATTGACTGTGCTCTTAAGGATGTGCATTGGATTAATGCCATGCATGAAGAGCTCAATCAATTTGACAGGAATAAGGTGTGGCACTTGGTTCCACCTCCTGATCATGAAACAATCATAGGGACTAAATGGGTATTCAGAAATAAAACTGATGAATCAGGGAATGTCATTAAAAATAAGGCCAGACTTGTAGCTCAGGGGTATAACCAGGAATTTGGAATTGACTTTGAAGAGTCTTTTGCCCCTGTAGCCAGGTTAGAAGCTATCAGAATCTTATTGGCTTATGCATGTTCCCTGGGAATAAATCTTCAGCAGATGGATGTAAAATCTGCTTTTCTGAATGGGGAAATCAGTGAGGATGTCTATGTGAGGCAGCCTCCTAGATTTGAATGTTTAGACTTCCCTAATCATGTGTATAAACTTCGAAAAGCTCTCTATGGTCTTAAGCAAGCTCCTAGAGCTTGGTGTGACAGGTTGAGCAAATTCCTCACTGATAAGAACTTCACAAGAGGTGTAGTTGATCAAACCCTATTTACTAAGGTAAGTCATTCAGATATTCTTATCATTCAAATTTATGTGGATAACATTGTCTTTGGGTCAACTAACCCCAAATTATGTGAGGAATTCTCTCAGATAATGACTAATGAGTTTGAAATGAGCTCAATGGGTGAGCTCAAATTATTTCTTAGACTGCAGGTGACACAGTCAAAAGATGGAACTTTCATCTCTCAGTCCAAGTACATAAGGGATTTATTGAAGAAGTACAAGATGGATAACCTCAAGGAAATAGCTGCTCCAATGGGTACCTCAACTAGTTTAGATGAAGATCCTCAAGGTAAACTAGTGGACCAAAGGCTATATAGAGGTATGATCGGATCCCTTCTATATCTTACAGCATCTAGGCCTGATATTCAATTTGTAGTGTGTTTATGCTCTAGATTTCAGGCTAGTCCTAAAGAATCACATCTTAAATCTGTGAAAAGGATTTTTAGGTATTTACTAGGCACCCAAGAGCTAGGTCTTTGGTATCCTGCCAAGTGTGAGTTAGAACTTCTAGCCTACACTGATGCAGATTATGCTGGGTGTCGAGTAGAGAGAAAAAGCACTAGTGGCTATTGTCAATTCTTTGGTGGCTGTCTAGTATCTTGGGCATCTAAGAAGCAACACACTGTAGCCTTGTCTACAGCTGAGGCTGAATATGTTGCAGCTGGTAATTGTGCTGCCCAAGTACTTTGGATCAAGCACCAACTAGATGATTATCAGATAAAACTGGAATGTATTCCAATCTTGTGTGATAATACTAGTGCTATATGCCTTGCTAAAAATCATGTTCATCATTCTAGGACTAAGCATATAGAGATAAAACACCATTTTTTTAAAGATGTTGTAAATAAAAAGGAAATTGAAATGAACTTTATTGAAACTGAAAAATAAATTGCTGATATTTTTACTAAGCCTCTTGGGAATGAAAGGTTTAAATTTCTTAGAAGAGAACTTGGCTTGTGTAAATTTTAGCATAATGAATAAACTCTCTGATGGCTTGAATAAACCTTGTGAATGTTGAATGTTGCAACAGACTCATGATCATGCATGACATTCATATTTTTTTTTGGCATCACACTCATGATCATCATTGCATATCATTTAGTCATGACTGTGTCTAAGCTCTCTCTCATCTAAAACCACATGCATATAGACATGGGGAGTATTGTTAGAAATTTAGAGTGGTCATCAACTTTATTGAAATCCAAATTCTTTGACCCTGAATGAGTTGAGTCTGACAATATGGCAATCTGTTAGTCAGTTCTGATTTCTAAGCAATAGAAAACAGACTTCTTCATTTATAAGAACTTTAATTACTTGAAGACTGACTTAATGGTTTAAATTTTATAAACTTCAAAGTTTAAAGATTGCAATCAGTAAATAAGAAAGCTGAAAATTGATAAAGCTCTCAACCCTTATCTTATTTCATGTCAGACAAAGCCAATTATATCTGAAATCTAAAAACTCATCTAAAATCCTGTTAGAGAAGGCTAAGTATGTGTATTGTCCTTAAACAAGTCATTCTAAAACAAATAAAGGACAGCTAAGAAAGATATTGAAAAATATTGAAAATTAATTAAAAAATAACATTGGCAGAGCAATGACTGGTAAAATACTGAGAAACTAAGTGATCCATCAAAGAAATGGACAATACTTAAGTCATGAGGTGTATCAGTTATCTCTGTATAAAATGATCAAAACAGTAGGGTGATTTCACTGAGTACCTGGGGGTAACTGGCGCTTGATAAACGTGTACCCTCACACAAAAAGGTGTAAATCAGTTTTATTGAGTTTGATCATAGGCAGAATGGTCCATCATGTTGAGTATCTAGGGGTATTTGCGTCTGATAAACGTATACCCTTACGTAAAAAGACAAATGGTACCTAAATGCCCTTAATGAAATAATATTGAAAATGCTGTTCCTTCAAAAGAAATTTCAGGGATGTCAATTTGTTTAATTTCAATACATGACCTGGTATCTCTTAACCATTTTTTTACTGAGTCTATGAAAGTAAGATATTTTGAAACTGAATCTCTCATGCAAATGTGATTCTGGTTTATTATTTTATCATGCACAGAAAACTTATCCATTGATTATAGTGCATGAACTCAAAATTTATAACCTTTAAACCAGAATTCTATCTCAAAGCAGTTTCTACATTCATATGACTGAAGACTCTGTGCTTTAGAATGCTTATTCCTGAACTACTTGTTCAGAATGCCAGTCAGATGATCTCTCTTGTTCCTTCCCTTGTAATAACTTTCCCTCCTCTTTGTTGATGGCAAAGGGGGAGAATATTGTCTGTTTGTTAAATTCCAGGGGGAGTGTATTCATTGTTATGGCAAAGGGGGAGATCTTGCTAGCAGGGAGTTAGCTTTCATTTCTTAGCATGCATTCATAGCATCTGCATGACAAATCTGAATAACAAATCATGTATTTCATCAAAAATACATCTGTATGACAGGATGTTGCTATTCTATATGATAGGGTGTTGCCATCATCAAAAAGGGGGAGATTGTTGTGACTCCTCTGTGTTGATGATGTTGACAATAGCTTTACTTCATTGGTAACACCTTGTTTTGATTGATTGGCAACTGTTTATGTTTTGATGAAACTGTATTTTTATCAGATTGTCTATATGTTCCATGCAGTCAGATTCTATACATCGTAATGCACACATGCATAGGTCTACACATTGCACACACACAAGTCTACACACTCAATGTCTATACATTGCACTATTATGTTTGTGCATCGTTTAGAACACAAGTCTATACATTCATATGGCCTGTCTACACGCTCAAGTTTGTACAGAGTTCTTGTCTGTCTGACCATCAAGTCTGTACATCATATGTTAAGTCTATACATTGCTGCATAGTGTGCTTCAAGCATCTCAAAGTCTATACAATGCATGCACGTTGATTCAAAGTCCATACATTGCCCTGTAGCATGCACGAAACAAAGTCTGTACATCCACCAGTTGAACTTCCAAGTCTATACATCGGTGAAGTCTGTACATCCACCAGTTGAACTTCCAAGTCTATACATCGGTGAAGTCTGTACATCCACCAGTTGAACTTCCAAGTCTATGCATTGCCATCTTTACCGACGTTGCACTTGCAAGTCTATACATTGGTATCGTTACCTATGTTGCACCTGCAAGTCTATACATCGTGCATTCTCAAGTCTGTACAGCCCTTGCTTTGGCAAGTCCACACATCGTGAAAGTCTATACATTTCTAATTACCTTACTTCATGCATCAAGTCTGCACATTCCATACAGCAAGTCTATACATTCGTTGTGTATGGTCTTGAGCATATAGGAAGTCTGTACATCGTCCAGTGCATTGCATGCATCGTTCATGAAGTCTGTACATCGAGCAAGTCAGTACATCGGACTAGTCTGCATCGGCTAAGTCTATACATCGTTCATCTTACTCTCATGCAGAACACTAAGTCTACACATTGGGCACGCAGAGTCTGCACAACGCTTTGCCAGCAAGTCTGCACATTGCTATAGCACGCATGCAGAGTCTAGACAATCATGAGCAAGTCTGTACATCGCATAGCATGCACGTATGTCCAAAGTCTGTACATCGCATAGCATGCACGTATGTCCAAAGTCTGTACATTGTGCATCCTTTGATTTGAAGTCTGTACATCGTGCATCTATTGATTCGAAGTCTTTACAGCATATATTCTTCATATACTGTCATGTCTGAACATTGCACATCATCATGGTTGCCTTGATGCCGTAGAAAGTCTATACATTCTATCAGGCTTTTTCACTGGGATTCAAAGTCTATACATTGTTGCACGTTGAGTCTGTCATTCAAGTCTATACATCCAATTGCAATGTACACACTTTGCTTTATGCATTCTCACTTAGTGCACCACAAAGTCTACACACTGCATTCGCATCTACAAAGTCTATACAACGCAAAATCTACACAGCGCTGTCTTCATATAGTCTGTACAGGGTTTTAGACTTAAACTGATAACTCTATTTCGACTGTCTGACAGGGATTCTTTGCAGAGACTGATGACTAGGCACGTGATCCGAGGATAAGGGGAGTGACCAGATTATGACACGTGTACTGAAAGCCTGCTAGATGCTACCACGTGGTCCAAGCCATTGGGCGGGAGATGTGGAGAGCACACGCCCTTCCTGCTGCTGGTATATATATGGAGTTTCTTCCTTCAAAAGAAGCTGATCGAATAGAAGCAGCCAGAGCTAAGAGAAAAGAACAGAGAGTGAGCGCCTGCACGATCCGCAGAGAAGAAGAGAAAGAGAGAAGAAGATTCAGAGAGAAGAAGAGAAAAAGAGAAGAGAAGATTGAGAGAGTTGAGTTGAGAGAGTCTTATCGAAGTCTTGAAAATCAATCTCTTGGTTCAGATACCAGAGCTGATACTGCTCAATTGAGCTACATTCGTTTTGGTTTTCCATTTCGTTTGTTTCTGTCTTTACTGTTTTCGAAACTCTTTTGTTATCAAGCTGTGAGCCAGCAATTGTAGTGGAGGTTTCCACTGGACAGGTGAAGCTGTAATCCTCAGCAGGCGAGACCAGGTCTCTGACGGCTAAGCTGTATCGCCCAGCGGTTGCAGAGGATTTGTTCCTCTGGTCGACAAGCTGTAAAGCCCAGCGAAGCTGTGTATCAACGGTCTGTTGGCAAGCTGTGAAGCCCAGCTGTTCAAGCTGTGAGTCAGCAGGATCCACATTCCAGTTGGAGTGTGGGGTGGACGTAGATCTCTGGATTGAGATCGAACCACCTTAAAGATCGGTGTCTATTGTGTGATTGCCTGTGGTTTGTGTGATTTCATAGTGTTCCTTCTGTCGTTCAACAGTTGCTTGTTTTAATTCCGCATTAGAGTTCAACTGTGTTCTAAAATTAGATATTAGATCTATTCACCCCCCTCTAGATCAAATCTCAGTGGTAATAGACTGCGTCCATCTAACATAACAATATGCAAAGTTTATCAGGAAAATGCAATACTCATATCTGAAACACCTTTTAATAGAGATGAACCAATTGCACATATGACACACATATTTGACCTCCTTCTATCCTACTCAATCAATTTCAATGACTTCTTTGGAAGTTACACAAGATAGTATTGAGATTAGACAAATATGAGTGTATCTGAATTTTCTTTGATTATACTTATTTTTGTTTTCAGAATTTTTCTATTGATCAGCACTTATTTTCCTGAGCAATCTTAGTTGATCAACACCTATTTACATGAGGCACAACACGTCTCAGGTGAAGTGACCCAGTTACTCAGTGTGATAACTGTATTGCCTCTCAGTTATGAGAACAGAGTTAGCAATAGAAGTATCTTTTTGCATGAGAAGACACCTTGATTAGAGGCAGGAATCCCCAGTTACTCAACACAATTATACCATTGCTCTGTCAGATTTCTCAATTATTTTTATACCAGAGATAACTGTGGCACTTCATGACCTGAGTTTACACTATTTCTTTGATAGATAACCCAGTTTCTCTGTGACCAAAGTCATTACTCTGACTTCATTTTCTTTCAAATATTTTCAGACAGTGTTCAGTACACTGAGAAGTTTAAGAACAATACATACTACATGTATCTTAACCAAAGAAGACCATGCTTTTAAAATTTCAGATTTCAGAGGTTTATGCATCAGGTTACATGAGACAATTGGTTAAGATTTATTAAACATAATGATTCAAATATTTTCAAGATTTTAAATCAAAACTTTATGAATACATTAGACTTAAATCAATTTGATTTATCAGACATTCTTAAACCAGTATAATAGAAGAGTCTACTTTTCGGAATATGTCAGATTTATGATTAGGGTACACAGATTGAAATCTTTCCAAATTCAGATGAATCAATATGACAATGCAGCCAATCAATGGAAACAACCTGAACTTTTGTTTAGAGAGCGGTAGAGGAAATTATCAAGCATGCACATAAAATGACATAATTGGAACACATGCTTGTGCATCAAATAGATTTTCAGAGGTCAGTGAGTTTACAAAGATGCAGCAGAAGGTGAGCATTAAAGCAATGCAATTCAGAAACCAGTGTTAAAGACTGGGATTCAGACAGATTAGCTTGACAAATTTGACAAGGAAGTATTCAAGCAAAGCTCTCCTTTAGCAATTTAAGGAGTAGCAGATGTAGATTTCTGCTTCAAGAAAGTTGAGAGTTCAGTTGATTAAAGAGCAATCACTGACACACAAGAGTAGGAGAGTGATTTGAGTGACTAGACAAGGAGGGTTCAGATAGAAAAAGACTAAAGAGTCTAAAATATTCCCCCTATCTAGATGTAATGAGTCAATTCTTTTTGGATTTTTCAAATTTGATGATGTGCAATACACTGCTCTACATGCATGCATATGCAATGACTCTCCTAGAGATATTTCCTGAACATGAATGTCATGAACATTATGCAGGGATAACCAAACTCCCCCTGACTATATGCAATGTATGAAGATTTTAAATGCAACAAGTGCAATGACAGAATGCAGGGAGTTTTGACAAATTATGCATCATGAATAGATATGTAATGCATTCAGCAAACGAAATTATCATGATATGCAAGCATCCAGAGCAAACAAATTCAGAAGATAGAAATTAAGCAGAGTTTTCAGAACTAACCTGAACAATGCAATCCTGGGGGTTTCATTCTTGAGTGCCTTGGATTATTACCCCTTTTTATTCTTCAGCCCCAAGGCACACCTGCAAGAACAGTTCCTTATTTTGCAAACTTAGGAACCCAAGAATTCTTGGATCCTAGATTGTCAGTGGAACCTCTAAAGGGTTCTTTCCACATTTTCTGAGCAAGTAGATCATCAGACTTCATCAAAAAATAGTTAGACATTGAATGTCCTAACTGACCACAATAATAACCTGAACTAACAGGCTTTGTGTACTTTTTGTGCATGAAAGAATTAGCATTGAATTTCTGGTTATAATTAAACATGTGTTCATACTTCCTGTGGAACACTTTCCTTTCTTTAACCCACCAGCAGTCCTTGACTGTATAGCCATGCTTTCCACATTCGAAGCACCCAATGTGCTTTCTCTTAGAACCAAAATTATTTCTTTCAAAAACATTTTTGTTATCATGGATATTAACAAATTCATAATGAAATTTCTTCCCTTGAATGTGCCAACATTGAGCAGCAATGTGGCCCAGTTTGTTGCAATGAAAACATTGAATGTTCTTCTTATGATTTGCATGATTTTTAGTAAGAACATTTCTATCATGCAATTTTCTAGCATTGAGATCATCCTATTTCTTTAGTCCACAATTATGCATAAGATGACCAATTCTGTGACAGTAAAAACACTGAATCTTTTTATTCTCAGCTAAAGAAGATTTCTTAACCTGAGAATTCCTAGCATGAATTCTGTTAAGTTTCAGATCATCCTTCTTCATCACAAAACAGTCAGCCATCTCATGACCAAATTTCCCACAGTAGAAGCAATTAACATACTTAGCATGAGATTTATTGTTAACTTGAACTTTCTCAGTATGTTGATTGTTCTTTTTATTTTTCAGTGGTGTTTGATTCTCAGTCACATTAGATTGTTTTGGAGATTGTCTTGAAATTCCTTCTACTTCAGAGCTTTGAATAAAAGTGGTATACAGCTGGTTTCTCTTGGCATGTTTAATTTTAGTAATGTTGCCTGTCCCTTTTCTTTGACCACTTATATTATCTTCCAGAGGCATTTTCATTTTGCCTTTATCCTTCACAGATTCATACATTGAATTTTTTGGATCATGGATTTCAGACTTTAGAGAAATAATGTCAACCTCATAACAAGCAATGTCAGATTCACAGCAGATAACCTGTTGATGTAAGGCATCATTCAGACTTTCGAGTGTATTAATTTCCTGTTTCAATCTTTCTTCGGAGTCATTTTCAACACGCTTTCCCTTTTCAATGGTTAGCCATTTTTCTCCCATAACAGTATTTAAGACCATGAGCTTTTTGTTTTGATCCTTCAAAATTTTCATTTCTTCCATCATTCTTTCATTTTCTTTTATTAGTTCCTCATTTTAAACTCGCTTATTTAGTAAGATTTGATCACTATTAATTGAGCTCAGTTTTTCTTCCAGTTCAGAGATCTTATCTGTAAGTTCCTGATTTTTATTTTCCTAAATAGAAATTTGTTCCTTACTCTTATCAACATCGGCTAAGCAGATTTCATGAGATTTTTTCAGTTCTTGACAGTTTTCACAAGGAGCATTCGAATTAATCTGATCACATTTCTTTTTCAACTTTTTATTTTTAGATTTTAATTTCCTACATCTATCAGTAAGTTCTTCATTTATATTCCATAAATCATCAAGCGAAATCTCTTCGGATCCAGAGCTTACCTTGGATGAAGTTTCCTCCTGTTGATCAGAATTGTCATCACCCCGGTTGGCCATCAAGAATTGATCCTCTTGCTCTCCATTTGTAGCAGTTATTCTATCCAAGATTTCCTTTCCAGAAGCGCACCTGGGAACAAAAGGAAATCTGTCAGTATTAACTGCAACTTTCAAAATATTAAGAACTATGACATTATCACGGTTCTTTAATCTGTCCTCTCTAGACCACTTGGTCTCATCGTGAGGTAATTGGTGTGGGCCTTTAGATAGAAGACTCCATAATTTGAGATCAATGGAGTTCACGTAAACACATAGGCCTCCTAGCCAACTACTGAAGTTAGAACCATCAAAATCAGAGGATGAGCCATTAGGACAGATGGCAAACAGATTCAACACACAAAACAATCGACAAGAAATGCACAAAAAGCGAGATAGCATCGACGACAGTAAGATCCTCTGCAGATCGTTGGATCTGGAAAGTCAGAAATATGGCTCTGATACCAATTGTTGGGATCGGTGCAATGGATTCAGAGGCGGGTGAATGAATCTCCCCTTAAATTTTTTTGCCTAAATTAAAAAATTAGAACACTCAGAGATGTGAAATTGAAACGAACTAAGTTCTATCGAGTCTAAAAGACTGGTGCATTTAATCAAACAAAGGACGTGTAGTAAATTGGCTCACTAAATATAGAAAGATAGATCAAGCCTAAGCATTCATCTAGTAGAAGCAAATAGTAAGCATTCAAACCACAGTGCACGAAGGAATTTTTAGGTGGTTTGGTCCACAGAACTACGTCCACCCCACACTCAAACCCAAGTGTGGCTTCCCGCTGACTCACAGCTTGAACGGCTGGGCCTCACAGCTTGCCTACAAATACCTGAGCATTACAGCTTGTTGTCCGAGGTATCCACCTCGCCCGCTGAGCAACACAGCTTGCTGTCCGAGGTATCCACCTCGCCTGCTGAGCAACACAGCTTGCTGACCAGAGGAATCCTCCTCTGCAACGCTGGGGATTACAGCTTTGCCCGTCCAGAGGATACCACACCTCTGCCCGCTGAGCGTCACAGCTTGCTCTGCTGACAAACAGCTTGAAATAAATAGTGTAAGAGAAAAACAAGAAATGGGAAATCACAGCGACAGAAAGCTGTATACGATAAAACACAAAATGGCTCTCAAAGAGCTGACTGGCCTGGATTTGATCCACGGTCCAGTAGAGACAAAGCTTCAGAAGACTCTCTTCTTCTTCTTCTAAGTTATTGATTTCTCTTTCTTCTTCTTCTTCTTCTTTACTGCCCACTCTTCCTTTTTCGAACACTCTCCTCCTTTGCTCTTCTTCTGCTCTCTCTTTTCTTCTCTCTTCTTCTAGATCGTGCAGGCACTCTCTCTGTCTGCTTCTGCTCTTTCAGATAAGTTCTCCTGCTTCTATCATCTTCTCCAGATGGAGAAGTCCTCTTTTTATAGCAGCAGCAGATAGGTGGGCGTGTGTCCTCCACAGTTCTCGCCCAAGAGCCTAAACCACGTGGCAGCATTTCAGCTCACTACGTTACACGTGTCACGATCCTGGCTTCTTGGATCACGTGCCCTTCTTAAGTTCCTCGACCAGTAGATATCCTGCAAGGATTAGAGCATATAGTTGGTTCGAGATTTGATCTAAGCCTGTATAGACTTGATGCATAAAATGCAGTGTGCATATAAGAGAGTATGTACAACGAGAATGAATGCACGAACACATCATCCACGAGTGTACAGACTTTGAATGCATGTAATGCATTTTGTATGTGAAGAAGTATGCACATTGGGAATGAATGTATAGACAAGCTATCGACGAGTGACCAGACTTATATTGCAATGTGTAAACGATGTACAGACTTTCTGTGCGTGACGCTTAAGCCTGAATGCATCATGTATAGACTAGCTACGACATCAAGGCAGTCGTGTGCAGACTTAGTGTATGTGCGAGACAATTCAATGCAGTATGCATAAAGTAAAGTATGCACATTGATAATGAATGCACGGGCATGCCATCAAGGAGTGCATGGACTTAGTGTGCATGCGACACCAATGTACAGACTTTCTGGAGTGATGATGCATGAACTTAACCACTCGTACCAGTAATGAAATGTATAGACTTTGAATGCATGGTAAAGAATGTATAGACTTTGTTTTGAAAGATTCACAAATGCATATAGGAAAGTATGCACATTGAAGATGAATTACGCAGACATGCCACCAACGAGTGTACATACTTTGTGTGCAATGTACACGACGATGTACAGACTCTGATGAAATGATGTATGGACTTAAACACTCATACCAGCAATGGTATGTACACATGCACAATTGCATTGACTAACCCATGAGCTGAGCTAACGGATGTATAGACTTGCTCAGTTATCAGCAAATGGATGTATATACTTTGCGTGCAATGAACAAGCGATGCATAGACCTGCCATCGAAGAGTGTATAGACATTGCAGTGAAAGTTGCACAAATGCGTATAGGTAGTCGCGTGCAGCAACAAATGTTGTATAGACTTGATGAAACAATATTGCGTTAAGAAGACATGCTAACAGAGAGTGTGCAGCCTTTGTGTATACATGAAACAAACGAATGCACTTAGTCTGTATATGCATGAAGCAATCTAATGCACTGAGTATTTCGAGTGTAGTAACATGAGATGCATGAACTTAGATGCACTGAACAACATCATACTTAGGTGGTGACTCATTGGGTTGACATTATCAAAACAACAACACCTTATCATCAAAGCACAAGGGGCACAACAATCTCCCCCTTTTTGATGATGTCAACACAATGAGTCGCACAGACTCAGCAAACAGTTCTCCCCCTTTGACATAAACAAAAAGGAGATGGTTTACGAGTGAAATGAAAGACATGTATGAAATCTGATACCAGTACTCCCCCATAGAACTCCCCCAATCAACATGAATGTTGTGAGAAAAATCAGTAAGTGATCAGGAAATGATAGTGATAGATGAAAGAAGGTAATCAGCAGACACATGGACAGAGAAACAACCAAGCACCAATCAAGAAGAGATTACAAACAAACCTCCCTCTTTAATAACAGCTAAAATGGAAGGACATAGTGGAAGACTGTGATCAGTGGGAACTTTCAAATTGAATTCCAACAACAAGATATTGATTGGATTGCCAAAGAATAGATAAGACAGAAAGATTTTCAATGGGGTACCAAATCCATAAATCTTGATAAGCAAATTTCAGACTCTTTTATTATACGAGATTATGAATGAGTCTAAACTTACCAGCATGATTTAAGAATGATATATGCAAAGTTTATCAGGAAAATTCAATACTCATATCTGAAACACCTTTTAATAGAGATGAACCAATTGCACATATGACACACATATTTGACCTCCTTCTATCTTACTCAATCAATTTCAATGACTTCTTTGGAAGTTACACAAGATAGTATTGAGATTAGACAAATATGAGTGTATCTGAATTTTCTTTGAATATACTTATTTTTTTTTCAGAATTTTTCTATTGATCAGCACTTATTTTCCTGAGCAATCTTAGTTGATCAACACCTTTTTACATGAGGCACAACACGTCTCAGGTGAAGTGACCCAGTTACTCAGTGTGATAACTGTATTGCCTCTCAGTTATGAGAATAGAGTTAGCAATAGAAGTGTCTTTTTACATGAGGAGACACCTTGATTAGAGGCAGGAATCCCCAGTTACTCAACACAATTATGCCATTACTCTGTCAGATTTCTCAATTATTTTTATACCAGAGATAACTGTGGCACTTCATGACCCGGGTTTACACTATTTCTTTGATAGATAACCCAGTTTCTCTGTGACCAAAGTCATTGCTCTGACTTCATTTTCTTTCAAATATTTTCAGACAGTGTTCAGTACACTGAGATGTTTAAGAACAATACTTACTACATGTATCTTAACCAAAGAAGACCATGCTTTTAAAATTTCAGATTTCAGAGGTTTTTGCATCAGGTTACATGAGACAATTGGTTAAGATTTATTAAACATAATGATTCAGATATTTTCAAGATTTTAAATCAAAACTTTATAAATACATCAGACTAAAATCAATTTGATTTATTAGACATTCTTAAACCAGTATAATAGAAGAGTCTACTTTTCGGAATATGTCGAATTTATGATTAGGGTACACAGATTGAAATCTTTCCAAATTCAGATGAATCAATATGACAATGCAGCCAATCAATGGAAACAACCTGAACTTTTGTTTAGAGAGTGGTAGAGGAAATTATCAAGCATGCACATAAAATGACAGAATTAGAACACATGCTTGTGCGTCAAACAGATTTTCAGAGGTCAGTGAGTTTACAAAGATGCAGCAGAAGGTGAGCATTAAAGCAATGCAATTCAGAAACCAGTGTTAAAGACTGGGATTCCGACAGATTAGCTTGATAAATTTGACAAGGAGGTATTCAAGCAAAGCTCTCCTTTAGCAATTTAAGTAGTAGCAGATGTAGATTTCAGCTTCAAGAAAGTTGAGAGTTCAGTTGATTAAAGAGCAGTCACTGACACACAAGAGTAGGAGAGTGATTTGAGTGACTAGACAAGGAGGGTTCAGATAGAAAAAGACTAAAGAGTCTAAAATGCTCCCCCTATCTAGATGTAATGAGTCAATTCTTTTTGGATTTTTTAAATTTGATGATGTACAATACACTGCTCTACATTCATGCATATGCAATGACTCTCCTAGAGATATTTCCTGAACATGAATGTCATGAAGATTATGCAGGGATAACCAAACTCCCCCTGACTATATGCAATGTATGAAGATTTTAAATGCAACAAGTGCAATGACAGAATGCAGAGAGTTTTGACAAATTGTGCATCATGAATAGATATGTAATGCATTCAGCAAACGAAATTATCATGATATGCAAGCATCCAGAGCAAACAAATTCAGAAGATAGAAATTAAGCAGAGTTTTTAGAACTAACCTGAACAATGCAATCCTGGGGGTTTCATTCTTGAGTGCCTTGGATTATTACCCCTTTTTATTCTTCAGCCCCAAGGCACACCTGCAAGAACAGTTCCTTATTTTGCAAACTTAGGAACCCAAGAATTCTTGGATCCTAGATTGTCAGTGGAACCTCTAAAGGGTTCTTTCCACATTTTCTGAGCAAGTAGATCATCAGACTTCATCATAAAACAGTTAGACATTGATTGTCCTAACTGACCATAATAATAACCTGAACTAACAGGCTTTGTGTACTTTTTGTGCATGAAAGAATTAGCATTGAATTTCTTGTTATAATTAAACATGTGTTCATACTTCCTGTGGAACACTTTCCTTTCTTTAACCCACCAACAGTCCTTGACTGTATGGCCATGCTTTCCACATTCGAAGCACCCAATGTGCTTTCTCTTAGAACCAAAATTATTTCTTTCAAAAACATTTTTGTTATCATGGATATTAACAAATTCAGAATGAAATTTCTTCCCTTGAATATGCCAACATTGAGCAGCAATGTGGCCCTGTTTGTTGCAATGAAAACATTGAATGTTCTTCTTATGATTTGCATGATTTTTAGTAAGAACATTTCTATCATGCAATTTTCTAGCATTGAGATCATCTTGTTTCTTTAGTCTACAATTATGCATAAGATGACCAATTCTGTGACAGTAAAAACACTGAATCTTTTTATTCTCAGCTAAAGAAGATTTCTTAACCTGAGATTTCTTAACATGAATTCTGTTAAGTTTCAGATCATCCTTCTTCATCACAAAACAGTCAGCCATCTCATGACCAAATTTCTCACAGTAGAAGCAATTAACATACTTAGCATGAGATTTATTGTTAACCTGAACTTTCTCAGTATGTTGATTGTTCTTTTTATTTTTCAGTGGTTTTTGATTCTCAGTCACAGTAGATTGTTTAGGAGATTGTCTTGAAGTTCCTTCTACTTCAGAGCTTTGAATAAAAGTGGTATACAACTGGTTTCTCTTGGCATGTTTAATTTTAGTAATGTTGCCTGTCCCTTTTCTTTGACCACTTATATTATCTTCCAGAGGCATTTTCATTTTACCTTTATCCTTCACAGATTCATACATTGAATTTTTTTGATCATGGATTTCAGACTTTAGAGAAATAATGTCAACCTCATAACAAGCAATGTCAGATTCACAGCTGATAACCTGTTGATGTAAGGCATCATTCAGACTTTTGAGTGTATTAATTTCCTGTTTCAATCTTTCTTCAGAGTAATTTTCAACACGCTTTCCCTTTTCAATGGTTAGCCATTTTTCTCTCATAACAGTATTTAAGACCATGAGCTTTTTGTTTTGATCCTTCAAAAGTTTCATTTCTTCCATCATTCTTTCATTTTCCTTTATTAGTTCCTCATTCTGAACTCGCTTATTTAGTAAGATTTGATCACTATTAATTGAGCTCAGTTTTTCTTCTAGTTCAGAGATCTTATCTGTGAGTTCCTGATTTTTATTTTCCAAAACATAAATTTGTTCCTTACTCTTATCAACATCGGCTATGCAGATTTCATGAGATTTTCTCAGTTCTTGACAGTTTTCACAAGGAGCATTCGTATTAATCTGATCACATTTCTTTTTCAACTTTTTATTTTCAGATTTTAATTTCCTACATCTATCAGTAAGTTCTTCATTTATATTCCATAAATCATCAAGCGAAATCTCTTCGGATCCAGAGCTTACCTTGGATGAAGTTTCCTCATGTTGATCAGAATTGTGATCACCCCGGTTGGCCATCAAGCATTGATCCTCTTGCTCTCCATTTGTAGCAGTTATTCTATCCAAGATTTCCTTTCCAGAAGCGCACCTGGGAACAAAAGGAAATCTGTCAGTATTAACTGCAGCTTTCAAAATATTAAGAACTGTGACATTATCACAGTTCTTTAATCTGTCCTCTCTAGACCACTTGGTCTCATCGTGAGGTAATTGGTGTGGGCCTTTAGATAGAAGACTCCATAATTTGAGATCAATGGAGTTCACGTAAACACATAGGCCTCCTAGCCAACTACTGAAGTTAGAACCATCATAAATCAGAGGACGAACCATTAGGACAGATGGCAAACAGATTCAACGCACAAAACAATCGACAAGAAATGCACCAAAAGTGAGATAGCACCGACGACAGAAAGATCCTCTGCAGATCGTTGGATCTGGAAAGTCAGAAATATGGCTCTGATACCAATTGTTGGGATCGGTGCGATGGATTCAGAGGGGGGTGAATGAATCTCCCCTTAAATTTTTTTGCCTAAATTAAAAAATTAGAACACCCAGAGATGTGAAATTGAAACGAACTAAGTTCTATCGAGTCTGAAAGACTGGTGCATTTAATCAAACAAAGGACGTGTCGTCAATTGGCTCACTAAACATAGAAAGATAGATCGAGCCTAAGCATTCATCTAACAGAAGCAAACAGTAAGCATTCAAACCACAGTGCACGAAGGAATTTTTAGGTGGTTCGGTCCACAGACCTACATCCACCCCACACTCAAACCCAAGTGTGGCTTCCCGCTGACTCACAGCTTTCCTACAAATAGCTGAGCATCACAGCTTGCTGTCCGAGGTATCCACCTCGCCCACTGAGCAACACAGCTTGCTGTCTGAGGTATCCACCTCGCCTACTGAGCAAAACAACTTGCTGACCAGAGGAATCCTCCTCTGCAACGATGGTGATTACAGCTTTACACGTCCAGAGGATACCACACCTCTCCCCGCGGAGCGTCACAGCTTGCTCTGCTGACAAATAGCTTGAAATAAATAGTGTAAGAGAAAAATAAGAAATGGGAAATCACAGCGACAGAAAGCTGTATACGATAAAACATAAAATGGCTCTCAAAGAACTGACTGGCCTGGATTTGATCCACGGTCTAGTAGAGACAAAGCTTCAGAAGACTCTCTTCTTCTTCTTCTAAACTCTTGATTTCTCTTTCTTCTTCTTCTTCTTCTTTACTGCTCACTCTTCCTTTTTCGAACACTCTCCTCCTTTGCCCTTCTTCTGCTCTCTCTTTTCTTCTCTCTTCTTCTAGATCGTGCAGGCTCTCTCTCTGTCTGCTTCTGCTCTTTCAGATAAGTTCTCCTACTTCGATCATCTCCTCCAGATGGAGAAGTCCTCTTTTTATAGCAGCATCAGATAGGTGGGCGTGTATCCTCCACAGTTCCCGCCCAAGAGCCTAGACCACGTGGCAACATTTCAGCTCACTACGTTACACGTGTCACGATCCTGGCTTCTTGGACCCCGTGCCCTTCTTAAGTTCCTCGACCAGCAGATATCCTGCAAGGATTAGAGCATATAGTTGGTTCGAGATTTTATCTAAGCCTGTATAGACTTGATGCATAAAATGCAGTGTGCATATAAGAGAGTATGTACAACGAGAATGAATGCACGAACACATCATCCACGAGTGTACAGACTTTGAATGCATCTAATGCATTTTGTATGTGGAGAAGTATGCACATTGGGAATGAATGTACAGACATGCTATCGACGAATGACCAGACTTATAGTGCAATGTGTAAACGATGTACATACTTTCTGTGCGTGACGCTTAAGCCTGAATGCATCATGTATAGACTTGCTACGACATCAAGGCAGTCGTGTGCAGACTTAGTGTATGTGCGAGACAATTCAATGCAGTATGCATAAAGTAAAGTATGCACATTGATAATGAATGCACGGGCATGCCATCAAGGAGTGCATGGACTTAGTGTGCATGCGACACCAATGTACAGATTTTCTGGAGTGATGATGCATGATCTTAACTACTCGTACCAGCAATGGAATGTATAGACTTTGAATGCATTGTAAAGAATGTATAGACTTTGTTTTGAAAGATTCACAAATGCATATAGGAAAGTATGCACGGTGAAGATGAATTGCGCAGACATGCCACCAACGAGTGTACATACTTTGTGTGCAATGTACACGATGATGTACAGACTCTGATGAAATGATGTATGGACTTAAACACTCATACCAGCAACGGTATGTACACATGCACAATTGCATTGACTAAGCCATAAGCTGAGCTAACGGATGTATAGACTTGCACAGTTATCAACGAATGGATGTATATACTTTGCGTGCAATGAATAAGCGATGCATAGACCTGCCGTCGAAGAGTGTATAGACATTGAAGTGAAAGTTGCACAAATGCGTATAGTTAGTCGCGTGCAACAACAAATGTTGTACAGACTTGATGAAACAGTATTGCGTTAAGAAGACATGCTAACAGAGAGTGTGCAGACTTTGTGTATACATGAAACAAACGAATGCACTTACTCTGTATATGCATGAAGCAATCGAATGCACTGAGTATGTCGAGTGTAGTAACATGGGATCCATGAACTTAGATGCACGAACTTAGATACACTGAACAACATCATACTTAGGTGGTGACTCATTGGGTTGACATTATCAAAACAACTACACATTGTCATCAAAGCACAAGAGGCACAACAATCTCCCCCTTTTTGATGATGTCAACACAATGAGTCACACAGAGTCAGCAAACAGTTCTCCCCCTTTGACATAAACAAAAAAGGAGATGGTTTACGAGTGAAATGAAAGACATGTATGAAATCTGATACCAATACTCCCCCACAGAACTCCCCCTATCAACATGAATGTTGTGAGAAAAATCAGTAAGTGATCAGGAAATGATAGTGACATATAAAAGAAGGTAATCAGTAGAGACATGGACAGAGAAACATCAAAGCACCAATCAAGAAGGGATTACAAACAAACCTCCCTCTTTAATAACAGCTAAAATGGAAGGACATAGTGGAAGACTGTGATCAGTGGGAACTTTCAAATTGAATTCCAACAACAAGATATTGATTGGATTGCCAAAGAATAGATGAGACAGAAAGATTTTCAATGGGGTACCAAATCCATAAATCTTGATAAGCAAATTTCAGAATCTTTTATTATACGAGATTATGAATGAGTCTAAACTTACCAGCATGATTTAAGAATGATATATGCAAAGTTTATCAGGAAAATTCAATACTCATATCTGAAACACCTTTTAATAGAGATGAACCAATTGCACATATGACACACATATTTGACCTCCTTCTATCTTACTCAATCAATTTCAATGACTTCTTTGGAAGTTACACAAGATAGTATTGAGATTAGACAAATATGAGTGTATCTGAATTTTCTTTGAATATACTTTTTTTTTTCTAGAATTTTTCTATTGATCAGCACTTATTTTCCTGAGCAATCTTAGTTGATCAACACCTTTTTACATGAGGCACAACACGTCTCAGGTGAAGTGACCCAGTTACTCAGTGTGATAATTGTATTACCTCTAAGTTATGAGAACAGAGTTAGCAATAGAAGTGTCTTTTTACATAGGGAGACACCTTGATTAGAGGCAGGAATCCCCAGTTACTCAACACAATTATGCCATTGCTCTGTCAGATTTCTCAATTATTTTTATACCAGAGATAACTGTGGCTCTTCATGACCTGGGTTTACACTATTTCTTTGATAGATAACCCAGTTTCTCTGTGACCAAAGTCATTGCTCTGACTTCATTTTCTTTCAAATATTTTCAGACAGTGTTCAGTACACTGAGATGTTTAAGAACAATACTTACTATATGTATCTTAACCAAAGAAGACCATGCTTTTAAAATTTCAGATTTCAGAGGTTTTTGCATCAGGTTACATGAGACAATTGGTTAAGATTTATTAAACATAATGATTCAGATATTTTCAAGATTTTAAATCAAAACTTTATGAATACATTAGACTTAAATCAATTTGATTTATCAGACATTCTTAAACCAGTATAATAGAAGAGTCTACTTTTCGGAATATGTCGGATTTATGATTAGGGTACACAGATTGAAATCTTTCCAAATTCAGATGAATCAATATGACAATGCAGCCAATCAATGGAAACAACCTGAACTTTTGTTTAGAGAGCGGTAGAGGAAATTATCAAGCATGCACATAAAATGACAGAATTGGAACACATGCTTGTGCATCAAATAGATTTTCAGAGGTCAGTGAGTTTACAAAGATGCAGCAGAAGGTGAGCATTAAAGCAATGCAATTCAGAAACCAGTGTTAAAGACTGGGATTCAGACAGATTAGCTTGACAAATTTGACAAGGAAGTATTCAAGCAAAGCTCTCCTTTAGCAATTTAAGGAGTAGCAGATGTAGATTTTAGCTTCAAGAAAGTTGAGAGTTCAGTTGATTAAAGAGCAATCACTGACACACAAGAGTAGGAGAGTGATTTGAGTGACTAGACAAGGAGGGTTCAGATAGAAAAAGACTAAAGAGTCTAAAATGCTCCCCCTATCTAGATGTAATGAGTCAATTTTTTTTGGATTTTTCAAATTTGATGATGTGCAATACACTGCTCTACATGCATGCATATGCAATGACTCTCCTAGAGATATTTCCTGAACATGAATGTCATGAACATTATGCAGGGATAACCAAACTCCCCCTGACTATATGCAATGTATGAAGATTTTAAATGCAACAAGTGCAATGACAGAATGCAGGGAGTTTTGACAAATTATGCATCATGAATAGATATGTAATGCATTCAGCAAACGAAATTATCATGATATGCAAGCATCCAGAGCAAACAAATTCAGAAGATAGAAATTAAGCAGAGTTTTCAGAACTAACCTGAACAATGCAATCCTGGGGTTTCATTCTTGAGTGCCTTGGATTATTACCCCTTTTTATTCTTCAGCCCCAAGGCACACCTGCAAGAACAGTTCCTTATTTTGCAAACTTAGGAACCCAAGAATTCTTGGATCCTAGATTGTCAGTGGAACCTCTAAAGGGTTCTTTCCACATTTTCTGAGCAAGTAGATCATCAGACTTCATCAAAAAATAGTTAGACATTGAATGTCCTAACTGACCACAATAATAACCTGAACTAACAGGCTTTGTGTACTTTTTGTGCATGAAAGAATTAGCATTGAATTTCTGGTTATAATTAAACCTGTGTTCATACTTCCTGTGGAACACTTTCCTTTCTTTAACCCACCAGCAGTCCTTGACTGTATAGCCATGCTTTCCACATTCGAAGCACCCAATGTGCTTTCTCTTAGAACCAAAATTATTTCTTTCAAAAACATTTTTGTTATCATGGATATTAACAAATTCATAATGAAATTTCTTCCCTTGAATGTGCCAACATTGAGCAGCAATGTGGCCCAGTTTGTTGCAATGAAAACATTGAATGTTCTTCTTATGATTTGCATGATTTTTAGTAAGAACATTTCTATCATGCAATTTTCTAGCATTGAGATCATCTATTTCTTTAGTCCACAATTATGCATAAGATGACCAATTCTGTGACAGTAAAAACACTGAATCTTTTTATTCTCAGCTAAAGAAGATTTCTTAACCTGAGAATTCCTAGCATGAATTCTGTTAAGTTTCAGATCATCCTTCTTCATCACAAAACAGTCAGCCATCTCATGACCAAATTTCCCACAGTAGAAGCAATTAACATACTTAGCATGAGATTTATTGTTAACCTGAACTTTCTCAGTATGTTGATTGTTCTTTTTATTTTTCAGTGGTTATTGATTCTCAGTCACATTAGATTGTTTTGGAGATTGTCTTGAAATTCCTTCTACTTCAGAGCTTTGAATAAAAGTGGTATACAGCTGGTTTCTCTTGGCATGTTTAATTTTAGTAATGTTGCCTGTCCCTTTTCTTTGACCACTTATATTATCTTCCAGAGGCATTTTCATTTTGCCTTTATCCTTCACAGATTCATACATTGAATTTTTTGATCATGGATTTCAGACTTTAGAGAAATAATGTCAACCTCATAACAAGCAATGTCAGATTCACAGCAGATAACCTGTTGATGTAAGGCATCATTCAGACTTTCGAGTGTATTAATTTCCTGTTTCAATCTTTCTTCAGGAGTAATTTTCAACACGCTTTCCCTTTTCAATGGTTAGCCATTTTTCTCTCATAACAGTATTTAAGACCATGAGCTTTTTGTTTTGATCCTTCAAAATTTTCATTTCTTCCATCATTCTTTCATTTTCTTTTATTAGTTCCTCATTCTTAACTCGCTTATTTAGTAAGATTTGATCACTATTAATTGAGCTCAGTTTTTCTTCTAGTTCAGAGATCTTATCTGTAAGTTCCTGATTTTTATTTTCCAAAACAGAAATTTGTTCCTTACTCTTATCAACATCGGCTAAGCAGATTTCATGAGATTTTCTCAGTTCTTGACAGTTTTCACAAGGAGCATTCGAATTAATCTGATCACATTTCTTTTTCAACTTTTTATTTTAGATTTTAATTTCCTACATCTATCAGTAAGTTCTTCATTTATATTCCATAAATCATCAAGCGAAATCTCTTCGGATCCAGAGCTTACCTTGGATGAAGTTTCCTCCTGTTGATCAGAATTGTCATCACCCCGGTTGGCCATCAAGAATTGATCCTCTTGCTCTCCATTTGTAGCAGTTATTCTATCCAAGATTTCCTTTCCAGAAGCGCACCTGGGAACAAAAGGAAATCTGTCAGTATTAACTGCAACTTTCAAAATATTAAGAACTATGACATTATCACGGTTCTTTAATCTGTCCTCTCTAGACCACTTGGTCTCATCGTGAGGTAATTGGTGTGGGCCTTTAGATAGAAGACTCCATAATTTGAGATCAATGGAGTTCACGTAAACACATAGGCCTCCTAGCCAACTACTGAAGTTAGAACCATCAAAATCAGAGGATGAGCCATTAGGACAGATGGCAAACAGATTCAACACACAAAACAATCGACAAGAAATGCACAAAAAGCGAGATAGCACCGACGACAGAAAGATCCTCTGCAGATCGTTGGATCTGGAAAGTCAGAAATATGGCTCTGATACCAATTGTTGGGATCGGTGCAATGGATTCAGAGGCGGGTGAATGAATCTCCCCTTAAATTTTTTTGCCTAAATTAAAAAATTAGAACACTCAGAGATGTGAAATTGAAACGAACTAAGTTCTATCGAGTCTAAAAGACTGGTGCATTTAATCAAACAAAGGACGTGTAGTAAATTGGCTCACTAAATATAGAAAGATAGATCAAGCCTAAGCATTCATCTAGTAGAAGCAAATAGTAAGCATTCAAACCACAGTGCACGAAGGAATTTTTAGGTGGTTTGGTCCACAGAACTACGTCCACCCCACACTCAAACCCAAGTGTGGCTTCCCGCTGACTCAGCTTGAACGGCTGGGCCTCACAGCTTGCCTACAAATACCTGAGCATTACAGCTTGTTGTCCGAGGTATCCACCTCGCCCGCTGAGCAACACAGCTTGCTGTCCGAGGTATCCACCTCGCCTGCTGAGCAACACAGCTTGCTGACCAGAGGAATCCTCCTCTGCAACGCTGGGGATTACAGCTTTGCCCGTCCAGAGGATACCACACCTCTGCCCGCTGAGCGTCACAGCTTGCTCTGCTGACAAACAGCTTGAAATAAATAGTGTAAGAGAAAAACAAGAAATGGGAAATCACAGCGACAGAAAGCTGTATACGATAAAACACAAAATGGCTCTCAAAGAGCTGACTGGCCTGGATTTGATCCACGGTCCAGTAGAGACAAAGCTTCAGAAGACTCTCTTCTTCTTCTTCTAAGTTATTGATTTCTCTTTCTTCTTCTTCTTCTTCTTTACTGCCCACTCTTCCTTTTTCGAACACTCTCCTCCTTTGCTCTTCTTCTGCTCTCTCTTTTCTTCTCTCTTCTTCTAGATCGTGCAGGCACTCTCTTTGTCTGCTTCTGCTCTTTCAGATAAGTTCTCCTGCTTCTATCATCTTCTCCAGATGGAGAAGTCCTCTTTTTATAGCAGCAGCAGATAGGTGGGCGTGTGTCCTCCACAGTTCTCGCCCAAGAGCCTAGACCACGTGGCAGCATTTCAGCTCACTACGTTACACGTGTCACGATCCTGGCTTCTTGGATCACGTGCCCTTCTTAAGTTCCTCGACCAGTAGATATCCTGCAAGGATTAGAGCATATAGTTGGTTTGAGATTTGATCTAAGCCTGTATAGACTTGATGCATAAAATGCAGTGTGCATATAAGAGAGTATGTACAACGAGAATGAATGCACGAACACATCATCCACGAGTGTACAGACTTTGAATGCATGTAATGCATTTTGTATGTGAAGAAGTATGCACATTGGGAATGAATGTATAGACAAGCTATCGACGAGTGACCAGACTTATATTGCAATGTGTAAACGATGTACAGACTTTCTGTGCGTGACGCTTAAGCCTGAATGCATCATGTATAGACTAGCTACGACATCAAGGCAGTCGTGTGCAGACTTAGTGTATGTGCGAGACAATTCAATGCAGTATGCATAAAGTAAAGTATGCACATTGATAATGAATGCACGGGCATGCCATCAAGGAGTGCATGGACTTAGTGTGCATGCGACACCAATGTACAGACTTTCTGGAGTGATGATGCATGAACTTAACCACTCGTACCAGTAATGAAATGTATAGACTTTGAATGCATGGTAAAGAATGTATAGACTTTGTTTTGAAAGATTCACAAATGCATATAGGAAAGTATGCACATTGAAGATGAATTACGCAGACATGCCACCAACGAGTGTACATACTTTGTGTGCAATGTACACGACGATGTACAGACTCTGATGAAATGATGTATGGACTTAAACACTCATACCAGCAATGGTATGTACACATGCACAATTGCATTGACTAACCCATGAGCTGAGCTAACGGATGTATAGACTTGCTCAGTTATCAGCAAATGGATGTATATACTTTGCGTGCAATGAACAAGCGATGCATAGACCTGCCATCGAAGAGTGTATAGACATTGCAGTGAAAGTTGCACAAATGCGTATAGGTAGTCGCGTGCAGCAACAAATGTTGTACAGACTTGATGAAACAATATTGCGTTAAGAAGACATGCTAACAGAGAGTGTGCAGACTTTGTGTATACATGAAACAAACGAATGCACTTAGTCTGTATATGCATGAAGCAATCTAATGCACTGAGTATTTCGAGTGTAGTAACATGAGATGCATGAACTTAGATGCACTGAACAACATCATACTTAGGTGGTGACTCATTGGGTTGACATTATCAAAACAACAACACCTTATCATCAAAGCACAAGGGGCACAACAATCTCCCCCTTTTTGATGATGTCAACAAAATGAGTCGCACAGACTCAGCAAACAGTTCTCCCCCTTTGACATAAACAAAAAGGAGATGGTTTACGAGTGAAATGAAAGACATGTATGAAATCTGATACCAGTACTCCCCCATAGAACTCCCCCAATCAACATGAATGTTGTGAGAAAAATCAGTAAGTGATCAGGAAATGATAGTGATAGATGAAAGAAGGTAATCAGCAGACACATGGACAGAGAAACAACCAAGCACCAATCAAGAAGAGATTACAAACAAACCTCCCTCTTTAATAACAGCTAAAATGGAAGGACATAGTGGAAGACTGTGATCAGTGGGAACTTTCAAATTGAATTCCAACAACAAGATATTGATTGGATTGCCAAAGAATAGATAAGACAGAAAGATTTTCAATGGGGTACCAAATCCATAAATCTTGATAAGCAAATTTCAGACTCTTTTATTATACGAGATTATGAATGAGTCTAAACTTACCAGCATGATTTAAGAATGATATATGCAAAGTTTATCAGGAAAATTCAATACTCATATCTGAAACACCTTTTAATAGAGATGAACCAATTGCACATATGACACACATATTTGACCTCCTTCTATCTTACTCAATCAATTTCACTGACTTCTTTGGAAGTTACACAAGATAGTATTGAGATTAGACAAATATGAGTGTATCTGAATTTTCTTTGAATATACTTATTTTTTTTTCAGAATTTTTCTATTGATCAGCACTTATTTTCCTGAGCAATCTTAGTTGATCAACACCTTTTTACATGAGGCACAACACGTCTCAGGTGAAGTGACCCAGTTACTCAGTGTGATAACTGTATTGCCTCTCAGTTATGAGAATAGAGTTAGCAATAGAAGTGTCTTTTTACATGAGGAGACACCTTGATTAGTGGCAGGAATCCCCAGTTACTCAACACAATTATGCCATTACTCTGTCAGATTTCTCAATTATTTTTATACCAGAGATAACTGTGGCACTTCATGACCCGGGTTTACACTATTTCTTTGATAGATAACCCAGTTTCTCTGTGACCAAAGTCATTGCTCTGACTTCATTTTCTTTCAAATATTTTCAGACAGTGTTCAGTACACTGAGATGTTTAAGAACAATACTTACTACATGTATCTTAACCAAAGAAGACCATGCTTTTAAAATTTCAGATTTCAGAGGTTTTTGCATCAGGTTACATGAGACAATTGGTTAAGATTTATTAAACATAATGATTCAGATATTTTCAAGATTTTAAATCAAAACTTTATAAATACATCAGACTAAAATCAATTTGATTTATTAGACATTCTTAAACCAGTATAATAGAAGAGTCTACTTTTCGGAATATGTCGAATTTATGATTAGGGTACACAGATTGAAATCTTTCCAAATTCAGATGAATCAATATGACAATGCAGCCAATCAATGGAAACAACCTGAACTTTTGTTTAGAGAGTGGTAGAGGAAATTATCAAGCATGCACATAAAATGACAGAATTAGAACACATGCTTGTGCGTCAAACAGATTTTCAGAGGTCAGTGAGTTTACAAAGATGCAGCAGAAGGTGAGCATTAAAGCAATGCAATTCAGAAACCAGTGTTAAAGACTGGGATTCCGACAGATTAGCTTGATAAATTTGACAAGGAGGTATTCAAGCAAAGCTCTCCTTTAGCAATTTAAGTAGTAGCAGATGTAGATTTCAGCTTCAAGAAAGTTGAGAGTTCAGTTGATTAAAGAGCAGTCACTGACACACAAGAGTAGGAGAGTGATTTGAGTGACTAGACAAGGAGGGTTCAGATAGAAAAAGACTAAAGAGTCTAAAATGCTCCCCCTATCTAGATGTAATGAGTCAATTCTTTTTGGATTTTTTAAATTTGATGATGTACAATACACTGCTCTACATTCATGCATATGCAATGACTCTCCTAGAGATATTTCCTGAACATGAATGTCATGAAGATTATGCAGGGATAACCAAACTCCCCCTGACTATATGCAATGTATGAAGATTTTAAATGCAACAAGTGCAATGACAGAATGCAGAGAGTTTTGACAAATTGTGCATCATGAATAGATATGTAATGCATTCAGCAAACGAAATTATCATGATATGCAAGCATCCAGAGCAAACAAATTCAGAAGATAGAAATTAAGCAGAGTTTTTAGAACTAACCTGAACAATGCAATCCTGGGGGTTTCATTCTTGAGTGCCTTGGATTATTACCCCTTTTTATTCTTCAGCCCCAAGGCACACCTGCAAGAACAGTTCCTTATTTTGCAAACTTAGGAACCCAAGAATTCTTGGATCCTAGATTGTCAGTGGAACCTCTAAAGGGTTCTTTCCACATTTTCTGAGCAAGTAGATCATCAGACTTCATCATAAAACAGTTAGACATTGATTGTCCTAACTGACCATAATAATAACCTGAACTAACAGGCTTTGTGTACTTTTTGTGCATGAAAGAATTAGCATTGAATTTCTTGTTATAATTAAACATGTGTTCATACTTCCTGTGGAACACTTTCCTTTCTTTAACCCACCAACAGTCCTTGACTGTATGGCCATGCTTTCCACATTCGAAGCACCCAATGTGCTTTCTCTTAGAACCAAAATTATTTCTTTCAAAAACATTTTTGTTATCATGGATATTAACAAATTCAGAATGAAATTTCTTCCCTTGAATATGCCAACATTGAGCAGCAATGTGGCCCTGTTTGTTGCAATGAAAACATTGAATGTTCTTCTTATGATTTGCATGATTTTTAGTAAGAACATTTCTATCATGCAATTTTCTAGCATTGAGATCATCTTGTTTCTTTAGTCCACAATTATGCATAAGATGACCAATTCTGTGACAGTAAAAACACTGAATCTTTTTATTCTCAGCTAAAGAAGATTTCTTAACCTGAGATTTCTTAACATGAATTCTGTTAAGTTTCAGATCATCCTTCTTCATCACAAAACAGTCAGCCATCTCATGACCAAATTTCTCACAGTAGAAGCAATTAACATACTTAGCATGAGATTTATTGTTAACCTGAACTTTCTCAGTATGTTGATTGTTCTTTTTATTTTTCAGTGGTTTTTGATTCTCAGTCACAGTAGATTGTTTAGGAGATTGTCTTGAAGTTCCTTCTACTTCAGAGCTTTGAATAAAAGTGGTATACAACTGGTTTCTCTTGGCATGTTTAATTTTAGTAATGTTGCCTGTCCCTTTTCTTTGACCACTTATATTATCTTCCAGAGGCATTTTCATTTTACCTTTATCCTTCACAGATTCATACATTGAATTTTTTTGATCATGGATTTCAGACTTTAGAGAAATAATGTCAACCTCATAACAAGCAATGTCAGATTCACAGCTGATAACCTGTTGATGTAAGGCATCATTCAGACTTTTGAGTGTATTAATTTCCTGTTTCAATCTTTCTTCAGAGTAATTTTCAACACGCTTTCCCTTTTCAATGGTTAGCCATTTTTCTCTCATAACAGTATTTAAGACCATGAGCTTTTTGTTTTGATCCTTCAAAAGTTTCATTTCTTCCATCATTCTTTCATTTTCCTTTATTAGTTCCTCATTCTGAACTCGCTTATTTAGTAAGATTTGATCACTATTAATTGAGCTCAGTTTTTCTTCTAGTTCAGAGATCTTATCTGTGAGTTCCTGATTTTTATTTTCCAAAACATAAATTTGTTCCTTACTCTTATCAACATCGGCTATGCAGATTTCATGAGATTTTCTCAGTTCTTGACAGTTTTCACAAGGAGCATTCGTATTAATCTGATCACATTTCTTTTTCAACTTTTTATTTTCAGATTTTAATTTCCTACATCTATCAGTAAGTTCTTCATTTATATTCCATAAATCATCAAGCGAAATCTCTTCGGATCCAGAGCTTACCTTGGATGAAGTTTCCTCATGTTGATCAGAATTGTGATCACCCCGGTTGGCCATCAAGCATTGATCCTCTTGCTCTCCATTTGTAGCAGTTATTCTATCCAAGATTTCCTTTCCAGAAGCGCACCTGGGAACAAAAGGAAATCTGTCAGTATTAACTGCAGCTTTCAAAATATTAAGAACTGTGACATTATCACAGTTCTTTAATCTGTCCTCTCTAGACCACTTGGTCTCATCGTGAGGTAATTGGTGTGGGCCTTTAGATAGAAGACTCCATAATTTGAGATCAATGGAGTTCACGTAAACACATAGGCCTCCTAGCCAACTACTGAAGTTAGAACCATCATAAATCAGAGGACGAACCATTAGGACAGATGGCAAACAGATTCAACGCACAAAACAATCGACAAGAAATGCACCAAAAGTGAGATAGCACCGACGACAGAAAGATCCTCTGCAGATCGTTGGATCTGGAAAGTCAGAAATATGGCTCTGATACCAATTGTTGGGATCGGTGCGATGGATTCAGAGGGGGGTGAATGAATCTCCCCTTAAATTTTTTTGCCTAAATTAAAAAATTAGAACACCCAGAGATGTGAAATTGAAACGAACTAAGTTCTATCGAGTCTGAAAGACTGGTGCATTTAATCAAACAAAGGACGTGTCGTCAATTGGCTCACTAAACATAGAAAGATAGATCGAGCCTAAGCATTCATCTAACAGAAGCAAACAGTAAGCATTCAAACCACAGTGCACGAAGTCCACAGACCTACATCCACCCCACACTCAAACCCAAGTGTGGCTTCCCGCTGACTCACAGCTTTCCTACAAATAGCTGAGCATCACAGCTTGCTGTCCGAGGTATCCACCTCGCCCACTGAGCAACACAGCTTGCTGTCTGAGGTATCCACCTCGCCTACTGAGCAAAACAACTTGCTGACCAGAGGAATCCTCCTCTGCAACGATGGTGATTACAGCTTTACACGTCCAGAGGATACCACACCTCTCCCCGCGGAGCGTCACAGCTTGCTCTGCTGACAAATAGCTTGAAATAAATAGTGTAAGAGAAAAATAAGAAATGGGAAATCACAGCGACAGAAAGCTGTATACGATAAAACATAAAATGGCTCTCAAAGAACTGACTGGCCTGGATTTGATCCACGGTCTAGTAGAGACAAAGCTTCAGAAGACTCTCTTCTTCTTCTTCTAAACTCTTGATTTCTCTTTCTTCTTCTTCTTCTTCTTTACTGCTCACTCTTCCTTTTTCGAACACTCTCCTCCTTTGCCCTTCTTCTGCTCTCTCTTTTCTTCTCTCTTCTTCTAGATCGTGCAGGCTCTCTCTCTGTCTGCTTCTGCTCTTTCAGATAAGTTCTCCTACTTCGATCATCTCCTCCAGATGGAGAAGTCCTCTTTTTATAGCAGCATCAGATAGGTGGGCGTGTATCCTCCACAGTTCCCGCCCAAGAGCCTAGACCACGTGGCAACATTTCAGCTCACTACGTTACACGTGTCACGATCCTGGCTTCTTGGACCCCGTGCCCTTCTTAAGTTCCTCGACCAGCAGATATCCTGCAAGGATTAGAGCATATAGTTGGTTCGAGATTTTATCTAAGCCTGTATAGACTTGATGCATAAAATGCAGTGTGCATATAAGAGAGTATGTACAACGAGAATGAATGCACGAACACATCATCCACGAGTGTACAGACTTTGAATGCATCTAATGCATTTTGTATGTGGAGAAGTATGCACATTGGGAATGAATGTACAGACATGCTATCGACGAATGACCAGACTTATAGTGCAATGTGTAAACGATGTACATACTTTCTGTGCGTGACGCTTAAGCCTGAATGCATCATGTATAGACTTGCTACGACATCAAGGCAGTCGTGTGCAGACTTAGTGTATGTGCGAGACAATTCAATGCAGTATGCATAAAGTAAAGTATGCACATTGATAATGAATGCACGGGCATGCCATCAAGGAGTGCATGGACTTAGTGTGCATGCGACACCAATGTACAGATTTTCTGGAGTGATGATGCATGATCTTAACTACTCGTACCAGCAATGGAATGTATAGACTTTGAATGCATTGTAAAGAATGTATAGACTTTGTTTTGAAAGATTCACAAATGCATATAGGAAAGTATGCACGGTGAAGATGAATTGCGCAGACATGCCACCAACGAGTGTACATACTTTGTGTGCAATGTACACGATGATGTACAGACTCTGATGAAATGATGTATGGACTTAAACACTCATACCAGCAACGGTATGTACACATGCACAATTGCATTGACTAAGCCATAAGCTGAGCTAACGGATGTATAGACTTGCACAGTTATCAACGAATGGATGTATATACTTTGCGTGCAATGAATAAGCGATGCATAGACCTGCCGTCGAAGAGTGTATAGACATTGAAGTGAAAGTTGCACAAATGCGTATAGTTAGTCGCGTGCAACAACAAATGTTGTACAGACTTGATGAAACAGTATTGCGTTAAGAAGACATGCTAACAGAGAGTGTGCAGACTTTGTGTATACATGAAACAAACGAATGCACTTACTCTGTATATGCATGAAGCAATCGAATGCACTGAGTATGTCGAGTGTAGTAACATGGGATCCATGAACTTAGATGCACGAACTTAGATACACTGAACAACATCATACTTAGGTGGTGACTCATTGGGTTGACATTATCAAAACAACTACACATTGTCATCAAAGCACAAGAGGCACAACAATCTCCCCCTTTTTGATGATGTCAACACAATGAGTCACACAGAGTCAGCAAACAGTTCTCCCCCTTTGACATAAACAAAAAAGGAGATGGTTTACGAGTGAAATGAAAGACATGTATGAAATCTGATACCAATACTCCCCCACAGAACTCCCCCTATCAACATGAATGTTGTGAGAAAAATCAGTAAGTGATCAGGAAATGATAGTGACATATAAAAGAAGGTAATCAGTAGAGACATGGACAGAGAAACATCAAAGCACCAATCAAGAAGGGATTACAAACAAACCTCCCTCTTTAATAACAGCTAAAATGGAAGGACATAGTGGAAGACTGTGATCAGTGGGAACTTTCAAATTGAATTCCAACAACAAGATATTGATTGGATTGCCAAAGAATAGATGAGACAGAAAGATTTTCAATGGGGTACCAAATCCATAAATCTTGATAAGCAAATTTCAGACTCTTTTATTATACGAGATTATGAATGAGTCTAAACTTACCAGCATGATTTAAGAATGATATATGCAAAGTTTATCAGGAAAATTCAATACTCATATCTGAAACACCTTTTAATAGAGATGAACCAATTGCACATATGACACACATATTTGACCTCCTTCTATCTTACTCAATCAATTTCAATGACTTCTCTGGAAGTTACACAAGATAGTATTGAGATTAGACAAATATGAGTGTATCTGAATTTTCTTTGAATATACTTTTTTTTTCTAGAATTTTTCTATTGATCAGCACTTATTTTCCTGAGCAATCTTAGTTGATCAACACCTTTTTACATGAGGCACAACACGTCTCAGGTGAAGTGACCCAGTTACTCAGTGTGATAATTGTATTACCTCTAAGTTATGAGAACAGAGTTAGCAATAGAAGTGTCTTTTTACATAGGGAGACACCTTGATTAGAGGCAGGAATCCCCAGTTACTCAACACAATTATGCCATTGCTCTGTCAGATTTCTCAATTATTTTTATACCAGAGATAACTGTGGCTCTTCATGACCTGGGTTTACACTATTTCTTTGATAGATAACCCAGTTTCTCTGTGACCAAAGTCATTGCTCTGACTTCATTTTCTTTCAAATATTTTCAGACAGTGTTCAGTACACTGAGATGTTTAAGAACAATACTTACTATATGTATCTTAACCAAAGAAGACCATGCTTTTAAAATTTCAGATTTCAGAGGTTTTTGCATCAGGTTACATGAGACAATTGGTTAAGATTTATTAAACATAAGGATTCAGATATTTTCAAGATTTTAAACTAAAACTTTATAAATACATTAGACTTAAATCAATTTGATTTATCAGACATTCTTAAACCAGTATAATAGAAGAGTCTACTTTTCGGAATATGTCGGATTTATGATTAGGGTACACATATTGAAATCTTTCCAAATTCAAATGAATCAATATGACAATGCAGCCAATCAATGGAAACAACCTGAACTTTTGTTTAGAGAGCGGTAGAGGAAATTATCAAGCATGCACATAAAATGACAGAATTGGAACACATGCTTGTGCATCAAACAGATTTTCAGAGGTCAGTGAGTTTACAAAGATGCAGCAGAAGGTGAGCATTAAAGCAATGCAATTCAGAAACCAGTGTTAAAGACTGGGATTCAGACAGATTAGCTTGACAAATTTGACAAGGAAGTATTCAAGCAAAGCTCTCCTTTAGCAATTTAAGGAGTAGCAGATGTAGATTTTAGCTTCAAAAAAGTTGAGAGTTCAGTTGATTAAAGAGCAATCACTGGCACACAAAAGTAGGAGAGTGATTTGAGTGACTAGACAAGGAGGGTTCAGATAGAAAAAGACTAAAGAGTCTAAAATGCTCCCCCTATCTAGATGTAATGAGCCAATTTTTTTTGGATTTTTCAAATTTGATGATGTGCAATACACTGCTCTACATGCATGCATATGCAATGACTCTCCTGGAGATATTTCCTGAACATGAATGTCATGAACATTATGCAGGGATAACCAAACTCCCCCTGACTATATGCAATGTATGAAGATTTTAAATGCAACAAGTGCAATGACAGAATGCAGGGAGTTTTGACAAATTATGCATCATCAATAGATATGTAATGCATTCAACAAACGAAATTATCATGATATGCAAGCATCTAGAGCAAACAAATTTAGAAGACAGAAATTAAGCAGAGTTTTCAGAACTAACCTGAACAATGCAATCCTGGGGATTTCATTCTTGAGTGCCTTGGATTATTACCCCTTTTTATTCTTCAACCCCAAGGCACACCTGCAAGAACTGTTCCTTATTTTGCAAACTTAGGAACCCAAGAATTCTTGGATCCTAGATTGTCAGTGGAACCTCTAAAGGGTTCTTTCCACATTTTCTGAGCAAGTAGATCATCAGACTTCATCATAAAACAGTTAGAAATTGAATGTCCTAACTGACCACAATAATAACCTGAACTAACAGGCTTTGTGTACTTTTTGTGCATGAAAGAATTAGCATTGAATTTCTGGTTATAATTAAACCTGTGTTCATACTTCCTATGGAACACTTTCCTTTCTTTAACCCACCAACAGTCCTTGACTGTATGGCCATGCTTTCCACATTAGAAGCACCCAATGTGCTTTCTCTTAGAACCAAAATTATTTCTTTCAAAAACATTTTTGTTATCATGGATATTAACAAATTCAGAATGAAATTTCTTCCCCTGAATGTGCCAACATTGAGCAGCAATGTGGCCCAGTTTGTCGCAATGAAAATATTGAATGTTCTTCTTATGATTTGCATGATTTTTAGCAAGAACATTTCTATCATGCAATTTTATAACATTGAGATCATCTTGTTTCTTTAGTCCACAATTATGCATAAGATGACCAATTCTCTGACAGTAAAAATACTGAATCCTTTTATTCTCAGCTAAAGAAGATTTCTTAACCTGAGAATTCCTAGCATGAATTCTGTTAAGTTTCAGATCATCCTTCTTCATCACAAAACAGTCACCCATCTCATGACCAAATTTCCCACAGTAGAAGCAATTAACATACTTAACATGAGATTTATTGTTAACCTGAACTTTCTCAGTATGTTGATTGTTCTTTTTATTTTTCAGTGGTTTTTGATTCTCAGTCGCAGTAGATTGTTTTGGAGATTGTCTTGAAGTTCCTTCTACTTCAGAGCTTTGAATAAAAGTGGTATACAGCTGGTTTCTCTTGGCATGTTTAATTTCAGTAATGTTGCATGTCCCTTTTCTTTGACCACTTATATTATCTTCCCGAGGCATTTTCATTTTACCTTTATCCTTCACAGATTCAGACATTGAATTTTTTAGATCATGGATTTCAGACTTTAGTGAAATAATGTCAACCTCATAACAAGCAATGTCAGATTCACAGCTGATAGCCTGTTGATGTAAGGCATCATTCAGACTTTTGAGTGTATTAATTTCCTGTTTCAATCTTTCTTCAGAGTAATTTTCAACACGCTTTCCCTTTTCAATGGTTAGCCATTTTTCTCTCATAACAGTATTTAAGACCATGAGCTTTTTGTTTTGATCCTTCAAAAGTTTCATTTCTTCCATCATTCTTTCATTTTCCTTTATTAGTTCCTCATTCTGAACTCGCTTATTTAGTAAGATTTGATCACTATTAATTGAGCTCAGTTTTTCTTCTAGTTCAGAGATCTTATCTGTGAGTTCCTGATTTTTATTTTCCAAAACATAAATTTGTTCCTTACTCTTATCAACATCGGCTATGCAGATTTCATGAGATTTTCTCAGTTCTTGACAGTTTTCACAAGGAGCATTCGTATTAATCTGATCACATTTCTTTTTCAACTTTTTATTTTCAGATTTTAATTTCCTACATCTATCAGTAAGTTCTTCATTTATATTCCATAAATCATCAAGCGAAATCTCTTCGGATCCAGAGCTTACCTTGGATGAAGTTTCCTCCTGTTGATCAGAATTGTGATCACCCCGGTTGGCCATCAAGCATTGATCCTCTTGTTCTCCATTTATAGCAGTTATTCTATCCAAGATTTCCTTTCCAGAAGCGCACATGCGAATAAAAGGAAATCTGTCAGTATTAACTACAGCTTTCAAAATATTAAGAACTGTGACACTATCACGGTTCTTTAATCTGTCCTCTCTAGACCACTTGGTCTCATCGTGAGGTAATTGGTGTGGGCCTTTAGATAGAAGACTCCATAATTTGGGATCAATGGAGTTCACATAAACACATAGGCCTCCTAGCCAACTACTGAAGTTAGAACCGTGATAAATCAGAGGACGAGCCATTAGGACAGATGGCAAACAGATTCAACGTACAAAACAATCGACAAGAAATGCACCAAAAGTGAGATAGCACCGACGACAGCAAGATCCTCTGCAGATCATTGGATTTGGAAAGTCAGAAACCTGGCTCTGATACCAATTGTTGGGATCGGTGCGATAGATTCAGAGGGGGGTGAATGAATCTCCCCTTAAAAAAATTTGCCTAAATTAAAAAATTAGAACACTCAGAGATGTGAAATTGAAACGAACTAAGTTCTATCGTGTCTGAAAGACTGGTGCATTTAATCAAACAAAGGACGTGCAGTCAATTGGCTCACTGAACATAGAAAGACAGATCAAGCCTAAGCATTCATCTAGCAGAAGCAAATAGTAAGCATTCAAACCACAGTGCACAAAAAAAATTTTAGGTGGTTCGGTCCACAGACCTACGTCCACCCCACACTCAAACCCGAGTGTGGCTTCCCACTGACTCATAGCTTGAACGGCTGGGCCTCATAGCTTGCCTATAAACAGCTGAGCATCACAGCTTGCTGTCCGAGGTATCCACATCGCCCGCTGAGCAACACAGCTTGCTGTCCGAGGTATCCACCTCGCCTGTTGAGCAACACAGCTTGCTGACCAGAGGAATCCTCCTCTGCAACGCTGGGGATTACAGCTTTACCCGTCCAGAGGATACCAAACCTCTGCCCGCTGAGCGTCACAGCTTGCTCTGCTGACAAACAGCTTGAAATAAAGAGTGTAAGAGAAAAACAAGAAATGGAAAATCACAGCGACAGAAAGCTGTATACGATAAAACACAAAATGGCTCTCAAAGAGCTGACTGACCTGGATTTGATCCATGGTCCAGTAGAGACAAAGCTTCAGAAGACTCTATTCTTCTTCTTCTAAACTCTTGATTTCTCTTTCTTCTTCTTCTTCTTCTTTACTGCTCACTCTTCCTTTTTCGACCACTCTCCTCCTTTGCTCTTCTTCTGCTCTCTCTTTTCTTCTCTCTTCTTCTGGATCGTGCAGGCTCTCTCTCTGTCTGCTTCTGCTCTTTCAGATAAGTTCTCCTGCTTCGATCATCTTCTCCAGATGGAGAAGTCCTCTTTTTATAGCAGTAGCAGATAGGTGGGCGTGTGTCCTCCACAGTTCCCGCCCAAGAGCCTAGACCACGTGGCAGCATTTCAGCTCACTACGTTACACGTGTCACGATCCTAGCTTCTTGGATCACGTGCCCTTCTTAAGTTCCTCGACCAGCAGATATCCTGCAAGGATTAGAGCATATAGTTGGTTCGAGATTTTATCTAAGCCTGTATAGACTTGATGCATAAAATGCAGTGTGCATATAAGAGAGTATTGTAGATCGTGATAAATCCACACATGTGAAGAATTTAAATATGAGAAAACATAATAAAAATAAGGGGAGATGATATAATAATAAGGAAAAGAAGAAGCACGTGGTGTTACTAAGGAGGGTGATCGCCAGAGGGGTTACCTCAATAAGAAACAAAGAAGATCGCGAATACCTGGTGGAAAAATAGAACGCGGGCTAGATTGTGAATTCCTCCTCCTCCTTCAATCGGCCGGCCGATGAAGGGGGTTTTCCTTTATTGATTACCTTGCAAAAGAGACAAAACACACAAGCAAAATAAGTGGATCAGCCAAGTGAATGTAGTATCAATCCCAAAGATGATATGATGATGAAATAAGAACAAAACATGCGCACCTTTCTTCTATTTTTTTTTAAAACCCCTAAAGAAATAGGGAAGGAGGAGATATGATGCTAATGCAAACGTAAAAGAAGAAGAACACAGTGATGATGAAGCTAATGTAAAAAAGAAGAAAACAACATAGTGGACGTGACGAACGATTGATGAAGATGAAGCAACACAAACAGAATAAAAGAAAAACCCTGCTGTCCCTGACGACAGCAAAGGGAAACCAAGGTGGACGCGGTTGATCGGAAGCAGAGGAAGCAGAGCCCTTTCTAAACGATCGCACAGGAGGAAGATGAAGCTCTGTAACTCTGATCTCGTAACCCGTAAACCTCTGATCGTAACCTCGTCGTAAACTCTGTAACCTCTCTAACTCTGTCTAACCTGTGAACTCTCTGACCCGTCAACCCTTGTCTAGATCGACCAGAGCATCCTTTTATAGGATTTCAATCGAAGATAAGCTCAAATTTGGGAAGATAAGGATAGGCAATGATCAAAGAAGGCAGGACTCTAACTCCAATTCGAGCAAGGAGACCATTGGAGGCAGGGAACTACTCAGGAAAGGCATACTCAAACACGACACCGAATGATAAAACACGACCTTCAGAAGGGCGTCAAATCACAAATTGATGACCAACATCACGACGCTACTCAAAACACGACCACAATCAAGGGCGTCACTTATTGGATTTAATTTTGGCAATAAAACTTACTTCATTTGAAAATTAAGAGAACACGCCTGAGATGAAGGCGTTAATTGAAACCACGCCCTGAGGAAGGACGTTAATCAATAATTTGAATTTATTTTGAATTTATTTTGAAACCAGATAATACCAGGAATTGACGCCTTGACATTTGGTCGTCCTTTCTTTGAACACGCCCCATATTAGGTCGCTATTTAAAACACGCCCCTCCTCAGGTCGCGAATCACAAAAATGCAAGAACAAATTAAAACCACACACAAAAAAAAGAAAAACTTCATATTATGAATATATTGAAGTTCACTTTGGGGCGTCATCATAGTGACATGAGATTTGATCAACATAGCGTCAATTTTGGCGTGTCTACAGCTGTCCCGCCTTGGCGTCTGCTTTGCAAGGGAGTGAGATGAAATGGAGGTGAAAGTGCGACAAACGGAATGAAGTGGAGCGAACTGATAAGTAGATGCCAAGGTGTGATGTGACATGCCTCAGACACTAAGCACTAGAAATCTTTCCAAGATTCAAAGCGAAACAACTCCGGGTGATTCCAAGGAAGCATCGATTTGCTGGATAAAGGAGATTAAACTAAGCAAGTAAAAATGTGCGCATGGCACGATAAGGAGACACCATTGGAGAGCGGTTACCAGCCAATGTGGACGTGCTACAACCAAGGTGGATTTGCAGAAAAAATAAAGGGAATTGAGATGGAAACCCAGCAAAGGGACATTTTCAAGTAATCAGCCTGAGCGGCTTCAAAGAGAATAAAGTACTTAATTTGGAATGGAATATCTTATGTCAACTCAATCAAGAGCGAGTGACCTTCATTACAACCATAATATAAAGATTTTCAGCATGAAACTCAAAGTCCTACATGATGCATGCTGGGCTAAAAAATATAAAACAAACTAAAAATATAGAAAATAATCAAGGATAATATTGCCAAGCCATCTAGATTTGGTCAAGAATCCAGATCTCTAAGCTGACACTAAGCCGAAGCCCATTTGTCCACGCATCAACTCAGAAAGTGGAACCATCGTCCCAGACCTTTAATGACTCAACGGCCTATCCGTGTGATCAAGACTCTCATGGAATTATCACCGTTTTGATGAAGGGGAACTCAAATTCCAGGTTCATCAGAACCACAAGGTCCTTGATATGCTATAATAGCGTAGAATACTATATAGTAATAATGCTCACAACAAGATGATGTTACCTCCACATTAATTCGGGCATCTCGAAACCTGCAATCTTCTGCACTCAAGAGTTCATTAGTTCTCTCAAAATTTCAATATAAATAATCCTCAATTCAAAGTATAACATGATCATAAGTGCTAAATAAAATAAAATTCCAACGAAATAATAGCACTTAAGTTCATCAGAACATGTAAGGAAGGAAATTCATAAGTTTACAAATCACGCCTGGACTGAACGTCGTCAAAACAGGGAAGGCGCCTTATAAAGAGGGCGTCAAAACGATAAACACGCCCTTCACTGAGGCATTAAATGCACCAAGGGTTCAAGAAGAAAACGACCCTGGGAAGGGCGTTAAACAAAACACGACCTCAGTCAGGTCGTCAATTCAACAATTGACGCCCTAACAGAAGGCGTTAATTAAGCACGAACTTTCGTTTCCGATTCGCAAACTAAACCCAGTCCTAATGGCAATCAACTTGCTAACTCCGAACAGCCTTAAGACTCCCTGGACTCCTATAAAGGGAAGGCAATTCCTCAAATCAATCAAAGCAACCTTCGGAACTCTGTTCTTCTGCTACTTCTTCTGTCTGTTCTTCTGCAGGCACCGCAACCGTCCGAGCTTCCTCCTGCAACAGAAGATGGAGAGGGCGATTAAGAGATCCAAATCCTCAACTCCCAGGCTAACCGAGATCAACGGACACATCAGCAACCGCATTGCATTAAATCAGGTAAGGATTGAGTCTTCTGTTCTTTTCCACTTGTCTTAAATGTTCTTCTCTTCTGCATGCTCATTTATTCTTCTTTCTGTATTGTTCTTCCCTTCTGCCTTCTACAGGACTTCCCGAATGTCCCAGGAGCAAGGAGATTCACAAAAATCAAGTGGCTCCCCCTTATACTCTCCAAATTTTCTTCAGATATGAGAGTGTACTTAACAAGATGGCACCTTCTGGGTCTAGTCACCCACGCCAAACATTATGATCAAATTCATCTTGACTGGGCAGCTATAGGGGCTCTTGTAGAGATATGGCATCCTTCCACCCATACCTTTCTCTTCTCTACTTTTGAAGCCACGATCCTATTAGAAGAATTGGAGATAATCTTAGGCTTAAAGAGAACGAAGCAAGGAGATGAGGAAAAGGTGGCCATCATGCCAAAACCAATTGCCTCTCATGAGCTATTAACAAGCTTGATATCTAGCCCAAACTTAGTGAATCAAATCAAAGCCACTAAAGGAATCAATCTTCTAAAGCTCGCCTCATGGGTGTACAAGAGAGCGGATCAAGCTAAAGAAGATGAAGAGATAGAGCGGATAGCAAAGGCCTTCGTGGTGTGCTTAGCAGGAGCAATCTTATTCCCATCCACAGAGGACTTTCTAGAAGAGGCCCAATTAAGCGCCGTAGCGAGCTTATGGGAAGGAGATAGAGTTGGATCGGTGATTCTAGCCTATATCTATAGCGGACTTACCTCGGCGGCGATGGGAAGGCCCATCTACGGATGCATGCTAGCACTTTCTAGTTGGGTAGATCTCCACTTTAAGTTCGATCCATGTGACGAAGCCCACCAATCCTCAAGAATCTTCTCAAAAAGCCCACTCTCTTATATGACCGATTCACTTGGGATAAGCAATAGAGTGACGAACCGGATTCCTCAAATCAAGAAGAGAGCAGAATGGAGAGAGCACCTCAAAGTAATGCCAAAGAATCTCTTCACTTGCGCCCCGGGAATACTCAAGACTCAAGAGCTCCGTGCAAGATTTTCTCCCGGCACGGACCTTCGTCTCATCGGCGCTTCAGAATTTGTGCTATACAACTCACATCGGTGCTTTCCTCAACTCGGGCTTCCACGGCAAGTATTCGAGAATCCATCACACCTCCCTCCTATCAAGAGACGGGACCTTGGCAGCAATGAAGATGGAGAAGAATGCACAACTATTCAAGCTCTATGGAAAATCAACAAGGCTCATCAACCTGTGGAGAGCTTAGAAGAAGACAGAGATGAATGGAAATCTTATGTAATAGCTCTGAGAAAACTGAGGCCCAAAATGACTCATTAAGCGTTGTAATCTTTTTTCTTCCAATAAATCAATGATATTTCCTTTGATTGAGCCATTTTACTGCGTTTCTGAATAACTTTTTCCAACGTTCTGTGATTCTGTTGCAAATAACGCCTCAAGAAATGCCATGAATTCTTAAAAGGACGCCTTCACCACAGGTCATCTTCCATGATTGATCGCTCATAACTGACGCCTTCACCAATGGGCGTTAACTGAAAAACGTCCTAGGGCAAGGCGTTAATTCGATTCATATTCCAAAATATATTCGTTGAGATTCCAAAAGTAACGCCTTCAGGATACCCACGTTTCATATAAATAACGCCTCAATCGTAGTCGTTACTCAAAAATAGTAATGATTATTCCCATCAAATCAATCAATTGCCATTAAATGCGTCTGACGACGGTTATCATTCCCCATGCAAACAAAAATAACGCCTTAAGAAATGTCGTCAATTATTAAGAAACGCCTTGATGTCCGTCGTTGATTCCACAAGACGCGGCCTTCCTTAAGTCGTTAATTCTTTTTGACCGTTCGACTTAACTTTCCCTCCTTCCTTCTTCTTCCTTCGTCCTCTTTCCCTCTTTCTCTCTGCAAGCCCTAACCGAAACCCTCCCCCTTCTCTCATTCTCTCTCTCTACCTCTTCCTCCCCTCTACACACCCTAGCCCTAGCCCTAGCCCTAGCCATGGCCGGAGGAGGCTTGAAGAGGCAGCGGGTGGCTGCCCCAGAGGTCGTGGACCTGGGCGAAGACGCCCATGCCGAGGAGGATGCTCCCATGGAGGCTTCGCCGGTGGCGGCCGGCGACGAAGCTGAAGGAGGCCAAGAGGCCAATGAAGGAAATGAAGATGATGCCAGAGAAGAGGGAGAAAATGAAGAGGGAGAAGAAGAGGGAGAAGAAGAAGAAGAAGATGGCGATGAGCCACCGCCCACGGCGGCGGCTCCTCCCCGTGCCGGCCAGCTCCGGCGGCCTAGGCAGCCACGGCCTCAGCCACAAGAACCCAAACACAAGAAGGTAGGCCCTCAACCCAATTTCCATTTTGTTTTCATTTTAATTTCATTTTTATGCCATTTCCATAGCCCTCGGGGTATAAACCCTGCAACCCAGAAAGAAGGCGCCCTCAGGGGCGTCACGTTTTAAAAAAGACACGCCCAACCCAAGGGCGTTAATTAAATTATTTTCCTGAAACATAATTAACCCCATGAGAACACGCCCTAAAGCATGTCGCCCATTTAAATTCATATCATGCTGTTAATTTTCGCTAATTCCCATGCTTTTAATTATTTTCCATGAATTATTCGCATGATGTTATTTTTATTTTATTTTCTGAAAAACTTGAAAACAACGCCCACCTGCCAGGGCGTTAATTCAACAATAGACGACCAAACCAGCGGTCGTCCATTCATTAATTCCTGATTAATTAACGGACCCATTTTGGAAAACGCCCCACCCAAGGGCGTGACTTGAAATATTTTTTAGGAATTTCAGATATTAACCATAGAACCACGCCCAGCATAGAGGCGTTTCTTAGATAACAGCGACCTAGGACAGGTCGCAAATTCAAAACACACTCAGAACCACGCCCTCCTTAGGGGCGCTAAATCAACAAACCATGACCTGAGGATGGTCGTTAATTAAATCAAACATCCACAATTCAAACCAAGGCAGTTAAGTGAATTTTAACAAGAATAATTGAACAATTAAACCAAAATTTCTTTTCTTTATGCGTGCAGGGGTTGATGAGGACGCGCATCTCCTGGGTCATGGTCCGGGCAGCATATTACGGCCTCCCCGAGTTTCAGAGGGCGAGGGTAGATGCTATGGGGTTCGGGGCTTTCCTTAGCATAGAGCCAGTCAGACCCGACCTACCACTTATCCAGGTTCTACGGGAGAGATGGGACAGGACTAGCCGGGCATTCTTGATGCCATGGGGGCATATGGTTCCCACCCTAGAGGATGTGGCTAGGATCACCGGGTTGAGGGTAGACGGTGAGGCTGTGAGCGGGATCACCTATCCCGACTACACTAAGTTCGCCCAGAGGCTGCTAGGGCTAGAGATGGTCTACGAGATACCCAACGAGTGTAGGACTATCTTCCGCACCGACCTTACTACAGTGATGGGTTTAAGGAATGCTAGGCATAGGTCCGGGGAGACCCTAGAGCAGTTTTCACAGAGGTTGATAGACGGGGCGAGGGCGGTCTACTGCCAGGACCCGGCCGACAGAGAGAGAGCAGGCCGAGACCTGAGGAGGTTTCTACTGCTGCTGCTCGGGAGGCTATTGCTCGGGACAAAGGGTGACGTCATTAACTACCAATTCCTGGGGATACTCGAGGACTTGGAGGCAGTTGGCAGCTACGCCTGGGGAGCGGCAATGCTGGCGCACATGATGGCCGACTTGTCCACCGGGACAGGTCGAGAGACGACCGTCAGTGGCTTCTCACCTTTTCTTCAGGTATGCATTTTTCATTTTTATTTTCTTTTATTTTTATCATGCTGGTGAATGCTTCACTAATATGATGCATGGATGCAGGTTTGGAGCCATCTATACATGCCGATGGGGCGCGCTGACCCACGGCCTGGAGGTGAGGGAGCTTTCCCTCTAGCACGGCGCTGGCTGCCGATTGTGTTTGGAGCCCCACTCGGCTACGAGTTGTGGGTGCTGCGGAGAGAGTTCCGCGACTTCCCTCCCTCGCTGGTATGAATGTTATGCATTTTTTTGCTTTTTTTGCATTTACTTTGAATTTATTATGATGATGATGAAATGACGACATGTATGTTTATGAATGCAGGTTCAGTGGAGACCCTATGAGGGGATGACAGACGAGGGCCAGCCTTGGGTCGTAGCGGGCCGACTTCGTTTTGGGCATGAGCTTTGGGTTCATTGCCTGAGCGAGATCGAGCCGTTACGGCTTAGGTTGGTGATGAGGACACTGGGCCTCCACCAGGAGTGGGTAGAGGTAGGCGAGCCACGCGGCATTGGGAAGAAGACGCGCGGTCGTACGAAGGCGACCGACTGGAGGGTGCGGTTCGAGGAGCAGTATGCCGACTGGCAGCGAGGCGGGACCAGAGTCACCTCTCGCGCGACTGACAGCTCCGAGTACCTCCGGCGCTACTGGGAGGTATACGCCGGCCGACCCCAGATGAAGGTCTTAGGGGTATGTATGAATGCACTTATTTCTAAATTGAATGCAAATGCTTATGTTTCTATCTTGTGACTAATATGTAATGAATGCATGATGCGCGGGACATAGCGGCGATGGATGCCCAGGCCCACCTACACAGCCTGGAGGACCAGCTGGCCGCCACACGGGCTGACCTAGAGACCCTGGTGAGTGTTTAAATTATTTCTATATGCAAATGTATATATATTTTTTTTGTTGAATTATTGATGATTAGCCACTGACGATCTTAATGAATGCAGCGTGCCCAGCAGGGAGCAGTGAGGAGAGACCCAGGAGAGGCCTCCAGCTCGAGAGGACCCAGTGCAGAGGTGACTGCACTGGCAGAGCAGCTAGCCGGAGCGATCGCACGAGCTGAGGCGGCAGAGCGCGATCTCGCTTCATGGGTAAATTCCAAAACACAGATCCATTCAACTATGATTATATAGATCGTGAGATTGTGGGTTCGTGTCCCACCGTGATCGCCAATTTCTAGATCGTGATAAATCCACACATGAAGAAGAAATTTAAATATGAGAAAACATAATAAAAATAAGGGGAGATGATATAATAATAAGGAAAAGAAGAAGCATGTGGTGCTACTAAGGAGGGTGATCGCCAGAGGGGTTACCTCAATAAGAAACAAAGAAGATCGCGAATACCTGGTGGAAAAATAGAACGCGGGCTGGATTGTGAATTCCTCCTCCTCCTTCAATCGGCCGGCTGATGAAGGGGGTTTTCCTTTATTGATTACCTTGCAAAAGAGACAAAACACACAAGCAAAAGAAGTGGATCAGCCAAGTGAATGTAGTATCAATCCCAAAGATGATATGATGATGAAATAAGAACAAAACATGCGCACCTTTCTTCTGTTTTTTTTTAAACCCCTAAAGAAATAGGGATGGAGGAGATATGATGCCAATGCAAACGTAAAAGAAGAAGAACACAGTGATGATGAAGCTATTGTAAAAAAGAAGAAAACAACACAGTGGACGTGATGAACGATTGATGAAGACGAAGCAACACAAACAGAATAAAAGAAAAACCCTACTGTCCCTGACGACAGCAAAGGGAAACAAAGGTGGACGCGGTTGACCGGAAGCAGAGGAAGCAGAGGAAGCAGAGCCCTTTCTAAACGATCGCACAGGAGGAAGATGAAGCTCTGTAACTCTGATCTCGTAACCCGTAAACCTCTGATCGTAACCTCGTCGTAAACTCTGTAACCTCTCTAACTCTATCTAACCTGTGAACCCTCCGACCCGTCAACCCTTGTCTAGATCGACCAGAGCATCCTTTTATAGGATTTCAATCGAAGATAAGCTCAAATTTGGGAAGATAAGGATAGGCAATGATCAAATAAGGCAGGACTCTAACTCCAATTCGAGCAAGGAGACCATTGGAGGCAGGGAACTACTCAGGAAAGGCATACTCAAACACGACACCGAATGATAAAACACGACCTTCAGAAGGGCGTCAAATCACAAATTGATGACCTACATCACGACGCTACTCAAAACACGACCACAATCAAGGGCGTCACTTATTGGATTTAATTTTGGCAATAAAATTTACTTCATTTGAAAATTATGAGAACACGCCTGAGATGAAGGCGTTAATTGAAACCACGCCCTGAGGAAGGACGTTAATCAATAATTTGAATTTATTTTGAAATCGGATAATACCAGGAATTGACGCCCTGACATTTGGTTGTCCTTTCTTTGAACACGCCCCATATTAGGTCGCTATTTAAAACACGCCCCTCCTCAGGTCGCGAATCACAAAAATGCAAGAACAAATCAAAACCACACACAAAAAAAAGAAAAACTTCATATTATGAATATATTGAAGTTCACTTTGGGGCGTCATCATAGTGACATGAGATTTGATCAACATAGCGTCAATTTTGGCGTGTCTACAGCTGTCCCGCCTTGGCGTCTGCTTTGCAAGGGAGTGAGACGAAATGGAGGTGAAAGTGCAACAAACGGAATGAAGTGGAGCGAACTGATAAGTAGATGCCAAGGTGTGATGTGACACGCCTCAGACACTAAGCACTAGAAATCTTTCCAAGATTCAAAGCGAAACAACTCCGGGTGATTCCAAGGAAGCATCGATTTGCTGGATAAAGGAGATTAAACTAAGCAAGTAAAAATGTGCGCATGGCACGATAAGGAGACACCATTGGAGAGCCGTTACCAGCCAATGTGGACGTGCTACAACCAAGGTGGATTTGCAGAAAAAATAAAGGGAATTGAGATGGAAACCCAGCAAAGGGACATTTTCAAGTAATCAGCCTGAGCGGCTTCAAAGAGAATAAAGTACTTAATTTGGAATGGAATATCTCATGTCAACTCAATCAAGAGCGAGTGACCTTCATTACAACCATAATATGAAGATTTTCAGCATGAAACTCAAAGTCCTACATGATGCATGCTGGGCTAAAAAATATAAAACAAACTAAAAATATAGAAAATAATCAAGGATAATATTGCCAAGCCATCTAGATTTGGTCAAGAATCCAGATCTCTAAGCTGACACTAAGCCGAAGCCCGTTTGTCCACGCATCAACTCAGAAAGTGGAACCATCGTCCCAGACCTTTAATGACTCAACGGCCTATCCGTGTGATCAAGACTCTCATGGAATTATCACCGTTTTTGATGAAGGGGAACTCAAATTCCAGGTTCATCAGAACCACAAGGTCCTTGATATGCTATAATAGCGTAGAATACTATATAGTAATAATGCTCACAACAAGATGATGTTACCTCCACATTAATTCGGGCATCTCGAAACTTGCAATCTTCTGCACTCAAGAGTTCATTAGTTCTCTCAAAATTTCAATATAAATAATCCTCAATTCAAAGTATAACATGATCATAAGTGCTAAATAAAATAAAATTCCAACGAAATAATAGCACTTAAGTTCATCAGAACATGTAAGGAAGGAAATTCATAAGTTTACAAATCACGCCTGGACTGAACGTCGTCAAAACAGGGAAGGCGCCTTATAAAGAGGGCGTCAAAACGATAAACACGCCCTTCACTGAGGCATTAAATGCACCAAGGGTTCAAGAAGAAAACGACCCTAGGAAGGCCGTTAAACAAAACACGACCTCAGTCAGGTCGTCAATTCAACAATTGACGCCCTAACAGAAGGCGTTAATTAAGCACGAACTTCCGTTTCTGATTCGCAAACTAAACCCAGTCCTAATGGCAATCAACTTGCTAACTCCGAACAGCCTTAAGACTCCCCGGACTCCTATAAAGGGAAGGCAATTCCTCAAATCAATCAAAGCAACCTTCGGAACTCTATTCTTCTGCTACTTCTTCTGTCTGTTCTTCTGCAGGCACCGCAACCGTCCGAGCTTCCTCCTGCAACAGAAGATGGAGAGGGCGATTAAGAGATCCAAATCCTCAACTCCCAGGCTAACCGAGATCAACGGACACATCAGCAACCGCATTGCATTAAATCAGGTAAGGATTGAGTCTTCTGTTCTTTTCCACTTGTCTTAAATGTTCTTCTCTTCTGCATGCTCATTTATTCTTCTTTCTGTATTGTTCTTCCTTTCTTCCTTCCACAGGACTTCCCGAATGTCCCAGGAGCAAGGAGATTCACAAAAATCAAGTGGCTCCCTCTTATACTCTCCAAATTTTCTTCAGATATGAGAGTGTACTTAACAAGATGGCACCTTCTGGGTCTAGTCACCCACGCCAAACATTATGATCAAATTCATCTTGACTGGGCAGCTATAGGGGCTCTTGTAGAGATATGGCATCCTTCCACCCATACCTTTCTCTTCTCTACTTTTGAAGCCACGATCCTATTAGAAGAATTGGAGATAATCTTAGGCTTAAAGAGAACGAAGCAAGGAGATGAGGAAAAGGTGGCCATCATGCCAAAACCAATTGCCTCTCATGAGCTATTAACAAGCTTGATATCTAGCCCAAACTTAGTGAATCAAATCAAAGCCACTAAAGGAATCAATCTTCTAAAGCTCGCCTCATGGGTGTACAAGAGAGCGGATCAAGCTAAAGAAGATGAAGAGATAGAGCGGATAGCAAAGGCCTTCGTGGTGTGCTTAGCAGGAGCAATCTTATTCCCATCCACGGAGGACTTTCTAGAAGAGGCCCAATTAAGCGCCGTAGCGAGCTTATGGGAAAGGAGATAGAGTTGGATCGGCGATTCTAGCCTATATCTATAGCGGACTTACCTCGGCGGCGATGGGAAGGCCCATCTACGGATGCATGCTAGCACTTTCTAGTTGGGTAGATTTCCACTTCAAGTTCGATCCATGTGACGAAGCCCACCAATCCTCAAGAATCTTCTCAAAAAGCCCACTCTCTTATATGACCGATTCACTTGGGATAAGCAATAGAGTGACGAACCGGATTCCTCAAATCAAGAAGAGAGCAGAATGGAGAGAGCACCTCAAAGTAATGCCAAAGAATCTCTTCACTTGCGCCCCGGGAATACTCAAGACTCAAGAGCTCCGTGCAAGATTTTCTCCCGGCACGGACCTTCGTCTCATCGGCGCTTCAGAATTTGTGCTATACAACTCACATCGGTGCTTTCCTCAACTCGGGCTTCCACGGCAAGTATTCGAGAATCCATCACACCTCCCTCCTATCAAGAGACGGGACCTTGGCAGCAATGAAGATGGAGAAGAATGCACAACTATTCAAGCTCTATGGAAAATCAACAAGGCTCATCAACCTGTGGAGAGCTTAGAAGAAGACAGATATGAATGGAAATCTTATGTAATAGCTCTGAGAAAACTGAGGCCCAAAATGACTCATTAAGCGTTGTAATCTTTTTTCTTCCAATAAATCAATGATATTTCCTTTAATTGAGCCATTTTACTGCGTTTCTGAATAACTTTTTCCAACGTTCTGTGATTCTGTTGCAAATAATGCCTCAAGAAACGCCGTGAATTCTTAAAAGGACGCCTTCACCACAGGTCGTCTTCCATGATTGATCGCTCATAACTGACGCCTTCACCAATGGGCGTTAACTGAAAAACGTCCTAGGGCAAGGCGTTAATTCGATTCATATTCCAAAATATATTCGTTGAGATTCCAAAAGTAACGCCTTCAGGATACCCACGTTTCATATAAATAACGCCTCAATCGTAGTCGTTACTCAAAAATAGTAATGATTATTCCCATCAAATCAATCAATTGCCATTAAATGCGTCTGACGACGGTTATCATTCCCCATGCAAACAAAAATAACGCCTTAAGAAATGTCGTCAATTATTAAGAAACGCCTTGATGTCCGTCGTTGATTCCACAAGACGCGGCCTTCCTTAAGTCGTTAATTCTTTTTGACCGTTCGACTTAACTTTCCCTCCTTCCTTCTTCTTCCTTCGTCCTCTTTCCCTCTTTCTCTCTGCAAGCCCTAACCGAAACCCTCCCCCTTCTCTCATTCTCTCTCTCTACCTCTTCCTCCCCTCTACACACCCTAGCCCTAGCCCTAGCCCTAGCCATGGCCGGAGGAGGCTTGAAGAGGCAGCGGGTGGCTGCCCCAGAGGTCGTGGACCTGGGCGAAGACGCCCATGCCGAGGAGGATGCTCCCATGGAGGCTCCGCCGGTGGCGGCCGGCGACGAAGCTGAAGGAGGCAAAGAGGCCAATGAAGGAAATGAAGATGATGCCGGAGAAGAGGGAGAAAATGAAGAGGGAGAAGAAGAAGAAGAAGATGGCGATGAGCCACCACCCACGGCGGCGGCTCCTCCCCGTGCCGGCCAGCTCCGGCGGCCTAGGCAGCCACGGCCTCAGCCACAAGAACCCAAACACAAGAAGGTAGGCCCTCAACGCAATTTCCATTTTGTTTTCATTTTAATTTCATTTTTATGCCATTTCCATAGCCCTCGGTGTATATACCCTGCAACCCAGAAAGAAGGCCCCCTCTGGGGCGTCACGTTTTAAAAAAGACACGCCCAACCCAAGGGCGTTAATTAAATTATTTTCCTGAAACATAATTAACCCCATGAGAACACGCCCTAAAGCATGTCGCCCATTTAAATTCATATCATGCTGTTAATTTCCGTTAATTCCCATGCTTTTAATTATTTTTCATGAATTATTCGCATGATGTTATTTTTATTTTATTTTCTGAAAAACTTGAAAACAACGCCCACCTGCCAGGGCGTTAATTCAACAATAGACGACCAAACCAGTGGTCATCCATTCATTAATTCCTGATTAATTAACGGACCCATTTTGGAAAACGCCCCACCCAAGGGCGTGACTTGAAATATTTTTTAGGAATTTCAGATATTAACCATAGAACCACGCCCAACACAGAGGCGTTTCTTAGATAACAGCGACCTAGGACAGGTCGCTAATTCAAAACACACTCAGAACCACGCCCTCCTTAGGGGCGCTAAATCAACAAACCACGACCTGAGGATGGTCGTTAATTAAATCAAACATCCACAATTCAAACCAAGGCAGTTAAGTGAATTTTAACAAGAATAATTGAACAATTAAACCAAAATTTCTTTTCTTTATGCGTGCAGGGGTTGATGAGGACGCGCATCTCCTGGGTCATGGTCCGGGCAGCATACTACGGCCTCCCCGAGTTTCAGAGGGCGAGGGTAGATGCTATGGGGTTCGGGACCTTCCTTAGCATAGAGCCAGTCAGACCCAACCTACCACTTATCCAGGTTCTACGGGAGAGATGGGACAGGACTAGCCGGCATTCTTGATGCCATGGGGGCATATGGTTCCCACCCTAGAGGATGTGGCTAGGATCACCGGGTTGAGGGTAGACGGTGAGGCTGTGAGCGGGATCACCTATCCCGACTACACTGAGTTCGCCCAGAGGCTGCTAGGGCTAGAGATGGTCTACGAGACACCCAGCGAGTGTAGGACTATCTTCCGCACCGACCTTACTACAGTGATGGGTTTAGGGAATGCTAGGCATAGGTCCGGGGAGACCCTAGAGCAGTTTTCACAGAGGTTGATAGACGGGGCGAGGGCGGTTTACTGCCAGGACCCGGCCGACAGAGAGAGAGCAGACCGAGACCTGAGGAGGATTCTACTGCTGCTGCTCGGGAGGCTATTGCTCGGGACAAAGGGCGACGTCATTAACTGCCGATTCCTGGGGATACTCGAGGACCTGGAGGCAGTTGGCAGCTACGCCTGGGGAGCGGCAATGCTGGCGCACATGATGGCCGACCTGTCCACCGGGACAGGTCGAGAGACGACCGTCAGTGGCTTCTCACCTTTTCTTCAGGTATGCATTTTTCATTTTTCTTTTCTTTTATTTTTATCATGCTGGTGAATGCTTCACTAATATGATGCATGGATGCAGGTTTGGAGCCATCTATACATGCCGATGGGGCGCGCTGACCCACGGCCTGGAGGTGAGGGAGCTTTCCCTCTAGCACGGCGCTGGCTGCCGATTGTGTTTGGAGCCCCACTCGGCTACGAGTTGTGGGTGCTGCGGAGAGAGTTCCGCGACTTCCCTCCCTCGCTGGTATGAATGTTATGCATTTTTTTGCTTTTTTTGCATTTACTTTGAATTTATTATGATGATGATGAAATGACGACATGTATGTTTATGAATGCAGGTTCAGTGGAGACCCTATGAGGGGATGACAGAAGAGGGCCAGCCTTTGGTCGTAGCGGGCCAACTTCGTTTTGGGCATGAGCTTTGGGTTCATTGCCTGAGCGAGATCGAGCCGTTACGGCTTAGGTTGGTGATGAGGACACTGGGCCTCCACCAGGAGTGGGTAGAGGTAGGCGAGCCACGCGGCATTGGGAAGAAGACACGCGGTCGTACGAAGGCGACCGACTGGAGGGTGCGGTTCGAGGAGCAGTACGCCGACTGGCAGCGAGGCGGGACCAGAGTCACCTCTCGCGCGACTGACAGCTCTGAGTACCTCCGGCGCTACTGGGAGGTATACGCCGGCCGACCCCAGATGAGGGTCTTAGGGGTATGTATGAATGCACTTATTTCTAAATTGAATGCAAATGCTTATGTTTCTATCATGTGACTAATATGTAATGAATGCAGGATGCGCGGGACATAGCGACGATGGATGCCCAGGCCCACCTACACAGCCTGGAGGACCAGCTGGCTGCCACACGGGCTGACCTAGAGACCCTGGTGAGTGTTTAAATTATTTCTATATGCAAATGTATATTTTTTTTTGTTGAATTATTGATGATTAGCCATTGACGATCTTAATGAATGCAGCGTGCCCAGCAGGGAGCAGTGAGGAGAGACCCAGGAGAGGCCTCCAGCTCGAGAGGACCCAGTGCAGAGGTGACTGCACTGGCAGAGCAGCTAGCCGGAGCGATCGCACGAGCTGAGGCGGCAGAGCGCGATCTCGCTTCACGGGTAAATTCCAAAACACAGATCCATTCAACTATGATTATATAAATGTGCACTGATGAAAATCATTTTACAGACTGAGGAGCTTCGAGCCGCTCTTACCTGTGTTGATTAGGGCTTCCGTGCGACGAGCACACAGGTGAGTGGTTTAAATCATGTATTGCTTGTATTGCTAGATTACTGAATCATTGCATTTAATTGTGGAATTGATGATTTATTTACCTGTTTGCAGACGACTCAGCTTCAGGCGGTACGTACCGAGTTGGCGATCCGTGATCAGCGGATCTCAGAGCTTGAGAGGTCCCTGAGGTGACGAGAGGAGCTGCCTCAGGACGTGGCCGAGCTACGGGTGGCTCTTGAGCTGGAGCGACGGGAGCGTGCCCGGGAGCGCGAGGAGCGTGCTCGTGAGCGAGAGGAGTACCAGGCGGAGCGTGCTTGGTACCAGGAGCAGGTAGCAGCACGCGAGCGAGAGCTGGCAGACTCGAGGACCCAGTTGATCCTTTCTCAGAGTGGCTACGAGTGTCTGAGGAGCGTCTCCAGCGAGGGCGTGAGCGAGCACGGGCCGCGGGGTACTCCTTCACCAGCTCCACATTCGTGGCGGGCTCTTACCTCCGAGAGAGGAGCGAGGCAGGGGGTCAGGTTCGGGTTCCAGCTTCTTCACGGGGGCCCATGCCTCCTCCACCAGCGCCAGCTCGGGACGGCGAGGAGGAGGTTGAGAGTAGGAGAGAGGAGGGTGGAGGCGAGAGCTGAGGGACTTACTTGTACTCCTCCACCCTCACTCTTGTACATGATAGACATTCATGATGTATATATATATATGAGATTGACATGCTTTTGTTACCTGAGCACTTGTGTAGTCGTGGCTTTGTGTTTGTGTACTTTGCTCTTTCCACGTTTTGCTTTGCCCTATTTCTGCGACTATAATCCACACTTTGAACAAACAGGTTAATTCATCTGTTCGACTTGGCCCCTTGCTCAATAAGCAAGGGGTGCCTTTACTTTTGACCTGGATAGCGGGTCAAGGGGCCAAGCCTTTAATCAAATAAGGTAAATAAAATAACTGATAGCGGGGAGATGCAGTATGCAAGCACGCATATGCAAACTATAAATAAAAGATGCCCATGCAAAAGAATGCAAGCATACATCGTGAAGAAATGCATTTTTTCCTTTTTTCACTCATTTATATATTTTTTGTTATTTTTCCTGAAAAATGCGCCTTAGAGTAGGGCGTGGTTCGCATAAAGACGCCTTTATCAGACGGCGTGAATTTGAAAAGGAAATCTAATTTTTGAAAAAGTAACGACCTGCGTAGGGACGTTATTCAGAAAGAGACGACCTAATCTGAGACGTTAATTCTATAAAAAGCGCCTTATCCGAAGGCGTTAATTGAATTATTCTGCAAAAAAAAGGTTGTCAAGGCTATCAAGGCCACGGGTCCTACACGGTCACCATCTAAAATTCATTAGCCTTTCTTGAGTAATTAAAAGGGGGTTGACGTGGTCATAGTTGACTTGTATTCGAGATTTCGCACAGTGCAATTTCTTTAGTCCGTCTTGACCATCCTGCCAGTTCGTGACTTACCACATAGAAAGGATGGAAGAAAATATAAGGGAAGCTCATAAGGGATTCTGAGATGCTCAAGGCAAAGTTACCTCCCCTACCCTATGCCTGTTGGGGTTCAGTCTTTGACGTAGGGAAATTTGTTGCCTTTTTGCCTCTTTATATTGCACGCATACGCCCAAGGTTTTCCTTGCGGGGACTTTGCCCTCTTGACATGCTTTTCTTTTCACAACTTGACTTTCACTTTGGAATTGATTTGCATTGATGAAAATAAACCTAATTGTACTTGGGCTTTCGTGGCATTCGCTCCCTTTTGGGCCCTAACTTCCACCTACTAGGGCGGCGGATAGGCTTGGCGTGTCTACCCCGAGGTCTCCCTTCCTCCCTTATGGGCCGAAGAAGAAAAGAACGGGTATTGTCTTTCACTTTTAGTCAGGTTTTTGACTTTCTATTGGATTTTGCACTGCTTGAGTTCAAGAATAAAGCGTGTAGTGTGTGCGGGAGTCAACCCCCTTTTAAGTTAGCAAGATTGATGAATGAATTCTGAATTTTGACCTTTCGGACCTTGATCCTTCGTGTGCCATGGCACCAATTTTGACCTCTTTTTGATTTTGAAGAATTTCTATTTTTACTTGCCTTTTGGAATTTCTATATTTTTTTCATTTTTTTTATTTTTGAATCAATTTTCATTTTTTTTGGATTTTGAAGATATATATTTTTCTTAGATTTTTGTTGAATCAAGGGTAGTATTTCTTAAGATACAAACCATTCCAAGGGTGAGTTAACTCTTCCCCTTCAGTATTAATCAGTTTATAAGCATTGCCAGGATAAACATCTTTTATAACAAACGATCCTTCCCAATTGGGTTGGAGTTTTGAGCGAGGGCCACCCGGCTTTACAAAAATTCTCTTAATTACCATCTCACCGATTTTAAATTTTCTCTCAATTACTTTCTTTTGATAAAAACGCGAGAGCCTATTTTGATAAACACGCGCATGCTCAGCGGCGACCAGACGCTTCTCATCTAGGAGTTCCAATTGGGCGAGGAGTGAATCACGACGCTCATCAATAGAAATTCCTTATCCAATTGTACTCGTAGAGAGGGAATGAGAATCTCATAAGGGACTACCGCCTCCATTCCATAAGTAAGGGCGAAAGGGGTTTACCCAGTGGGGGTTCGAATGGAAGTTCGATAGGCCCAGAGAGCTTCAACTAGCTTGTCTGGCCAGTCCAAAAATTTATTAGCCTCACACGTCTTTTTAACAATCTTGATCAAAGTTTTGTTAGTTGCCTCTGCTTGGCCATTGCCTTGCGGATAATAGGGAGAAGAATGATACAATGCAATGTTATACCTGTTGCAGAGATCCTTGATTTCTTGAGAGATAAATTGAGGTCCATTATCGGTGACGATGGTGCTCGGGATGCCGAACCTTGCGATGATGTTCTTCATTATAAACTTGCAGACGGTCGACGCTTTGATCTCCACGTAAGCTTCCGCTTCTGCCCACTTGGTGAAGTACTCCGTTGCCGTGAGGATGAACGATTTTTGCTTGGTCAGGAGATTCGAATCACCAAGAGGTCCAATGATATCAAAAGCCCACATGGAGAAAGGTCACAGGGAGGACGTAGGATGGAGTGAAGAAGTAGGAGAATGAATCTTGTTGGCGTGCAGTTGGCACTTAACACATCTTCGAACATAGATGGAACAATCCTCTTCTAGAGTTGGCCAATAGAAACCTAGCCTAAGGATCTTCTTAGCTAACATCTGGCTTTTCACATGACCACCACACACTCCAGAATGCGCCTCTTCCACAACTTTCCAAGATTCATCATCGTCGAGGCATCTTAGTAAAACACCGGTGAGCCCTCTCCTATAGAGCACACCTCCAATCAAAACATAATGCTGAGCCACTCTTCTAATTGCTTTCTTTTCTTCTGTAGTGGCTTCCTCGGGATAGGACTGATCATTGCAATATCTGGCAATCTCATAATACCAAGGCTTCTCTTCGTCAGCCAAGTCTTCTTCCCAGTCTAAAAGCATGACATCTTTGCCTTTAAGAGATTCCTTCTGCCTGTCCTTCTCAAGCACCTTATCCCTAATATCGAGGAATGCACGATCCTTAATAGCTGGCGTGTCACGCTGATGAATAGAGGAACATGAAAATCACGCTCAGGAGGGAAGACTAAAGCAGAGGCCAAAGAAGCAAGAGCGTCAGCCAAGATGTTCTGACTACGAGGAACATGGACGAAGATCAATTTGGTGAAGAGTTTGGCATAAGCTGAAGCAAGTTCCTGGTAGGGTTTGAGCTTAGGATTGATAGTGCGGCACTTGACCAACACCTGGCGCAGAATGAGCTGACTATCACCCACAATCCTCAAATGGGTGACACCATATCGATGAGCGGTTTGAAGACCGGCCAAAAGAGCTTCATACTCAGCTATATTATTTGTGGCGGGAAAAGTGAGTCGAGTAGCAAATGGGATGGTGACCCCTTCTGGTGTTAAAAGAACCATGCCGATCCCTCTTCCTTGGAATTTAGAGCTCCATCAAAATGTAATGTCCACATAGGATCATGAGGTTGATTAATGGACATCAGTTCTTCATCTGGAAACTCCGAATTGACAGGATCAAAACGAGGTAGAGGGTGGTGAGCAAGATGTTCGGCAATGGCGTAACCTTTGATAGCTTTCTGTTGAATGTAAGTGATATCAAACTGAGAGAGGAAGCTTTGCCAGCGTGCTAATCGATCAGTGAGGACAGATTTTTCAAGGAGGAATTTAATCGGATTCATGCGAGCAATGAGGTGAACCTCGTGAGCTAGGAAATAGTGCTTTAACTTCTGAACTACCCAGACTAAAGCAGCGCAAGTCTTCTCCATGGCTGAATACCTCTGCTCACAGGGGTTAAGAAGTTTAGACAAATAGTATGCTGCCCTCTCCTTACCTTCTTCATCTACCTGAGCTAAGACAGCACCTACAGAGTCATCCAGGACTGAGACATAGAGAACGAGTGGTTTGCCTGGAATCGGCGGCCTCAGGACAGGAGGATTGGCCAAATAATCCTTCAATCCGTCAAAGGCTGCCTGACACTTGTCATCCCAATTAAACTTGACTCCCGGCTTAGTAAGCTCGTAAAACGGCCTACATCTCTGTGAATGCTGGGAGACGAAGCGGCGAATAAATTGCAACCTCCCGATTAATCCTCGAACTTCCTTCAAATTCTTGGGAGGAGGCATATCTCTAATGGCCCTTGCCTTGTTGGGATCAACTTCAATTCCCCTCTTGCTAACAATGAAACCAAGCAACTTCCCTGATGAAACACCAAATACACATTTCTTGGGGTTCATCTTCAATTGATACTCTCGCGATCTTTGCAAGACCTTGGCTAGAACCCCAGGATGTTCAATCCTTGTCCTTGACTTCACAACCAGGTCATCCACATACACCTCAATATAAATATGAATCATGTCATGAAAATCGCCATCATAGCCCTCTGATAGGTGGCTCCAGCATTCTTAAGTCCAAAAGGCATGACCACATAACAATAAGTACCCCATGGTGTAGTGAATGATGTCTTCTCTTGATCTTCTTCAGCCAGACGAATTTGATTGTAACCTGAAAAGCCATCCATGAAAGAGAGAGTCTCAAATCCTGCCGTATTATCGATCAAAACATCAATATGAGGGAGGGGGAAGTCATCCTTAGGACACGCTGCGGTTGAGATCCCGGAAGTCTATACAAATCTGAACTTTTCCATCTTTCTTCATAACCGGGACGATGTTAGCCACCCAATTGGGATAGAGGACAACTCTAACAAATCTAGCCTTATGGAGCTTGTCGACCTCTTCTTTCATCTTTAAAGCCATATTAGGGTGGAAACGCCTCAGCCGTTGCTTGACCGGGACAGACCCTGGCTTAAGTGTAAGGCGGTGTTCAACGAGCGCAGGGTCTAATCCAGGCATATCTTCATAACTCCATGCGAACGTGTCCTTGTATTCTTGCAGGACCAAAATGAGCGCCTCCTCTTCGGAGGGCGGTAAATTCTTGCTTATGAGGACAATCCTAGGGTCTTCCTCGGTACCTAAATTAATTTCTTTGGTAGGCTCTTCTACAGAGGCTGATGGTTCGTCAAATCGTCTTATGCCACTAGCAAAAGCATCAGCCTCGTCCTCATATTCTTCATAACTTTCATCCCCCTCTTCAATAGGGTCTTCATCATTCATGATTTCATAGACACCCAAACCCTCATAAGAAACAACAGCATCCTCATATTCTGACTCTGGCAGGATGATTGGATTCTCTATAAATTCAGGAAGAGCTAAACAAGCCTGGCATCTGATAGCTAACTCCAACAGAAACCTACGAGGAATCTGCTTACCCTTGGACTTCTTATGTGAATCTACCCCTTGAATTTTATTAGAAGAAGAAGAACAACTAGCTTGACAAGAAGAAGAAAGGAAGGAGGTGAAAAAGTGGATACAGGAGGTAATACAGAGGAAGTCCCCTCATCAGAGGGGGAGAAAAGATTTAGCAATGAATCTTAAAGGAGCGGCCCCTGGGTCGGGACGCACTCAGAAGAGAAATAGGAGGTCTCCTCAATAGAAATGGAGGATTGGAAATTTGGGAATTTGGCGTTTTTTTTTGTTTTTGTCTTTTTCTTCATTTTTATTTTCTGTTTCAAGAAGAAAGCAGTGTGAAGGGAGAATAGCAGGAGGAGTGGAAATTGCCAGATCAGAGAAAGATTGAATCAGTGATGGCCCGCGCGGGGGCGTGATGGAGAGTTTAGAAAATCGCTCGAGGAGCGAAGAAGGAATTGTGAGAGAAATTTGGATTGAATCTGGAGACAAGTTGATTATAATCGGAGGCGGTCTTGGCACGCGACCAAACCGATGAGAATATAGAGAAGCAAGCACAGATGGATGCATGGAAGTGAGAGAAAAGAGGCCGGCCCACAGCCTGTCCACGGTGAAGCCTTCTTCAAACGGAACATCTGGCTCTCCAGTATCAGTGTAGTCACTCAGCAGCTGCCTCTTATCTGTAATTGCAGCTGGCATCTCAATCAATTCATGAATACGTGGTGGCCATTCCGGATCAGTCGGCATGAAGAGGCGGCTCAAAGAAATAGTAATATCCTACATATCGAACCACCTGTACCAGTCACATTCTGGATCATCCATTTTTCTTCTTTTGTCAGGCCTTAAGGACTCCAGGGCTTTGTATGTGGCCAACGGGTGCAATATGACGAGCAAACTGTCTAGCATGAACATCCTGACAGTCTAATATGGAAGTAATTATGGTAGTTTGCTCATTATTTTGAAAGCCACCCGTGACAAAATGTGTCTTCAATGTCCAAGTGAGCGGTTGGCGATCTGTTTTTAATGTGGATGTCATAAATGCCCATGGTTCATCTTTGTTTTTGCCTGGCCCTTTGTAACCTAGGCCACCTCGTGTAATCAGCTTCTGAGGTTTAACAGGCCTAATCCTGCCTTGACAATTGGCACCCAGACCTTTGCCATTTTGATACCCCATTTTCATTAAGATGTCCAGCCAGAGGTGTTCATCATTGTTTTCTTCTTTTTCCCCTTGGGAGGCAGGGGTGTCATAGCAACCGTTGTGACTTTTTCTGGCATTGGTCGTGGACAAGGGACGTCCAGCACAGATAATAGTGGCTTGTTGGCCGGCCACATGGATGGAACTGATGAAGCCACATGAATATCTCCTCTGGCAAAATCGGCATACTGGTAACTTTAATAATGCGGCCCTTGTGTGGGAATTTAAGGCATTGGTGATTTGTGGAGGGCACCGCATCGAGTTGCTGAATGTAGGGGCGTCCCAGAATGCCATTAAATGTCGGGTCCATATCCAGATGTGAAAATCTGCTGTGATGGCGGCAGGACCCAAACTTACTTTTAACGTAATCATGCCTATAGGAGGTTTCTTCGTGTTATCATATGCAGTGACTGTGATAGTAGACGGCCGAATTTGGCTTTCCGGAATGCCACACAACTTCAAGGTGCGTGGCAAGACATTGATGGATGCCCCAGTGTCCACCAGACATTGCTTAACAGCCACCTTATTAATGTCAACTATGATGCATAGAGCATACTTTCTTGCTGGGAGTGGCGCCAGTTAATGTTCATGGAAAGTAATCGCCGGCTGACTGCTAGCGGGCGTTAAAACCGTGACTATCTGCTCAACTAGAATGTCCTCATTAACCATTACCTTTTGCAGATATTCTTTCAAAGCTAGCTGATGAGTGGTGGACCTTTTAATTATTTCCAGGATTGAAATCCTTGCTGGGGTTCGGTCCAAGTGCTTTAGCAAATCATACTGAGTCCCTGGCACTGACTCTTGTTCTTGTTCTTGCTCTTGCGGCCCTGCACGGGCTCTAACTCTCTCTGTGGAAAAATACGGTGGAACATCCGTCCACTGCGGAGCGGCGCCACGCCTTGACGTGCCTCTGTCGGGGCAAGTGTGGGAGGAGGATTAGAAGAAGAAGAAGGTGTGTTGGTGTTAAGAAGTGGCGGAGTGGGAGTTCCCGCAGAGGGAATCCCCGTAGGGGGTGTTGGTGCCCTGGTAGGAGGCGTAGGAGTAGAAAGGGATACCCGAATGCGGGGGAATTGGTGGGGGGTGGAATGAGAAGAGTTCTGGGTACAAAAGGTGGCGGAACCGATGGTGGGGGGATCCTTGCCGGTGAAGGAGTAGTGTGGCGGGTGCAGTGGGCGTTGGCGATGGGCGGATGAGGAGTGGCCTAGATGGCAATGGCGAAGGGTTGGTGGTGGATGGGTTTTGTTGTGGCGTAGGCTGTGGAGGTGGTAAGCGTGTAAGAAGGGGGCGAACCGGCAAGGTTGGAGAGTTGGTGGTAGGAGGTGGATTAACGGGGCGCAGAAGAGATCGGCCCGCTTGAGGGGTAGGAGAAGAAGAAGGGGTGCGCAAGAGGTGCGGAGGTTGATTTTGATTATGATAAAGTGCCCCGACAGAGGCGTTTTCTTCATGCCATCCTTGCCCTCTCTCCACCTCATAGAGAGACGTGACAGGGTTAACGTGCTGGTTTGGCAGGTGCTCCGGCAGTGGATTGTGGATAATCCCCATATCGTGCTGAGGCGCTGGAGCTTGTTGTTGCTACTGTGGAGCTGGTTGCTGTGGCTGCTGAGCCTGTTGCTGCCGAGGAGACCTTCTTTCTTTCATGGTGGCGATGAATTGCCTCATCTCATCCCAATTGATGTCACCCTGGTCATTTAGGTCATAAATGTAATCTCTGAAGTGGAAGCAACGATCAAGGTTATGACCAGGTGCACGATGGAAAGCGCAGTAACGGGATGTGTCAACATTAGCGGGCCACGCTGTTCTTTCCCTTGGTAATATGAGCAAATTGGCGGCCATTAAAGCATTGAAAATATCCGGGAGACTTTCTGGTAGTGGAGGGTAGTGGTCCCTTTTGGGGCCAAGTGGTGGTCTCCGTTGTTGTTGTTGGCCATAGTTGGTAGGTGGTGGTACCTGTTGGTACTGTTGCGGAGCTGGAGGGTTAGCGCGGGGCGCTTGGCTTGGCGGTGAAGCAAAGGAATGTTGGGGTGGGAATTGGCGTTGTGGAGTGGAGTTGAAATGGGGGTTTTGTGGTGGAGGTGGGTTAGGTCGTGGGTTAGCTTGGTGGTGGGGGTGGCCAACTACGCCAACCTGCTCATTTGCAATAGTGCCCTCTGTCGTGGGCCCGCTGTTGTTGACAGTTGTGGTTTTCTTGAATAGCTGTGGCTTCGGCTCAAACATGCCCATAATGGGTGAATCCTTCATCTGCGTCTGGATATAACGAGCCCTTTCATAGAGCTCCTCCATGGTGGTTAACCTATTCATGGCCAAGATATGCCGGAACTGAGGAGTTGCATTGCAAATTATCATCTTGACTTGTTCTTGTTCCGACAGTGTATCTTTCAGCTTTTCGGCCATCAACCGCCATCTATCAGCAAACATTATGAAGTCTTCCTCGGGCTTCATTTTTTCCGCAACCAGGTCCGTGAGTGAGAGGGAGGGTCCGACCCGGTCTCTGTACTTCTGCAAGAACTTCCTCTGAACGATGTCAAAGTCACCGGCATCAGCAGGATCCAATGAATAGAACCATTCAAGGGCTGACCCCTCCAAGGATCTCCTGAATAAGTAAGCCAAGGAGGCCTTGTTGTCTTGCCAAAAGGAGGTCTCGTACATAAAATCCTTCAAATGAATAAAAGGGTTACCAGTCCCATTATATCGCCGGAAGTTTGGCATCTCAGATGGTGGTAAGTGGAAGACTGGCAATGTAGGAAGCGAGATCTCTGGGGCATTTTTAGCCATAGTGACCTTCTTCAGTTGCTCTTCCATGCTTGCCAACTTCTGAAGCAGTAGAACATTAGTGTCGGACTCGACTGGGGCTGGATTTTGAATAAAAGAATGCGGTATAGGCGTCCGTAGAATTCGGGGAGGTTGGAGAAATTGGTGCCTAACCGCAGAGTGGCTCGCCTGTTGGGCCGGCATGGCCGTACCGGGCGTTGGTGGACGGGAAGGAGGTTTATGCAGGACCGCTTGGTCATTAACGGGGTGATGGCCACTCTCGGCCGGAGGGGGATTGGAGGACGAAGAAGGAACAGACTTTCCTTTCAAGGCGGCCTGAACTGCCTGCCGCTGGGAATCATCCAACTGAGATAGTGCATTAATTAAATCCGTGACATTGAAGGATGGGGAAGGGTTCCCCGAAGTGTTGGAGGGCAAAGTCTGAGAAGAGGGCACAACCTCTTGAGGAGTGGTATCAACCACATGGACTTGAGGGTAATGAGACTGAGGAGGAGGGTAATTTCCCTCATGATAGATGGAATCTTGGAGGGGAGTTTCATATTGACCAAAAACATTCTCATCCTCATCATCATAAGAATATCCGTAGCCTGCCATGTTGATGATTTTACCTGAACGGAGTTGCATGTTTAAGAGGAGAGACGGCTTTATAAAGGAACTATCAAACAAAATCCACTCAATCCAAGCAAGCCAAATCAACCCAAACGAGTTTATGCAACCAAGTTGAGATGAACGCAAGATTTTAGTGTTCCGCTTGAGATTAGAGTGGATTAAATTGCAGAATTTCCCTCTTTTGCAAAGTGAAACCTAGTTTATCCAAGTGTGATCTCCGGGTTAACTAGATTCTTTCTCTCTCTTTACCAACGATAGGTTCTCTATACTCCGGGTACTTCAAGGGTACAACCAGCCCGGCGTCCGTGAGGGAATCCACGGGTGCGGGGACTTACGGAGGTCTTGGAAAAGGGATTTCCGGTCCAAAGAGATGGAGTGCTCAATGGAGGGTTGTCCCGATTCCAAGAGAGGTGTGTGGAATCCTAGTGTAGAGAGAGAAGGTCTCTCAACCAAATGCCGCAAGATGCAAAATAATATGATCAGATCACAGCAATATAGGCAAGCAATGCAATAATCAATCCAACAATCACAGACAGCAACAGAAAGCAGGTTTCTGTAAAAACGCAGGAAAGAGACGACCTGGGATAGGTCGCTATCAACCAAAGAGACGACAAAGTCACTGTCGTGAATCACTGTGGTGGCCCACAGGTAGTGCAAAACATGCGCCTTGGTGTGAGGCGCGTAATATGAAAGGACGCCTCTACGAAAGGGCGTCAATATCAGTGGTGCACACGGTCGAGGAAACACGCGCCTTGGTGTGAGGCGCTGGCAAATAAAAAGATGCCCAAAGTGTAGGGCGTGAATTATCAAACAGAACAAGAAGATAGCAGATATGATAAAAGACGCCTTATGGGAAGACGTAACACAGAAAATAGACGCCCTAGACGAAGGTGTGAAAAGAAAAAGCGCCTCTGGGTGAGGCGTTAATTCAAGAAAATAATCAAACAATAACAAACTGGCTGATCCCGAGAATGTGCAGCGTGCACGATGGAGGGTGCCCGTGGGGCACAAAAGGAGGGGTACCGAGGGTACCGAGGGGAAAGGGCACACGTGGGTGCCGAAGGGGAAAGGGCACACGTGGGTGCCAATAGGAAAGGGCACACGTGGGTGCCAATAGTAGATGGTAATCAAAAGAAAAATAGTCGAGGTCCCACCGTGATCGCCAATTTGTAGATCGTGATAAATCCACACATGAGGAAGAATTTAAATATGAGAAAACATAATAAAAATAAGGGGAGATGATATAATAATAAGGAAAAGAAGAAGCACGTGGTGCTACTAAGGAGGGTGATCGCCAGAGGGGTTACCTCAATAAGAAACAAAGAAGATCGCGAATACCTGGTGGCAAAATAGAATGCGAGCTGGATTGTGAATTCCTCCTCCTCCTTCAATCGGCCGGCCGATGAAGGGGGTTTTCCTTTATTGATTACCTTGCAAAAGAGACAAAACAAACAAGCAAAAGAGTAGATCAGCCAAGTGAATGTAGTATCAATTCCCAAAGATGATATGATGATGAAATAAGAACAAAACATGCGCACCTTTTTTATTTTTTTTAAAAACCCCTAAAGAAATAGGAAGGATGAGGTATGAAGCTAATGCAAAGAAAGAAGAGAAAAACACAGTGGACGTGATGATGATCGATGAACACAAAACAACATAAACAAAGTAAACAAAGAACCCTGCTGTCCCTGACGACAGTAAAGGGGAAACCAAGGTCGATGCGGTTGACCGGAAGCAGAGGAAGCAGAGGAAGCAGAGCCCTTTCTAAACGATCGCACAGGAGGAAGATGAAGCTCTGTAACTCTGATCTCGTAACCCGTAAACCTCTGATCGTAACCTCGTCGTAAACTCTGTAACCTCTCTAACTCTGTCTAACCTATGAACTCTCTGACCCGTCAACCCTTGTCTACATCGACCAGAGCATCCTTTTATAGGATTTCAATCGAAAATAAGCTCAAATTTGGGAAGATAAGGATAGGCAATGATCAAAGAAGGCAGGACTCTAACTCCAATTCGAGCAAGGAGACCATTGGAGGCAGGGAACTACTCAGGAAAGGCATACTCAAACACGACACCGAATGATAAAACACGACCTTCAGAAGGGCGTCAAATCACAAATTGACGACCTACATCACGACGCTACTCAAAACACGACCACAATCAAGGGCGTCACTTATTGGATTTAATTTTGGCAATAAAACTTACTTCATTTGAAAATTATGAGAACACGCCTAAGATGAAGGCGTTAATTGAAACCACGCCCTGAGGAAGGACGTTAATCAATAATTTGAATTTATTTTGAATTTATTTTGAAACCGGATAATACCAGGAATTGACGCCCTGACATTTGGTCATCCTTTCTTTGAACACGCCCCATATTAGGTCGCTATTTAAAACACGCCCCTCCTCAGGTCGCGAATCACAAAAATGCAAGAACAAATCAAAACCACACACAAAAAAAAGAAAAACTTTATATTATGAATATATTGAAGTTCACTTTGGGGCGTCATCATAGTGACATGAGATTTGATCAACATAGCGTCAATTTTGGCGTGTCTACAGCTGTCCCACCTTGGCGTCTGCTTTGCAAGGGAGTGAGACGAAATGGAGGTGAAAATGCAACAAACGGAATGAAGTGGAGCGAACTGATAAGTAGATGCCAAGGTATGATGTGACACGCCTCAGACACTAAGCACTAGAAATCTTTCAAAGATTCAAAGCGAAACAACTCCGGGTGATTCCAAGGAAGCATCGATTTGCTGGATAAAGGAGATTAAACTAAGCAAGTAAAAATGTGCGCATGGCACGATAAGGAGACACCATTGGAGAGCGGTTACCAGCCAATGTGGACGTGCTACAACCAAGGTGGATTTGCAGAAAAAATAAAGGGAATTGAGATGGAAACCCAGCAAAGGGACATTTTCAAGTAATCAGCCTGAGCGGCTTCAAAGAGAATAAAGTACTTAATTTGGAATGGAATATCTCATGTCAACTCAATCAAGAGCGAGTGACCTTCATTACAACCAGAATATGAAGATTTTCAGCATGAAACTCAAAGTCCTACATGATGCATGCTGGGCTAAAAGAAATATAAACAAACTAAAAGATAGAAAATAATCAAGGATAATATTGCTAAGCCATCTAGATTTGGTCAAGAATCCAGATCTCTAAGCTGACACTAAGCCGAAGCCCGTTTATCCACGCATCAACTCAGAAAGTGGAACCATCGTCCCAGACCTTTAATGACTCAACGGCCTATCCGTGTGATCAAGACTCTCCTGGAATTATCACCGTTTTTGATGAAGGGGAACTCAAATTCCAGGTTCATCAGAACCACAAGGTCCTTGATATGCTATAATAGCGTAGAATACTATATAGTAATAATGCTCACAACAAGATGATGTTACCTCCACATTAATTCGGACATCTCGAAACCTGCAATCTTCTACACTCAAGAGTTCATTAGTTCTCTCAAAATTTCAATATAAATAATCCTCAATTCAAAGTATAACATGATCATAAGTGCTAAATAAAATAAAATTCCAACGAAATAATAGCACTTAAGTTCATCAGAACATGTAAGGAAATAAATTCATAAGTTTACAAATCACGCCTGGACTGAACGTCGTCAAAACAGGGAAGGCGCCTTATAAAGAGGGCGTCAAAACGATAAACACGCCCTTCACTGAGGCGTTAAATGCACCAATGGTTCAAGAAGAAAACGACCCTGGAAAGGGCGTTAAACTAAACACGACCTCAGTCAGGTCGTCAATTCAACAATTGACGCCCTAACAGAAGGCGTTAATTAAGCACGAACTTCCGTTTTCGATTCGCAAACTAAACCCAGTCCTAATGGCAATCAACTTGCTAACTCCGAACAGCCTTAAGACTCCCCGGACTCCTATAAAGGGAAGGCAATTCCTCAAATCAATCAAAGCAACCTTCGGAGCTCTGTTCTTCTGCTACTTCTTCTGTCTATTCTTCTGCAGGCACCGCAACCGTCCGAGCTTCCTCCTGCAACTGAAGATGGAGAGGGCGATTAAGAGATCCAAATCCTCAACTCCCAGGCTAACCGAGATCAACGGACACATCAGCAACCGCATTGCATTAAATCAGGTAAGGATTGAGTCTTCTGTTCTTTTCCACTTGTCTTAAATGTTCTTCTCTTCTGCATGCTCATTTATGCTTCTTTCTGTATTGTTCTTCCTTTCTTCCTTCCACAGGACTTCCCAAATGTCCCAGGAGCAAGGAGATTCACAAAAATCAAGTGGCTCCCATACTCTCCAAATTTTCTTCAGATATGAGAGTGTACTTAACAAGATGGCACCTTCTGGGTCTAGTCACCCACGCCAAACATTATGATCAAATTCATCTTGACTGGGCAGCTATAGGGGCTCTTGTAGAGATATGGCATCCTTCCACCCATACCTTTCTCTTCTCTACTTTTGAAGCCACGATCCTATTAGAAGAATTGGAGATAATCTTAGGCTTAAAGAGAACGAAGCAAGGAGATGAGGAAAAGGTGGCCATCATGCCAAAACCAATTGCCTCTCATGAGCTATTAACAAGCTTGATATCTAGCCCAAACTTAGTGAATCAAATCAAAGCCACTAAAGGAATCAATCTTCTAAAGCTCGCCTCATGGGTGTACAAGAGAGCGGATCAAGCTAAAGAAGATGAAGAGATAGAGCGGATAGCAAAGGCCTTCGTGGTGTGCTTAGCAGGAGCAATCTTATTCCCATCCACGGAGGACTTTCTAGAAGAGGCCCAATTAAGCGTCGTAGCGAGCTTATGGGAAGGAGATAGAGTTGGATCAGCGATTCTAGTCTATCTCTATAGCGAACTTACCTCGGCGGCGATGAGAAGGCCCATCTATGGATGCATGCTAGCACTTTCTAGTTGGGTAGATCTCCACTTCAAGTTCGATCCATGTGACGAAGCCCACCAATCCTCAAGAATCTTCTCAAAAATCCCACTCTCTTATATGGCCGATTCACTTGGGATAAGCAATAGAGTGACGAACCGGATTCCTCAAATCAAGAAGAGAGAGGAATGGAGAGAGCACCTCAAAGTAATGCCAAAGAATCTCTTCACTTGCGCCCCGGGAATACTCAAGACTCAAGAGCTCCGTGCAAGATTTTCTCCCAGCACGGACCTTCGTCTCATCGACGCTTCAGAATTCGTGCTATACAACTCACATCGGTGCTTTCCTCAACTCGGGCTTCCACGGCAAGTATTCAAGAATCCATCACACCTCCCTCCTATCAAGAGACGGGACCTTGGCAGCAATGAAGATGGAGAAGAATGCACAACTATTCAAGCTCTATGGAAAATCAACAAGGCTCATCAACCTGTGGAGAGCTTAGAAGAAGACAGAGATGAATGGAAATCTTATGTAATAGCTCTGAGAAAACTGAGGCCCAAAATGACTCATTAAGCATTGTAATCTTTTTTCTTCCAATAAATCAATGATATTTCCTTTGATTGAGCCATTTTACTACGTTTCTGAATAACTTTTTCCAACGTTCTGTGATTCTGTTGCAAATAACGCCTCAAGAAACTCCATGAATTCATAAAAGGACGCCTTCACCACAGGTCATCTTCCATGATTGATCGCTCATAACTGACGCCTTCACCAAAGGGCGTTAACTGAAAAACGTCCTAGGGCAAGGCGTTAATTCGATTCATATTCCAAAATATATTCGTTGAGATTCCAAAAGTAACGCCTTCAAGACAGCCACGTTTCATATAAATAACGCCTCAATCGTAGTCATTACTCAAAAATAGTAATGATTATTCCCATCAAATCAATCAATTGCCATTAAATGCGTCTGACGACGGTTATCATTCCCCATGCAAACAAAAATAACGCCTTAAGAAATGTCGTCAATTATTAAGAAACGCCTTGATGTCCGTCGTTGATTCCACAAGACGCGGCCTTCCTTAAGTCGTTAATTCTTTTTGACCGTTCGACTTAACTTTCCCTCCTTCCTTCTTCTTCCTTCGTCCTCTTTCCCTCTTTCTCTCTGCAAGCCCTAACCGAAACCCTCCCCCTTCTCTCATTCTCTCTCTCTACCTCTTCCTCCCCTCTACACACCCTAGCCCTAGCACTAACCCTAGCCATGGCCGGAGGAGGCTTGAAGAGGCAGCGGGTGGCTGCCCCAGAGGTCGTGGACCTGGGCGAAGACGCCCATGCCGAAGACGATGCTCCCATGGAGGCTCCGCCGGTGGCGGCCGGCGACGAAGCTGAAGGAGGCCAAGAGGCCAATGAAGGAAATGAAGATGATGCCGGAGAAGAGGGAGAAAATGAAGAGGGAGAAGAAGAAGAAGAAGATGGCGATGAGCCACCACCCACGGCGGCGGCTCCTCCCCGTGCCGGCCAGCTCCGGCGGCCTAGGCAGCCACGGCCTCAGCCACAAGAACCCAAACACAAGAAGGTAGGCCCTCAACCCAATTTCCATTTTGTTTTCATTTTAATTTCATTTTTATGCCATTTCCATAGCCCTCGGGGTATAAACCCAGCAACCTGTTAGCGCAGCAGGAGTGATATAGAAGGGGGGGATGAATAGATCACTCCCAATTTGCAGAAACTCAGGCGGAAAATAGATTCTGCTGCTAACGCACCTCCTTAACCCGTACACAGAGAAAAGTAGATGAGAGTGAAGAACTGATCACTTGAAGGCAAAGAGACAAGCAGATGAAGAGCACAGAAATCAATAGCAAACCACAGAGGAGGCACTCAGTTTTTTAGGTGGTTCGATTGCAGTCCGCAATCTACATCCACCCCTCACTCCAACTAGAATGAGGATTCCACTAGACGATGTTAGATCAATGCAGACTCAGTCTGCGAACAACATGCTGCCACACAGCTTGAACACCAAGGGAAACAAATCCCTCAACCAAGTTCTGCCACCCACAGAACTTGAAACCTGTTCTAGCTCCCAGCTAGAACACAACAGGAGATTCCTCTCCCTTCATCCACACACGGAGGAAAACTGTTAATGACAACCTGTCACTAACAACACCAGAGATCACCGATCTCTCTTCCTCTGCAACTCAGAGGGAAACTGGAGTAGTACTCCCTTCCTCCACACACGGAGGGAGACCAATTCAAATCAGAATGGAAGAACGAAAATAAACGAAAGCAAAGTAGAAACAAAAACAATGAAGAAGAAATCGGTTCTGAAACCCAATACACATGTATGAAGCAATTCATCAATCCACACACACTCTCTTTCTCTCGAACTTTCTCTTCTGCTCTCTTCCTCTTTCTTTTCCACGAGCTCTCTCTCTCACTCTCTATCTCTTTTTCTTTTCTGGATCGTGCAGACTCTCACCAATGGCTTCTGCTTTTTCTTTTCACGATCGAGCTTCTACTAAAGGATGAAGCTCTATATTTATAGCAGATAAGGGCGTGTGGCTGCCAGGTTCCCGCCTTAAGAATTCAGACCACGTGGCAGCATCCAGCAGGCTGTCAGAACACGTGTCCTCATCTGGGCACTCTCCTTATCCTCGGATCACGTGCCCAGCACCAGTACGCTCAGCAACTGGAGTTAGATGGCGTCAACTCACTTGCTCCAAAGAGTTGACGCAGCCATCAGATATCTTCAACCTTTTTAACCGCTGCGTCGACTCCATCAGCCTGCTGCGTTGACGCAACGGTATCGGCAGTCCAGTGATCAAGCCTTCAACAGATAGGCGAGCTGCGTCGACGTTATCAGCATATTGCATTGACGTTTTGAAGGCAGCCAGAGATAAGTCATCCCTTTCTTGGACTGCTGCGTCGACGCTGCCAGTTGGTGGCGTTGACGCACGAACGTGTACATTTCTATACTGGCATCTCTTAAGCCGCTGTGTCGACGCTGCTTGTTGATGGCGTTGACGCAGTGGAAGATATCGTGATACCTTCGTCGCTTGTAAGAGTCTCTGCTTTTTCTAACTGCTGCGTCGACGTTGCTTGCTTGTGGCGTTAACGCAATAGAAGACATCGTGAAAGCTTCGTCTACTGATGCGTGGACGCTTTAAGCTTTAGGCGTCGACCCTGTTCCCTTCAGTAACAATAATGAAGTGTATAGACTTAGTGTTAACGTGAAGCATTCTATAGACTTCAGAGATCAATATAGCAACTGTGTACATAGTGAGGGAGTGTATAGACTTAGCAGTCTAGGTCTCTAACAACGAGTGCATAGACTTGCAACTCTTCAAGAGATCTCAGTGTAAAGACTCAACCAATGTATATAGTTGAAGGTTTAACAATCGAGTGTATAGAGTTAGTTATGTGAGCATGCATTGTATAGACTTCACACATGAAGACAAACAGGCTGTACAGACTTGGAGAGTTGAACCCAGTGTACAGACTTGCCTATGCGAAGCCACTGTACAGACATTGAAAACGTGAAGCCAAAGTGTAGACTTCACGCTGTACAGACTTGAGGCTTTGATGAACGAAGGTTCAGTGTAGAGTTGGAATGTTAGGCCCAATGTATAGACTTTATGCGTGAAGCAGCACAATGAATAAGTGTGTACATTGAGACCCAGTGTATAGACATGACCTAACAGTCCAGTGTATAGACTTGAATAGCTGAAAGCTACAGTGAGAGAGTGTATACACTTGACCAGATCAAGGGCAATTCGAGTGTACAGACCTCATGCCATGAGACGCTGAGAGAGACAGTCCAATGTACAGACTTATGAAGACTGATGCATGAACAGTAATGCATAGACTTAGGAGCATGAAGGCCAATGTGTAGACATCAACTATTAAGACGCTAAGGAAGACAGACAATGTACAGACTTCCTGTAACAGTCTGATGTACAGACTTCATGAAGCTAGACCAGTGGCTGAACAGACTTGAATGAGTATAGGGTGTATAGACTTGAAAGTCTGAAGGCGAATTGCAAACATGCTGAGTTGACGCTGCAGCCCAATGAGTTGACGCTGCAACGTATTACTTTTACATTCAACTGATGATGTATAGACTTAATCAAATGAAGAACCTGAACAGAAGAGTCTACGCATCGGCACACTGAGTTGACGCACATGTGTGAGAACAGAGACATGCAATGACTGAAGGGTCGACGCATCAGCACACTGAGTTAACGCACAGGTGTGAAGACTTTGCAGACAGAGTGTAGGCAGAATTAAGATAGAACATGTTATCTGACAGCCATTGAACTGTAATCACTCACATGATGAAACATCATTAATCTAGAGATAGAAGAATGATTTATAGTGTGAGACATCATCAAAACCTTAGGGATGCAACAATCTCCCCTTTTTTGATGATGACAACACTATAAATCAAGCAATATCAAGATTCAACAGGAAATTTATATCAGCTGCAACAAACAGATTAAATTCAAGGCATGCTCATGTAAATGAATTAAACATTCCCTACAACACACTCTCATCTCCCCCCAAAGCTCAAGACAAATCCAAGACTCACTGATATTGCAGAACTTGCAAACTTCTCTCCCCCTTTGACATCAGCAAAAAGAACTACAGAATGTATGACAGTGCTGGAAACATGAGGACTCAGGGTAGTAACTTCTTAGTGTAGAAAGTCACAAGTAGGTCTTAAGAGAATAAGTGAGTTTCTAATCTCAAGAGAAGATTCTTTGGACTTCAGTACACAATAGAGAAGTAGAATGATAGACAAGTTTATCAGCATACATAGTGGATGATTGAGAGCAGGAGTTCACAAGTATGGCCAGATATAGCTGATCATTCAACTATTCCACAAGACAGCAAGAGACTAAATTAGAGAGGTGTTCTCAAGATATTGAAGACAAGCAATCCATTAGTTGCATAACAACAAGGAATTTTTGTTGGAGATGATTTTCAAGAGGATCAATGAGTAAGTTGGTAGTTCACTTCCTTTGACATTAGGGAGACACCTTGATTAGAGGCCTGAATCCCCAGTTACTTAGAGTGAGTACCTCATTACTTCCTTCCTTTTTTTTATTAAGGAACAGAGTTAGTAACTGTGGCTTTTGACATGAGGAAACACCTTGATTAGAGGCCAGAGTCCCCAGTTACTCACCAGCAAGCCACCATTGCTCTGTCATGACTTTTCATTTATTTTAAGCATTTGACACCTCATGACTTGGGAGAAATATTCATTTCATTGATGAAGCTCCCAGTTTCTCAGTGATCAAAACAGAACAAGTTTGTTCAGTTAAGCCCTTGAGTTAAAGAGATAGAATGATTGAAGACAATACCAAAATGGACTTTTCTTGAATTGAGTCTTGAAGTCTAGATTTCAAGTTGATTGGGTCAGATATCAAGACATACAAGTTTTTGGCCTGAACCATAATCAATGACAATGTAGGAAGATATACTTTATGCAATTAGTCCAGATCTCTGAAGGAGTACCAAAGGAAAGATTCTAATTTGGAGATTAGAGTCACTGACTTATAGACTTAAGAGATAAGTGACACTCTACTTTCTGAGAGAACCACACTAAATCAGTCATGCAAGACCAGCAAAGGTACACATCTGGACAGCCCTTTTTGAATCTGTCAAAGAACTTCTCTTCTCACATCACAACTCAGCTCCCCCTAAGACATAGCATTCCTCAATGAAATATTCCAGCAAAATCTCAAGGCTTCCCCTTTATTTAGAGCATTCCTGACAGCTAACCTGTAAGCATTCTGAACTCCCCCTTAAACCAGCATGCAAGAAGGCTAAACATCAGACAAATACAACTCCCCCTCACAACAAGAACAGGCTTCATAATTAAGACAATTTGTATAAGCCTAATTCTCTTCTCAATGTGGAAAATTTTTCATTATCCAGAGGTTTTGTGAATATGTCAGTAATCTGATTATCTGTGCCTACATGAATCAGTTCAAAATTATTCTTAGACACCTCATCTCTTATAAAATGATGTCTTATCTCTATGTGTGTGGTTCGTGAATGCAAAACAAGATTTTTAGCAAGATTGATGGCACTAGTATTATCACAGTAAATAGGTGTGCACCCCAGGTCTACTTGGTAGTCCTGAAGCTGGTGTTTAATCCATATGACTTGTGTTCCACAACTCCATGCAGCCACATATTCAGCTTCTGCAGTGGAGAGGGCCACAGAATGTTGTTTCTTGGAGCCCCAAGACACTAAACACCCACCCAAGAATTCACAATGGCCACTTGTGCTTTTCCTGTCTAGTTTACAGCCTGCATAGTCAGCATCTGTGTATGCTACTAGGTTAAGTGTGTGAGATGCAGGAAACCATAAACCAAGAGAGTGACTAGCTGACAAATATCTGAAGATTCTTTTAACTGCAGCTAAGTGAAGTTCAGTAGGTCTAGACTGATACCTTGCACACATTCCTACACTGAATTGTATATCAGGTCTAGAGGCTGTCAAGTAAAGTAGTGATCCAATCATACCTCTATAAAGTTTGGCATTTACTTCTTTACCTGTCTCATCTGCATCCAATGAAGTATTGGTGCCCATGGGTGTAGTAATGTGCTTTAAGTTTTCCATGCCAAACCTTTTGAACAGTTCCATTGTGTATTTGGTTTGGTTGATGAATCACCCATCTTCTAGCTGCTGCACCTGCAATCCAAGAAAATATTTTAGTTCACCAACCAAGCTCATTTCAAATTCAGCAGACATCATGGTAGAAAATTCATCACATAGTTCATGCTTAGTTGATCCAAATACAATGTCATCTACATATACCTGAACGATGATGAGATCTTTATTCATGCCCTTGGTAAATAAAGTCTGATCAACTTTACCTCTTTTGTAGCCCTTGCTGATCAGAAATTCAGATAATCTTTCATACCAAGCTCTTGGAGCCTGCTTTAGACCATACAAAGCTTTGTTTAACCTGAAAACTTGGTTAGGTTGAGGAGAATATTGAAATCCAGGAGGTTGTTCAACAAAAACTTCTTCTTTAATGACTCCATTTAAAAAGGCACTTTTAACATCCATTTGTTGGAGTTTTATGTTCTTTGAGCATGCAAAGGCAAGCAACAGTCTTATAGCTTCCATCCTAGCAACAGGTGCATAGGATTCATCAAAGTCTACACCGAATTCCTGACAGTAGCCTTTGGCTACTAGTCTGGCTTTATTCCTCGAGATAATTCCATCTTCATTCATCTTATTTTTGAACACCCACTTGGTTCCTATGACATTAATACCATCTGGTCTTGGGACAAGCTCCCGGACATTATTCCTTTCAAACTGACCTAATTCCTCACTCATAGCATTGACCCAAGCTTGATCAGCTAAGACCTCTTCTACTGTTTTGGGTTCAATTTGTGAGACTAAAGCAATTAAGTCATCATTATTCACATTTCTAAAATGAGACCTAGTCCGAAGAGGATCTTCAGGATTGCCTATGACTTTATCTAAAGGATGGTCTTTAAGAAATCTGATATTTGTTGAAGACTCACCTGTTTCTCTTGGCCCTTCCTGATTGGGGGAATTTGTTTCTCCATTTGGCTGAGTCTTCTCTTCTTCCTGTTGGTCTTCTAGAAAGTCTCCACCATGATTGGAATCCTTGTCAAGATTTTCAACATTAGAGACATCTTTCTTTTCACTAAAAAGGATGTGTGGAGATTCTTCCACTTTCTGATCTGATATGTTAAATACCCTATATGCCCTTGACACTTCAGAGTAACCCAAGAATATTCCAGGTGAACTCTTGGCTTCAAACTTGTCTAAATCTTTCTTATCATTGTTATGAATAAAACATTTTGCTCCAAAAATTCTGAAATGAAACAAGTTTGGTTTCTTACCTTTTAGAAGCTCATAGGGTGTTTTCTTGTGTATGGGTCTTACCATGGCCCTGTTGATTATGTAGGTTGCTGTATTGGCCGCTTCTGCCCAAAACCTTCTAGGTAATTTGCTTTCAATCAACATGGTTCGGGCCATTTCCACCACTGTTCTATTTCTTCTCTCCACAATCCCATTTTGTTCAGGTGTCCTGGGAGAAGAAAACCTATGAGTTAGTCCTTCTTTGTCACAAAGATCAGTAAACATGGAGTTTTCAAACTCACCTCCATGGTCAGATTGAATAGAACTAACCTTGTACTTCCCTTCTTGTTTGACCTTATTGAAAAACAGATTAAACTTTTGAAATGCATCACTCTTATTTGCTAAGAAAAATATCCATGAGTACCTAGAGAAGTCATCTATGATGACATAGCCAAACCTGTTTCCATTAAGACTCTGAGTTCTAGTTGGACCGAAAAGGTCCATATGAAGAAGTTCCATTGGTCTAGAAGACAATGGCTCAGATCTTAATTTAAAAGAATTTCTGGTCTGTTTGCCTAGAGCACAGGCATCACATGCTTTTGATATTGAGTTGAATTTAATTCTAGGCATGCCTCTAACTAAATCATGCTTGACCAATTTATTTAAAGTTGAAAAACTAGCATGACCTAGACGTCTATGCCATTCAAAGGCATCATTTTCAGAATTGGCAGATAAGCAAATAGTAGATTGAGAATTCTCATCTAAGTCTACAATGTAGACATTATTAATCCTGTTGGCTACAAATTTAACCATGTCAGAATTTGTTTCAAGGATTTTACATGAACTATCATCAAATACAACCTTGTGACCCCTGTCACATAATTGGCTAATGCTAATCAGGTTGTGTTGAAGCCCTTCCACAAGTAATACTTTTTCAATGGAGTTTGTGGAAGACTTACCTACTGTGCCAACTCCAATTATTTTACCTTTGTTCTTTCCTCTAAACTTGACCAGACCCCCTGGCTTCATCTCTATCTTGCTGAACTTGGATCGGTCTCCTGTCATATGCCTGGAGCAGCCACTGTCGAGGTACCACTTGTTGTCTTCAACTGCCAGGCCGACCTACACAAATATATCAAGCAGATTGATTTGGAACCCAGGATGAGTTGGGTCCAAGGACATTGTTCAAATCTCTGATCAAGTGTTTAGGTATCCAGATTTGTTTCAGCATGGTTTTCTCTAGCACCTTCCTTTCTGGTTTATTAAAGTTGAATCCAGCTGAACTGGAGAAGTGAGTTCTATTCCATTCATTAGTCTTCCTATTCCTAGGAAATTTCTTGTAGGCTTGTTGATTAGCATATCTTTGACCATGAAAGTTATTTCTCCAGTAGGTCCTATTTGGACCCATCTGATTGTTATAATTCCAGCTCTTATTCTGATTTATTTTCTTGGTCCAGCTACCATTTGTGTTCTGGTGAGTGGACTTAATGTTATTCTTCATAAAGTTCATTCCAATCTTAAATGGTTGTCCAGTACTGATTTTTGTGTTTTCTTTGGGACTTTGAGTTCCCTTAGAGCTGTTTGAGCTAGATGGTGTGTCCAGCTTTTCTTTTCCCTTCTCTGGACAGAAGGTGATGGTCTTGAATTGCAAGGGTCTCTTGTTGGTTGGGTCATAGCCTAGACCTTCCTTATTGAAATTGACCCTACTCCCTAGTATAGCATCTAGGCTAGTCTTTCCTTGGACAAACTTTTCTAAGATTTTCTGTTTGTCTTCCAGCTCCTTTTGAAGAGACTCAGAATTCTTTAGGAGTTCATCATTTACTTTCTTCACAGCTTCATATTTCTCTGAATTCACTCTAATTTCATTCATGCTTTCTTCAATTTTAGTTTTGAATTCATTGAGCTGTTTTTGACTTTCTTGAATTTCTCCCTTAAGCTTATCATTCTCTTTCCTTAGTGAGGTCATTTCTTCTAGTCGTTCTTTTAGCTTTTCATTTTCCTCACAGACCAGAGTTTGTTCTTCAATATTTGTGTTAAATTTTCTTTTCAGAACTTTGTGCTCTTTGCTAAGAGAATTAAATTTATCTAGCAAGTCACCATAAGCATCCTCCCAGTCATCAATTGAGAAATTTTCAAAAACGTTTATTACCTCCTCTTCACTGTTTGCCATAAGGTAAATTCCATCGTCATATTCTTCCGAGGAAGCATCTTCGGGGTCTTCTTCTTCCTCGCTCCATGTGCAGACCATCGCCTGTGGCTTCTTCTTCTTCTGCACCTTTATGTTTTTCTTCTGAAGATAGGGACCCTTCTTCTAGAGGTCTGGGCATTCGCCTCTCATGTGTCCCTGTTTGTTACAATTAAAACAAGTCAGTTTCTTAGGATTTCTATCCCTGTAACTGGTAAATTCAGCATTCTTGTTAAAAGGGTTGTGGGTTCTTCTTCCTAAAGGTCTTTCCCTTTTTCTTCAAGAATTTTCTGAACTATCTAGTGAGCATTGCCTGCTCCTCCTGATTGAGATTTGATAAACCTTCAAGCTCGAACTCAGACTCGGGGCTACTGCTACTGCTCCCACTGTTACTACCCTTGTTGCGGGAAGCTCTTAGAGCTACATTTTTACCCTTCCTCTCACTTCCTTCTCCACCTCCTTGGAAGTTCATCTCATAGGTCATCAGGGATCCTATGAGGTCATTCACAGTTAAGACAGTCAAATCTTTTGACTCCTCAATCACAATGGCCTTAGTGTGCCATGCCGGGGATAAAGATCTAAGGATTTTCTTGACTATATCTGCCTCAGCAAGATCCTTCTCTAGCCCTTTAAGAGTGTTAGTGATCAAGGATAACCTGTCATACATTTCGATTATATTCTCATCTGCATTCATCTTAAACATTTCATACTTAGAAGTGTAGAGGTTTACCTTCGAGGCTTTCACTTGAGCTGTACCTTCATAGATCAATTGCAGCTCATCCCACATTCGCTTGGCAGTTATGTATGCAGATATACGAGCATATTCCTTTGGATGAACAGCACACTGGATTATGTTCAGCGCATTCCAGTTGAGTGACGAGAGCTTCACATGATCATCTGTCCAAGCATCCTCGTTTGGTGGCAGCTCATATGGCCCCACCGTGATTACTCTCCACAATTTATGACTCTGAGCTCTGATGAACACTTCCATCCTGTTCTTTCAAAACAAATAGTTACTACCATCGAAATAAGGAGGGCGACTAATGGATTGATCTTCGGCCATGAAGGTTCTAGGACCACCAGCATTTCCTTGACCGTTCGTCCACATGGCGTAAACCTGCTCTGATACCAATTGTTAGCGCAGAAGGAGTGATATAGAAGAGGGGGGATGAATAGATCACTCCCAATTTGCAGAAACTCAGGCGAAAAATAGATTCTGCTGCTAACGCACCTCCTTAACCCGTACACAGAGAAAAGTAGATGAGAGTGAAGAACTGATCACTTGAAGGTAAAGAGACAAGCAGATGAAGAGCACAGAAATCAATAGCAAACCACAGAGGAGGCACTCGGTTTTTTAGGTGGTTCGATTGCAGTCCGCAATCTACATCCACCCCTCACTCCAACTAGAATGAGGATTCCACTCGACGATGCTAGATCAATGCAGACTCAGTCTGCGAACAACATGCTGCCACACAGCTTGAACACCAAGAGAAACAAATCCCTCAACCAAGTTCTGCCACCCACAGAACTTGAAACCTGTTCTAGCTCCCAGCTAGAACACAACAGGAGAATCATCTCCCTTCCTCCACACACGGATGAAAACTGTTAATGACAACCTGTCACTAACAACACTAGAGATCACCGATCTCTCTTCCTCTGCAACTCAGAGGGAAACTGGAGTAGTACTCCCTTCCTCCACACACGGAGGGAGACCAATTCAAATCAGAATGGAAGAACGAAAATAAACGAAAGCAAAGTAGAAACAAAAACAATGAAGAAGAAATCAGTTCTGAAACCCAATACACATGTAGCTTTAAATGAAGCAATTCATCAATCCACACACACTCTCTTTCTCTCGAACTTTCTCTTCTGCTCTCTTCCTCTTTCTTTTCCACGAGCTCTCTCTCTCACTCTCTATCTCTTTTTCTTTTCTGGATCGTGCAGACTCTCACCAATGGCTTCTGCTTTTTCTTTTCACGATCGAGCTTCTACTGAAGGATGAAGCTCTATATTTATAACAGATAAGGGCGTGTGGCTGCCAGGTTCCCGCCTTAAGAATTCGACCACGTGGCAGCATCCAGCAGGCTGTCAGAACACGTGTCCTCATCTGGGCACTCTCCTTATCCTCGGATCACGTGCCCAACACCAGTACGCTCAGCAACTGGAGTTAGATGGCGTCAACTCACTTGCTCCAAAGAGTTGACGCAGCCATCAGATATCTTCAACCTTTTTAACCGCTGCGTCGACTCCATCAGCCTGCTGCGTTGACGCAACGGTATCGGCAGTCCAGTGATCAAGCCTTCAACAGATAGGCGAGCTGCGTCGACGTTATCAGCATATTGCGTTGACGTTTTGAAGGCAGCCAGAGATAAGTCGTCCCTTTCTTGGACTGCTACGTCGACGCTGCCAGTTGGTGGCGTTGACGCACGAACGTGTACATTTCTATACTGGCATCTCTTAAGCCGCTGCGTCGACGCTGCTTGTTGATGGCGTTGACGTAGTGGAAGATATCGTGATACCTTCGTCGCTTGTAAGAGTCTCTGCTTTTTCTAACTGCTGCGTCGACGCTGCTTGCTTGTGGCGTTAACGCAATAGAAGACATCGTGAAAGCTTCGTCTACTGATGCGTGGACGCTTTAAGCTTCAGGCGTCGACCCTGTTCCCTTTAGCAACAATAATGAAGTGTATAGACTTAGTGTTAACGTGAAGCATTGTATAGACTTCAGAGATCAATATAGCAACTATGTACATAGTGAGGGAGTGTATAGACTTAGCAGTCTAGGTCTCTAACAACGAGTGTATAGACTTGCAACTCTTCAAGAGATCTCAGTGTAAAGACTCAACCAATGTATATAGTTGAAGATTTAACAATCGAGTGTATAGAGTTAGTTATGTGAGCATGCATTGTATAGACTTCACACATGAAGACAAACAGGCTGTACAGACTTGGAGAGTTGAACCCAGAGTACAGACTTGCCTATGCGAAGCCACTGTACAGACATTGAAAACGTGAAGCCAAAGTGTAGACTTCACGCTGTACAGACTTGAGGCTTTGATGAACGAAGGTTCAGTGTAGAGTTGGAATGTTAGGCCCAATGTATAGACTTTATGCGTGAAGCAGCACAATGAATAAGTGTGTACATTGAGACCCAGTGTATAGACATGACCTAACAGTCCAGTGTATAGACTTGAATAGCTGAAAGCTACAGTGAGAGAGTGTATACACTTGACCAGATCAAGGGCAATTCGAGTGTACAGACCTCATGCCATGAGACGCTGAGAGAGACAGTCCAATGTACAGACTTATGAAGACTGATGCATGAACAGTAATGCATAGACTTAGGAGCATGAAGGCCAATGTGTAGACATCAACTATCAAGACGCTAAGGAAGACGGACAATGTACAAACTTCCTGTAACAGTCTGATGTACAGACTTCATGAAGCTAGACCAGCGGCTGAACAGACTTGAATGAGTATAGGGTGTATAGACTTGAAAGTCTGAAGGCGAATTGCAAACATGCTGAGTTGACGCTGCAGCCCAATGAGTTGACGCTGCAACGTATTACTTTTACGTTCAACTGATGATGTATAGACTTAATCAAATGAAGAACCTGAACAGAAGAGTCTACGCATCGGCACACTGAGTTGACGCACAGGTGTGAGAACAGAGACATGCAATGACTGAAGGGTCGACGCATCAGCACACTGAGTTAACGCACAGGTGTGAAGACTGTGCAGACAGAGTGTAGGCAGAATTAAGATAGAACATGTTATCTGACAGCCATTGAATTGTAATCACTCACATGATGAAACAGCATTAATCTAGAGATAGAAGATTGATTTATAGTGTGAGACATCATCAAAACCTTAGGGATGCAACACAACCCAGAAAGAAGGCGCCCTCAGGGGCGTCACGTTTTAAAAAAGACACGCCCAACCCAAGGGCGTTAATTAAATTATTTTCCTGAAACATAATTAACCCCATGAGAACACGCCCTAAAGCATGTCGCCCATTTAAATTCATATCATGCTGTTAATTTCCGTTAATTCCCATGCTTTTAATTATTTTCCATGAATTATTCGCATGATGTTATTTTTATTTTATTTTCTGAAAAACTTGAAAACAACGCCCACCTGCCAGGGCGTTAATTCAACAATAGACAACCAAACCAGCGGTCGTCCATTCATTAATTCCTGATTAATTAACGGACCCATTTTGGAAAACGCCCCACCCAAGGGCGTGACTTGAAATATTTTTTAAGAATTTAGATATTAACCATAGAACCACGCCCAACACAGAGGCGTTTCTTAGATAACAGCGACCTAGGACAGGTCGCAAATTCAAAACACACTCAGAACCACACCCTCCTTAGGGGCGCTAAATCAACAAACCATGACCTGAGGATGGTCGTTAATTAAATCAAACATCCACAATTCAAACCAAGGCAGTTAAGTGAAGTTTAACAAGAATAATTGAACAATTAAACCAAAATTTCTTTTCTTTATGCGTGCAGGGGTTGATGAGGACGCGCATCTCCTGGGTCATGGTTCGGGCAGCATACTACGGCCTCCCCGAGTTTCAGAGGGCGAGGGTAGATGCTATGGGGTTCGGGGCCTTCCTTAGCATAGAGCCAGTCAGACCCGACCTACCACTTATCCAGGTTCTACGGGAGAGATGGGACAGGACTAGCTGGGCATTCTTGATGCCATGGGGGCATATGGTTCCCACCCTAGAGGATGTGGCTAGGATCACCGGGTTGAGGGTAGACGGTGAGGCTGTGAGCGAGATCACCTATCCCGACTACACTGAGTTCGCCCAGAGGCTGCTAGGGCTAGAGATGGTCTACGAGACACCCAGCGAGTATAGGACTATCTTCCGCACCGACCTTACTACAGTGATGGGTTTAGGGAATGCTAGGCATAGGTCCGGGGAGACCCTAGAGTAGTTTTCGTAGAGGTTGATAGACGGGGCGAGGGCGGTCTACTGCCAGGACCCGGCCGACAGAGAGAGAGCAGACCGAGACTTAAGGAGGTTTCTACTGCTACTGCTCGGGAGGCTATCGCTCGGGACAAAGGGCGACGTCATTAACTGCCGATTCCTGGGGATACTCGAGGACCTGGAGGCAGTTGGCAGCTACGCCTGGGGAGCGGCACTGCTGGCGCACATGATGGCCGACTTGTCCGCCGAGACAGGTCGAGAGACGACCGTCAGTGGCTTCTCACCTTTTCTTCAGGTATGCATTTTTCATTTTTCTTTTCTTTTATTTTTATCATGCTAGTGAATGCTTCACTAATATGATGCATGGATGCAGGTTTGGAGCCATCTATACATGCCGATGGGGCGCGCTGACCCACGGCCTGGAGGTGAGGGAGCTTTCCCTCTAGCACGGCGCTGGCTGCCGATTGTGTTTGGAGCCCCACTCGGCTACGAGTTGTGGGTGCTGCGGAGAGAGTTCCGCGACTTCCCTCCCTCGCTGGTATGAATGTTATGCATTTTTTTGCTTTTTTTGCATTTACTTTGAATTTATTATGATGATGATGAAATGACGACATGTATGTTTATGAATGCAGGTTCAGTGGAGACCCTATGAGGGGATGACAGACGAGGGCCAGCCTTGGGTCGTAGCGGGCCGACTTCGTTTTGGGCATGAGCTTTGGGTTCATTGCCTGAGCGAGATCGAGCCGTTACGGCTTAGGTTGGTGATGAGGACACTGGGCCTCCACCAGGAGTTGGTAGAGGTAGGCGAGCCACGCGGCATTGGGAAGAAGACGCGCGGTTGTACGAAGGCTTGTGGGAACGTGGATTTTATCTTATTTATCTTATTTATTTATTTATTGATTTATTTATTTATTTATTGGCGTGCCAGTCACATGTGTGACGATTTCATTATGCGCTCGATCTGACTTGGTCAGTCGATTGTGAGTGATCGCGTCTGGACCAGAAGTCCGTCATACCATAAAGGTTATGACGTTAATTACGCCCTTCCTGAGAAGGACAACCCTTGATTAAACGCCAAAAATAGGAGGCCTCGAGAGGCAAACATATATTCATGTGCGCAAATGGAACTTCATACCGGAGCCAGGGAGGCGGGCAAGATAATAACGGATGATATCGTTAAGTCAGCGGTTCGAAAACCGAGTGAAAGGGAAGAAGGAGGATTTCAGTCACAAGCAGACTGAGCCGTGGCCATGATGGGGGTTTAAAGCATCGATCGATAGTTCAGCAGCATTTCCCCTTTATCTGGATTATGGCCAGGGGGAAATAGACTATCACCCACGGAGTGCCGGGATGAAAGCCGAAAGAGAGAAGTGCTGAACTTCCCAAACCGCATATCTGCCATGGGGCAATGTTTGATATTCCCTGTAGAAGCCAGTGGAACTCATGCAGTGGCAGAGCCCTCCCGAGCTAAAGGGGTTATTCATGAACCCGATGCGGGACGACGGAATGTAAGTGAACGCTCAATGTTGCGCCCTCGCACGCGGATCGACCTGCGCGGTCAGGTCGCGGGGATCGACCTGCCCGGTCAGGTCGCGGGGGTCAAGGGGGCAGCGCCCCTTGCGGGGGTAGGCTATCAATGCAGTTCAAGTGTGCATAGGTTCCCGGCGCGAAGGCAAAATGGCCAGGGTTCCCGACGCGCCAACTGGAGAGCTTCTCGGCGCGAAGGGGAGATAGTGGAGGAGGTTCCCGGCGCGCTTCTGATAGGGCTTATCGGCGTGAGGAATAGGGGGGTCTCGGCATGGCTGAAGAGGAGGGGGGAGCTCTCGGCGTGCTGACAAGAGGGCCAGGGGGGAGCTCTCGGCGCGCTGACAAGAGGGCCAGGGGGGTTCTCGGCGTGAGGGTTCCCGGCGCGCTCAGGGCCGCGCCGGGAGCCATGGCGCCGAGAGAGTGTTGGTGTTCTGGCGCCGTGAGGACTCGAAAGGGGTTCTGGAGGCTCTATTTTGGGTTTCTTGGCGATTCAGGACAAGCCAGATAGGTTCTGTGATGTCAAAGTGGATCAGTTCATCAAATCTAAGCTGGATTAGATTTGGGCTTTACAGGAGCATCGGGATAGAAAAGGAATTTGGGAAGTCTAGGGTCGAGGGAAACCCTGTCACCATTATCATGCGGAGCCCGGGGGACAACCTGATGTCTACTTTCATCTTCCTGAGAGAATTTTGGCAGCACCTCCCCTGGACCGAGCATTTGCCAAAGAGTGGTATAGGCTGACATCCACGGAGTGCCGGGATGAAAGCTGGAAAATGAGTGAGCACTAAGGCTCGAAGAGACTATCCATGTCTCTGGCATCGGTCACTATTCCCCTTCTCGGAGATTGACGAAACTCACATAGAGACAGGGTTCGTCAGACCCACGGGGTGGCATGTGAATCCTGTTAGGGACCTCAGAATGTAGGGGAGGTCAATCCCCAGTTAATTTATCCCCTGGGGTACGTATGACGACTCACGAACGCCCCAGAATAAATGGACGAAGAGGCCAAAGGAGTGGACAAAGGAGAGGCTCTCAGCATGGTTTTTATTGGCAAGAAGATGGCTCCCGGCGCGAGATTATAGGTTGGCCAAGGGGCTCTCGGCATTGGTTTACAGGTTGGCCAAGGGTGGGCTCTTGGCACGGGTTTAAATTGGCCAGAGGGGGTGCTCTCGGCATGGTTTTCATTGGCAAGAAGATGGCCCTCGGTGTGGCTTTATATTGGCTAAAGGGGGGAGGTCTCGGCGTGGACTTCTTGACCAATTAAGGAGGTCTCGGCGTGGGCTTGGCCAACAGAGAGAGGCTCTCGGCGCGGCTTGATTAAAGGGGGGGAGGCTCTCGGCATGGAGCTTCCCGGCGCGCTCATTACCACGCCGGGAAGCCGGCGCCGGGAGGTTATGGGCTGGGAGGTTCATGTGAAAGGGGTTTAGATGGGGTTTGTCGTTTAGCTGAAGGGGAAGAAACGGGAGGCATCTCGGCGGCTTGGCTCTCGGCGGGGAAATTTGCACGCCGGGAAGGTTAAAGGGTCGCGGGTTTCAGGGCTTTACGGAGCTCTGTTTTGGGCTTTCTTGGATTTTCAGTCAGATTGGAGGGATCTGGGAGATTGTGGGCTTACTGACTGCTGGGATTTTATTAGGCAGGGGTTTAATCTCATCAATGAGGGGTTGAATGGAAGAGGATCGGATAAAAGGGATCGCTGGAATGAGCTTTGAATCATCATATGTTGTTGACCCTCAGGGGATTGTTTACTGGCATCTGTGGTCACCCTGGAGCCACGAGATGACTGTCTCTGGCCCCTGGGACGACCCTGATGGAGCTATTTGGATTGAAACCATATTAAACACCCTCGGTATAAATCTGTTGACCTAACTCACCTACTTCTACGGAAAGAAGATTTCAAACAGGCCGTCGAAGCCATTACAGATATTGGTAGCAGACCGCCCCAGAAGCCAAGAGATGGTCTGTCTCTGGCCTTGGGGCAAGCCCAGAAAACCTTATGCAGACGATAGCGAATAGCGAGGGACATCGGAATGACCATAGCTAGGTCTATTTAGCTGAAGACAGCCGATTCCGAAAACCCATCAGAGAATCGGGCATGTCTTAGCTAAGTTAAAAATCATAACATCCGGAGGGAAAGGAAAACACAGCAACCATGGATGAAACAACCGTCGTTGCGAAAACGAGCGGGAGCATATTTTCATTCATTCTCAAATATATATCACACCTTCATCGCCTAACACACAAGAACAGAGGGGGCGACACAATTATCACCCGTACATGGTGGATGGTAAGGAGAATACATCAGAGGGAAAGAAAAGGGACTAAAACAACATCAAGAAAGCAAAGGAAACCCCGGGACCTAAAGGGGGAGGGGGAGAGCATTGACTCAAACCCCCCTCCCCTCAGCAGCCCACCTTCTTGAGCTTCAAGCCTTCCTCCTTCTGCAGATCTCTTCTCTCTTCTCTTAGCTGGCTCTTCTTCTCTCTTTTTTTTTAGCGGAGGAGACTCTCTCTCTCTGTAGGTTTCTTCTCTTTTTTTTCTTTTATTTTTTGATCGCCCGACCTCGATCCCCCTTTTTTCTTTTCTTCGAATGAGTGGGTTTTATAGGCCCCTTGACTGACTTCTCGGCCAACAGCAACCGGCGCGCCCTTGACGAGGCTCCCGGCGCGGCAGGTGGTGTCGATGGCAGCTCCCGATGCGCCTTAGTCGGAAGCAGTAGGCTTCTCGGCGCCCCTTCCCCATATGGGCCTTGTTGGGCTTTCGGCGTGGCCACTATCGGTGCGCCTTTTGGTGGCCGTGGGCCTCTTCAGCAGCTTCTCAGTGCCACAGGTATTGGCCCATTTAGGGCTTTTGGGCTTCTTATGTTCATTTCTTCAGTTGTGAGGGCTGACTCATCAGCTGACATATCTTGTTGGCTGAGCCTCTTTCTTGCTCGTTCGGGGATGGTCCCGAGTATCTTCCGAGGTCTTGTGTCTCGTTTCAGTGGTTCTCTATTAGAGCCGGCTGTCTCTTCTTTTCTTCTTTTATTCCTGAAAACAAGATAACAGAAATAAGACATTTTATAAAGGTATTTTAGGGTTATTATTATAATTTCATTGATGCTATTATTATTATCTTTATTTTAGGCGTCAACAGAAGGCGACCGACTGGAGGGTGCGGTACGAGGAGCAGTACGCCGCCTGGCAGCGAGGCGGGACCAGAGTCACCTCTCGCGCGACTGACAGCTCCGAGTACCTCCGGCGCTACTGGGAGGTATACGCCGGCCGACCCCAGATGAGGGTCTTAGGGGTATGTATGAATGCACTTATTTCTAAATTGAATGCAAATGCTTATGTTTCTATCATGTGACTAATATGTAATGAATGCAGGATGCGCGGGACATAGCGGCGATGGATGCCCAGGCCCACCTACACAGCCTGGAGGACCAGCTGGCCGCCACACGGGCTGACCTAGAGACCCTGGTGAGTGTTTAAATTATTTCTATATGCAAATGTATATTTTTTTTGGTTGAAGTATTGATGATTAGCCACTGACGATCTTAATGAATGCAGCGTGCCCAGCAGGGAGCAGTGAGGAGAGACCCAGGAGAGGCCTCCAGCTCGAGAGGACCCAATGCAGAGGTGATTGCACTGGCAGAGCAGCTAGCCGGAGCGATCGCACGAGTTGAGGCGGCAGAGCGCTATCTCGTTTCACGGGTAAATTCCATAACACAGATCCATTCAACTATGATTATATAGTTGTGCACTGATGAAAATCATTTTACAGACTGAGGAGCTTCGAGCCGCTCTTACCTGTGTTGATGAGGGCTTCCGTGCGACGAGCACACAGGTGAGTGGTTTAAATCATGTATTGCTTGTATTGCTAGATTACTGAATCATTGCATTTAATTGTGGAATTGATGATTTGTTTACCTGTTTGCAGACGACTCAGCTTCAGGCGGTACGTACCGAGTTGGCGATCCGTGATCACCGGATCTCAGAGCTTGAGAGGTCCCTGTGGCGACGAGAGGAGCTGCCTCAGGACGTGGCCGAGCTGCGGGTGGCTCTTGAGCTGGAGCGACGGGAGCGTGCCTGGGAGCGCGAGGAGCGTGCTCGTGAGCGAGAGGAGTACCAGGCGGAGCGTGTTCGGTACCAGGAGCAGGTAGCAGCACGCGAGCGAGAGCTGGCAGACTCGAGGACCCAGTTGATCCTTTCTCAGGAGCGGCTACGAGTGTCTGAGGAGTGTCTCCAGCGAGGGCGTGAGGGAGCACGGGCTGTGGGGTACTCCTTCACCAGCTCCACCTTCGTGGCGGGCTCTTCCCTCCGAGAGAGGAGCGAGGCAGGGGGTCAGGTTCGGGTTCCAGCTTCTTCACGGGGGCCCATGCCTCCTCCACCAGCGCCAGCTCGGGACGGTGAGGAGGAGGTTGAGAGTAGGAGAGAGGAGGGTGGAGGCGAGAGCTGAGGGACTTACTTGTACTCCTCCACCCTCACTCTTGTACATGATAGACATTCATGATGTATATATATATATGAGATTGACATACTTTTGTTACCTGAGCACTTGTGTAGTCGTGGCTTTGTGTTTATGTACTTTGCTCTTTCCACGTTTTGCTTTGCCCTGTTTCTGCGACTATAATCCACACTTTGAACAAACAGGTTAATTCATCTGTTCGACTTGGCCCCTTGCTCAATAAGCAAGGGGTGCCTTTACTTTTGACCTTGATAGCGGGTCAAGGGGCCAAGCCTTTAATCAAATAAGGTAAATAAAATAACTGATAGCGGGGAGATGCATTATGCAAGCACGCATATGCAAACTATAAATAAAAGATGCCCATGCAAAAGAATGCAAGCATACATCGTGAAGAAATACATTTTTTCCTTTTTTCACTCATTTATATTTTTTTGTTATTTTCCCTAAAAAACGTGCCTTAGAGTAGGGCGTGGTTCGCATAAAGACGCCTTTATCAGACGGCGTGAATTTGAAATGATTTTTGAAAAAGTAACGACCTGCGTAGGGACGTTATTCAGAAAGAGACGACCTAATCTGAGACGTTAATTCTATAAAAAGCGCCTTATCCGAAGGCGTTAATTGAATTATTCTACAAAAAAAGGTTGTCAAGGCTATCAAGACCACGGGTCCTACACGGTCACCATCTAAAATTCATTAACCTTTCTTGAGTAATTAAAAGGGGGTTGACGTGGTCATAGTTGACTTGTATTCGAGATTTCGCACAGTGCAATTTCTTTAGTCCGTCTTGACCATCCTGCCAGTTCGTGACTTACCACATAGAAAGGATGGAAGAAAATATAAGGGAAGCCCATAAGGGATTCTGAGATGCTCAAGGCAAAGTTACCTCCCCTACCCTATGCCTGTTGGGGTTCGGTCTTTGGCGTAGGGAAATTTGTTGCCTTTTTGCCTCTTTATATTGCACGCATACGCCCAAAGTTTTCCTTGCGGGGACTTTGCCCTCTTGACATGCTTTTCTTTTCACAACTTGACTTTCACTTTGGAATTGATTTGCATTGATGAAAATAAACCTAATTGTACTTGGGCTTTCGTGGCATTTGCTCCCTTTTGGGCCCTGACTTCCACCTACTAGGGCGGCAGATAGGCTTGGCGTGTCTACCCCGAGGTCTCCCGTCCTCCCTTATGGGCCGAAGAAGAAAAGAACGGGTATTGTCTTTCACTTTTAGTCAGGTTTTTGACTTTCTATTAGATTTTGCACTGCTTGAGTTCAAGAATAAAGCGTGTAGTGTGTGCGGGAGTCAACCCCCTTTTAAGTTAGCAAGACTGATGAATGAATTCTGAATTTTGACCTTTCGGACCTTGATCCTTCGTGTGCCATGGCACCAATTTTGACCTCTTTTTGATTTTGAAGAATTTCTATTTTTACTTGCCTTTTGGAATTTCTATATTTTTTTTCATTTTTTTTATTTTTGAATCAATTTTCATTTTTTTTGGATTTTGAAGATATATATTTTTCTTGGATTTTTGTTGAATCAAGGGTAGTATTTCTTAAGATACAAACCATTCCAAGGGTGAGTTAACTCTTCCCCTTCAGCATTAATCAGTTTATAAGCATTGCCAGGACAAACATCTTTTATAACAAACGGTCCTTCCCAATTGGGTTGGAGTTTTGAGCGAGGGCCACCCGGCTTTACAAAAATTCTCTTGATTACCATCTCACCGATTTTAAATTTTCTCTCAATTACTTTCTTTTGATAAAAACGCGAGAGCCTATTTTGATAAACGCGCGCATGCTCAGCGGTGACCAGACGCTTCTCATCTAGGAGTTCCAATTGGGCGAGGAGTGAATCACGACGCTCATCAATAGAAAATTCGTTATCCAATTGTACTCGTAGAGAGGGAATGAGAATCTCATAAGGGACTACCGCCTCCATTCCATAAGTAAGGGCGAAAGGGGTTTGCCCAGTGGGGGTTCGAATGGAAGTTCGATAGGCCCAGAGAGCTTCAACTAGCTTGTCTGGCCAGTCTGAAAATTTATTAGCCTCACATGTCTTTTTAACAATCTTGATCAAAGTTTTGTTAGTTGCCTCTGCTTGGCCATTGCCTTGCGGATAATAGGGAGAAGAATGATGCAATGCAATGTTATACCTGTTGCAGAGATCCTTGATTTCTTGAGAGATAAATTGAGGTCCATTGTCGGTGACGATGGTGCTCGGGATGCCGAACCTTGCGATGATGTTCTTCATTATAAACTTGCAGACGGTCGACGCTTTGATCTCCACGTAAGCTTCCGCTTCTGCCCACTTGGTGAAGTACTCCGTTGCCGTGAGGATGAACGATTTTTGCTTGGTCAGGAGGTTCGAATCACCAAGAGGTCCAATGATATCAAAAGCCCACATGGAGAAAGGCCACGGGGAGGACGTAGGATGGAGTGAAGAAGCAGGAGAATGAATCTTGTCGGCGTGCAGTTGGCACTTAACACATCTTCGAACATAGATGGAACAATCCTCTTCTAGAGTTGGCCAATAGAAACCTAGCCTAAGGATCTTCTTAGCTAACATCTGGCTGTTCACATGACCACCACACACTCCAGAATGCGCCTCTTCCACAACTTTCCAAGATTCATCATCGTCGAGGCATCTTAGTAAAACACTGGTGAGCTCTCTCCTATAGAGCACACCTCCAATCAAAACATAATGCTGAGCCACTCTTCTAATTGCTTTCTTTTCTTCTGCAGTGGCTTCCTCGGGATAGGACTGATCATTGCAATATCTGGCAATCTCATAATACCAAGGCTTCTCTTCGTCAGCCAATTCTTCTTCCCAGTCTAAAAGCATGACCTCTTTGCCTTTAAGAGATTCCTTCTGCTTGTCCTTCTCAAGCACCTTATCCCTAATATCGAGGAATGCACGATCCTTAATAGCTGGCGTGTCACGTTGATGAATTAGAGGAACATGAAAATCACGCTCAGGAGGGAAGACTAAAGCAGAGGCCAAAGAAGCAAGAGCGTCAGCTAGGATGTTTTGGCTACGAGGAACATGGATGAAGATCAATTTGGTGAAGAGTTTGGCATAAGCTGAAGCAAGTTCCTGGTAGGGTTTGAGCTTAGGATTGATAGTGCGGCATTTGACCAACACCTGGCGCAGAATGAGCTGACTATCACCCACAATCCTCAAATGGGTGACACCATATCGATGAGCGGTTTGAAGACCGGCCAAAAGAGCCTCATACTTAGCTATATTGTTGGTGGCGGGAAAAGTGAGCCGAGCAGCAAATGGGATGGTGACCCCTTCTGGTGTTAAAAGAACCATGCCGATCCCTCTTCCTTGAGAATTTAGAGCTCCATCAAAATGTAATGTCCACATAGGATCGTGGGGTTGATTAATGGACATTAGTTCTTCATCTGGAAACTCTGAATTGACAGGATCAAAACGAGGTAGAGGGTGATGAGCAAGGTGTTCGGCAATGGCGTAACCTTTGATTGCTTTCTGTTGAATGTAAGTGATATCAAACTGAGAGAGGAAGCTTTGCCAGCGTGCTAATCGATCAGTGAGGACAGATTTTTCAAGGAGGAATTTAATCGGATTCATGCGAGCAATGAGGTAAACCTCGTGAGCTAGGAAATAGTGCTTTAACTTCTGAACTACCCAGACTAAAGCAGCGCAAGTCTTCTCCATGGCTGAATACCTCTGCTCACAGGGGTTAAGAAGTTTAGACAAATAGTATGCTGCCCTCTCCTTACCTTCTTCATCTACCTGAGCTAAGACAGCACCTATAGAGTCATCCAGGACTGAGACATAGAGAAGGAGTGGTTTGCTTGGAATCGGCGGCCTCAGGACAGGAGGATTGGCCAAAAAATCTTTCAATCCGTCAAAGGCTGCCTGACACTTGTCATCCCAATTAAACTTGACTCCCGACTTGGTAAGCTCGTAAAACGGCCTACATCTTTGTGAATGCTGGGAGACGAAGCGGCGAATAAATTGCAACCTCCCGATTAATCCTTGAACTTCCTTCAAATTCTTGGGAGGAGGCATATCTCTAATGGCCCTTGCCTTGTTGGGATCAACTTCAATTCCCCTCTTGCTAACAATGAAACCAAGCAACTTCCCTGATGAAACACCAAATACACATTTCTTGGGGTTCATCTTCAATTGATACTCTCGCGATCTTTGCAATACCTTGGCTAGAACCCCAGGATGTTCAATCCTTGTCCTTGATTTCATAACCAGGTCATCTACATACACCTCAATATAAATATGAATCATGTCATGAAAGATCGCCATCATAGCCCTCTGATAGGTGGCTCCAGCATTCTTAAGTCCAAAAGACATGACCACATAACAATAAGTACCCCATGGTGTAGTGAATGATGTCTTCTCTTGATCTTCTTCAGCCAGACGAATTTGATTGTAACCTGAAAAGCCATCCATAAAAGAGAGAGTCTCAAATCCTGCCGTATTGTCGATCAAAACATCAATATGAGGGAGGGGGAAGTCATCCTTAGGACACGTGCGGTTGAGATCCCGGAAGTCTATACAAATCTGAACTTTTCCATCTTTCTTCATAACCGGGACGATGTTAGCCACCCAATTGGGATAGAGGACAACTCTAACAAATCTAGCCTTATGGAGCTTGTCGACCTCTTCTTTCATCTTTAAAGCCATATTAGGGTGGAAACGCCTCAGCCGTTATTTGACCGGCACAGACCCTGGCTTAAGTGTAAGGCGGTGTTCAACGAGCGCAGGGTCTAATCCAGGCATATCTTCATAACTCCATGCGAACGTGTCCTTGTATTCTTGCAGGACCAAAATGAGCGCCTCCTCTTCGGAGGGCGGTAAATTCTTGCTTATGAGGACAATCCTAAGGTCTTCCTCGGTACCTAAATTAATTTCTTTGGTAGGCTCTTCTACAGAGGCTGATGGTTCGTCAAATCGTCTTATGCCACTAGCAAAAGCATCAGCTTCGTCCTCATATTCTTCATAACTTTCATCCCCCTCTTCAATAGGGTCTTCATCATTCATGATTTCATGGACACCCAAACCCTCATAAGAAACAACAGCATCCTCATATTCTGACTCTGGCAGGATGATTGGATTCCCTATAAATTCAGGAAGAGCTAAACAAGCCTGGCATCTGATAGCTAACTCCAACAGAAACCTACGAGGAATCTGCTTACCCTTGGATTTCTTATAAGAATCTACCCCATGAATTTTATTAGAAGAATAAGAACAACTAGCTTGACTAGAAGAAGAAAAAGAAGGAGGTGAAAAAGTGGATACAGGAGGTAATACAGAGGAAGTCCCCTCATCAGATGGGGAGAAAAGATTTAGCAATGAATATTGAAGGAGCGGCCCCTGGGTCGGGACGCACTCAGAAGAGAAATAGGAGGTCTCCTCAACAGAAATGGAGGATTGGAAATTTTGGAATTTGACATTTTTTTTCGTTTTTGTCTTTTTCTTCATTTTTATTTTCTGTTTCAAGAAGAAAGCAGTGTGAAGGGAGAATAGCAGGAGGAGTGGAAATTGCCAGATCAGAGAAAGATTGAATCAGTGATGGCCCGCGCGGGGGCGTGATGGAGAGTTTAGAAAATCACTCGAGGAGCGAAGAAGGAATTGTGAGAGAAATTTGGATTGAATCTGGAGACAAGTTGATTATAATTGGAGGCGTTCTTGGCACGCGACCAAACCGATGAGAATATAGAGAAGCAAGCACAGATGGATGCATGGAAGTGAGAGAAAAGAGGCCGGCCCACAGCCTGTCCACGGTGAAGCCTTCTTCAAACGGAACATCTGGCTCTCCAGTATCAGTGTAGTCACTCAGCAGCTGCCACTTATCTGTAATTGCAGCTGGCATCTCAATCAATTCATGAATAAGTGGTGGCCATTCCGGATCAGTCGGCATGAAGAGGCGGCTCAAAGAAATAGTAATATCCTGCATATCGAACCACCTGTACCAGTCACATTCTGGATCATCCATTTTTCTTCTTTTGTCAGGCCTTAAGGACTCCAGGGCTTTATATGTGGCTAAGGGTGCAATATGACGAGCAAACTGTCTAGCATGAACATCCTGGCAGTCTAATATGGAAGTAATTATGATAGTTTGCTCATTATTTTGAAAGCCACCCGTGACAAAATGTGTTTTCAATGTCCAAGTGAGCGGTTGGCGATCTGTTTTTAATGTGGATGTCATAAATGCCCATGGTTCATCTTTGTTTTTGCCTGGCCCTTTGTAACCTAGGCCACCTCGTGTAATCAGCTTCTGAGGTTTAACAGGCCTAACCCTGCCTTGACAATTGGCACCCAGACCTTTGCCATTTGATACCCCATTTTCATTAAGATGTCCCAGCCAGAGGTGTTCATCATTGTTTTCTTCTTTTTCCCTTTGGGAGGTAGGGGTGTCATAGCAACCGTTGTGACTTTTTCTGGCATTGGTCGTGGATAAGGGACGTCCAACACAGATAATAGTGGCTTGTTGGCCGGCCACATGGATGGAACTGATGAAGCCACATGAATATCTTCCTCTGGCAAAATCGGCATACTGGTAACTTTAATAATGCGGCCCTTGTGTGGGAATTTAAGGCATTGGTGATTTGTGGAGGGCACCGCATCGAGTTGCTGAATGTAGGGGCGTCCCAGAATGCCATTAAATGTCGGGTCCATATCTAGGATGTGAAAATCTGCAGTGATGGCGGCAGGACCCAAACTTACTTTTAACGTAATCATGCCTATAGGAGGTTTCTTCGTGTTATCATATGCAGTGACTGTGATAGTAGACGGCCGAATTTGGCTTTTCGGAATGCCACACAACTTCAAGGTGCTAGGTGGTAAGACATTGATGGATGCCCCAGTGTCCACCAGACATTGCTTAACAGCCACCTTATTAATGTCAACTGTGATGCATAGAGCATACTTTCTTGTTGGGAGTGGCGCCAGTTAATGTTCATGAAAAGTAATCGCCGGCTAACTGCTAGCGGGCGTTAAAACCGTGACTATCTGCTCAACTAGAATGTCCTCATTAACCATTACCTTTTGCAGATATTCTTTCAAAGCTAGCTGATGAGTGGTGGACCTTTTAATTAGTTCCAGGATTGAAATCCTTGCTGGGGTTCGGTCCAAGTGCTTTAGCAAATCATACTGAGTCCCTGGCACTGACTCTTGTTCTTATTCTTGCTCTTGCGGCCCTTGCACGAGCTCTAACTCTCTCTGTGGAAAAATACGGTGGAACATCCGTCCACTGCGGAGCGGCGCCACGCCTTGACGTGCCTCTGTCGGGGCAAGTGTGGGAGGAGGATTAGAAGAAGAAGAAGGTGTGTTGGTGTTAAGAAGTGGCGGAGTGGGAGTTCCCGCGGAGGGAATCCCCGTAGGGGGTGTTGGTGCCCTGGTAGGAGGCGTAGGAGTAGAAAGGGATACCCGAATGTGGGGGGAATTGGTGGGGGGTGGAATGAGAAGAGTTCTGGGTACAAAAGGTGGCGGAACCGATGGTGGGGGGATCCTTGCCGGTGAAGGAGTAGTAATGGCGGGTGCAGTGGGCGTTGGTGATGGGCGGATGAGGAGTGGCCTAGATGGCAATGGCGAAGGGTTGGTGGTGGATGGGTTTTGTTGTGGCGTAGGCTGTGGAGGTGGTAAGCGTGTAAGAAGGGGGTGAACCGGCAAGGTTGGAGAGTTGGTGGTAGGAGGTGGATTAACGGGGCGCAGAAGAGATTGGCCCGCTTGAGGGGTAGGAGAAGAAGAAGGGGTGCGCAAGAGGAGCGGAGGTTGATTTTGATTATGATAAAGTGCCCCGACAGAGGCATTTTCTTCATGCCATCCCTGCCCTCTCTCCACCTCATAGAGAGACGTGACAGGGTTTACGTGCTGGTTTGGCGGGTGCTCTGGCAGTGGATTGTGGACAATCCCCATATCGTGCTGAGGCGCTGGAGCTTGTTGTTGCTGCTGTGGAGCTGGTTGCTATGGCTGCTGAGCCTGTTGCTGCCGAGGAGACCTTCTTTCTTTCATGGTGGTGATGAATTGCCTCATCTCATCCCAATTGATGTCACCCTGGTCATTTAGGTCATAAATGTAATCTCTGAAGTGGAAGCAACGATCAAGGTTATGACCAGGTGCACGATGGAAAGCGCAGTAACGGGATGTGTCAACATTAGCGGGCCACGCTATTCTTTCCCTTGGTAATATGAGCAAATTGGCGGCCATTAAAGCATTGAAAATATCCAGGAGACTTTCTGGCAGTGGAGGGTAGTGGTCCCTTTTGGGGCCAAGTGGTGGTCTCCGTTGTTGTTGTTGGCCATAGTTGGTAGGTGGTGGTACCTGTTGGTACTGTTGCGGAGCTGGAGGGTTAGCGCGGGGCGCTTGGCTTGGCGGTGAAGCAAAGGAATGTTGGGGTGCGAGTTGGCGTTGTGGAGTGGAGTTGAAATGGGGGTTTTGTGGTGGAGGTGGGTTAGGTCGTGGGTTAGCTTGGTGGTGGGGGTGGCCAACTACGCCAACCTGCTCATTTACAATAGTGCCCTCTGTCGTGGGCCCGCTGTTGTTGACAGTTGTGGTTTTCTTGAATAGCTGTGGCTTCGGCTCAAACTTGCCCATAATGGGCGAATCCTTCATCTGCGTCTGGATATAACGAGCCCTTTCATAGAGCTCCTCCATGGTGGTTAACCTATTCATGGCCAAGATATGCCGGAACTGAGGAGTTGCATTGGAAATTATCATCTTGACTTGTTCTTGTTCCGACAGTGTATCTTTCAGCTTTTCAGCCATCAACCGCCATCTATCAGCAAACATTATGAAGTCTTCCTCGGGCTTCATTTTTTCCGCAACCAGGTCCGTGAGTGAGAGGGAGGGTCCGACCCGGTCTCTGTACTTCTGCAAGAACTTCCTCTGAACGATGTCAAAGTCACCGGCATCAGCAGGATCCAATGAATAGAACCATTCAAGGGCTGGCCTGATGTGACACCACTTCGGGGTATGCAGCAAGCAAAAGTAATCTTAGGACCTACTCCGCATTCACAATCACATAACAATTAAGTTGATAAATCGGGGCCAAAAAGCCGTCGCACACACGTGAGCCCGGGGTGACTAAGGATGCTAGGGGGAGGTGATGGATCAAGACCCTTGCTGGTAGAGTGCCAGCAGGGCTAGGGTTGCCCTCCCGAGGGTACGTAGCCCACGTTTATGGGGCTGGCTGGTGCCAATTGGGGCACTAGGTCCCACTCACTCACTTTAACCACGGTGACCACACTATGATGGTGGCTCCGGGATCGAACACTCGCTTGCATGCACAACGGAGCTATGTCTACGGATATTAAATAAACAGACACTAAGATTAATGGAGCAAAGTTTAGAGTTCACCTGGTTGGTTTGAAGAAACTAACCCCGTTTGGAGACGTGGGCGAGCGGGGAAGTGTGGATCCCGCACACTGCGCCGATGTAGCTTGAGCTGTTTAGTACATGAACTACTCCTCACGCAGGAGGGTTGGATGGAGGGTGGGGAAAGTAAACTTACATCAAACACTACCTCCACGCAGGGAGGGGCGCTAAGCCGGCCAGGCGGGGAGGGGGAAACTCGCCAAGGATGACGTAACGGAAGCCGACGTGGATCTGTTCACTTGCTGTGCGAAGGGACAGGATGCCTATGTTTCAGTCGTAGTTCATCCTCAGGAATTTTTCCGGTGACGAAAATAAAGGGGATTTCTTCGTAACAGGGGCTGGGACACTTCTGAATTTTATCAAATTCTTCTGACGTCGTCGCTGGTCGTGGTGGAGGCTCGAACAGGATGAAGGAATCTGGGGCTGGCGGCTTCAGATCTGAGGCAGTAGGATGCGGAGGTCGTACCTTGGGCTCCCGAGCTCCGAATCTCAAACTGTCAGAAGTTATGGAACCGTGGTCGAGCCCTCGTTGCAGAAAAACTGGCGGGGAGGCTGCCAGAGGTCGGGGCGTCCCGGGGGACGCCGATGAGTGACTGTTGGTCGCAGAAGACTGGTGAGGGCAGTCCCGCGTGACTGAAGGAGAAAAATCAGAACTGGGGCTCCCGGATGCCGAATGTACTTCTGCTTCTTTCTCCTGGTCTGGAACAGGGGGAGGAAGATCTTTGAGGAAGGAACTTCAGTCTAAATCCTTCTCTGTAGATCGTGGTTCTGCTTCTGGTCGGACTCAGGTGCTCTGCAGATGGATCTTGGAGCAGTCGGAGGAGAATGGCTCTCCTGGGCAGTCCCGAACTCGGATTGGGACGATTCTTTCTCGCCTACGTAAGGGACTGGACGACCTTTCCAGAATGGTAAGATACGCCCTCATATGTCGCCATATGAACGCGGGGCAGCTTCTGCAAGACGGACCTTCTTCTGTCACCTGCAGATGTGACCTAAGGAATGGGATGGAGGTGGGGTTAGGTTAAGGGGGATGGAAGTTTTGGTAATGGAGGGAAATGGGAGGTGTTTGCAGATGGGGGAGGAATGTGTGGGGGTGAGGAGAGGGGCGGAGCAGGTGGAATGGGGTGTTGGAGGGTGGAGGGGAGTGGGGGCCGAAGCTACAAGGTGGGGTGGTGGGTCGGCCAAGGCAAGGGAGAAGTGTAGGGAGAGAGGGCTGGTGCGCAACTAGTGGTGGGGTGGGGGTTGTGGATGGTCAAGGGATATGAATGAGGGTGTGGGGGAGTGGGAAGGTTGCTTGGGGAAGAGGGAGGGGTGTATTGGAGGTGGGGAAGGTGTATGGGGAATAGGAAGGGTTGCTTGGGAAGTGGAGGGAATTGATGAGAGTTAAGTGGCCTAGGGGAGGTGAAGGGTTGGAGGGTGAGGTGGCAGCTGAGGTGGCAGGGGAAGGGGGAGGTGAAAGGGCTGGTTCGCCCAAGGGATAGAGAGAGAAGGGGGGAGGAGAGAGAGGGGGTTCGCCCCTTGGAGAAAGAGAGAGAGAATGAGAGAGCTAGAGAGAGAGGGAGGGTGCAATTATGCTTAATTTCTCAAATATTCATTAGCTATCACAAGTGGAGTTGGGGTCCTATATATAGGGATCCCAACATTTACAAAAAATCCTTGGATAAACTGTTAAAAGCAAATAAGCAAGGGGGTTGGGGGAGGAAGAGGTCGCCCATGGGCCAGGCCCATCTAATTGGGCCCAAATGACCCCCAGCCTAGCAGACTTAGATAAATAACGTGACGACCTAGGACCATGACTCAAAATAAAGATAAGTACATCAAAATGACTCAAGAAAAGGAGAAAATACATCAAGATGTCCATAGTAACAAACTCCAGTGTCGCCGAGGTCCCGTCAAGTCATGCAGTCGCAGCCTATCTGTCTCCAGAAGGGAGAGAGGTGTCGAGCCAGAGGGAAATCTGGGTGATGTCCCCATCAACTCCCCCGGGCTGTGGAGAGCTCGACTCTGTCGAGAAAGGGTCCTCTCGGCTGCGGTAATGCTCCAGGAGGTCGGGGTCCAGCTGCTAAAGATCCTCCCTGCTCACCCAGGAATCATCTGAAGGGGGCCGGCCCTTCCACTTGACCAAGTATCACTCGTATGCTTTGCTCCGGGTGATAGTGACATGTTCATCCAATATCCGTTCTATTTGCTCCCGTTGGCCCCTCTGGACTGGTGGAACTCTCTCATGGGTGGTGGCTGCCTCAGAAGGTGGAACAGGCTCAATTTCCTTACTAGGTGTCACCGTGGGTCCCCTATATGGCACCAAGTCAGCCACATTGAATGTGGGACTTACTGCGTACTCCTCGGGGAGGTCCAACACGTAAGCATTTGTGCCAATCCTCTTTAGAACCTGGAAGGGGCCTGATTCACGCGACCTCAGTTTGGAGACATTCCCAGGGGAAAGCCTCTCAGTTCTTACCATCACATAATCACCTACGTGAAACTCCTGGTGGCGACGGTGGGAATCGGCCGACTTTTTATATACCTCATTGCTTTTGTTAATGTGTTTGCGGATTTCTTCATGCAATTCCTTCATGTGTTGGGCAAACGACTCAGCACTAATAGACACTCTAGCATGTGGTGGCAAAGGAATGAGATCTGTAGGCTTTCTAGGTTTGTACCCATGCACAGCTTCAAATGGGCTCATCCCTATCGACCTATTCACTGAATTGTTGTATGCAAACTCTGCCTGGGGTAATATGAGATCCCAATTCCCGGGGCGATCCTCAACAAGACACCGGAGTAGATTCCCAAGACTCCTATTAATGACTTCGGTCTGTCCGTCAGTTTGGGGGTGATAGGCCGTGGAAAATTTGAGAAGGGTCCCCATTAGGTGCCAGAGAGTCTTCCAGAAGTAGCTGGTGAATTTGACATCCCTATCAGAAATGATGGTCTTGGGTAGTCCATGGAGGCGAACTACCTCATCGAAGAATAGGCGGGCCACATGAGAGGCGTCTGAGGTTTTAGAGCAGGGGATGAAATGGGCCATCTTAGAAAACCTATCCACTACTACAAAGATTGAATCATGCCTTTTTTGAGTTTTAGGTAGGCCTAAGACGAAGTCCATGCTTAAGTCCTGCCAAGGATGGTCAGGGACAGGGAGTGGTGTGTAGAGGCCAGTGTTCTGCCTTGTTTGTTTGGCTGAGGCACATATCCGGCACTGGCCTATAATTTTGGCTACGTCCCTTTTGAGACTTGGCCAGTAGAACTGACCCTCAACCAAAGCAATGGTCTTATGCACCCCAAAATGCCCAGCAAGGCCTCCTGCATGTAACTCCCAGATCAGGAAATCCCGTAGAGAGGTTCTAGGTATGCAAAGTCTATGGCCTTTGAAGATGAACCCGTCCTCTAAGATGAATCCTTGATGTTCCCTAGGTGAGAGGGTGGACAGAGTGGTACGGATTGGACCAAAGTCCGGGCAATCAGAATACTCTTCCTTGAGTCTTTCAAATCCTATGACTTCCACCCTAATGGTAGCTAGCAAGGAAATTCTCCTACTGAGGGCATCGGCAGCACGGTTTTCACTTCCGGCCTTATGTTTGATTACAAATGTGTAGGCCTGGATGTATTCGACCCATCGGGCATGCCGAGCATTTAGTTTCTGCTGGGAATTGAGGTATTTCAGGGCCTCATGGTCAGAGAATATGACAAATTCTTTAGGCAAGAGATAGTGTCTCCAATGCCGGAGGGATTGTACCACGGCATAAAATTCCTTGTCGTAGGTGGAGTATCTCATTCTGGCATCACATAACTTCTCACTAAAATAGGCCACTGGGTGTCCTTCATGGCTAAGGATCCCGCCAATTCCTACCCCGGAGGCATCACAAGTCACCTCAAAGACTTTGGAGAAGTCAGGGAGGCATAATAGAGGGGCTTGGGTCATCCTCTCCTTGAGCTCTTGGAAGGCTCTCGTTGCAGACTTGGTCCACACAAAGGTCCCCTTTTTGAGGCAGTCGGTGATAGGAGTTGTGACTGTGCTAAACCCACGGATGAACCTTTGGTAAAAGGTGGCTAGCCCATGAAAGCTCCGGACTTCATGGAGAGTGCAGGGTTCCGGCCAATCGAGGATGGCTTGGACCTTTTCAGGGTCCATGGATACTCCTTCGGTGGAGACAACATACCCAAGGAAGGTAATGGACTTTGTCATGAATTGACATTTTCCAAAATTGGCAAAGAGGCTCTCCTTCCTAAGAGTGGTGCAGACTTGCCTAAGGTGACTGAGATGGGCTTCTTTGGACTGGCTGTAGATGAGGATGTCATCAAAGTAGACTACCAGGAAGACTCCAATGTAGGGCCTAAGGACCTCGGTCATAAGGCGCATAAAGGTGCTTGGGGCATTAGAGAGCCCAAAAGGCATCACCAGCCATTCATAGAGCCCATCCTTGGTTTTAAAGGCTATTTTCCATTCATCTCCTAGCCTTATCCTAACCTGATGGTAGCCACTTTTGAGGTCTATTTTGGAGAAAATGGTGGCCCCGGCTAGCATGTCAAGCATGTCGTCAAGCCTAGGTATGGGAAACCTATACTTGACCGTGATCTTGTTGATGGCCCTACTGTCGACACACATCCGCCATGTCCCATCTTTCTTAGGTGTGAGGAGGGCTGGGACAGCACAAGGACTCTTGCTAAGACGGAGGAAGCCTTTTCTTATGAGTTCCTCCACTTGCCTCCTTAGTTCAGCATGCTTAGTGGGGTTGAGGCGGTAGTGGGGAAGGTTTGGGAGGGTGGCCCCGGGGACAAGATCAATGGCATGTTGGACATCCCTCATGGGTGGCAGTTGGTCGGGGAGCTCCTCGGGGAATACGTCCTTAAATTCTTCCAGGAGAGGGTGGATTTCCACGGGGCGAGGATTGGAGGGGGTTGCCTCTCCAAGACATATGACAATAGCACAAAGGGGTGTCCCTCGGGTTAATTCTTCCTCGAGCTCTTTCCTAGTGATGAGGTGGAGGCCTTTGACTGGCCCGGTGGGATTTTTAGGGGTGGGGTTTTGGGTTTTTGGTTGGGTTGGTGCAGACGAGGCCCTGGGTTTTGGTGGTGTAGGAAGGATTCCCTTGGTGGGTGGTTCTTTTTGGGGAGGGGAGGGGTTGAGGCGGATACTCTTCCCCTCGTGGTCAAAGGTGCATGTGTTTGTTTTCCCATGGATGGTAGCATTGACATCATATATCCAAGGTCTACCCAATAGGATGCTTCCTACAGCCATCGGTATGATATCACACCATATTTGCCCTTGGTAGGATGAGAAGGTGATGGGGATAAGACAACATGTGTCGACGGGTAGGGAGTGGTTGTTTATCCAGGACACACGATAGGGTTTGGGGTGGGGTGTAGGGGTAAGCCCTAGGAGTTTGACGGTGTCCGGAGACACGGCGTTGATACAACTCCCGTTGTCTAGGATGACCTTCCTAACATGATCCCCGATCTTGACAAATGTGTGAAAAATGGAAGTCCTCCGCCAGTCATCCTCTTGTGGTTGGGTGAGGGTGCATCTTATCACCCCTAGGTGGCTGGAGTGGGGGTCCTCTTCTATCCCTTCCTCAAAGAATTGCTCATTGTATTCCTCTTCCCATCCTAAAGCAGCCTCGTATTCCTCAATAGTACTCTCATGTGTTTCCTGGGAAGTAGAAGGTTCACTCTCAATAACTAGGCTTGACATCCCCTTGGAGGGACATTGGGTGGCTATGTGGCCATAGCCATGGCATCGAAAACACTTGACCGTATTGCTCATTGGGGTCTTCCCTTTGGAGTTGTCTTCCCTTTGAGAAGGAGGGTTGAGTGGAGTGGTCTTTGTGGGGGTGGGAGTGGTTGGTTGGTGGTAGGGCCGAGTGGGGGTTCCCCCATTGGGAGGAGGAGGTGTTCTTAGCAGAGGAGGTAGGTTGGGACGGGGTCCCGAGCCCTTGGGGGGGGCAAACCTAGGATTCCTAGAAAATCTCTCTACATCCCGGGCTATTTGATAGGCAATCTCCAAGCTATGCACTTCCCTCATAAAAAGCTCCCGTTTGATGTGGGGAAGGAGACCATTCCTAAACCGGGATAAAGTAACGGCTGGATCTTCAACCACACCACACCTTAGGAGATATGAATCAAACTTTTCAATATACTCTTCTACGGTCTTTCCCTCTTGGGTAAGGCTTTGCCATTCATCAAGAAGAAGTTGACTATAGGAGATGGGGAGATATTTGTTCCTAAGTTGATCCTTCATGTCTATCCAAGTGTCAATGGGTTCCTCACGCAGGATCCTCCTTTGGTTTTCTACCTTTAGCCAATAGGTCTTGGCTAGTTTAAGAAGGTGCATCTTAGCCAACCTAACCTTTCTCTCTTCGGACATGGGGTACCATTCGAAGTATTGGTCCATGCCATGCTCCCATTCTTTATAGACACTAGGGTTATGAGACCCATCAAAATTAGGAGCTTCCACTTTGATCATTCTTAGTAGGAATTCATCATGATCCTCACGTGGTCGCCTCTCATGGTATCGAGGTTGTGGGGCTCTCTCTTGCTCACGATTCCACTCATCATCTAGGTCTTCCCTCTCATGTTCAACCCGCGGAGGAGGAACTCTTTGGGCATGGTTCCTAGGTGGGGCCCTCACTTCCTCAAGTCTATCCATTCGGGTGGTAAGTCCATCAAGCTTTTCCATAATAGTTCTAAGGGTAGTCTCAAATTGCTCCATTGGGGCTTGTGGGACTTCACTAGGGATGCCTTGGTTGCCCTGAGAATGGGAACTCATGGGGGGATCTGAAGTAGAGTGGTGGGCTTGGTAAGTAGTGCCTCTACGGGTGGACATGCACGAAGATGAAGAGACCGAAACACGGAGGGGTGGTAAAGCAATAGCCCCTGGACCTAGGCTTGTAGAGACAAGTCTAAAACTTGCTCTGATACCAACTGATGTGACACCACTACGGGGTATGCAGCAAGCAAAAGTAATCTTAGGACCTACTCCGCATTCACAATCACATAACAATTAAGTTGATAAATCGGGGCCAAAAAGCCGTCGCACACACGTGAGCCCGGGGTGACTAAGGATGCTAGGGGGAGGTGATGGATCAAGACCCTTGATGGTAGAGTGCCAGCAGGGCTAGGGTTGCCCTCCCGAGGGTACGTAGCCCACGTTTATGGGGCTGGCCGGTGCCAATTGGGGCACTAGGTCCCACTCACTCACTTTAACCACGGTGACCACACTATGATGGTGGCTCCGGGATCGAACACTCGCTCGCATGCACAACGGAGCTATGTCTACGGATATTAAATAAACAGACACTAAGATTAATGGAGCAAAGTTTAGAGTTCACCTGGCTGGTTTGAAGAAACCAACCCCGTTCGGAGACGTGGGCGAGCGGGGAAGTGTGGATCCCGCACACTGCGCCGATGTAGCTTGAGCTGTTTAGTACATGAACTACTCCTCACGCAGGAGGGTTGGATGGAGGGTGGGGAAATTAAACTTACATCAAAGACTACCTCCACGCAGGGAGGGGCGCTAAGCCGGCCAGGCGGGGAGGGGGAAACTCGCCAAGGATGACGTAACGGAAGCCGACGTGGATCTGTTCACTTGCTGTGCGAAGGGATAGGATGCCGCTGTTGCAGTCGTAGTTCGTCCTCAAGAATTTTTCCGGCGACGAAACCAGAGGGGATTTCTTTGTAACAGGGGCTGGGACACCTCTGAATTTTATCGAATTCTTCTGACGTCGTCGCTGGTCATGGTGGAGGCTCGAACAGGATGAAGGAATCTGGGGCTGGTGGCTTCAGATCTGAGGCAGTAGGATGCAGAGGTCGTACCTTGGGCTCCCGAGCTCCGAATCTCAAACTGTCAGAAGTTCTGGAACCGTGGTCGAGCCCTCGTTGCAGCAAAACTGGCGGGGAGGCTGCCAGAGGTCGGGGTGTCCCGGGGGACGCCGATGAGTGACTGTTGGTCGCAGAAGACTGGTGAGGGCAGTCCCGCGTGACTGAAGGAGAAAAATCAGAACTGGGGCTCCCGGACGCCGAATGTACTTTTGCTTCTTGCTCCTGGTCGGGAACAGGGGGAGGAAGATCTTTGAGGAAGGAACTTCAGTCTAAATCCTTCGCTGTAGATCGTGGTTCTGCTTCTGGTCGGACTCAGGTGCTCTGCAGATGGATCTTGGAGCAGTCGGAGGAGAATGGCTCTCCTGGGCAGTCCCGAACTCGGATTGGGACGATTCTTTCTCGCCTACGTAGGGGACTGGATGACCTTTCCAGAATGGTAAGATACGCCCTCAGATGTCGCCGTATGAATGCGGGGGAGCTTCTGCAAGATGGACCTTCTTCTGTCACCTGCAGATGTGACCTAAGGAATGGGATGGAGGTGGGGTTAGGTTAAGGGGGATGGAAGTTTTGGTAATGGAGGGAAATGGGAGGCGTTTGCAGATGGGGGAGGAATGTGTGGGGGTGAGGAGAGGGGCGGAGCAGGTGGAATGGGGTGTTTAAGGGTGGAGGGGAGTGGGGGCCGAAGCTACAAGGTGGGGTGGTGGGTTCGGCCAAGGCAAGGGAGAAGTGTAGGGAGAGAGGGCTGGTGCGCAACTAGTGGTGGGGTGGGGGTTGTGGATGGTCAAGGGATATGAATGAGGGTGTGGGGGAGTGGGAAGGTTGCTTGGGGAAGAGGGAGGGGTGTATTGGAGGTGGGGAAGGTGTATGGGGAATAGGAAGGGTTACTTGGGAAGTGGAGGGAATTGATGAGAGTTAAGTGAGGGAATTGATGAGAGTTAAGTGGCCTAGGAGAGGTGAAGGGTTGGAGGGTGAGGTGGCAGCTGAGGTGGCAGGGGAAGGGGGAGGTGAAAGGGCTGGTTCGCCCAAGGGATAGAGAGAGAAGGGGGGAGGAGAGAGAGGGGGTTCGCCCCTTGGAGAAAGAGAGAGAGAATGAGAGAGCTAGAGAGAGAGGGAGGGTGCAATTATGCTTAATTTCTCAAATATTCATTAGCTATCACAAGTGGAGTTGGGGTCCTATATATAGGGATCCCAACATTTACAAAAAGTCCTTGGATAAACTGTTAAAAGCAAATAAGCAAGGGGGTTGGGGGAGGAAGAGGTCGCCCATGGGCCAGGCCCATCTAATTGGGCCCAAATGACCCCCAGCCTAGCAGACTTAGATAAATAACGTGACGACCTAGGACCATGACTCAAAATAAAGATAAGTACATCAAAATGACTCAAGAAAATGAGAAAATACATCAAGATGTCCATAGTAACAAACTCCAGTGTCGCCGAGGTCCCGTCAAGTCATGCAGTCGCAGCCTATCTGTCTCCAGAAGGGAGAGAGGTGTCGAGCCAGAGGGAACTCTGGGTGATGTCCCCATCATGGCCCCTCCAAGGATCTTCTGAATAAGTAAGCCAAGGAGGCCTTGTTGTCTTGCCAAAAGGAGGTCTCGTACATAAAATCCTTCAAATGAATAAAAGGGTTACCAGTCCCATTATATCGCCGGAAGTTTGGCATCTCAGATGGTGGTAAGTGGAAGACTGGCAATGTAGGGAGCGAGATCTCTGGGGCATTTTTAGCCATAGTGACCTTCTTCAGTTGCTCTTCCATGCTTGCCAACTTCTGAAGCAGTAGAACATTAGTGTCGGACTCGACTGGGGCTGGATTTTGAATAAAAGAATGCGGTATAGGCGTCCGTGGAATTCGGGGAGGTTGGAGAAATTGGTGCCTAACCGTAGAGTGGCTCGCCTGTTGGGCCGGCATGGCCGTACCGGGCGTTGGTGGATGGGAAGGAGGTTTATGCAGGACCGCTTGGTCATTAACGGGGTGATGGCCACTCTCGGCTGGAGGGGGATTGGAGGACGAAGAAGGAACAGACTTTCCTTTCAAGGCGGCCTGAACTGCCTGCTGCTGGGAATCATCCAACTGAGATAGTGCATTAATTAAATCCGTGACATTGAAGGATGGGGAAGGGTTCCCCGAAGTGTTGGAGGGAAAAGTCTGAGAAGAGGGAACAACCTCTTGAGGAGTGGTATCAACCACATGGACTTGAGGGTAATGAGACTGAGGACGAGGGTAATTTCCCTCATGATAGATGGAATCTTGGAGGGGAGTTTCATATTGACCAAAAATATTCTCATCCTCATCATCATAAGAATATCCGTAGCCTGCCATGTTGATGATTTTACCTGAACAGAGTTGCATGTTTAAGAGGAGAGACGGCTTTATAAAGGAACTATCAAACAAAACCCACTCAATCCAAGCAAGCCAAATCAACCCAAACGAGTTTATGCAACCAAGTTGAGATGAACGCGAGATTTTAGTGTTCCGCTTGAGATTAGAGTGGATTAAATTGCAGAATTTCCCTCTTTTGCAAAGTGAAACCTAGTTTATCCAAGTGTGATCTCCGGGTTAACTAGATTCTTTCTCTCTCTTTACCAACGATAGGTTCTCTATACTCCGGGTATTTCAAGGGTACAACTAGCCCGACGTCCGTGAGGGAATCCACGGGTGCGGGGACTTACGGAGGTCTTGGAAAAGGGATTTCCGGTCCAAAGAGATGAAGTGCTCAATGGAGGGTTGTCCCGCTTCCAAGAGAGGTGTGTGGAATCCTAGTGTAGAGAGAGAAGGTCTCTCAACCAAATGCCGCAAGATGCAAAATAATATGATCAGATCACAGCAATATAGGCAAGCAATGCAATAATCAATCCAACAATCACAGACAGCAACAGGAAGCAGGTTTCTGTAAAAACGCAGGAAAGAGACGACCTGGGGCAGGTCGCTATCAACCAAAGAGACGACAGAGTCACTGTCGTGAATCACTGTGGTGGCCCACAGGTAGTGCAAAACACGCGCCTTGGTGTGAGGCGCGTAATATGAAAGGACGCCTCTACGAAAGGGCGTCAAATATCAGTGGTGCACACGGTCGAGGAAACACGCGCCTTGGTGTGAGGCGCTGGCAAATAAAAAGACGCCCAAAGTGTAGGGCGTGAATTATCAAACAGAACAAGAAGACAGCAGATATGATAAAAGACGCCTTATGGGAAGACGTAACATAGAAAATAGACGCCCTAGACGAAGGCGTGAAAAGAAAAAGCGCCTCTGGGTGAGGCGTTAATTCAGGAAAATAATCAAACAATCACAAACTGGCTGATCCCGGGAGTGTGCAGCGTGCACGATGGAGGGTGCCCGTGGGGCATAAAAAGAGGGGTACCGAGGGTACCGAGGGGAAAGGGCACACGTGGGTGCCGAAGGGGAAAGGGCACATGTGGGTGCCAATAGGAAAGGGCACACGTGGGTGCCAATAGGAGATGGTAATCAAAAAAAAAACAATGGAGGTCCCACCGTGATCGCCAATTTGTAGATCGTGATAAATCCACACATGAGGAAGAATTTAAATATGAGAAAACATAATAAAAATAAGGGGAGATGATATAATAATAAGGAAAAGAAGAAGCACGTGGTGCTACTAAGGAGGGTGATTGCCAGAGGGGTTACCTCAATAAGAAACAAAGAAGATCGCGAATACCTGGTGGAAAAATAGAACGCGGGCTGGATTGTGAATTCCTCCTCCTCCTTCAATCGGCCGGTCGATGAAGGGGGTTTTCCTATATTGATTACCTTGCAAAAGAGACAAAACACACAAGCAAAAGAAGTGGATCAGCCAAGTGAATGTAGTATCAATCCCAAAGATGATATGATGATGAAATAAGAACAAAACATACGCACCTTTCTTCTGTTTTTTTTAAACCCCTAAAGAAATAGGGAAGGAAGAGATATGATGCTAATGCAAACGTAAAAGAAGAAGAACACAGTGATGATGAAGCTAATGTAAAAAAGAAGAAAACAACACAGTGGACGTGATGAACGATTGATGAAGACGAAGCAACACAAACAGAATAAAAGAAAAACCATGCTGTCCCTGACGACAGCAAAGGGAAACCAAGGTGGACGCGGTTGACCGGAAGCAGAGGAAGCAGAGGAAGCAGAGCCCTTTCTAAACGATCGCACAGGAGGAAGATGAAGCTCTGTAACTCTGATCTCGTAACCCATACACCTCTGATCGTAACCTCGTCGTAAACTCTGTAACCTCTCTAACTCTGTCTAACCTGTGAACTCTCTGACCCGTCAACCCTTGTCTAGATCGACCAGAGCATCCTTTTATAGGATTTCAATCAAAGATAAGCTCAAATTTGGGAAGATAAGGATAGGCAATGATCAAAGAAGGCAGGACTCTAACTCCAATTCGAGCAAGGTGACCATTGGAGGCAGGGAACTACTCAGGAAAGACATACTCAAACACGACACCGAATGATAAAACACGACCTTCAGAAGGGCGTCAAATCACAAATTGACGACCTACATCACGACGCTACTCAAAACACGACCACAATCAAGGGCGTCACTTATTAGATTTAATTTTGGCAATAAAACTTACTTCATTTGAAAATTATGAGAACACGCCTGAGATGAAGGCGTTAATTGAAACCACGCCCTGAGGAAGGACGTTAATCAATAATTTGAATTTAATTTGAATTTATTTTGAAATCAGATAATACCAGGAATTGACGCCCTGACATTTGGTCGTCCTTTCTTTAAACACGCCCCATATTAGGTCGCTATTTAAAACACGCCCCTCCTCAGGTCGCGAATCACAAAAATGCAAGAACAAATCAAAACCACACACACAAAAAAGAAAAACTTCATATTATGAATATATTGAAGTTCACTTTGGGGCGTCATCATAGTGACATGAGATTTGATCAACATAGCGTCAATTTTGGCGTGTCTACAAGTATGTACAACGAGAATGAATGCACGAACACATCATCCATGAGTGTACAGACTTTGAATGCATGTAATGCATTTTGTATGTGAAGAAGTATGCACATTGGGAATGAATGTACATACATGCTATCGACGAGTGACCAGACTTATAGTGTAATGTGTAAACGATGTACAGACTTTCTGTGCGTGACGCTTAAGCCTGAATGCATCATGTATAGACTTACTACGACATCAAGGCAGTCGCGTGCAGACTTAGTGTATGTGCGAGACAATTCAATGCAGTATGCATAAAGTAAAGTATGCACATTGACAATGAATGCACGGGCATGCCATCAAGGAGTGCATGGGCTTAGTGTGCATGCGACACTGATGTACAGACTTTCTGGAGTGATGATGCATGAACTTAACCACTCGTACTAGCAATGGAATGTCTAGACTTTGAATGCATGGTAAAGAATGTATAGACTTTGTTTTGAAAGATTCAGAAATGCATATAGGAAAGTATGCACATTGAAGATGAATTGCGTAGACACGCCACCAACGAGTGTACATACTTTGTGTGCAATGTACACGATGATGTACAGACTCTGATGAAATGATGTATGGACTTAAACACTCATACCAGCAACGGTATGTACACATGCACAATTGCATTGACTAAGCCATGAGCTGAGCTAACAGATGTATAGACTTGCTCAGTTATCAGCGAATGGATGTATATACTTTACGTGCAATGAACAAACGATGCATAGACCTGCCGTCGAAGAGTGTATAGACATTGCAGTGAAAGTTGCACAAATGCGTATAGTTAGTCGCGTGCAGCAACAAATGTTGTACAGACTTGATGAAATTGCATTGCGTTAAGAAGACATGCTAACAGAGAGTGTGCACACTTTGTGTATACATGAAACAAACGAATGCACTTACTCTGTATATGCATGAAGCAATCGAATGCACTGAGTATGTCTAGTGTAGTAACATGAGATGCATGAACTTAGATGCACGAACTTAGATGCACTGAACAACATCATACTTAGGTGGTGACTCATTGGGTTGACATTATCAAAACAATAACACCTTATCATCAAAGCACAAGGGGCACAACACCCTAGTCTCCAGTTTAAATTTCGTGTCATTTGACTTTCGTTTCGTATTTTCCCCATATTTCTTGTTCCCCCCTGTAATCTGCCATTCTGCAGATGTCATGCCCCGAGCGCGGAAGGAACTTGGAGACGCATGGCGAGTTTATATCGATCATGTCAATCAGAGCATCAGTGTATTCAACACAAAGATAAAGTGCGCAAAAATAAAGATAACCCAATCCTTTATCCAATCATAACATCAAAAGTACTTCTATTACAATCAACTTGATGAAAGTGTTATGACTCAATAAAGGGAAAAGTACAACGATTGACTCAGAAATATAGGAAGATAAGACTAGAAGATGCTTGGATGGACGGGGAGCTCTAATCTCTTCACTCTTGACTTTCCCCATCCGATTGAGTTTCGTCCTCGGACTTACCTGAAAAAAATAGGGTAAAAACACTAGATCAGCGAACGCTCAGTAGGAATTATATCTCAAGAGCTAGCTTGCTTTAAGTAAATTACATGTTACATGAATGCAATAAAGCTATGCATGGTTGCGTAAAACGATAAGAGAGAGAGTATAACAAGAGATAGTTGAGTTAACTAGCATGTCATTCAAGAATTCATGTCAATAATGATCAAGGTATTCAGAAAAGTACGTTTATCAAGTCATGTCAAGGATTGGCTATTATATTTTAAGCAAGTAACAATAAATACCCTTTTCGAGTCATGCAAGTCATGTCATGTCAAGTCGAGTACGAGATTGTGGAATGTCGATCAAGCTAATCATGCACTTCGGTGCAATGCCACACCGTGATCATTACAACTCCCATGGGCACTAGTACTTTTGGGTGCTCCTCCCAGGACTAGATCGGGCCCTTATATGCGCAGGCATTGATCGTGTATTTTTTTCGACATCCACTATGGTTATAGCCAATATAGAGTTTCAATGGAATAAGCTTGTAGGGACTTTAAGGTAGATCTGGTGGAATAGAATTTCAAGGATTGAACATGATGTATAAAGACAACAACAATGGTACAATCATGATTAACGATTAAAACTAGGTGGAATAGGCTCCCTAACCGGGTGCCATGACATTAAGAATAAGCGCTCATATAGAGATGATCGCTCGTTCTTGGACATGATAAACTATATAGAATTGAGGTCCACAAGTATGGTACCTAATTCATAAAAACACTAATGGCATGGTTTCCCATTCCATTAACTTCATGACATCCTCTTAGCAAGTCATGAGGGCCGGTATACCATGTTTCTTTAGAGCGACATGGTAATCAAGTAGTGTCATGGGTTTTGATGGTACAACCTGCTCGGTAGCCTTGAGGGAATCCAAGGCTAGCGGAGTCTTACGGAGGTCTCTATGATAAAGTCACTGGTCCGAAGGAACGCAATGTCCTATGGAGAGTTCGTCTATCACCGAGAAATAGTGGGTAATCGATTAAACAACGTGAAACATGGGACTATATTTACGGAATGGAACATAGTGCCTATACACATAACCCATTGTCAAGGGTTACTGAAAAACCACAAAATCAGGAAATCAGTTGATTGGCGTCTGGGCTTAAGTCTTCATTTTATGAATTGACGCCCTTGTCAGGGTTGTCAGTTCAATAAATGACGACTGTTCACGCAGTCGTTATATTCAGATTAATATCTATAAACATTTCTAATTTTGATTATTATAAAAATGACGCCTTTCATGAAAGCTTCAATTCAGTAAACAGTGCCCTAGTCAGGGGCGTCATATATAAAATTACAGGGCAGTGTATATGTCGTCATTTTAATATCAGGAACATTATAACACCATTTCTATAATTTCATAGTTTATCACTAATTTGGCGCCCGTTTACAGGGGCGTTCATTCAATTGACGACCTAATCAGGGTCGCTAATTCTTTGTCATATGATTTCCACCCGCAGGTACAATCCTTAACACATGGATTTTGGAGTAGGTCCATTCAAGGATCTAGAGACATGAACAGATAGAGAAAAATAGCAGGAATTTACTAGTATAATCATGCATTAGTTAACTCATCAGGATTCATAGTTATTAAATTTTGATCACGCGTAATTATTAACTGACTAGTGCAATTGATGACTATTCGCAAGGGCGTTAAATCAAAATAACGCCTTAAGCTGGGGCGTCATTTCAAGAAATACAGAAATCATGAAAAATTGATATATCAATAACACCTACTAACAATTCTACATGCATGCATATGGCCTAATAACCATAGGTTTTGCTAATCTCTTGAGAAAACCTACCCTAGGTGATGATGTGGTTGATGGATCGTGAAGAATATATATGAAGATTTGATCACAACGATACCCTGTTTGAAACAGAGCAACCGCGTAGAAGGAAAAAGACACAGTAGCTTGCTCTTCTAACAGCAGCAGCAACTTCAATCCTCCGTGCAACAAGGAAGAAGAAGAAAGGATGAAGAACTTCACGTTCTTCACGTACACCCACGGCAGAAGCAACAATACGTGAAGCACTGTCAAAGAAGCAGAAGACAGCTTCCTTCCTTCACAGTATTGGCAGCAAGAGGAAATGAAGAACTTCTACGTTCTTCACGTTCACCACAGTAGAACGAAGAGGAAGATGATGGGAACCCTCCTCGTATTACTAGCAGTAATAGGTTTGATGAAGAAAAACCAACAAGTTGGCTCGATGGAAGGGGTATTTATAGGGAAGGAATCCTAATGGGTTTTTAAGAGTTCGATTAGAACTATAATTTTTATGGTATAATCCTTACTAAACATAGATATCCACGTATGGATTCTTCCCTAATCAAGAAACCTTCCTGGCTAATATCCCTGTTCGAACCAAACACCAACGGGTCGATTTGTAAATGATGCCTACGGTTGGGGCGTTATTTCTAAATTGACGCCTATGTACTCGGTCTTCAATCATTCATATGACGCCTGTCAAGGGGGCGTCAATTACTCTTATCCTTTCTCTTTCCCTATTATCGTATTAAAATGGCGCCCTACTCAAGGGGCGTCATTTATTAAATTAGCACCTGTTTTAACGGTCTTCAATTAAATGACGACCTGATAAGAGGCGTTATTTATTTGCAGCCCATTTGTTATATGTTTAAGTTTATATGAGTTGGGCCTTTATCTTTAGTTTAATCCTTTAATCTATTTAAAATAATTAAGATTTTATCCCTTTTAAATTTACCAGGGTTGCTACACCCTCCCCCACTTAAAAGAATTTGGTCCCCAAATTCAATCGTATATAGACGTGGAGAGTGTAGAGTACATACCTTTTAAAATAAGTATGGAAATCGTTTCCTCATAGACTCCTCGATCTCCCATGTTGCTTCATGTTCTGAGCTTTTACTCCATTGCACCTTAACCATGGGAATAACTTTGTTCCTTAACGTTCGTACCTCGCGATCGAGGATCTTCATGGGCTTTTGTTCATAAGTGAGATCCTTTTGAATCACCAGGTCACCATGATCAATGATATGTGACGGGCCGTGCACATACTTCTTCAACATAGATATGTGGAATACATTATGAACTCCGGACAATTGATAAGGTAAGGCGACACGATAAGCAACCTCGCCAACTCTTTCTAGTATCTCAAAAGGTCCGATAAACCTTGGTGTAAGCTTGCCTTTAACACCAAATCTCCTTATTCCACGTCCAGGTGATATCTTGAGAAATACGTGATCTCCGACTTTGAATTCGAGATCTCTTCTTCTTGTGTCAACATAAGCCTTCTGTCTAGACTGAGCAACTTGAATTCTTTCTCTAATCACTAAATCTTTTTAGTGGTATCCCTTACCATGTCTGGACCTAATAGTTGTTTCTCACCAACTTCGTCCCAGCATAAGGGTGATCGGCAACTCCTTCCGTATAAGGCTTCGAAAGGTGTCATTTGTATACTTGCCTGGTAGCTGTTATTGTATGCAAATTCAACCAAAGGTAAGTGATCATGCCAGATTCCACCAAAATTAAGGATGCAAGCTCTGAGCATATCTTCAACCAAAGGCCATGTTTGAGGATGAAAAGCTGTACTTAAGTTAAGTCTCGTCCCTAACGAATGTTGTAGACCCTCCCAAAAGTGAGAAGTAAAACGAGGGTCTCTGTCGGACACGATTGAGATAGGTACTCCATGTAACCTGACTATCTCCTTAAGGTATAATGCAGCAAGAACATCAACTGACCATCGACTCTTAATTGGCAAGAAGTGTGCCGATTTGGTCAATCAGTCAATGATAACCCATAATCTATCATGTCCTCCTTTTGATTTAGACAGACCCATAATGAAGTCCATACCGATATCCTTCCACTTCCATTTGGGAATATCTAGAGGATGTACCTTACCGATAGGCTTTTGGTGTTCTGTCTTGACTTGCTGGCACGTGAGACAGCGAGACACAAAGTCTGCTACTTCTCTTTTCATATTGGGCCACCAGAAGGTCCTTTTCAAATCTTGGTACATTTTAGTAGACCCTGGATGAATCGTGTACCTTGATCTATGATCTTCCTCTAAAATCCTCTTCTTTAGCTCCTGACAATCTGGTATACAATTTCTATCTCTGAACAACAATCTTCCATCCGAAGCTATCTTGAAATCTGATTGCTCTCCAATCTTGCTTTTGATTTCCACTAGTACATGATCATTATCCTGAAGTCCTTGTATTTCGGATAGCAAGTCTGGCTGTATGCTGATATGGGATAATGTGACACACCTACTGTCCATGTCTATGCTTATATTAAGTTTAGAGAATTGTTCTAGCAACTTCCACTCCTGAATCACACAATTGGCTAATAGTGCTCTCGGCTTTCGACTGAGGGCATTGGCTACATGATTTCCCTTTCCAAGATGATATTGTATAGTGAAGTCGAAGTCCTTGAGATATTCTAGCCAACGTCTTTGCCTCATGTTCAATTCCTTCTGTGAGAAGAGATACTTGAGACTCTTGTGATCGGTGTATACAGTGAACTGCACTCCGTATAAATAATGTCTCCATATCTTCAGTGCAAACACTACCGCCGCCAATTCTAAGTCATGGACTGGGTAGTTCTCCTCGTGCTTCTTTAATTAGCGAGAAGAGTAGGCTATAACTTTCCCTTGTTGCATTAAAACACATCCGAGGCCAACACCTGAGGCATCGATGTATACTTCAAATTTCACACCTTCAATTGGTAAAGCTAAGACCGAGGTAGTAGTTAGGTGATCTTTGAGGGCTTGGAAGCTTCTTTCACATTCCTCGCTCCATTCATAACGGATCTCCTTGCGAGTTAGCCTAGTGAGTGGTACGGCGATTTTGGAGAAATCCTTGATGAATCGCCGATAATAGCCTTCAAGACCTAAGAAACTTCGGATCTGGCTAGCGTTGGTCGGTCTTTCTCAATTTCTTACAGCTTCAACCTTTGATGGGTCTACGGATAACCCGTCTTTTGATATAACATGCCCCAAGAAAGATACTTCTTCTAACCAGAATTCGCACTTACTGATCTTTACATATAACTGATTTGTCCTCAATATCTGTAATGCAATCCTCAAATGCTCCTCATGTTCCTCCTTGGTCTTGGAATAAATCAATATATCATCAATGAAAACCACCACGAATTGGTCTAGATGAGGCCTGAATATACTATTCATCAACTACATAAAGGCAGTAGGGGCATTTGTTAGTCCAAAAGGCATAACAACAAATTCATAGTGCCCATACCTGCTTCTGAATGCGGTCTTATAAATGTCCTCATCTTTGATCCTTAGTTGGTGATATCCCGACCTTAGATCGATCTTCGAGAAATACTTGGATCCAGATATTTGATCAAATAACTCATCGATTCTCGGCAGTGGATACTTATTTTTGATAGTGAGATGATTCAACTGTCGATAGTCGATACATAACCTCATGGATCCATCCTTCTTCTTTACAAATAGCACAGGTGCTCCCCACGGGGAAGTGCTTGGTCTAATAAAAACCCCTTTTAAGAAGTTCCATCAATTGCTCCTTTAGCTCCTTGAGTTCGGCAGGGGACATCCTATAAGGTGCCTTCGAAACTGGACCAGCACCAGGGATCAAATCGATGGTGAAGGCCACTTCTCGTTGTGGGGGTAGTCCATGCAATTCTTCCGGAAATACATCTGGAAATTCTTGCACAACAGGAATGTCTTCTACCTTAGTCTCCTTAATGGTGACAAAAGCAAGGAAAGATACACATCATTTATTTATTAGCTAGCTCGGAGAGCTGAAATAAGAGGTGACTTGCTGTAATGCCCCGGATTTTTCAGATCCTTGTTCATGGGTCCCGGATCTGGTTTTTCTGAGTGTCGGACTCCGAAGTGCCTGAAATTTCGTTTCGGACATCTTTTGTGTTCGGATCGGCGCGATCTGGAGTTGTTTCGGAGGCCCAGAAGCGTTCCGCGGCTTTTCCGCGTGTGTTTTCCGATTCCCGGTGTGTGTTTCGGTAATTCCTTCGGAACCTCGTCACGGGTGAACGGGGCTGTTCACCAGGGCGCGAGTGGTACCGTTGCGATCGGTGTGTTCCGAGGATCGCAGAAATGTGATTTTCTATTTTTCGGTATTTTCGGGAATTTCCGTATTTTCTATATAATAACCTCCTTTTTCTCTCTCCCCATCTCATTTTCTCTCTTCCCTCCCTCTCTCTTCTCTCACGTTCTCTCCTCTCCCCCTCTCACTCCGGGCGGCCGACGGAGGCGGCGAGGGCGGGGCGGCGTGGCTCGTGGGGCGTGGAGCGACGGGTACGGGATGAGGATCGCGGTGGTGGAGGCGGTTCGTGGGATCGTGAACCGGCGAGGGTTTAAGCGGCGTTTTCTTCGTGGATCGGTGTCCACGGTGCGTCGAATCTTCGGTGGAGGTAGGGAGATGGACCCTCAACCCGTGTACTTCAATTCCCGCGAGTTTCGTAGGCCGTGGTGAGCCGAGCGGGCTAAACGGGGTGATTTGGGGAAAATGCATGTTTTTGGGGTGTGAGCCGAATCTTGTGTTTTGATCGTGTTTTTGGGGTTTAAATGGGTCCTCTCGGTGCCAGAGGGGTTGGGGAATGTTTCCCCCTTTGTTTCCCCATCACCCGGGGGTGATCGGGGCGTGGAATGGATTTTCCCGCCGTTTCTACTATTTTCGGGCGCGGACTGAGAACGCGCTAGCTTCCAGTAGCGCGTTCTTGAGTGTCGCGCTGCCCCGATGGGGCGCGTTCATCGGAGAAGATGAACAGTAAGGCGGTTCTTGTCGCGCTCTAGGGTCCCAGCGCGTTTTTGGTTGTCGCGCTATAGGATCATAGCGCGACCTGGTCTGGTCGCGCTATGGACCTATAGCGCGTTCTTGCTTAACGCGCTATGCATGTGTAGCGCGTTCTTGGGGTGGCCTGCCGGGCTGCCCGAGACGGACGGTCTGCGGCTGATCGTGCTCCCCTTGGGTCGTGTGTGTCCTGGACACCCCGTGGAGTTTCGTGATCGTGTTTTTGGGTGTCCAGAGGTTTGGTTTACCTCGATTAGCGTTCCCATGAGTTTAAGGGTCCGAGTGACCTTCTAGTGTTCCGATTACGTTGTGTTGGTCTCCGGTCGACCCGGTTGTGACCCAGTGGTCGACCCTTGGCCTCGTGAGTCTTCGCATTGTGGTTTTGGACCTAGGGATTAGGCCAGATTGACGGCTCAGTGCTGTCATGTGCAACGGTCTTGACCTCGAGTCTTGTGACTCAAAGGCCGTTGAGTTGTAGGTCTAGTGGGCTGTCCAGAGTCTGGTGGCGTCGTGCCACCTGTTACTCTGTGTTACTCATAATGAGTGCGTGCGTGGTTTCTGTGTCCACGTTTCTGTGATCCTCCACTAGTCGTAGCTTCCTGCGCACGCGTGTGCGGACCCACCTGGGAGTGGTGGAGAGCGCGACCCGGTGAGACGCGGTTTTTAGGCTGGTTTCCGTCGGCCCCTTGCCTTTGCCACCAGAGTCCGGTGGGGGGGAAAACCAGCTAGAGGACCCGACCTAGAGCAGATGGTCTGTGTGTGCACACGTAGTTAGGGGCTTAGGACACGTGCTGACGAGCGCGACCCCAGCTAGTCCTTGTTGTGGTACTTGTTGCGTGTCTGAGTCTCACGCCCGGGGCGTTGTAGCTAGACACTTGTGACGCGGTATAAGACGTCAGGGGACGCATCCGGTCGTTCTTCTAGTGGGTGGTACTCCTGTCGAGTATGGAGTGACAGACTGTCAGTCTCTGTGTCTTTGATCTTCGGGTTTTTGGTCGTGTTGACCGGTAAGTTCGGTTGTTTCACCTTGGCGCGTGTGTCGGTTCTTGCGTCGTGAGGCTAGTGCTAGTGACTTTACCGAGGTTGCGTCTTGTCGTGCGGTACCCGTGACCAGGTGTCCGGGTTGCACTTTTGACAGCGTGTCCAGGTTGGCCGTGTTCTGGGAGACAGGCCTCTACGGCGTGGTTGCCGTGGGTTTTTCACTTCGATAAGCGATACTAGTGTAGTTCGGTAGCCCTTGACCGTGAGTCTGGGGTGGGTTTCTGGTACAGTAGGAGTAGCTGTAGTGCCGAGTTTTGACCGGCCACCGGTTTGTTGTTCCTGCTGTAGTTGTAGCGTTCCTTTCCGCTACCGCCGTCGTTTCCGGTTGGGGTTCCGCGGGATCCCTGCTGAGTCTCTGTTTTGGAGACTCATTCCCTGCTTTTCAGGTGTAGCTGTTCTTCCTCGAGGTTCGAGGGTGCGGAGCGGAGGTTCTTAGTTGCCAGCTTGCCGGGCCGAGAGTTCACTCGGCACGTGGTACGTTTTACTGCTTTAGACTGTACTTTCTGTTGGAATGGACTCTGTTGTAGTTGTTTATTTATTTTGGTTAATTGTTGGTTGTCCTACTCTATTTTTTATTTCTTTGTGCCTCCACACTCCTTTTAGCCCTTCCGAGCCCTCCCGGCTCGTGGGCGGCGGTTCGAGTCTCGGGTTATCGGGCCTTCCCGGTAATCGGATTCTCGGGTCGTCACAGCTGGTATCAGAGCATGGTTGTGGACGTACATGGGAATTCGAGATATTGCAGTGATCAGAGTCCATAAGGTCCAGTACAGTCAGCAGTTGGCATAGGGTTTCGTGCATGTTTTTCACTTTGTTTCTCACTTGAGAGTTTGAGTGCGCTGTGCGGCGCTGTGAGGGTGGTAGCTGTTCGCGACTTTTGTGCCGGTGTGGGGTCTAAAGATCGAGGTCGAGAGCTTTCTCCCTTGAGTGGTGGCCCTGGTTGTGTTGCGTTGGGCAGAGGTTGTCGGCTGGCGTGTTGCAGTTCGGGGGATTGTAGCGGTGGTGCATCGAGAGATGTTGTGACCATGGTCCGATGAGACACTTGGTAAGTGTTGTCGGAGGAGCTGACCTGACGGAAGTGATGGTTTTCTTGGTGCTAGTCCTGAATTTCGAGGATGAAATTTCTTTAAGGGGGGGAGGGCTGTAATGCCCCGGATTTTTCGGATCCTTGTTCATGGGTCCCGGATCTGGTTTTTCTGAGTGTCGGACTCCGAAGTGCCCGAAATTTCGTTTCGGACATCTTTTGTGTTCGGATCGGCGCGATCCGGAGTTGTTTCGGAGGCCCGGAAGCGTTCCGCGACTTTTCCGCGTGTGTTTTCCGATTCCCGGTGTGTGTTTCGGTAATTCCTTCGGAACCTCGTCACGGGTGAACGGGGCTGTTCACCAGGGCGCGAGTGGTACCGTTGCGATCGGTGTGTTCCGAGGATCGCAGAAATGTGATTTTCTATTTTTCGGTATTTTTGGGAATTTCTGGATTTTCTATATAATAACCTCCTTTTTCTCTCTCCCCATCTCATTTTCTCTCTTCCCTCCCTCTCTCTTCTCTCACGTTCTCTCCTCTCCCCCTCTCACTCCGGGCGGCCGACGGAGGCGGCGAGGGCGGGGCGGCGTGGCTCGTGGGGCGTGGAGCGACGGGTACGGGATGAGGATCGCGGTGGTGGAGGCGGTTCGTGGGATCGTGAACCGGCGAGGGTTTAAGCGGCGTTTTCTTCGTGGATCGGTGTCCACGGTGCGTCGAATCTTCGGTGGAGGTAGGGAGATGGACCCTCAACCCGTGTACTTCAATTCCCGCGAGTTTCGTAGGCCGTGGTGAGCCGAGCGGGCTAAACGGGGTGATTTGGGAAAAATGCATGTTTTTGGGGTGTGAGCCGAATCTTGTGTCTTGATCGTGTTTTTGGGGTTTAAATGGGTCCTCTCGGTGCCAGAGGGGTTGGGGAATGTTTCCCCCTTTGTTTCCCCATCACCCGGGGGTGATCGGGGCGTGGAATGGATTTTCCCGCCGTTTCTACTGTTTTCGGGCGCGGACTGAGAACGCGCTAGCTTCCAGTAGCGCGTTCTTGAGTGTCGCGCTGCCCCGACGGGGCGCGTTCATCGGAGAAGATGAACAGTAAGGCGGTTCTTGTCGCGCTCTAGGGTCCCAGCGCGTTTTTGGTTGTCGCGCTATAGGATCATAGCGCGACCTGGTCTGGTCGCGCTATGGACCTATAGCGCGTTCTTGCTTAACGCGCTATGCATGTGTAGCGCGTTCTTGGGGTGGCCTGCCGGGCTGCCCGAGACGGACGGTCTGCGGCTGATCGTGCTCCCCTTGGGCCGTGTGTGTCCTGGACACCCCGTGGAGTTTCGTGATCGTGTTTTTGGGTGTCCAGAGGTTTGGTTTACCTCGATTAGCGTTCCCGTGAGTTTAAGGGTCCGAGTGACCTTCTAGTGTTCCGATTGCGTTGTGTTGGTCTCCGGTCGACCCGGTTGTGACCCAGTGGTCGACCCTTGGCCTCGTGAGTCTTCGCATTGTGGTTTTGGACCTAGGGATTAGGCCAGATTGACGGCTCAGTGCTGTCATGTGCAACGGTCTTGACCTCGAGTCTTGTGACTCAAAGGCCGTTGAGTTGTAGGTCTAGTGGGCTGTCCAGAGTCTGGTGGCGTCGTGCCACCTGTTACTCCGTGTTACTCATAATGAGTGCATGCGTGGTTTCTGTGTCCACGTTTCTGTGATCCTCCACTAGTCGTAGCTTCCTGCGCACGCGTGTGCGGACCCACCTGGGAGTGGTGGAGAGCGCGACCCGGTGAGACGCGGTTTTTAGGCTGGTTTCCGTCGGCCCCTTGCCTTTGCCACCAGAGTCCGGTGGGGGGGAAAACCAGCTAGAGGACCCGACCTAGAGCAGATGGTCTGTGTGTGCACACGTAGTTGGGGGCTTAGGACACGTGCTGACGAGCGCGACCCCAGCTAGTCCTTGTTGTGGTACTTGTTGCGTGTCTGAGTCTCACGCCCGGGGCGTTGTAGCTAGACACTTGTGACGCGGTATAAGACGTCAGGGGACGCATCCGGTCGTTCTTCTAGTGGGTGGTACTCCTGTCGAGTATGGAGTGACAGACTGTCAGTCTCTGTGTCTTTGATCTTCAGGTTTTTGGTCGTGTTGACCGGTAAGTTCGGTTGTTTCACCTTGGCGCGTGTGTCGGTTCTTGCGTCATGAGGCTAGTGCTAGTGACTTTACCGAGGTTGCGTCTTGTCGTGCGGTACTCGTGACCAGGTGTCCGGGTTGCACTTTTGACAGCGTGTCCAGGTTGGCAGTGTTCTGGGAGACAGGCCTCTACGGCGTGGTTGCCGTGGGTTTTTCACTTCGATAAGCGATACTAGTGTAGTTCGGTAGCCCTTGACCGTGAGTCTGGGGTGGGTTTCTGGTACAGTAGGAGTAGCTGTAGTGCCGAGTTTTGACCGGCCACCGGTTTGTTGTTCCTGCTGTAGTTGTAGCGTTCCTTTCCGCTACCGCCGTCGTTTCCGGTTGGGGTTCCGCGGGATCCCTACTGAGTCTCTGTTTTGGAGACTCATTCCCTGCTTTTCAGGTGTAGCTGTTCTTCCTCGAGGTTCGAGGGTGCGGAGCGGAGGTTCTTAGTTGCCAGCTTGCCGGGCCGAGAGTTCACTCGGCACGTGGTACGTTTTACTGCTTTAGACTGTACTTTCTGTTGGAATGGACTCTGTTGTAGTTGTTTATTTATTTCGGTTAATTATTGGTTGTCCTGCTCTATTTCCTATTTCTTTGTGCCTCCACACTCCTTTTAGCCCTTCCGAGCCCTCCCGGCTCGTGGGCGGCGGTTCGAGTCTCGGGTTATCGGGCCTTCCCGGTAATCGGATTCTCAGGTCGTCACACTTGCTTTGACTCTTGGGGCTAGTATAGACCAATTCTGGGAATTCCTTGAAAGTAACTTTGCTATTACGGCAATCCACAGTTGCCTGATACTTGGATAACCAATCTGCTCCTAATATGACATCATAGTCTTTTAGGTCTAAGCATATGAGGTCGATAGGAAGATTTCTTCCCTTTATCAAGATTTCACAATTTTGATAATGGTGAGTAAGGTCAACTTCGCTTCCGAGAGGGGTTGAAAGAACTAATTTCATCCATTCCGGTTCCATGGGTAATGGATTAGCAAACTTCTTAGAAATAAAGGAATGCGAGGCACCAGTATCAAATAAGACATATGCAGACTTGGAACAAACTTTCAATGTACCTTCCACTAGTCCGCCCTCGTCTTGTTCTGTCTCCTTAATAGCTTGGAGACGTGCATTCTTTGTTTCCGGGCACTTTCCGTCACCGGCTTGATCATTGAGTAGGGGACAGTCGAGAATCTGATGATCACGGCTCCCACAACGGAGACATGCTCCAAGTTTCCTCCAACATTCTTCGTCCTTGTGCCCAGCCTTATTACAATTTTACATACCACCTTAGAAGGTGTAGTGGTGATGGAGAAAGGTTTGGTCTTCTTGAACTTTTGCTCTTGGGAGGGAGTGTTATGTTAGATGGACACAGTCTATCTCCACGAAGTGTGGATCTAGAGGGGGGTGAATAGATCTACTGCCTAATTAAAAACCAGTAAGAGGTTCTAATGCGGAATATAGGCAAATCTATTAAAACACTAACTCGAGTGTATAAACTGAGCAGAAGCACAAGCAATCTGTGAAGATAATCAAAAGATTCAGTCACGCACACAGTTCATGGACAATCACACAAACACAAGACACCCAAGATTTTTAGGTGGTTCGGTCAAAGACCTACGTCCACCCCACACTCAACCGAGTATGGCTTACTGCTGCGTAGTATAGCTTACGTCTGCTGGGCACTACAGCTTGGCCTACAAATCGCTAAGCAACACAGCTTGCTGTCCGAGACAAGTCTCGCCTGCTGAGGATTATAGCTTCACCTGTCCAGTGGAATCCTCCACTGCAACTACTGGGGTTTACAGCTTACCCGACCAGAGGCAGCACCTCTGCTAACAGCTGACTCACAGCTTGAAGAAATAAGAGTTCGGAAAGTAAAGACAGAAGCAAATAAAATAGAAAACCCAAATGGGAATGTAGCTCGAATGAGCAAAGCTCAGCTCTAGTATCTGAACCAAGAGTCTGAGTTACAACCTCTCGATCAAACTCTCTCAATCTCACTCTCTCAACTCATCTCTCTTTTCTTCTCTTCTCTCTTTTTCTTCTTCTCTATTTTTCTTCTCTCTGTGGATTAGTGGCTCTATGTTTCTTCAGGCTTCTACTCTCACTGTATAGACTTGCCACTTCTTCGATCGATTAGCCTTCATCTAAAGACGAAGACTCATATATATACAACAGCAGGTTGGATAAGGGCGTGTGGCTTCCACATTTCTCGCCAAGAGAATTCTCCAGATCCGAGGCAATTTCATCCACATGGCAGCATCCTTGATGGGCTGCTTCCACGTGTCACCATCACAGCACCTCATCCTCCTTGGATCACAAGCCAGGTCATCAATCCCCGCAGAGTATCCCTATCAGACAGACGAAATAGGATTATCAGTTTAAGTGTAAACCCTGTACAGACATTGCAGGATGCAGTGTATAGACTTCAGACTGTATAGACTTCATATATGCATAGCTATGCCATGTACAGACATGCTGAATGAATATGCAGACTCATCGTGCAATGTCTAGACTTAGAAGAACATTCAGCAGCCAGTGTATAGACTAGGCAATGTAAAGACTTGTACAGACAACTGACGATGTATGGACATCAACTCAAAGATGCACAATGTACAGACTTGAATTCATATGATGCATAATGTGCAGACTTGAATGCTGTGCGATGTACAGACTTCATGTTATACATTAGACTCTAAGGAAAACAGACTATGTATAGACCTAGGTAGCCTTCAGCTTGATGTACAGACTTCAAGAAAGATGCATGCAATGCACTGGACAATGTATGGACTCAGTCGATGTAGACTAGTCTGATGTACATACTTGCTCGTTGTTCAGACATCACGAATGATGTACAGACATGCCAAGAGAAACTCTGTACAGACTTGATAAAAGCAAGGTAATCGAGTGTATAGACATCCACAATGTATAGACTTGCCAAGTGAAAGGGCTGTACAGACTTGATGAATGATGCAAGGCAAACGAATGTATAGACTTCCAATGTATGGACTTGCCAACTGGGCGATGTACAGACTTGAGCAAGGCAAATTTGTACAGACTTGAAAGTGCACAATGTATAGAGTTTGCCAACACAACTGAATGATGTACAGACTTTCACAATGTGTAGACTTTGGCAACACAACGGCTGTACAGACTTCCACTCAACTGTGATGTACAGACTTGCCAAGGGAAACGACGGTAAAGCTATCAGTGTATAGACTTCGAGTGCAATGTCGGTAAAGCTACCGATGTATAGACTTGCAAGTTGAACTAGTGGATGTACAGACTTGGAAGTTCACTGATGGATGTACAGACTTCACCTCGAGCAATCTACAGTGCAGTGTATGGACTTTGAAGAATGATGCATGACGCTGTACAGACTTCACTGATGCATGCTACAGTCCAATGTATGGACTTAGCTTCGTGCATGCTACAGTCCAATGTATGGACTTTGAATGTTAATGCATGAACAGTCCGATGTACATACTTCCAATGTATAGACTTCCAATGAGACGGACGATGTACACACTTAGCCAATGCAATGCAATGTATGGACTGCAAATAAGACGCTGAAACAATGTATAGACTTGCTAGTTATATGAGCTGCACTGTATAGACTTTTCATAAGATGCTCAATGAGACGCTCAATGTACACACTTCAAGTCCAGTGTATAGACATTGCCTTAGACTCTAAATGAGACGGACGTTGTGCAGACTTTAGCCAATGCAATGTATAGAGCTGATGCTGCATGAAACACTAAATAAGACGGACAATGTTCAGACTTAGCCAATGCAATGTATAGACTTTGGGATCACCATGCAGTGTATAGACTTAGAGCATAAACACCACGATGCAATGTATAGACATGCTAGTTATGTGAGCTGTAATGTATGGACTTTGCTATGCATGAAGACGAGTGTATAGACTTGGAAATCTGGGGGCGTCGACGCATGATGCATGAGACACACTTACTGTGTTGACGCTACATGAATGTATAGACATGTTCTAAGCGATGCACAAATACAACACAAAGCAGTGTATAGACTCTACGTGCAATGTGTAGACTTTGAGTGTGTGTGCAGTGTGTGAACCTGTAAAATGCATGGAACACACATACAATCTGAAAAGAACAATTTCATCAAAGCATAAACAGTTGCCAATCAATAAAAATAAGGTGTTGCTAATAAAGTAAAACATATTGTCAACATCATCAACACAGAGGAGTCACAACAATCTCTCCCTTTTTGATGATGACAACCCCCTATCATATAGAATAGCAACTACCTGTCATACAGATGATGAAAGACATGATTTGTTATTCAGATTGTCATGCAGATGCTATGCATGCATGCTACAAAATGTAAGCAACTCCCTGCTAACAAAATCTCCCCCTTTGCCATAACATAATGCATACACTTCCCCTGGAATGAATACATAATTCATACAATATTCTCCCCCTTTGCCATCAACAAAGAGGAGGGAAAGGGAGTACAAGGGAAGGAACAAGAGATATCATCTGACTGGCATTCTGAATAAGTAGTTCAGGAATAAGCATTCTAAAGCACAGAGTCTTCAGTCATATGAAGTTATAAACTACTTTCAGATAGAATTCAGGTTTAAAGACTATAAAATTTTAAGTTCATGCACTATAATCAATGGATAAGTTGTCTGTGCATGATAAAACAATAAACCAGAATCACATTTGCATGAGAGATTCAGTTTAAAAATATCTTATTTTCATAGACTCATTAAAAAGATGATTAAGAGATACCAGGTCATGTATTGAAAATAAACAAATTGACATCCAAGAAATTTCTTGTGAAGGAACAGCATTTTCAATATTAGTTCATTTAGGGCATTCATGTACCATTTGCCTTTTTACGTAAGGGTATATGTTTATCAGACGCCAATACCCCTAGATACTCAACATCATGGACCATTCTGCCTATGATCAAACACAATAAAACTGATTTACACCTTTTTGTGTGAGGGTATGCGTTTATCAGACGCCAGTTACCCCCAGGTACTCAGTGAAACCAACATACTGGTTTGATCATTTTATACAGAGATAGTTGATACACCTCATGACATGAGTGTTGTCCACTTCTTTGATGGATCACTCAGTTTCTCAATGATTTACCAGTCATTGCTCTGCCAATGTTATTTTTCATGTAGTTTTCAAGATTTTCAACATTATCTTAGCTGTCCTTTATTTGTTTCAGAATGACTTGTTTAAAAATAATACACATGCTAGGCTTCTCTAACATGATTTCAGATGAGTTTTCAGATTTCAGATATAAGTAGCTTTGTCTGACATGAAATAAGAAAAGGGTTGAGAGTTTTATCAATTTTAGCTTTCTTATTTACTGATTGCAATCTTTAAACTCCAAAAATTATAAAATTCAAACCATTAAGTCAGTCTATAAGCAATTAAAATTCTTATAAGAGAAGAAGTCTGTTTTCTATTGCTTAGGAATCAGAACTGACTAACAGATTGCCATATGTCAGACTCAATCATTCAGAGTCAAAGAATGAATGAATTTAAGAAAGTTGGTAGCCACTCTGAATTTTTGACAATACTCCCCTGTCTATATGCATGTGGTTTTAGATGAGAGATTGCTTAGACACAGTCATGACTAAATGATATGCAATGATGATCATGAGTATGATGAAAAAGAAATTTGAATGTCATGCATGATCATGAGTCTGTTGCAACAATCAACATTCACATGGTTTTAATTCAAGTTATCAGGTCCAAGTCCAAATCAGAAACTTTATTCAAAACAGCTGAACAAATTATTCATCATGCTAAAATTTACACAAGCCAAGTTCTCTTCTAAGAAATTTAAACCTTTCATTCCCAAGAGGCTTAGTAAAAATATCAGCAATTTGTTTTTCAGTTTCAATGAAGTTCATTTCAATTTCATTTTTATTTATAACATCTCTTAGAAAATGGTGTTTTATCTCTATATGCTTAGTCATAGAATGATGAACAGGATTTTTAGCAAGGCATATAGCACTAGTACTATCACATAACATTGGAATACATCCCAATTTTATCTGATAATCATCATGTTGGTGCTTGATCCATAGTACTTGGGCAGCACAATTACCTGCAGTAACATATTCAGCTTTAGCTGTAGACAAGGCTACAGTGTGTTGCTTCTTAGATGCCCAAGATACTAGACAGCCACCTAAGAATTGACAGTAGCCACTAGTGCCTTTTCTATCTACTCGACACCCAGTATAATCTACATTAGTGTAAGCTAGAAGTTCTAACTCACACTTGGCAGGATACCATAGACCTAACTCTTGGGTGCCTAGTAAATACCTAAAAATCCTTTTCACTAATTGAAGATGTGATTCTTTAGGACTAGCCTGAAATCTAGAGCATAAACACACTGAAAATTGAATATCAGGCCTAGATGCTGTAAGATATAGAAGGGATCCGATCATACCTCTATATAGCCTTTGATCCACTGGTTTACCTTTAGGATCTTCATCCAAACTGGTTGAGGTACCCATTGGAGTAGCTATTTCCTTGAGGTTGTCCATTTTGTACTTCTTCAATAAATTCTTTATGTACTTGGAATGAGAGATGAAAGTTCCATCCTTTGTTTGTATAACCTGCAGTCCAAGAAACAATTTGAGCTCGCACATTGAGCTCATTTCAAACTCATTAGTCATTATCTGAGAGAATTCCTCATACAATTTGGGGTTAGTTCACCCAAACACAATGTCATCCACATAAATTTGAATGATAAAAATATCTGAATGACTCACCTTGGTAAACAATGTTTGATCAACTACACCTCTTGTGAAGTTCTTGTCAGTGAGGAATTTGCTCAACCTGTCATACCAAGCTCTAGGAGCTTGCTTTAAACCATAGAGAGCCTTTTTGAGTTTATAAACATGATTGGGGAAGTCTAAACATTCAAACCAAGGAGGCTACCTCACATAGACATCCTCACTAATTTCTCCATTTAGAAAAGTAGATTTCACATCCATCTGCTGAAGATTAATTCCTAGGGAACTTGCATAAGCTAATAATATTCTGATAGCTTCGAACCTAGCTACAGGGGCAAAAGACTCTTCAAAGTCTATACCAAATTTTTGATTATACCCCTGAGCTACAAGTCTAGCTTTATTTTTAATGACATTCCCTGATTCATCAATTTTATTTATGAACACCCATTTAGTCCCTATGACTGTTTCATGATCAGGAGGTGGAATCAAATGCCACACCTTATTCCTGTCAAATTGATTGAGCTCCTCATGCATGGCATTAATCCAATGCACATCTTTGAGAGCACAGTCAATGGACTTGGGTTCAACATTTGAAACAAAAGCATAAGCATTTAATTCATTTTGAATTCTCAAGTGGCCTCTAGTCCTAGGGGGATCATGTAGATTTCCAATTACATTATCTACAGGATGATCTTTAAGATATCTAATGTTAACAATTGGATTGTCATGAGTTTGATTTACCTCCCCCTGAGCTGTAGGCTCTTCTTCATTAGGCTCTTCACTTCCTTCCTCATTTTTGGATTGGTATGCAGAATTTTCTTCTTTCAGAATATCACCACTATCTCCATTCCTGCATTGACCAACATCAGTCTTTAATAAGGATTCATCAAAAACTATATGTGGAGATTCTTCAACAGTTTTGGAATTCAGATTATACACTCTATATGCTCGGGTATTTTCAGAATAACCAAAAAAGATTCCTGGTTCACCTTTAGGTTCAAATTTGTCAAGGTCTCTTTTATCATTAATATGAATGAAACATTTACAACCAAAAACCTTGAAATGAGCAATAGAAGGTTTCTTACCCTTTAAGATCTCATAAGGTGTTTTCTGAGTAGAAGGTCTTACCATGGCTCTGTTAATTACATAACAGGCAGTATTTACTGCTTCAGCCTAAAACTTCCTTGGTAGACCACCTTCAACCAAGAGTGTACGACCCATCTCCACTAGGGTTCTGTTCCTTCTCTCCACTACTCCATTCTGCTCAGGTGTCCTTGATGAGGAGTACCTATGGTTAATTCTATTTGACCTGCAGAATTCATCAAACTGTGAGTTTTCAAACTCACCTCCATGATCAGTCAAGATATTTTCAATTTTTTGATTTATTTTAACATAGAACTCTTGAAATTCTGAGAATGTATCACTCTTATTAGATAAAAAATAAAGCCAAGTATACCTAGAAAAGTCATCTACCATGACAAACCCATACTTCCTCCCTGATAAGCTGACAGATCTGGTTGGCCCAAAAAGGTCAATGTGTATCAGCTCATAGGGTTTAGAAGATAGATTTTCTGTTCTAGACTTAAATGACTTTCTTGTTATCTTTGACTGAGTGCATGCATCACAGATTTTATTTTCTTTCTTGAAGGAAACTTCAGGAAGTCCTCTAACCATGCCATGCTTATTTAGTTTATGCAAAACAGTGAAACTAGCATGACCTAACCTACGATGCCATAAAAATGCTAAGTCTTCTCTACTAGCAGTAAGGCATAGGTTAGAATGTTGAATATCATCTAAATCTATCATGTAAGTGTTATTTATCCTCTTACCAGAAAATTTAACAGTCTCGGAATCAGGTTCAAAGACCTTGCAACATTGAGAGTCAAAAAGTACTTTGCATCCTTTATCACATAGTTGGCTGATACTAAGTAAGTTATAAGCTAAGCCTTCAACCAACATAACATCCTCAATGCAGCAAGTAGAACACTTACCTACTTTACCTGATCCGACAATTCTACCTTTTGTGTTGCTACCAAAGGTGACAATGCCTCCTTATTTCTCTGTCAGCAAGCAGAACTTGGCCTTATCCCCTGTCATATGCCTGGAGCAGCCGCTATCCAAGTACCACAAGTTGTTCTTGGCTGCTAGGCATACCTACATACACAATTAGGTAGAGAGGTTTGGAACCCAAGACTGATTGGGCTCTAGAACAGATGAAATAGAAGCAAAGCAAGAAAGCAAACTTTTCGGAATCCACATTTGTTTAAATGAATTTTGTTCAGTGGATTCTACATATTTCCTTATGTTGTTGTTCCTCTTCTTCTTGTTGTTTGTCTTCTTATTGTTTGCACCAGCATGATTATTGACAGTGTTTTTTCTTTGCCAGTGCCTTGGCTAGGGTGCATTCATGAAGTTGTGGCCATAGTAGTTCCTGGGCTGGCTAAAGAAATTCAGATTCCTAGGTGTCCAATTGCCATACCCATCAACCCAATTTCTAGGGTAAGGTCTATAAGACTGTGTAGCCTGATGTACAAGACCTGTAAACCTTCCTTGAGTCCTAGTCCATCCTGACCTATTTGGATAGGTTGACTGTGCAAAGAAGTGGGACTGGGCTCTAGGTTGGTAGAAGTGTTTGGGTTGAGCTTTAACAGCATTCTGCCTCCCCTGCACCTTTGGACCATGCTGACCTATTCATAGGAGTGTATTGGGTCTTCTTCAGAGGTGGTGGTGATGGTGGAGACTTGGTACCATTAACATGGGGTTTATAAGACTGTTTAGGTTGACCCCTAACCTGAGACTGAGCTTTGGGATTTTGCATAGATGTGCTAGCTCTACTAGGCTCACTCAGCTTTTGTTTGCCCTTCTCCTCAGCATTGGGCTTTTTCAGATTAGCATTTTTGTTCATTGAATTGTTTGAATTCATGCTAATTAGAGGTCCTTTTTCTTTTTGTGCAACACATGAAATAGTTTTCATTCCAAAGGTTTTTGTTGCACTAGGATTAAATCCTAGTCCCTCTTTTCTGAAATTGACCTTTGACCCTAACAAAGCATTTAGATTATATGGTCCCTGGGTCATTTTCTCAATAGTCTTAAGCTTGTCCTCATTATCCTTCTGAATGTCTTCAATGGATTTTTTCAGTTCTGTATTCACACTTAGGACAGCTTGATATTTTTCATTCACAATTTTTATCTCACTTTCATATTTCTGGATTTTCAGTTTCCATTCATCAACTTCTTTTTCTAACCTCTCATTATCTTCTTTAGAGGCTTTTAACTCATTTTTGATTTCATCTAATTCAGAGCATGTGAGTTTCAATTTTCAATTCTCAGATTCTAAACATGCAATTTTATCAGTTAGAGTTTTATCATTTTGCATGGAGTTAATATTTCTTTTTAGATGCTTGTTCTCTTTTCTAATATCATCAGCTCTATCAGCTATGTCATGGTAAGCATCTACCCAATCAGCAATTGTGAAATTTTCAAATCTAGTGATTACCTCATCTGAGTCCTCTTCTCTGTCTTCTGAGCTTGTTGCCATAAGGCAAATGGGCTTCTCAGATTCGGCTTCACTATCTAAGCTGCTATTGAAGGAACTTTCATCTTCATCACTTCAGGTACTCACCATTGCTTTCCCTTTCGTGTTCCTTCTCTTTGACTTGTCCTTGTATTTCTGATTATCTGGACAGTCAGCTTTCAGATGGCCTGGTTTCCTGCATTGATAACAAGTATTAGTTTCAGTTTTCTTTGCAGGGTTGTGTTTATACCTTTTGTCCCTTCGGCTGCCACTGTACTTCTTTTGGCTGAATCGTCATGCTCCTTTCTTGAGAAATCACCTGAACTCTCTGGTCATCATGGCCATCTCAGAACGAGTTATGTCTTCTTCATTCAGGCTCTCCTCTGATGATGAACTGCTAGAGCTGGATTTTCTGGAACCAGCCTTCAGCGCTATCGGCTTCTTCTTCCTCTCAGCTTCTTCTATCTTTGGCATATTAATCTCATATGCCATCAGCGAGCCAATTAGCTCATCAGCCCTTGTATTTTGCAAGTCCCTTGACTCCTCCATCACTGTAGCCTTAGTATGCCAAGCATGAGTCAGGGAGCGCAGTATCTTCCTCACTACATCATATGCAGTCTGAGGTTTCCCGAGACCTCTGAGACCATTTGTAATGATAGTTAATCGAGAGTACATTTCCTTGATGGTCTCGTTCGACTTCATCTTGAATGCTTCGTATTCTGACACAAGAAGATTAGCCTTCTGCTCTCTAACCTGAGAGGTCCCTTCATGAATGACTTCCAGTGCATCCCACATCTCCTTAGCTGATTTGTAGGCTGATACGCGGGAGAATTCTGTAGGTTGCAGAGAGCACTAGATGGCGTTTATGGCACTCCAATTTAGTGTAGACCTCCTTATCTCCTCCTTGGTCCAGACTTCCTCATTTGGGGACAGCACATAAGGTCCCTTGCTGACTACCTTCCAGATCTCATAATCCTTAGCCCTCAAAAATACTTGCATACGGTTCTTCCAGTATGCGTAGTTAGATCCATCGAAGAATGGTGGCTTTATGGTTGAGTGTCCTTCAGCCATCATCCCTCGAGCATCCATCTTGCCTTTCCTCTTAGGGCGATGAGTCCCTGTAGAAGAGTATGGCTCTGATACCAAGTGTTATGTTAGATGGACGCAGTCTATCTCCACGAAGTGTGGATCTAGAGGGGGGTGAATAGATCTACTGCCTAATTAAAAACCAGTAAGAGGTTCTAATGCGGAATATAGGCAAATCTATTAAAACACTAACTCGAGTGTATAAATTGAGCAGAAGCACAAGCAATCTGTGAAGATAATCAAAAGATTCAGTCACGCACACAGTTCATGGACAATCACACAAACACAAGACACCCAAGATTTTAAGGTGGTTTGGTCAAAGACCTACGTCCACCCCACACTCAACCGAGTATGGCTTACTGCTGCGCAGTACAGCTTGCGTCTGCTGGGCACTACAGCTTGGCCTACAAACCACTGAGCAACACAGCTTGCTATCCGAGACAAGTCTCGCCTGCTGAGGATTACAGCTTCACCTGTCCAAGTGGAATCCTCCACTGCAACTGCTGGGGTTTACAGCTTACCCGACCAGAGGCAGCACCTCTGCTAACAGCTGACTCATAGCTTGAAGAAACAAGAGTTCGGAAAGTAAAGACAGAAGTAAATAAAATAGAAAACCTAAATGGGAATGTAGCTCGAATGAGCAAAGCTCAGCTCTAGTATCTGAACCAAGAGTCTGAGTTACAACCTCTCGATCAAACTCTCTCAATCTCACTCTCTCAACTCATCTCTCTTTTCTTCTCTTCTCTCTTTTTATTCTTCTCAGTTTTTCTTCTCTTTGTGGATCGGTGGCTCTCTGCTGCTTCAGGCTTCTACTCTCACTGTATAGACTTGCCACTTCTTTGATCGATCAGCCTTCATCTGAAGATGAAGACTCATATATATACAGCAACATGTTGTATAAGGGCGTGTGGCTTCCACATTTCTCGCCCAGAGAATTTGCCAGATCCGAGGAAATTTCATCCACATGGCAGCATCCTTGATGGGCTGCTTCCACGTGTCACCATCACAACACCTCATCCTCCTTGGATCACGAGCCAGGTCATCAATCCCTACAGAGTATCCTTGTCAGACAGATGGAATAGGATTATCAGTTTAAGTGTAAACCCTGTACAGACATTGCAGGATGCAGTGTATAGACTTCAGACTGTATAGACTTCATATATGCAGAGCTATGCCATGTACAGACATGCTGAATGAATATGCAGACTCATCGTGCAATGTCTAGACTTAGAAGAACATTCAGCATCCAGTGTATAGACTAGGCAATGTAAAGACTTGGATAGACAACTGACGATGTATGGATTTCAACTCAAAGATGCACAATGTACAGACTTGAATTCATATGATGCATAATGTGCAGACTTGAATGCTGTGCGATGTACAGACTTCATGTTATACATTAGACTCTAAGGAAGACAGACTATGTATAGACTTAGGCAGCCTTCAGCTTGATGTACAGACTTCAAGAATGATGCATGCAATGCACTGGACAATGTGTGGACTTAGCCGATGCAGACTAGTTTGATGTACATACTTGCTCATTGTTCAGACATCACGAACGATGTACAGACATGCCAAGAGAAACTCTATACAGACTTGATCAAAGCAAGGCAATCGAGTGTATAGACATCCACAATGTATAGACTTGCCAAGCAAAAGGGCTGTACAGATTTGATGAATGATGCAAGGCAAACGAATGTATAGACTTCCAATGTATGGACTTGCCAATTGGGCGATGTATAGACGTGAGCAAGGCAAAGTCTGTACATACTTAAAAGTGCATAATGTATAGAGTTTGCCAAGACAACTGAACGATATACAGACTTTCACAATGTGTAGACTTTGGCAACACAACGGCTGTACAGACTTCCACTCAACTGCGATGTATAGACTTGCCAAGGGAAACGACAGTAAAGCTATCAGTGTATAGACTTCGAGTGCAATGTCGGTAAAGCTACCGATGTATAGACTTGCAAGTTGAACTAGTGGATGTACAGACTTGGAAGTTCACTGATGGATGTACAGACTTCACCTCGAGCAATCTACAGTGCAGTGTATGGACTTTGAAGAATGATGCATGACGCTATACAGACTTCACTGATGCATGCTACAGTCCAATGTATGGACTTTGCTTCGTGCATGCTACAGTCCAATGTATGGACTTTGAATGTTGATCCATGAATAGTCCGATGTACATACTTCCAATGTATAGACTTCGAATGAGACGGACGATGTACACACTTAGCCAATGCAATGCAATGTATGGACTTCAAATAAGACGCTGCATGAGACGCTGAAACAATGTATAGACTTGCTAGTTATATGAGCTGCACTGTATAGACTTTTCATAAGACGCTCAATGTACACACTTCAAGTCCAGTGTATAGACATTGCCTTAGACTCTAAATGAGACGGACGTTGTGCAGACTTTAGCCAATGCAATGTATAGACCTGATGCTGCATGAAACACTAAATAAGACGGACAATGTTCAGACTTAGCCAATGCAATGTATAGACTTTGGGCTCGCCATGCAGTGTATAGACTTAGAGCACAAATGCCACGATGCAATGTATAGACATGCTAGTTATGTGAGCTGCAATGTATGGACTTTGCTATGCATGAAGACGAGTGTATAGACTTGGAAATCTGGGGGCGTCGACGCATGATGCATGAGACACACTTACTGCGTTGACGCTGCATGAATGTATAGACATGTTCTAAGCGATGCACAAACACAACACAAAGCAGTGTATAGACTCTACATGCAATGTGTAGGCTTTGAGTGTGTGTGCAGTGTGTGAACCTGTAAAATGCATGGAACACACATACAATCTGAAAAGAACAATTTCATCAAAGCATAAACAGTGCCAATCAATCAAAACAAGGTGTTGCTAATAAAGTAAAACATATTGTCAACATCATCAACACAGAGGAGTCACAACAAGGAGTACCTCCATTACTCGGTCTCTTCTTGAAATTGGGTTTGAAAGAACCCGAACTAGTGACTTGCTCCTTCTTATCCTTCCCACGGATCCTATCAGATAGTTCCGTGGCATCCTCCAGTAGCTGGGCCCATCGTACTATCTCCGAATAGACTTGTATGTCTATCGGGGCCAGTTGTGTGATAAACTGGGGCCTGAGCCCATTTAGAAACCTTCTAGCTTTCATTTTCTCGGTACTGACTAGATGCTTAGTGTACCGAGATAGCCTAGAGAATTGTGCCTCATACTCAGCCACCGACAATGATCGTTGTTTAAGTGCGGCGAACTCGGCGGCCTTCTTCTTCTGGACTCGGTCTGAGAAATATTTATTGTTGAAATATTCAACAAATTCTTCCCAAGTAACTTGTCCTTGATCTAATGTGGCTTCTACCAACTCCCACCAGCAGCGGGCGTCCCTTTCCAGTTGAAACGTTGCTAAAAAGACCTTCTCTTGGTCCGTGCATTACATAACCTGAAAGATACGTTCCGTCTCTCAGATCCAGTGCTCTGCGTCATCCGGATCAGTGGATCCCATGAACTTAGGAGGGTTCATGTTCTTGAAACTGTGGTGGAGGTTTCCCGCTCCACAGTTCACCGTCCCCTGAGCTACCTGTTGAAGTGCCTGAGTCATGCCTTGAATGGTGCGTTGCATGTTACGCCACTGAGCACGTTCGGCAGCCATTATCTTATAAGGATTTAAATAACTAATTTATATGACACTTGACCAAGAGTTTGAATACCTTAGTTACTTTAACCCATGGTTCTACCCAATTCTCACCGGTAACGATTTAAACCTATCCTTGGACTGGGGTTTCTTAGGAATTGAATATCCTAGGCTCTGATACCACAAAAACTGTCACGCCCCGAGCGCGGAAGGAACTCGGAGATGCGTGACGAGTTTATATCGATCATGTCAATCAGAGCGTTAGTGTATTCAACACAAAGACAGAGTGTGCAAAAATAATGATAACCCAATCCTTTATCCAATCATAACATCAAAAGTACTTCTATTACAATCAACTTGATGAAAGTGTTAAGACTCAATAAAGGGAAAAGTACAACGATTGACTCAGAAATATAGGAAGATAAGACTATAAGACGCTTGGATGGACGGGGAGCTCTAATCTCTTCACTCTTGACTTTCCCCATCCGATTGAGTTTCATACTTGGACTTACCTGAAAAAAATAGGGGAAAAATAATAGATGATCGAACGCTCAGTAGGAATTATATCTCAAGAGCTAGCTTGCTTTAAGTAAATTACATGTTACATGAATGCAATAAAGCTATGCATGGTTGCGTGAAATGATAAGAGAGAGAGTATAACAAGAGATAATTGAGTGAACTAGCATGTCATTCAAGAATTCATGTCAATAATGATCAAGGTATTCAAGCAAGTACGTTTATCAAGTCATGTCAAGCATTGGCTATTATATTTCAAGCAAGTAACAATAAATACCCTTTTCGGGTCATGCAAGTCATGTCATGTCAAGTCGAGTACGAGATTGTGGAATGTCGATCAAGCTAGTCATGCACTTCGGTGCAATACCACACCGTGATCATTATAACTCCCATGGGTACTAGTACTTTTGGGTGCTCCTCCCAGGACCAGATCGGGCCCTTATATGCGCAGGCATTGATCGTGTATTTTTTTCGACATCCACTATGGTTATAGCCAATATAGAGTTTCAATGGAATAAGCTTGTAGGGACTTTAAGGTAGATCTGGCGGAATAGAATTTCAAGGATTGAACATGATGTATAAAGACAACAACAATGGTACAATCATGATTAACGATTAAAACTAGGTGGAATAGGCTCCCTAACCGGGTGCCACGACATTAAGAATAAGTGCTCATATAGAGATGATCGCTCGTTCTTGGACATGATAAACTAGATAGAATTGAGGTCCACAAGTATGGTACCTAATTCATAAAAACACTAATGGCATGGTTTCCCATTCCATTAACTTCATGACATCCTCTTAGCAAGTCATGAGGGCCGGTATACCATGTTTCTTTAGAGCGACATGGTAATCAAGTAGTGTCATGGGTTTTTATGGTACAACCTGCTCGGCTGCCTTGAGGGAATCCAAGGCTAGCGGAGTCTTACGGAGGTCTCTATGATAAAGTCACTGGTCCGAAGGAACAAAATGTCCTATGGAGAGTTCGTCTATCACCGAGAAATAGTGGGTAATTGATTAAACAACGTGAAACATGGGACTATATTCACGGAATGGAACATAGTGCCTATACACATAACCCATTGTCAAGGGTTACTGAAAAACCACGAAATCAGGAAATCAGTTGATTGGCGTCTGGGCTTAAGTCTTCATTTTATGAATTGACGCCCTTGTCAGGGTTGTCAGCTCAATAAATGACGACTGTTCACGTAGTCGTTATATTCAGATTAATATCTATAAACATTTCTAATTTTGATTATTATAAAAATGACGCCTTTCATGAAGGCTTCAATTCAGTAAACAACGCCCTAGTCAGGGGCGTCATATATAAAATTACAGGGTAGTGTATATGTGGTCATTTTAATATCAGGAACATTATAACACCATTTCTATAATTTCATAGTTTATCACTAATTTGGCACCCGTTTACACGGGCGTTCATTCAATTGACGACCTAATCAGGGTCGCTAATTCTTTGTCATATGATTTCCACCCGCAGGTACAATCCTAAACACATAGATTTTGGAGTAGGTCCATTCAAGGATCTAGAGACATGAACAGATAGAGAAAAATAGCAGGAATTTACTAATATAATATGCATTAGTTAACACATCAGGATTCATAGTTATTAAATTTTGATCATGTGTAATTATGAACTGACTAGTGTAATTGACGACTATTCGCAAGGGCGTTAAATCAAAATAACGCCTTAAGCTCGGGCGTCATTTCAAGAAATACAGAAATCATGAAAAACTGATATATCAATAACACCTACTAACAATTCTACATGCATGCAGATGGCCTAATAACCATAGGTTTTGCTAATCTCTTGAGAAAACCTACCTTGGTGATGATGTGGTTGATGGATCGTGAAGAATATATATGAAGATTTGATCACAACGATACCCTGTTTGAAACAGAGCAACCGCGTAGAAGGAAAAAGACACAGTAGCTTGCTCTTCTAACAGCAGCAGCAGCTTCAATCCTCCGTGCAACAAGGAAGAAGAAGAAAGGATGAAGAACTTCACGTTCTTCACGTACACCCACGGCAGAAGCAACAATACGTGAAGCACTGTCGAAGAAGCAGAAGAGGGCTTCCTTCCTTCACAGTATTGGCAACAAGAGGAAACGAAGAACTTCTACGTTCTTCACGTTCACCACAGTAGAACGAATAGGAAGATGATGGGAAACCTCCTCGTATTACTAGTAGCAATAGGTTTGATGAAGAAAAACCAACAGGTTGGCTCGATGGAAGGGGTATTTATAGGGAAGGAATCCTAATGGGTTTTCAAGAGTTCGATTATAACTAAAATTTCCTTGGTAGAATTCTTACTAAACATAGATATCCACGTATGGATTCTTCCCTAATTAAGAAACCTTCCTGGCTAATATCCCTGTTCGAACCAAACACCAATGAGTCGGTTTGTAAATGACGCCTACGGTTGGGGCGTTATTTCTAAATTGACGCCTATGTACGCGGTCTTCAATCATTCATATGACGCCTGTCAAGGGGGCGTCAATTACTCTTATCCTTTCTCTTTCCCTATTATCGTATTAAAATGGCGCCCTACTCAAGGGGCGTCATTTATTAAATTAGCGCCTGTTTTAATGGTCTTCAATTAAATGACGACCTGATAAGAGGCGTTATTTATTTACAGCCCATTTGTTATATGTTTAAGTGTATATGAGTTGGGCCTTTATCTTTAGTTTAATCTTTTAATCTATTTAAAATAATTAAGATTTTATCCCTTTTAAATTTACCAGGGTTGCTACAGCAGATCCACAGGAGAGTGTCACCTATTCGTATTTTTCCCACCCCCTTAGTAATTTCCAAAAAATACACACAAATTCCTCAGTGTTCCTCACGTTCCCCCCTACTTCCCATAATATTTTCAGCCCCTGGAAAAATCATTCACCCCTCGATCAAAGGTCAGTTTTAGGTAGATCACTTTCTGTCCTGAGTGTCAGTAATCAGATCCACAGAAAAGAACACAGTGTTGCAGAGCCTCCCATTTCTCATCCCTTCGTTGGATCGACCTACAAAAATTATATATTGTAGATCTGTGAGTCCTCTTTCCAACGCTGCTTGTCTTACCTTGATCTGATTCCGGATCTGAGAAAATTAAATCTTGCCGCTGAGGCGCGCAAATCTGTTCCCTGTGCAGGTCCGAAATAGCAGTCCGGGAGAAATTCACAAATAAATACCAAAAGTCAACTTTAGCGACCACCACTTCAGGGAGTCGTTCAGGGACGTCCAGCCATCGTCCCAGCCAAGCAACGCCATCAGAAGATCTCAGGAAGGGGACATTCCTTTGGAGGCAACGGCTTGCGGCCTAGCGAGTCAGAACTGAGTCGGCGCAGCACCGAGTCGGCGTAGGACCGAGTCGGACCAGCAGGCTGAGTTCGCCCCGAGAACCCTCCCAGTTTGCTGCCTGTCAACCCAGGGTCAGTCCTCCCGGGCTCCACTTTTAGCCCTTTACCTCCCTACGTGGAGTGGGCAAAAAAATTCACTGTTGTAATTAAGTTTTTACCATTGTACCGGGAGTTACCATAACTGGCCGGGGTCATCTTCCCCACGCCCGGAGCGTGGAGGTATCGTGTTCGCTCTCTTACTCGACATTTTCTTTACTCATATTTATTTGTATATGCCGCTGCATGTGATAGGTAACTAGCTCGATATCTATTTTTTATCACCGCTGTAAGAGAGTGAATGTGACCCGTCCCGTGACTCGATCCGAGTACACGCGGAAAGCCGATACCCGAGACTAATTGCCGGTTTCTCAACCGCGCACGGTCCCACGTCTTCTCTCGATTAGGGGCGATCGCGAGCTAGAGTCCCAGGTCGCGTGTCCGCCCCGCATCAATTTGGTATCAGAGCCTCGGTTTGAGTCTAGGGTGTTTAAAACAAAAAAAAGTGTCTAAGTCTAGGTGTCTCATTTGCATACCATTGTTCAGTATATAAAAGGTGTCGCCCTACCATTAGGTTACGCCTATCAGAGTGGTGATTCACTCGCGTGTGAGGATCTTCAGATCTACGGACTCCGCCAGGTACCGAATCTTGATTGTGTCTAGGTGTGTAGTGGAGTCGGCATTTCAACTTTGCATCGCATTTTAAGTCGTGTCTAGGTGCTTGCAATAGTTGCATAAAATTTTGCTTATATAACAAAAAAAAATGCCATTGCATGCCCATTCCTAGGGGATCCAACCCCAGCTTTGCAACCATGGCCGCACCCCGAGTCCATAGTCCCGATGAAGTGGCTGAAATGTTCTGAGCCATTATGGGAGCAATGAAGGGGTTGAGTACACGCCTGGATGTGTTAACTAGAGGGATAGATCGGATGGAAGGGTTGAGTACGCGAGTGGATGGCCTAGGCACACGCCTAGAAGAGAGGAAGAAGGTCTTAGAGAATAGGATGTGTACTCAATTTGACAGATGCCTACCCGAGCCTCACATCCCGGTGCCACCCCAAAGACCCCTTCTCCACGAGGAGGACAATCCTTCCTCACCCATGAGGGCTCCATTGCCATCACCGTCACCTTTCAATCTTTATTTGGAGCCATCATATTTGGAGCCACCAAAGCCCGAGCCACCCGTATTTCTAACGGGTACGCTTTTCATCGCCGAGCCACTTTTTAGTTGGCTCAAGGATGGCTTGGTCCCACCTCCTTACCCATCCATGGAACCCTCCCTACCACTAGTGCCCGTCAACTCCTACCACACGACATTCCGATCTACTCACCATGTTGATACCTTGGGTGACCTTATTATGGGTTTACACCGGCAATAGACATTGACGCACTTATTGGCCCGAGGCTCCGACCAACCCACTAGTCGTAGCTTCACTCATTTGGCCTTAGGGTCCATTACCTCCGTGTGCACTGTGGGTTGTGTCACCACAGAGATCCTCTTATTCCTCCCCATGTCGGCCGAACTTGACTTCATACCCTTTTGCCCGAGTGAGGAACCATACATCCTACATATGATCACCGTCCTACCTACCACAATGCATGAGGGTGACCATCCACACCTTCAAGACTTCTACACGTGGGACTGTGACTTGTGGGAACCCACCACAAGGGGTCATACATTCTTTGATCCCTTTGACCCATTCCCTAGTGGACCTCGTGACCCACCATATATACTTCACTTCTTCAAGGGAGTCCACTACCACACCTCTTCCCCACGGGCCGGGTCATCTACACCCACCAAGCCCGTTCACTTGCGATATACACCATCATCTAGGGGAAATGAAGAAGATGCATTTGGTACTCCTGGCCCTCACACATCCAAGTCCAATGTGTATGCATGGTCTACTTTAGGAGGTCTAGGAATTCTCCATTCCGCCAACCACCGGTTACTTCAAATGCATGCATGGCACACATTCGGGTGTCCTGGTCCACCATCGCCTATGCGTAGGTCGGACTAACATTAGGTGTGTCTAGGGTCTTGTGTGTCTGTGCATACATCGAGTCAAGTCGGTTTGTACGCTCGCGTTGTTAGTCCCTTTCGAGTATGAGACTTGTCGGACTTTGGGATCGGTTCTACTTCACATATCGGATCTAGTCACATAAGGGATAAGCGGTGATTCCTTGTAAGCCTTTGAGCTGCCTCCCTTCATTTGAGAGTGACCCCACACCGGAGTGTCCACCTCTAGCCTCCTCCCCAGCCGTGTGTGCATATCAAATCTATACGGGATGAGCAAGTGTCGATTACTTGGAGTAGAGCGTACTCCGCGCTTCCTAGTATGATAATGGATCTGCCGGCGTCACGAGTAGCCGCACCCCTTACTCGATGGGGTCGAGTTCTTCCCACCCGGGGAGAATTGACGGGAATCAACCTTGGGCACTGACATTTTTATTTTTATATTTGTGTGCTTTTAGTTTACTTTTATATCCTTGGGAAAGTAGGTTTACAATTGTAAGGCTTTATAAGCCAATTTGTTATTCCCTAAGGATCTTTGGGTTTTTATGTAAAAGTTCAGTAGGTCCAACAAGGGGGCCCTCACTCCTTCCCCATTGATCCACCTAAGCCCTAGGGGTCCATGTGTTGCTGGTCAAATGCTAAGGTGGCTTCTAGAAGATTCTTTCCTTCTTGGACAAGTCAAGGGGACAATGGGTGAAAAATGTCCAAGATGTCTCCCTTTAGGTCAAGGGGGTGCCCCCCATTAAAATGACATTTTGTATTCTCTGTTTTAGGCCAATTGACCACATGGGGGAAGAAAATCCTACCCCTCCCCTCTCTCTCACGAAATTCTAACCCCCTCCGCCTTCCTTTCCTTCTATATAAACCCATGTATAGTGTTTTGTAAGGTGTAATGAATCAAAAATTATAAAATTTGGTTGTAGCTCCTTGAAGGGTGCACCCCTCTCCCCTCTCTCTCTCTGCTGTGCTTCTTCCTCCTCCAGCCTTCCAGAGTGTGCGACCCATTCTATCTCTCCCTCGCATCCTCTGATTTCTATTTCTGCCGCCGCCATCGCCGCCATCGCGCCGCCGCCACCATCGCCGGAGTTCTGTCCAAATCAGGATAGAACCTCAACTCCGGAATTTTCTCTTTTGTTCTTGTTTTCTGATCGAGCCCAAACTTTGAGGACTTGTTCTACTTATCTCCTCTAGTCTCTAGTTTAAATTTCGTGCCATTTGGACATCGTTTAGTATTTTTCCCATATTTCTTGTTCCCCCCTGTAATCTGCCATTTTGCAGATCCACGGGATAGTGTCACCTATTTGTATTTTTCTCACCCCCTTAGAAATTTTCAGAAAACCCACAAAAACTCCTCAGTGTTCCTCACGTTCCCGCTACCTCCCATAATATTTTCAGCCCCTAGAAAAATCATTCACCCCTCGGTGAAAGGTCACTTTTAGGCAGATCCCTTTCAATCCTGAGTGTCAGTAATCAGATCCATAGAAAAAACACAGTGTTACAGTGCCTCCCATTTCTTGTCCCTTCGTTGGATCAACCTACAAAAATTATATGTTGTAGATCTGGGAGTTCTCTTTCCAACGCCGCTAGTCTCACCTCGATCTGATTGCGGATTTGAGAGAATGAATTCTTGCAGCCGAGGCGCGTAGATCTGTTCCTTGTGCAGGTCCTAAATAGCAGTCCGAGAGAAATTCACAGATAAATACCAAAAGTCAACTTCCGTGACCACCGCTCCCAAGAGTCGACCAAGGACATCCTGCCAACGTTCCAGCTAAGCGGTGCCTTCCGAAGATCTCAGGAAGGTGACGTTCCTTTGGAAGCTGCGCCTTGCTGTCCTGCGAGTCAGAACCGAGTCGGCGTAGCACCGAGTCGGTGCAGTACCGAGTCGGACCAGCAGACCGAGTTCGTCTCAAACGCCCGTCCAGCTTGCTGCCCGTCAACCCAGGATCGGTACTCCCGGGCCCACTTGTAGCCCTTTACCTCCCTGCGTGGAGTGGGCAAAAAAAAATTCACTATTGTAATAAAATTTTTACCATTGTACCGAGAGTTACCGTAACTGGCCGGGGTCGTCTTCCCCACGCCCGAAGCGTGGAGATATCATGTTCGCTCTCTTACTCAACATTTGCTTTACTCGTATTTATTCGTATATGCCGCTGCATGTGATAGGTAACTAGCTCGATATCTATTTTTTATCACCGCTGCGAGAGAGTGAGTGTGACCCGTCCCGTGACTCGATCCGAGTACACGCGGAAAGTCGATACCCAAGACTCACTGCCGATTTCTCAACTGCCCATGGTCCCAGGTCTTCCCTCGTTTAGGGGCGATCGCGAGCTAGAGTTCCAGGTCACGTGTTTGTCCCACATCAATTTGGTATCAGAGCCTCGGTTTGAGTCTAGGGTGTTTAAAACAAAAAAAAAGTGTCTAAGTCTAGGTCTCTCTTTGCATACCATTGTTCGGTATATAAAAGGTGTCGCTTGACTGTTAGGTTACGCCTATCAGAGAGGTGATTCACTCGCGTGAGAGGATCTTCGAATCCCCGGACTCCGCTAGGAACCGAATCTTGGTTGTGTCTAGGTGTGTAGTCGAGTCGGCATTTCAACTTTGCATCGCATTTTAAGTCGTGTCTGGGTGCTTGCAATAGTTGCATAAAATTTTGCTTATAAAATAAAAACAAAAAAAAATGCCATTGCATGCCCATTCCAAGGGGATCCAACCCCATCTTTGCAACCATGGTCGCACCCCGAGTCCATAGTCCCGATGAAGTTGTCGAAATGTTCCGAGCCATTATGGGAGCAATGGAGGAGCTGAGTACACGCCTGGATGTGTTGACTATAGGGGTAGATTGGATGGAAGGGTTGAGTACGCGAGTGGATGGCCTAGGCACACGCCTAGAAGAGAGGAAGAAGGCCTTAGAGAATAGGATGTGTACTCAATTTGAAGGATGCCTACTCGAGCCTCACATCCCGGTGCCACCCCAAGGACCCCTTCTTCACGAGGAGGACAGTCCTTCCTCACCCATGAGGGCCCCATTGCGATCACCCTCACCTTCTGATCTTTATTCGGAGCCATCATATTTGGAGCCACCAAAGCCCAAGCCACCTGTATTTCTAACGGGTACACTTTTCATCGCCGAGCCACTTCTTAGTTAGCTCAATGATGGCTTGGTCCCACCTCCTTACCCATCCATGGACCCCACCCTATCACTAGTGCCCGTCAACTCCTACCACACGACATTCCGGTCTAGTCACCATGTTGATACCTTGGGTGACCTTATTATGGGTTTACACCGGCAATGGACGTTGACGCACTTATTGGCCCGAGGCTTCGACCAACCCACTAGTCGTAGCTTCACTCATCTCGCCTTAGGGTCCATTACCTCCATGTGCATCATGAGTTGTGTCACAACAGAGATCCTCTTATTCCTCCCCATGTCGGCCGAACCTGACTTCATACCCTTTTGCCCGAGGGAGGAACCATACATCCTACATATGATCACCGTCCCACCTACCACAATGCATGAGGGTGACCATCCACACCTTCAAGACTTCTACACGTGGGACCGTGACTTGTGGGAACCCACCACAAGGGATCATACCTTCTTTGATCCCTTTGACCCATTCCCTAGTGGACCCGATGACCCACCATATATACTTCACTTCTTCATGGGAGTCCACTACCACACCCCTTCCCCACGGGCCGGGTCGTCTACACCCACCAAGCCCGTTCACTTGCGAGATACACCATCATCTAGGGGAAAGGAAGAAGATGCATTTGGTACTCCTGGCCCTCACACATCCAAGTCCAATGTGCATGCATGGTCTACTTTAGGAGGTCTAGGAATTCTCCATTCCGCCAACCACCAGTTATGTTAAATGCATTCATGGCACACATTCGGGTGTCCTGGTCCACCATCGCCTATGCGTAGGTCGGACTAACATTAGGTGTGTCTAGGGTCTTGTGTGTCTGTGCATACATCGAGTCGAGTCGGTTTTGTACGCTCGCGTTGTTAGTCCCTTTCAAGTATGAGACTTGTCAGACTTTGGGATCGGTTCTACTACACATATCGGATTAGTCACATAAGGGACAAGCGGTGATTCCTAGTAAGCCTTTGAGCCGCGTCCCTTCATTTGAGAGTGACCCCACCCCGAAGTGTCCACATCTAGCCTCCTCCCCAGTAGTGTGTGCATATCGAATCTATACGGGATGAGCAAGTGTCGATTACTTGAAGTGGAGCGTACTCCGCGCTTCCTGGTACGATGACGGATCCGCCGGCGTCACGAGTAGCCGCACCCCTTACTCGACGGGGTCGAGTTCTTCCCACCCGGGGAGATTGATGGGAATCAACACTGGGCACTGACATTTTTATTTTTATATTTGTGTCCTTTTAGTTTACTTTTATATCCTTGGGAAAGTAGGTTTACAATTTTAAGGCTTTATAAGCCAATTTGTTATTCCCTAAGGATCTTTGAGTTTTTATGTAAAAGTTCAGTAGGTCTAGCAAGGGGGCCCTCACTCCTTCCTCATTGGTCCACCTAAGCCCTAGGGGTCCATGTGGGGCTGGTCAAAAGGTGGCTTCTAGAAGGATTCTTTCCTTCTTGGACAAGTCAAGGGGACAATGGGTGAAAAATGTCTAAGATGCCTTCCTTTAAGTCAAGGGGGTGCCCCCCATTAAAATGACATTTTGTATTTTCTTTTTTAGGCCAATTGACCACATGGGTGAAGAAAATACTACCCCTCCCCTCTCTCCCACGAAATTCCAACCCCCTCCCCCCTCCTCCCCTTCTATATAAACACATGTATAGTGTTTTGTAAGGTTTAATGATGAAAATTTGGTGAAAATATTTGAGCCTCCTTGGAGGGTGCGTCCCTCTCTCCTCTCTCTCTGCTGTGCTTCTTCCTCCTCCAGCTTTCTAGGGTGTGAGACCCATTCTATCTCTCCCTCTTATCATCTGATTTCTATTTCTGCCGTTTCCGCCGCCGCCATCGCACCGCCGCCACCATCGCCGGAGTTCTGTCTAAATCAGGATAGAATCTCAACTCTGGAATTTTATCTTTTGTTCTTGTTGTCTGATCAAGCCCAAACTTTGAGGGCTTGTTCTACCTGTCTCCCCTAGTCTCCAGTTTGAATTTTGTGCCATTTGGACATCGTTTAGTATTTTTCCAATATTTTTTGTTCCCCCTGTAATCTGCCATTCTGCATATCCACGGGATAGTGTCACCTATTCGTATTTTTCCCACCCCCTTAGAAATTTTCAAAAAATGCACAAAAACTCCTCAATGTTCCTCACGTTCCCCCCTACCTCCCATAATATTTTCAGCCCCTGTAAAAATCATTCACCCCTCGGTCAAAGGTCAGTCTCAGGCAGATCCCTTTCTATCCTGAGTGTCAGTAATCAGATCCACAGAAAAAAACACAGTGTTACAGAGCCTTCCATTTCTCATCCCTTAGTTGGATCGACCTACAAAAATTATATATTGTATATCTGGGAGTCCTCTTTCCAACGCCGCTGGTCTTACCTCGATTAGATTCCGAATCTGAGAGAATTAATTCTTGCCGCCGAGGCGCGCAAATCTGTTCCTTGTGCAGGTCCAAAATAGCAGTCCGGGAGAAATTCACAAATAAATACCAAAAGTCAACTTCAGCGACCGCCACTTCAGGGAGTCGTTCAGGGACGTCCAGCCATCGTCCCAGCCAAGCAGCGCCTTCAGAAGATCTCAGGAATGTGACGTTCCTTTGGAGGCAACGGCTTGCTGCCTAGCGAGTCAGAATTGAGTCAGCGCAGCACCGAGTCGGCGCAGGACCGAGTCGGACCAGCAGGCCGAGTTCGTCCCGAGAACCCTCCCAGTTTGCTGCATGTCAACCCACGGTCAGTCCTCCCGGGCCCCACTTGAAGCCCTTTACCTCCCTGCGTGGAGTGGGTAAAAAAATTCACTGTTGTAATTAAGTTTTTACCATTGTACCGGGAGTTACCGTAACTGGCCGGGGTCGTCTTCCCCACGCCCGGAGCGTGGATGTATCATGTTTGACGTTTGGTTTACTCGTATTTATTCGTATATGCCGCTGCATGTGATAGGTAACTAGCTCGATATCTAGTTTTATCACCGCTGCGAGAGAGTGAGTGTGACCCGTCCCGTGACTCGATCCGAGTATACGTGGAAAGCCGATACCCAAGACTCACTGTCGATTTTTCAACCGCGCACGGTCCCACGTCTTCCCTCGCTTAGGGGCAGTCGCGAGCTAGAGTCCTAGGTCACGTGTCCGTCCTACATCAATTGTATTGGCTTCGGCCTTTCTGATGTACAAACAGTTATTTAAATAAAAGAGGAAGGAAAATTTTGTTTTATCTCATATTACTTACATGACTGAAATGTTCAAAAGTAGAACTTGCGTAGTGTACTCGCGTTCCACGTCCGAGAGATGGATTCTCCTTCCAAAGTAGATAAGGATAAGGCTCGGTTAGTGTTGGTCCCTGGGTAGGCGAGTAGACAAGAAAGGGGGGTTGAATTGTCCCCCATGAACGATGGTAAATTAAAATCTAACTAAGAGGAATTAACAACTTTGAATGTGGTTGAAGAAATTAAACTAAGTAATGCAAACTTAGTTCTCTCAATCTCACCGTTCGCACACGATCAAGATAAATGGATTAAGCTATTAAGCCAACCACAAAGCAAACCAAAACACAATGGTTTTTAAGGTGGTTCGGGACCACGACGGACTCCCTACGTCCACCCCTCACCAAACTTGGTGAGGCTTCACTCGGGGATAAATCCCCAACACGGAGACGACGCTCCAAACACACACGGGGATAAATCCCCATACACACACGGAGTCAAACTCCAACACACATGTGTAGGGCGACACCTACGCAACCACACGGGAGTAAACTCCCAACCACACACGGGGAAACACACCCTACAATATGCCTAAGCAAACACGTGGATATGCTCCGCACCACACGACGCACATGCGTCAACACAAACACTTGGAGAACCCTTTCTCCAATCACACACACAAGAAGTCGTTTATGGGTTTGTAACAAGTTAACAAATGAAAGCTCTAAGCCCCAAAAATGTGCTAAAGACTAAAACAAGAAAGATCAACAAGCACAAAGCTCCCCCTTCAATTGAATCTCCGATTCTTCTTGGTTCGATGTCGGATGATGGCGATTTCGGCGTCCTCTTGTTCCTCTCCTCAATCCGCTTCTTTTCTTCTTCTACCACGAGCTCCAAATTTTCATGGATGTAGATGAGATCAGCCTTGTAAGAGCTCCTCTCTTGTTTCCCCTTTTTCTTCTCCTACAAGAAAGAACAAATGAACATTGGGGTTCTCATCTCCCAAATTCGTAACTCCTATATAGGCCAATATGAGAAGCATGAAAAGACACATAAAACCCTCCCAATACATGTTAGAAACCCTCCCAATACATATTCGACCCTTGGGCAGCAGAGGGCCAAACAGAACCAAAACAGGTTCTGTTTTTACAGGGGTCGACCCATGCAGTTGGCTGGCCATAGTCCAGGGGGGGTCGACTCCTTCTGTAGAGGGTCAAGAAAATGCGTTTTAGCCCCGATAAAGTGCCGGAAAAATTCCCAAAAATCAAGAATTAATTACCATGAATTAAACAAAGTATTAAGACCATCTAAACCACATTTCAAAAAGATTTATGAGAAAACATTCAGCACACTGTAAAGGCTCAAGAATCTCATTTTAAAGATGCATAAAACACTTCCAATGCAATGCAACCTCATGAAAGATGTTCATGAAAACGACCCGGAACTTAGCATAAAAATGGTTAGATGTTACCATCATGCACTTGACATGAGAGGGTTTAAAAACCATCCTTGAACCTATAGAACATGATAAAACAAGAGGTTAGATGTTAATCAAAACTCATGAACCAAGCATCAACTCTTTGAATAAGTTCACATAAAAATACATCATTGAACACATTCAAGCATGTATTTGACTTCTCAATTCAACCATCAAAAACACATTCAACATATGACAAGGTTTTGATATGATGAACATGGCATTTTGACATTCTTTGATCAAATTGATACACAGGAGAGCATATTGATACGTAGGAGAGCATATTAACACACAGAAGAGCATTTTGACACTCAGGAGAGCATATTTCCTTATTTCGCCAAAACAAATGACCATGAGTCCAAATAATGAGCAAGCATTAAAGAGTAAACCTTGAAGCCATCTTTCAACTCATCAATCAAGATATAAACATATTGCTCAATGAAACACATGCAAACACATGCACAATCGTTTTGATATCATTAAAATCATACACCAAACATCAACTAGGGGATGCAACAGTTAGGGTGACGAGCTCCGTTGCCGGCTGATCGACCAAGTGGTCAAATCACTGGCATCGGTCACACTGTTGCACGTAGGTCGAGTAGTTGCGCTGCAGAGTGGGCCACCAGTAACCCTACTGAAGCAAGATCCTGGCGAGTGACCTTCCCCCTTGATGTGCTCCGCATAGGCCTTCGTGAACCTCTTGAATCGCTCAGCCGGCTTCGTCAGTACTGATGCACTTCAGGAGGGGAGCGGCGTTGCTCCCGGCTGAGTTGGAGGATCCTTCGATGAACAATTCTCAGGTTGGCCCGGGCGCGGATGGAGATTTTTCTTTAGCCGGGATGGTGCTCTTGGGGATGAAGTCAGCGAGTGCATGTCCTTTGATAGCCGAGAGAGGCCGGTACGATGTATCGTAGGCCCCGAGCATAATGGCCCACTTGACGAGGCATCCCGAGACTTCAGGGTGAGCAAGGATCCTCTTCAGTGGTTCGTCGGTCAACACGATGATGAAGTGCCCTTGGAAGTAGGGTCGAAGGCACTTGGCCGAGGTAACCAACGCTAGCTCGAGTCTCTCGGTTACGGGGTACCTTCTTTCAACCTTGTTGAGCACCTTGCTGGTGTAGTAGACCGGTCTCTCGACTCCTGAGTCATTTCTGACCAGGACCGAGCTAACCGTGGATGGAGTTGCTGAGAGGTAGAGATGTAAGGCTTCACCTGGAACATGCTTGGACAGCACCGGGGTGAGGTCGGGAACTCCTTAAGCTCAGTGAACGCCTTTTGGAATTACTCGTCCCATGCGAACGTAGCAGATGCAATTTTGGTCCCCCTCAGCAATTTGAAGTAGGGTAGGCATCGTTCGGCCGCACGGGACATGAATTGGTTGAGCACAGCAATGCGCCCGGTAAGGCGTTGAACGTCCTTGGTGTAGGTGGGCGTTCGCATGTCCAGGATAGTATGGACCTTATCGGGGTTGGCCTCAATCTCACGTTGGGTCACCAAGAAACCCAGGAATTTCCCAGACCTTACTCCGAAGGCACACTTGGCGGGGTTGAGCTTCATATTGTACCTCCGGAGAGTGTCGAAGGTCTCAGCGAGGTCGGCAAAGTGGTCCTCGGCCTTAGGGGTCTTGATGAGCATATCGTCAATATAGGCCTTGACATTTCAGCCGAGCTGTCCCTTAAACATATGGTTGACCAACCTCTGGTATGTGGCTCCAGCATTCTTCACGCGAAGGGCTTTCGGGTGTAGCAGTGTACGCCAAAGTCGGTGATGAAGGCGGTCTTCTCGATATCTTCTGGATCCATTCTGATATGGTGGTAACCTGAATAGGCATCCAAGAAGCTAAGTATCTCATTGTCCGAGGTTGAGTCAACCAGCTGGTCGATGCTCGGCAACAGATAGCAGTCTTTTGGCGTGGCTTTGTTCAAGTCAGTGAAGTCCATGCACATTCGCCACTTTCCCGAAGCTTTTGGCACCAGGACGACGTTAGCCAGCCATGTCGGGTACAGGACCGATCTAAAAAGACTAGTCTTCTGCCCCTTGGTGACTTGCTCCTTGATGACTATCTGCTTTTGTGGGGAGTGCTTCCTTCTGCGTTGTTGTACGGGCTTCACGGTCGGGTCAAGGTTGAGTTTATGCACTACTGTCCCTCCCGGTATCTCGGGGAGTTGATCATCAGACCATGCAAAGACTCGGATGTACCCGGAAAGAAATTCTTTGTATTGCTGCTGAACCTTAGATGGTAGGTCAGCTCCAATCTTTACTCGTAGGGTCGGGTCATCGTTTAGGAAAACCGTTAACAACTCGCCTCCAGGCTCGGATGTTGCGAGTTTTTCCTCAACTTCCCAGGGGCCCTTGTTCTTCCCGTCCGGCCTTGTGGCTTCGACCGAGATAATATAGCACCTTCTGGCCGTCGCCTGGTTGCCCCAGACTTCCCCCACCCCATGTTTAGTGGGGAACTTCATCTTTTGGTGATAGGTAGAGGGCACCGCTTTCATTCGGCTAAGGATTCCCCGGCCGAAGATTGCGTTGTATGCCATCATACCCTTGATCACTATGAAGTCCACCATAACCATAACGGTTTTGGGTGGGGTGCTGAGAGTAATCGGCAGGCTCAGGGCTCCCTCGGGATAAGTGGCCTGGCCGTTGAACCCGCAAAGGGGGGTTCAGATCGGGCGGCATTTAGGCGGATTCTCTCCCATCTTAAGAAAACACTCATAAGACAATACATCAGGGGCGCTTCCTTTGTCAACTAGAATCCTATCTACGTTACAATGGTTTATCGTAGCCGATACAACTAGGGCGTCGTCATGCGGGGTGGTCAGTCCTTCCAGGTCTTGGTCAGAGAAGACTATGATCTGTGGCTCACTTGGCGGGGCCTTGGGAGGCTCGATGGCTTGGCTCGCCCGCTCAGCATGATGCATCCTTCCTCGGCTACTATCTCCTTCTTATGCAGCTCCTCCAGCGATGACATTGATGTGGACCCCGCGAGGGGCGTTTTCGATCTCCTCTGGGGTGCCTCGATCTTCCTTATGCCCTGCCACAAACTGGGATAGGTGTCCCTGGCGGATGAGGTGCTCGATCTCATCCTAGAGCTGGCGGCAATCGTCGGTATGATGCCCGTGGTCGCTGTAGAACATGCAGTGCTTACTGCGTTGCGGTTCTTCGACCTCATTGGCTCGGGTTGGTGGAGGAGGCACGAGCCTTTGATGTCTTCATAGATCTCGTACACCAGAGCGGTTATGGGGGTGTACCGCTCGTACTTTCGGGACGGTTCTTTGTGCTCCCCATCTCGGTTCTGCCTTTTTCCTTGGCCCGAGCTAGGCTCGGGTGCTCGCTTCTTGTTCCCCACTGGCCGGCGGGACTCCCGAGGGGATGCCGCTCGGAGGGGGGGCCCCTATTCCAGCTGCTCTAGAGAGGCTGGGCATCCGGGGCCCTCTGTACCAGAAATGTCGTAGCATAGCTACGAAGGTGGCGAGGGGAGGAGACAAGCAACGCTCCCCACCCATGGCTCTTGAGATGGTTATGGAGGGTGGCCTGGTATGTTGGGTTCGGTGCTAGTATTCAGAGGGGGGGTGAATGAATATAACCCGTTTAAAAAATTTTCACCCAATATAAAATTTCGCTCAATTAGAATTTTGCTCACTCAACAGATTAAACACTTAGAACAAAATCTGATCAAGTTATCTAATGAACCTGTGATCAAACACTTGGAGCGCCCCTATGCAAACATCTAGCGGAAGCAAACAGATAGAAACATCAAACCACTGCACAAGGGGTTTTTAGGTGGTTCGGTCCAGCAGACCTACATCCACCCCACACTCAACCCGAGTGTGGCTTCCTGCTGACTCACAGCTTGAACAGCTGGGCATCACAGCTTGCCATACATCCGCTGGGCAACACAGCTTGCCGTCCAGTGGAATCCACCACTGCAACCGCTGGGGATTACATCTTACCCGTACAGTGGAAACCTCCACTGCCCGTTGAGCAACACAACTTGCTGTCCAGTGGAATCCTCCACTGCAAACCGCTAGGCAACACAGCTTAGCCGTCCAGAGGCAGCACCTCTGCAATCCGCTGACTAACAGCTTGAAAGGAAATGTAAAATGGAAAACAAAATACAAGATAACAACATCGGAAAGCTGTAAACGTAAAGCACAATGTGGCTCTTAAAGAGCTGACTGGCCTGGATTTGATCCACGGTCCAGTGAACAGATCTCCCTCGATCTCACTCTCTTTCTTCACTCTCTCTCTTTCTCTTTCTTCTCTGCTGCACTTCTCTTCTTCTTTCGCTAGTCTCTCACTCTCTGCTCTTCTTCTCTTCTTCTTCTTCTTCTATTCTTCTTTTCTAGATCGTGGCTATCTGTATGGACTTTTCTTTTTTCCAACTCGATCTGCCTTCTTCTGTGGAAGAAAGCTCATATATATAGCAGCAGCAGCAGCTAGGGCGCGTGTGGCTTCCACAGCTCCCGCCCTAAGAATTCGGACCACGTGGCAGTCTCTCAGCAGACTTCATTCCAGCCTCGGATCACGTGCTGCCAGTCACTGGGGAATATTTCTTCCTCGGACCTGCAAGGAGATGAAAACCATTAAACTGAGGGCCACAATAACTAAAGCTGCACGAGGTATGTGGTAGCAGTTCTAGATGCACTGAGAATGACACGAGATACACAAGGTGACTACAGCACGAAGTAAGGAGAGAACGACACGAGATACACAATGTAACAGAGATAACACTACAAAGAGAACGACACGAAGAAGATGAAAACAACACAAGGTAAAAAGAAGACCGACACGAAGTGGTTGCAACAACAAGCAAGACATAAAAGATGACACGAGATGCAACTAGAGGACAGAGAGAAGCGACACGAGGTTCACACAGAAACGACACGAGGTGGCACAGAAAGCAACACGAGGTGCTGCAATGTTCTGCACGCAGTGGAACAAAAACGACACGAAGACACAGAAACAACAGTAACCGACACGAAGTGTGGTTACTAAACAGGAACGACACGAGGTCTACAGGGAAACGACTCGAAGTTCATCAGAACTATTCGAGCTGCTTCAGAAACACGACACAAAGTTAAGTGAGAACAGCACGAGGTGAAACGACACGGGGTTCACTGGGAAACGAGATACAAGAGGGAAAACGACACGAAGTCAGATCAACACGAAGACGTAAACACAACACGAAGACATAGACACTAAAACAACACGAAGACGATGGATGCTACAGTGCAATGTCTAGACATGAAGTCCAATGCTAACGGCTGTACAGACTTGAATAATAAGCCAGTGTATAGACTTGAAGATTGAAGGCGATGTACAGACTTTGATGAACAGTCCAATGTATAGACTTTGAAGCATATGACCTGGCTGTACAGACTTAGAATATTAAGACTGATGTACAGGCTTCATGCGTTGACACTGTACAGACATTGCCTAAGACGCTGTATACACTTAGCCTAAGACAGTGCATGAACTGACGTTGTATATACTTAGCCAATGCAATGCACTATGAATGTATGGACTTACATGAGATGCTCATTGAGACGCTCAATGTATACACTTCAAGCCTAGTGTATAGACTTCATGAATGTGCAAACTTGTCAACGAGATGCACAATGTATAGACTATGCACATAACAAAAGTCTAACACAAACTGATATATCAGATATACCAGTCACAGTCATGTTGCTATCATCAAAACACAATGTCATCAAAACACTATATCAAATGCACTCAAATGCACTCACTGTCTTGCTATCATCAAAACCAAATAGCATTGCTATCATCAAGGGGACATAGCACATGCTTGTGCCTAAGAGGCACAACATTCTCCCCCTTTTTGATGATGGCAACACAATGTGACAGTGAGTCACACACAAGATTTTCTCCCCCTTTGACATGATCAAAAACAGAAAAATAGTAAAAACAAGAGTGCAAAGTGCATTATGCATGCAAATTCCTCTAGAACATTCTCCCCCTGAATGTAAGACTCCCCTGAATTATTTCTCCCCCTAAATGAATGCTCCCCCTTTGAGAAGGGATATGAACAGATAAATAAGGTAGAGAAGGTAGGTGGATCACTTGATAACAGCTGAATCATAGGTTCAGAAAGGAAGCATGATTATAAACAACTGTTAAAGTATAAGAATCATCAACATACAATTTTCAAAAATTCAGGTTTAACAGTGATAAATCTAGAGTAAAACACCTGACCCCTGAAAAAGAGTTTGTAGACTCCATTTATAGCAATGAATCTAGGGCACATGGTATTAATAGATAAGTCAGAAATAATACCCTTTTGTGATTAAACAAGAAAATTCAAGAGAGGCAACTTGAACATGTATTGAGAAAAACAATTTTCACTCAATGACTTTTGATTTTCGAAGGGTTACAGCAGTTTGATTCACTTTTTAATTTTCAGAACCTGAACTAAGTGAATAGACCTGTGGCATTTATGCTGTTGACATTAGGTGTACACCTTGATCAGAGACAAGTACCCCCAGTTACTAGGCATAAACTACTAGACCTATTGCAGATCAAAATCCACAAAGAATAGTCTTCACTTTTGACATTAAGGGTACACCTTGATTAGAGGCTAGTACTCTCAGTTACTTGGTGAGGACTCCCCCTATAGATTTGACCCTATGAACAGAGATATTCTAAATCACCTCATGACATGTGAAGTCTCCTGCTTCTTTGAAGGAGTTCACAGTTTCTCAGTGCAATCAGCCATTGCTCTGTCACTATGTTCAGTTCTTAACATTAATGATCTTATTTACTACTGCCCTTAATTCTTTTAGAGTGATTGTTTAAAAAAATCAGTACACACTCTTATTAGCCTGTTCTAGACATATCCAGTTCAACACATTTAGGCATTACAAAAAACTTTTTCTATTTTAGCTATGAGACAAAGATTAAGAGCTATAAAAGTTTTCCTTTTATCTCAGATTCTGAAGGCAGACATTTGACTCTTCAATTTATAAAGGTTAAACCTTTAGTTCTTTTCAATTTGTGAGAGAGATTCTTATAGAATAACAATTGAAATAATCACAACTCAACGTACTTAAACCAGATACAGAACTGTTGTTTAGTGAAAATGATAGGGAAAAGATAGCAATTGGCAATATGGTCTAATGGCATCTGATGTCAAAAGATATGAATCAATTGAATGAGGACAATGAGGAGTAACTAGGATTCAAGAATTGAACTAAACTCACAGCTCCCCCTGACACCATGATGCAAGGATTATGCTATGCAACACACTGTTCTACATGAGGACTAGACCCTTGGTACTTGGCAGAGAACCTGGTCTCAAGGACCATCTCACACATAGTAAGTTCCTCCAGGCAGATTTCCCTGCCTTTTAGTAGCTTACCATTTGATATACCAGGGTTATGTAAGACAATGCAACATAAAGCAGTCCTACATGCATTAAACAACTTCATTGACAGTCATGCATATGATGCGTTTAGACACTAGACACATGCATTGACTGTATGCACTAACTGACCCATTCAAGCTCAGTCCAAGTATGTAATCAAGCATGCAATGCATTGACACAAAAATGATTGAGCGGAACATCAAGCATCCTATGTTCATAGTGCAGAAACCAGCAAGAGAGAAGAACATCAGATATTCAGAATAAAACTCAGTAGCTGAGTCTGGAATGCAGACTGATCAGCTAAGCAATAAGAGATCATCAGACATTAAACAAGCACATCAACATTTTCAGATGATGAAATTTAACACAAAGTTCAGAACTGACCTGAAATGGTGCAGTCATGGGGTTTTCATTCTTGAGTGCCTTGGTTAACCCCTTTCACTTCTCCCACCAAGGCACACCTGCAGTAAGTCAATCAATTTGATCCTACAGGGACCCAAGCAGTCTTGGGTCCTACATTTACCCTGACACTTCTAGCAGGTTTTCTCAACAGATTTTTCGCATGTTTATCATCAAATTCCATCAGGTAGCAATTATTTATGGAATGACCAAGCTGACCACAATAGTGGCATGATGCAGCAGTTCTGAAGTTTATTTTATGCACATTCCTATGAGCAGGAGGTCTAAGTGCATATGCATGAACATGTTTATTACCAGAATTAAAATTCTGTTTACCAGAATCATCCAGCCAGCAATCAGCCGCTCTATGACCTGGCTTCCCACAATTAAAACATGCAAGTTTTTCAAAATGTTTTGCAGGGAATTTAAAAACATGGGAGTTAACATGATTCTTCTAAACATGCCAATAGTCCTTGACTGTATGGCCATACTTCCCACAATAAAAACAATTTAGATTATGTCTCCTAGAAATATGATTTCTAGCATGAAATTCTTTAACATTCAGATTACCCTTTTTCTGATCAGACAGAACTTTTCTAGCATGCCTTCTGTCATCTTGTTTCATCACAAAACACTCACTCATAAAGTGTCCATTCTTACCACAATAATGACAAGAACAAGAACCATTAGATTTCTTTAAAACATGGCACTTATCAGATGAGTTTTTAGCATGCAGATTGTTCCTTTGAGTATTTGGGATTTTCTGATCTTTATTTCGTTTTTGAATTTCATGAGCAGCAGCTTCTTTCAAGGATTTATTTGAGGGACCAGCTACTTTAGAACTCGGCACAACTGTGTTGTATAGCAGGTTTCTAATACCATTCTTAACTCCAAAGCTATTTTCCACCCTTTCACTTTGACTACTCACTTCATCTTCCAGAACCATTTTCATTTTGCCTTTATCCTTGGCCAACTTAGATGAAGTACCATTCAGCTCAGTGATTTTATTTTCCAAGGAGATTATAAGATTTCCTGAATGAACTTTCTCCTTCTCATAACTAGCCAGTTTTTCTTTTAACAGACAAAGTTCTTTTTCCAAATCAGCAGTGTGTATAACAAAGCTAGTAATTTCTTCGTCACTGCAATTGATATACTTTTTCAAAACAAATTTTTCTTTTTCCATTGTCAGCCATCTCTCAGAGAAGACAGTATTCAGAACCATCAACTTTTTATTTTGATCTTTCAAGTAGACATTTTCTTCTTTTGGAGATTTGATTGTTCCTTTTGAAAACTGTTATCAGAATCAAAATCATTAATCATGTCTTCGAGAATGGCACATGATTTACAAGAATTATCTTCACTGATGAGTTTGTTTCTAAGATCTTCATTCTCAGATTTCAACTTGTTCAACTCATCTTTTTCTTTATTTATGTTAGATTTCAAGTTTTCATTTTCAGATTTCAGACTTCTAACCTCATGCAACATTTCTTTTCTTATTTTTCTCTTTTCAGATTTCAGTCTATCATATTTATTCAATAAATGCTCATTCAATTCAATCATATTTTTCAGAGAAAAATTATTAGTATCAGAGTTTACCTGTGATGAAGTGTCCTCCTCATAATCTTCGTCTTCTTCTGTTGTCATGAGACAATTCTCTTTATCCTGGGTTCTGCTGCTTGCTATCATCTCGACCACTTCGGAAGCACTGCAGCAATTAACTACACATGGAAACTTGTCAGTGTTTATAGCCCTTTGAGTTACCTCAAGGGCCTTCTGATTATCAGAGAATTTTTGTCTGTCTGAAGTTTTCCATAAGAATTCATCCTTTGGAACTTCATAGGAACTGTGTGCAATGACTATCCACAGACCTGGATTAGTTTGCATCACATATTCTCTGAACTGATTAAACCAATTGTAGAACCCTGAACCTTCAAACTTCGGAGGATCAACAGTGAGTTCCATGCTTTAGACAGAATAAGAGTTCTAGGAAGAACACTAATCAAGCACAATGAATCAACTCAAATAACACCAAAAATAAATGAGCAAAGCAAAGCACAAGTCAGTGAAGCAACACACGATTTCAAAAGACCCACTCTGAAATGCACCAGAAGCTAGCAGGATCCTCTGCAGATTGTTAGATCTGATAGATCAGAGACGCGCTCTGATACCAATTGTTGGGTTCGGTGCTAGTATTCAGAGGGGGGGGGTGAATGAATATAACTCGTTTAAAAAACTTTCACCCAATTAAAAAATTTCGCTCAATTAGACTTTTGCTCACTCAACAGATTAAACACTTAGAACAAAATCTGATCAAGTTATCTAATGAACCTGTGATCAAACACTTGGAGCGCCCCTATGCAAACATCTAGCGGAAGCAAACAGATAGAAACATCAAACCACTGCACAAGGGATTTTTAGGTGGTTCGGTCCAGCAGACCTACATCCACCCCACACTCAACCCGAGTGTGGCTTCCTGCTGACTCACAGCTTGAACAGCTGGGCATCACAGCTTGCCATACATCCGCTGGGCAACACAGCTTGCCGTCCAGTGGAATCCACCACTGCAACCGCTGGGGATTACAGCTTACCCGTTCAGTGGAAACCTCCACTGCCCGCTGAGCAACACAGCTTGCTGTCCAGTGGAATCCTCCACTGCAAACCGCTGGGCAACACAGCTTAGCCGTCCAGAGGCAGCACCTCTGCAATCCGCTGACTAACAGCTTGAAAGGAAATGTAAAATGGAAAACAAAATACAAGATAACAGCATCGGAAAGCTGTAAACGTAAAGCATAATGTGGCTCTTAAAGAGCTGACTGGCCTGGATTTGATCCACGGTCCAGTGAACAGATCTCCCTCGATCTCACTCTCTTTCTTCACTCTCTCTCTTTCTCTTTCTTCTCTGCTGCACTTCTCTTCTTCTTTCGCTAATCTCTCACTCTCTGCTCTTCTTCTCTTCTTCTTCTTCTTCTATTCTTCTTTTCTGGATCGTGGCTATCTGTATGGACTTTTCTTTTTGCCAACTCGATCTGCCTTCTTCTGTGGAAGAAAGCTCATATATATAGCAGCAGCAGCAGCTAGGGCGCGTGTGGCTTCCACAGCTCCCGCCCTAAGAATTCGGACCACGTGGCAGTCTCTCAGTAGACTTCATTCCAGCCTCGGATCACGTGCTGCCAGTCACTGGGGAATATTTCTTCCTCGGACCTGCAAGGAGATGAAAACCATTAAACTGAGGGCCATAATAACTAAAGCTGCACGAGGTATGTGGTAGCAGTTCTAGATGCACTAAGAACGACACAAGATACACAAGGTGACTACAGCACGAAGTAAGGAGAGAACGACACGAGATACACACTGTAACAGAGATAACACTACAAAGAGAATGACACGAAGAAGATGAAAACAACACGAGGTAAAAAGAAGAACGACACGAAGTGGTTGCAACAACAAGCAAGACATAAAAGATGACACGAGATGCAACTAGAGGACAGAGAGAAGCGACACGAGGTTCACACAGAAACGACACGAGGTGGCACAGAAAGCAACACGAGGTGCTGTAATGTTCTGCACGCAGTGGAACAAAAATGACACGAAGACACAGAAACAACAGTAACCGACACGAAGTGTGGTTACTAAACAGGAACGACACGAGGTCTACAGGGAAACGACTCGAAGTTCATCAGAACTATTCGAGCTGCTTCAGAAACACGACACAAAGTTAAGTGAGAACAGCACGAGGTGAAACGACACGGGGTTCACTGGGAAACGAGATACAAGAGGGAAAACGACACGAAGTCAGATCAACACGAAGACGTAAACACAACACGAAGACATAGACACTAAAACAACACGAAGACGATGGATGCTACAGTGCAATGTCTAGACATGAAGTCCAATGCTAACGGCTGTATAGACTTGAATAATAAGCCAGTGTATAGACTTGAAGATTGAAGGCGATGTACAGACTTTGATGAACAGTCCAATGTATGGACTTTGGAGCATATGACCTGGCTGTACAGACTTAGAATATTAAGACTGATGTACATGCTTCATGCATTGACGTTGTACAGACATTGCCTAAGACGCTGTATACACTTAGCCTAAGATAATGCATGAACTGACGTTGTATATACTTAGCCAATGCAATGCACTATGAATGTATGGACTTACATGAGATGCTCATTGAGACGCTCAATGTATACACTTCAAGCCTAGTGTATAGACTTCATGAATGTGCAAACTTGTCAACGAGATGCACAATGTATAGACTATGCACATAACAAAAGTCTAACACAAACTGATATATCAGATATACCAGTCACAGTCATGTTGCTATCATCAAAGCACAATGTCATCAAAACACTATATCAAATGCACTCAAATGCACTCACTGTCTTGCTATCATCAAAACCAAATTGCATTGCTATCATCAAGGCGACATAGCACATGCTTGTGCCTAAGAGGCACAACAAGGTCCTGGCCCAGTTGGGTGCCTCTCTGGCTGAAGCTTACGCTCAGTGAGAGTCAGAACTGGCGAACCTTGCCTAAACCCTTGGCGCATCCGACGGGAAGGCAGCTCAGCTCACCGAGGAGCGTGATGGGCTTCAGCGGGAGCTCTCCTCGGTTAGAGACCTGGTGAGGGTGAGCCAGGCGGAGGCCCGGATTGAGCCGCTGCTTCATCCGCCCCTCTTTCCTCGGTCGGTTGGGGCTGTGTCGCCTCTCCTCGCGACCCCCCAACCTGGACCGGCTCGGCCCCGACGTCGCCACACGGAGCGCCGCCTGCCTAGCTCGACGCTCCAGCCTCGGCCGCGGTCCTGGAGTCGACCGGTTTGGCCCCGCCCCCCTCGGCTCCTGCAGAGGGGAGAGCCGGGCCAGCGCCGCCGCCAACTACAGAAATGGCCCTAGCCTCCTCGGCCCCCTCTTGCTCGGTGGATGGGAGAGCTGGCCTAATAGGGTCGGCCCTGTCACGCTCAACAGAGGGGAGAGCCGAGCTAGAGCCACCTTCGACTGTAGGGACGGCCCCGGCCTTCTTGGCCCGCTTATTGGCCTTCACGGCATCCTGTAGCATCCTCTCCACAGGATCCTTGCGCTTGGACCCCCGCGGCCGGGAAGACCCTTCCCGGGCCACCCCCTTGCCCTCATCTCGGGCTCGGGAGCGACCCTCTGGAGCTCGCGACTCAACGACAGCCGAGTCGTCGCCCAGATGGATCACTTCCCGCTCGGTCGCGTGCTCCTCCTCCGCAGCCGGCCGCCTGGTGTCTGCGCAAAAGAAGACATGGTCAAGAAAAGAAAAATGGCTTAATCATCCAAAGAGAAAGCTGATTCATGGTGCCCGTACCTGCCGGCTGTAGCCGCTGGAGAAGGCATCGCTTGATATTCTCCGGGGTCACCAGCTCCTCCGTGGACTGGCGAGACTTCAGCAGAATGGCCGCGTACTTCTCCACATCCGGAGAGAACTCATCTTTCCTCGGGGGGATGTTCGGGTGAAAGTTGGGGATTACAGAACACCTCCAAGACTCCTCCACCGAACAAATCCCCACCCAAAAGAACTGAGTCTTCCACCTCTTGTGGGAAGAGTCCTTCACGGCTAAGGAGACACAACTCCTGTTTCACCTTGCCTGGACGAAATAGAAGCCCTTCCCGACCGAGGAATGCTCCTTCAACTCGAAGAAGTAATGGAAGAGGTCCAAGGAGAGAGGAACCCCGAACTGGAGGCAGAGGATGTGAAAGGCGGAAAGAAGAAGATAAGAGTTGGCTACCAACTATATGGGAGCCAACAGGAAGAAATTGAGAAGGTCAAGAACAAAACGGTCGAAGGGAAGACGGAACCCACCCTTCCACGACAGAAGGAAGGAGCAGAAATGGCCCCTACGAGAATCCAAGCTCGTCTCGTTTGGGGTAGCCACAGCGAAGTAGTACTTCCAGGGCAGGAAATACTGGTGCTCCAGCCGCTTCACCTTCGCCTCCCCCAGCTCACTACAGTTCGGAGCCGGAAGTATCACCACCACCCTCGCCTCAGGCTCCCCCTCCAACTCCTCGACCTCCGAACGCTGGTCCGCCATGAAATCTGAAGAGGAGCTTGAAGAAGAAGGCTCCCAAGACTCTGAAGACTCTAGAGGAAGGAGAAGCTGTCGGACTGCCTCCGCGGTTATCTCCACCAACTCTGCGAACGCCGCTGTGAATCTTTGCTCTTCCGCCGTATCCCCATGGTGCATCAGAGAGCCCCAAAAGCAAGTACGAAGGAGAGCAAAACCCTAAAACAGAGGGAGTATGGAACGACAGCAAGGGCATAACACTTATATCCCCTCGCGGAAGGCGGCGCGTCGTTCCGACCACTGAGAAATGGGGGCCCCTTCGTTTCAAATCCATTAGGATTATCATTATTACGGGCCGAGGTGACCACGACACATGGCTTCTTAAACACCGCCAGATCTCCACCCACCCGAGCCACCCTGGTCCAAAACCCCAACGGCTACTCTTTCGGGCTTGCCAAGGCTCGGGAGTAGGAGGGGGACAAGTGGAGAGGGGGATTTCTGTAGCTCATCTAAGAGCGGCCGAACTAGGTCCCGCGAGACCAAACGAGGCCCAGCTCATCTAAGTGACCGTCCTGTAGAGCCCACTTAGCATAAAAGCCCAATAAGCTCACTCGGGATCAAGCACTTCTTAGGCGGCCATTAGGCTCGGAAGGCCGAGCGTCGGTCCGATCGGAGGAAGACCCATGCCCAACCTATCCCCCTCACCTGTATAAGGGCTAGCGCCCAACGCCCACTCCGACCGAACCTCACCCGAGCTATGTCTGTCGCCCGGGACAGGGCTGGCACTCTACACGCTTGGGTCGGCCGACGGATGCTTATCGATGCCGCCACTGAGAGCCCTTTCTAAGAAAGAGTTTACGAGGATAAGGGGGCCCACGAATCCTCAAGGCTATAAAGAGCCCACGTCGAGGACGTAAAGAGTCCACGTCAAGGACGTAACCCCCGCCTGAAACTCCTCAGCTTACGGGACCCATAAGGCTGGCGCACTATTTAAGCCTGGGACCCCCTCCAGCGAAAGGTAAGACCAACACACGTCTAAAGCTCCCTGAGCAGGAACCACTTCACCACCTTGGTGGAGAGGGATCTCGTGCATCTCCTTCTTCCTCCCTTCATAGCTTCCACCACTGCTCTACTGACCTAGGCATCAGACGATTTTCCACAGGGAACCATCCCTGGGCCCCCTGATCCGTTTCCCTTCCTCGCAGTTCACTATTCGGTGATCATCTCCTCCAGCTCAGGACCAGCACGAGATCACCCCTCTTCATCTGGTGCCTTCTGTGGGAATTGAACCCAGGACCACATGGGTTGGGACGGTAGGATATATTGCGTTGTCGACGTGGCCATCTCGCTCGGCTTTAGCGTGAGATCGCCCCTCTTCATCTGATGGTGCCAGATGAAGAGGGGCGATCTCGCACTGGTCTTGAGCTGGAGGAGATGATCACCGAATAGTGAACTGCAAGGAAGGCAAACGGATCAGGGGACCCAGGGATGGTTTCTTGGGGAAAACCCTCTGATGCCTAAATCAGTAGAGTAGTGGTGGAAGCTATGAAGGGAGGAAGAAGGAGATGCACGAGATCCCTCTCCACCAAGGTGGTGAAGTGGTTCCTGCTTAGTGAGCTTTAGACGTGTGTTGGTCTTACCTTTCATTGGAGGGGGTCCCAGGTTTAAATAGTGCGCCAGCCTTATGAGTCCCGTGAGCTGAGAAGTTTCAGGCGGGGGTTACGTCCTCGACGTGGGCTCTTTACGTCCTCGTTGTGGGCTCTTTATAGCCTTGAGGATTCGTAGGCCCCCTTATCCTCGTAAACTCCTGCTCAGAAAGGGCTTTCAATGGCGACGTGGATATGCATCCGTCGGTCGACCCAAGCGTGTAGAGTGATAGCCCTATCCCGGGCGACAAGCATAGCTCGGGTGAGGTTCGGTCGGAGTGGGCGCTGGGCGCTAGCCCTTATACAGGTGAGGGGGATAGGTTGGGCGTGGGTCTTCCTCCGATCGGACCGACGCTCGACCTTCCGAGCCTAATGGCCGCCTAGGAAGTGCTTGATCCCGAGTGAGCTTATTGGGCTTTTATGCTAAGTGGGCCCTGCAGGGCGGTCACTTAGATTTGCTAGGCGTCGTTTGGTCTCGCGGGACCTAGTTCGGCCGCTCTTAGATGGGCTATAGAAATCCCCCTCTCCATATGTGATACGAAAACGAAGGGAGAGAGCGGCTGAGGCTCATTCATGTGCATCTATTTTCATTCTTATGGTTCTTTGAATTTCTCTATTTTTAGTGGATTGCCTCGGTCATTTCATATTGATCATCTTTGATTTAATTGCAACGAATTGTGTAAGTTTGTCTTTTAAATTAATTTGAGTTAATATTGTCCTTCTTGTTCATTACTTTGGTTCATCTCTTTATTTGTCTCTTCAAAATTTAGAGATTGTGGTAATTCTATCTTTTGCTTTTCACTTGTCTCGTTAATTCTCTAAGCTTAAATTTTCATCATTACTTTATTTTGTTTGGTTAATTTTAATTTCTTAATTTTAATCTGAAGCTTTTCAACCAAACTCTCACAGTTTTCAATCTTACAAACTCAAGGTTTTCAACTCTAAAATCTCAACTTCTCCGTGGATTCGACTTAGTCTTACCACTTAACTATTCTCTTTAATTTGTCGGTCGAATATTTAAATTTGGTAGTGGGCGTATTAACGACGTGCGTTTCACGCTATCATATTTTGGCACCGTTGCCGGAGAAGTTTGTGATTTTTAAGTTGATTATCTTATGTTCTTGTACATAAATTGACAATAACAATTTTCTTTCTATTTTACAGAAAAAAAAGAAGAAAATCAAACCTAAACAAATGTGTTGAGGTAAATCTTCTTTCCCTTTGCTTATTCTGTTTATAGTCAAAAAAAAGTATGAGGGATGGCTATCCAAGTAAGTATCCTAACTCTCACTCTTTTGTTTTAGTTTCCTTTTTTTCATTTTCAAAATTTTATTAGCTTCTATATTTAGAAAACTTCAAAAAAAAATCTTGTTGGTTAGATAGGTGCCTTAATAAATAAAATAAAATAAAAAAAGCACTTGAACCCAAATAAAAGAAATGTATTCCAAGATTAGAAATCACACACCATGTTTTAGGACATGCATCATTTAGGACTGCATTTTTCTAGTTATTTCCATTATTTTCCAATTTCTTATTGTTGAAGATTGCGGGGGACAAGGTGAGATCTTTAATTTTTCTTATAAAAAAAACATGATCATGCATTTTCCATGCTTGCATAAAATCCCTAGTTTGAACCTTGTTTGTTGCACATCATTCTAAAATATCTTAAGGGCATCTCCCATAACAACATAAGGTGGGGATTTCATCACCCTTCCTTGGCCCACAAACCACAAACTTTTTTTTTTGGTAAGTAAAGTGCTTAGTATAAAAGAAGAAGATGTACATCATTATTCTGCTAGGAAAGCTAGCAGATAAGAAAAGATGACCTCCAGACCACACATGTTGTGTACTCAGAGGTTATCAGAAATTAAAATTAAATCTATTGAATATAGATTTCTCCCTCCTTGATAACCTACTTGGCCCAAAAAATTCTATACAACTTCTAGCGTCTTCAATGATTTCTATGAAGAGTTTTATTTTTGAAGTGGTTGTGATGTCCTCAAAAATTCTTAAACACCTTTCTCTCCAAATCTTCCATATTGAGAAACGGAGAAGGATTCTAATCAACTTCACCATTAGAGTATAGCTTGGGAATTCTTGTTGTAGCTTCAGAATTTCATGGCATATCCCTGTGGCAGGCTGCCTGTGGAGGTCGAACCGAAGAAGAATGTGTTTCCAAATCCAGTTAGTATAAGAGCATTCAAAGAATAGATGATCTTGACTCTCGCTAGCATTTCTGCATAATACACACATGCTAGGAAGGTGAAATCCCCTGATCTGGAGGTTTTCAGCAGTGGGCAACTTATGAATTGTAGCTTGCCAAGTACAATGAGAAGCCATTTGAGCTGTTGGATTTTTCCAAATCCACTCATGAAACTCCATTGTGGTGCTTTTTTCCCGGATGGCCTCCCAAAAGTGACTGGCCTTGATTGATTGCTCTGAGTGGTTCCTAACATATCTTCCACCATTGTGAATGTGAATTGAATTTATCCGATCCCACAGTTCAACAATTTCTATGGACAAACCACAAACTTCTTTGCATCTTTTGCACCGTCCCCAGCCTAATAAAAATCAGTAGACATTGACCCTTGGATCACACTGAGATTAGGTGTAGCTTAAGTTTACAATATTTTTGAAAACTGGTGTCTAAGACAAGAGGTCAAAGGGAAGCACCATAAGCGGAAAAGTGGTTACTTAATTAGGTCCTTGGGAAAGCAAGGGGAGGCTCCCACTTCCCCACCTATTAACTGGCTAGTTGACAAACTTGAGAGTGGACTTAAGTTGTATCTATATCACTTTGTGAAACCCAACTTTTAGATCTACGTTACACATAGGTGTCATAGGTTAATTGTTTGATAACTTATTTTTATCTTCATAAAAAAATCAATAAAAAAGGGGCAATAATAAACCCAAAAAAAAGAGGGGGGGGGGCAATATTTTTATTGGGCATAATTCAATCTAACCTTGATTTAAGGAGCCCGAGTGTATGCATGATAGGAGATCTCTTCGCCCTGACCTAGCTCATTCCAATTGTGAGACTGAGAGAACCCTACATCACAGCCTTAGAAACACTAGGGTTGGGCATGTGGAGATGGAGGCCCAACAAGAAGAAATTGTCACCCATCCTAGAACATTGAAAGATTACATGTATCCTTCGAGGGCTAACCAACCCTCTTGCATTCAGTTACCTGAACATAATGGGCATTTTGAGCTTAAATCATGAATTATCTAGACATTGCCTGTCTTAGAGGGGAGGAAGCTGAGAACCCATATCATCACGTGAGAGACTTTGAAGAGATTTGCAGTACAATGAGCTTCAATTACCTTAGTGAGGAGTCCCTTAGGTTAAGATTGTTCCCATTTTCTTTAAGGGATAAAGCCAAGAATTGGTTGTACTTACTACGGCCCCGATCAATTACAACATGGGATGGCCTATCTACTGAATTCTTGAGGAATTTTTTTCCCAACCACAGGACCGCCACCATTAGACAAAAACTTAATAGTTTTATTCAACTTGATGGTGAAACCTTGTGGAGATACATGGAGAGATTCAATGATCTATTACTGCAATGCCCTCACCATGGATTTGAACAATGGAGATTAGTCCAAATTCTATATGAAGGGTTGGATTTCAATACTATGACTATGGTAGAGTCCATGTGTAATGGGAGGTTCACCAATAAGCGAGCGGAAGAAGCTTGGGCATTTTTAGATGAAATTGTTGAAAAATCACAACAGTGGGAAATTGTTAGGGAACCTAGGAGGGCAGTCACAAAGGGGAGGATGTTTCCAAGTGGACAAAGAAGTTGATATGGAGGCCAAAATGGTAGCATTGGACAAAAGACTGGAGGCCTTAGAAATGACAAAAATTGGGACAACTTATGAAACTGCCAAAAATGTTGAGCCTTTTATGTGTGTGTTGTGCAATGGTTCTGATCACCTCGTTGAAAATTATTCTGAAATCCAAACCTTTAGGGAGACTAGGGTTCAAGTCAATTCATATCAGAGACCTAACAATAATCCCTATAGTGACACCTATAACCTAGGTCGGAGGAACCATCCCAACTTCTCTTGGAAATCCCAAAAGACTCAGGCCCAAAACTCTCAGGTTAATAATTTTCAAAATAAGGCCCAATATCAAACCAACTTTCAAAACTAGGCCTTTAATAGAGGTCAACCTGCACACCCACTACCTACACAACCGCATCAACAATATGTCCAGCCCAGTTATGGCCAATCATCTCAATCTCAGCCATCCACGCAAAATGATGATAGGGTTTTACAACAAGTCTAACAACTTCTTTTGGCCCAAAAACAATCCTTTACTACCCAACTTCAACAATCCGTTGCTAGGATGGAAGCCCAAGTTGGTCACATGGCTGAGGCCAATATGAGGAGGGAACAAGGCCAATTGCCTAGCCAACCCATAGCAAATCCTAGGAACCACCCGCCTGGCTTTGATCCACAACCAATCTTGCAAGTGCCACCCAAGAACCCTCATGTTGAGAATGCTAAAGCTGTCACAATATTAAGAAGTGGAAAGATTCTTAATGACCCATACGAAGAGGGAAGAGGTGAAGCTAGCTCAAGCCAACCCAAGATCTCAGACCATATGGATAAGGAGCCCATTCCCACTTTCGCCACTACAATGGGTCATGATGGGAATAAGAAACACAAAGGGAAAGCTCAAGTTGAGGATACCCCTGAGATTTACCAGCCCAAAATCCCTTTTCCATCAGCCCTAGGAACAAGAAAGGGGAAAAAGAAACAATAAGCTCAGGTCCGCAATGAACAAATGATGGAGCTATTTATGCAAGTCCACATCAACATCCCACTTTTAGAAGCCATCCAACATGTGCCTGCTTATGCCAAATTTCTCAAAGATCTATGCACACAAAAGAGGTAGCCTAGGATAGCCACTAGAAAAATTCTACTATCAAAGGATGTGAGTGCTATCTTGTTGAACCAACTCCAACAGAAAATGAAAGATCCTGATGCACCACTAATCTCTTGTGTCATTGGGGGCATCACCTTTGAAAAATCCCTACTGGACTTAGGGGCTAGTGTGAATTTACTACCAACATCTATTTATCAAAAGTTTGGGATAGGAGAGCTTAAACCAACCCCGGTGATTATCTAATTAGTAGATAGATCTGTTAGAACACCTAGGGGGCTGGTAGAGGATGTCCTTATCAGGATAGAGACATGCTACTTTCCTATAGACTTTTTGATCCTTGACATGGAACCTAGCCATGATCTGGCTCAAAGTCCCATCATATTGGGTCGACCCTTCTTGGCCACTATCAATGCTAATATTAATTGTAAGTCGGGACATATGGATATCTCTTTCGGAGATCAGAAAATCACTCTCAATGACTTCAAGTCCTCTAAACACATGGGGAACGAGGAGGACTGTTACACAATTGATGTTATTGAGGACGTTGAAGTTCGTCCTCCCTTGGTCCGAGCTAAACCATCTGATTTAGATGAGCTTAATGATAATGAATCCACTGAAGATGTCCATATGATTGACTCAAGGAACAAGGCATTGTGGCCAACAAAATTTGAACCTCTGCCAAAACTCAACATTAAACCTGCGTTGCCTTCAATCTAGGCCCCACCATAGTGAGAACTCAAACCCTTGCCTAAGTCTTTGAAGTATGCATTTCTAGGGCCCATGGAGACTCTACCCGTGATATTTGCTTCTGATTTATCTCCCACACAAGAGGCTCGACTACATGATGTCCTCAGAGCTCACAAAGCTGCCATTGGTTGGACTATGGCAGACCTCAAAGGTATTAGCCCCTCAATCTACATGCATCACATCTACTCTGAGCAAACTGCCAAGCCTGTTAGAGAGTTGCAAAGAAGACTAAATCCCAACATAAGAGAAGTGGTGAAGAAGGAGGTGGTCAAATGGTTAGATGCTGGAATCATTTACCCCATCTCTGATAGCAGTTGGGTGAGCCCTACGTATGTTATTCCTAAGAAGTCAGGACTCACAGTCATCCAAAATGAACAAGGTGAGTCGTTACCTACCCGATTGACTACAGGATGGAGGGTGTGTATAGATTACAGAAAATTAAATGCAGTCACCAAGAAAGATCACGTCCCTTTACCTTTCATTGACCAAATCCTGGAGAAACTAGTTGGATAAAAGTACTTTTCCTTTTTGGATGGTTATTCAGGATACAATCAAGTGGTCATTTACCCATAAGATCAAAAGAAGACCACCTTCACATGTCTATATGGTACATTTACTTTTAGAAGAATGCCTTTCGGGTTGTGTAATGCACCAACCACTTTTCAAAGGTGCATGATGACTATCTTTTCTGACATGGTGGGGGATTTTCTTAAAATGTTTATGGATGATTTTTATATCTTTGGAGATTCATTTGAGACATGTTTAAAAATTTTGGAAAAAATTCTAGAGAGGTGTATAGAGACAAATCTGGTTTTGAGTTGGGAAAAGAGCCATTTCATGGTAAAGGAAGGGATCGTGTTAGGACACATTATTTTTGAGAGTGGAATCGAGGTAGATAAAGTCAAAATTGATTTGATTTCTAATTTGCCTCCCCTAACATCGGTCAAACAAATCCAATCCTTGTTGGGCCACGTTGGTTTCTACCGATGATTCATTAAGGACTTTTCAAAGATCTCTCGTCCTTTGTGCAACTTGTTGGCCAAGGATACGTCTTTCTACTTTGATGATTCATGTCTTCAAGCCTATAACTTTTTGAAAAAGGCAGTGACTCAAACTATAATCCTGTAACCCCTAGATTGGTCACTACCTTTTGAAATCATGTGTGATGCTTCTGACTATGCCATGGGGGCTGTATTGGGCCAAAGGGTGAACAAAAGCTCAGTTATGATTTACTATGCCAGTCGAACCCTGGTTGAGGCCCAAAAGAGCTATTCCACAACTGAGAAAGAATTGTTGGCTGTAGTCTTTTCACTAGAGAAGTTCCGATCCTATCTTTTAGGATCCAAAGTCATCATATATTCTGACCGTTCTGCTCTGAGATACCTATTGTCCAAAATTGAGGCCAAACCACGTTTGATCAGGTGGATCATGCTCTTGCAAGAATTTGACATTGAGATTCGGGATAAAAAGGGATCCAAAATGTTGTAGCAGGTCACCTATCCAGGATCCTAGTGCAAGAAAGTGAACCTGTTCAAAAATCCTTCCCTGATGAACAACTCATGGCTATTTCACAGATGAAACTTCCATTGTTTGCTGATATTGTTAACTATTTGGCTGTAGGATTAATCTCTGATGGATGGTCCAAACAAGAGGAAGATCGATTTCTGGCTCAGATAAAATATTACTTTTGGGAGGATGCGAAACTTTTCTGAATCTGTGTTGATAATGCCATAAGGAGGTGCATCCCAGAAAATGAACATCAAAGCATTCTCATCTTTTGTCATACTCTTTCATGCGGGGGACATTTTTCTGGGAAGAAAATTGCTACAAAAATCCTACAAAGTGGTTTCTACTAGCCCACTCTCTTCAAGGATGCCTACACATTCAGTCAATCTTGTCCCAAGTCAAACCATGGGTAACATTTCAAAAAGAGACATGATGCCATTAAATCCCATCCTTGTGATTGAAATCTTTGATGTTTGGGGGATTGATTTCATGGGTCCATTCCCACCATCCTTTGGACATGAATATATACTTGTGGCTTTTGATTATGTCTCCAAATGGATTGAGGCAGTGTCTACTAGAACCAATGATCATAAAGTGGTTACTAGGTTCATCCTGAATAATTAGTGATGGGGGTAGCTATTTCACTAACTCCCAGTTCAAAACCTTGCTTAGAAAATATGGGATCAACCACAAGGTAGTTGCGCCTTACCATCCTCAAACAAGTGGACAAGTGGAAGTCTCTAATAGAGAGATCAAAAATATTTTGTAGAAAATAGTCAGGCCTGAAAGGAAGGATTTGTCAGAGAGATTGGATGATGCTCTATGGGCTTATAGGATAGCCTACAAGACCCCCATTGGGATGTCCCCATTTAGGTTGATCTATGGGAAAGCATGTCACCTTTCGGTAGAATTGGAACACAAGGCATACTGGGCTGTAAAGAAATTCAATTTAGACTTGGCCCAAGCAGGAGAAAATCGTACATTGCAATTGAATGAGCTAGATGAGTTACGAAGAGAATCTTATGAAAATTATAGGATTTACAAGGCCAAAATGAAAGTTTTTCATGACAAACACATCTCTCGAAAAACTTTTGAGCTTAACCAAAGAGTTTGGTTGTTCAACTCCAGGCTCAAACTTTTTCTTGGAAAGCTTAGATCTAGGTGGGATGGTCCTTTCATAGTGCACTCATTGTCCCCCCACGGTACAGTTGAAATTCTTGATCTTAAGAGTGGGAATACTTTTAAAGTAAATGGCCAAAGACTCAAACCTTATATTGAGGGAGTTTCAGTTGACATAAACATTGATGAGGTAAACTTAACAAACTCACTATGAGCTGCATTGCATCTGGCTGAAGACATTAAACTTACCACTTTTTGGGAGGCAACCCAAAGTTTTTAAAGAATTTTTACGATAATAAATGGCTTATTGGGAGGCAACCCAAGTTCTTAAGAATTTTATTGTAGTTTCATTATGTCATGCAGGTTTGAATAAACAATAAGTTGGGGGGGATGATTAAATGAGCCATTGTCAATACTCCAAGTATCAAGTGCCACCATTTATTCATGAGAAGATGCTCGTCGAGAACTACCTTTATACGCCCCAAGTTGTACCTTTCCTTCACATAATTTCATTTCTACATTGTTCTATTGCTCTATATTGTTCATGTCATTGACGGCAATATCATTTAAGTTGGCGGGAGGGAAATTCATATTGAAAATTACACAAACAACCTATTGTTGATAACATGTGCTGAAAAAAATCTCAACTGAGTTTTCATGATTCATGCCTCATAAAAGAGAATCTTGAATAGAAAATACTATGGAGAAGGACGATGAAATATCTTTAATATCTAGTCAGGAAACTGACTTAGAATCTCCTAAAAGTCCTTTAGCACTAAAAAAAAAAATACTTGCACACTAATGAAGCAAGCAGGGCAAGCCTTCTGCCATCTGGTGCGGTGTCTGATACTCTGCACTTCCTAGTGAAGAGAAATTTTGGAAAAAAGCTACTTGCCAAATAAAGAAAAAAAGGGTTGTGAAAAAAAATAAAACTATGGAAAATAGCCCTGATCTTAGTAACCGGGTCTTCCCACCTAACAAGTGAGGAGCTTCGCATCAAATGGTGAAAGGATGTGCAGCACCATGTGTTTTGAAAAAAAGAGAAAAATAAAGAAAAAAAGGTAGAGTGAAAACTACCATGCTAAACGTTCTGATCGGGAATATGTAGAGTTGAATGACACCTATCTTGAATGGCAATATGGAGCGATGCAATTGTCTAGCTGTGGAGTTAGATTTCACGAGCATGAGTGCTATTGAACTTTGGGTGTATTCTAAAGTTATGTGCATTCATTTCTAATTTAAGGCTAGTGTGCTTCAATGTTTCTAAAGTTTTGATCCAAAGTTAACTGTGAAAAATGATCTGAAAATGAGGCATGAGAATTTTAAACTCTTGTTGGTCCTTAATTTTTAATTGTTTATATTGCTAAGAGACTAGTAATGAGTAAGTTGGGGGGTGTGAAAAGTGCACATTTTCATATATTTATTTATATCACACATGTTATTTTTGGGGCTTTAGTGTAATTAATTATGCAATTTTTATAGTTAAACTCAATCTTACACTTAATTTAAATTTTTATGCAATTAATCAAAATTTTGAAATAAAATTAGTGAGACTTGAGATATAATTAAAAAGGACTAATATTGCATGATTAAATATCTTTTGTCTAGGGGTCAAATTATAAATTTTTTTACATGGCACAACTTGACCAAAGTTTTTGTTTTATGAACAGTGATCTTCTCCCACGACAGTGGGCTTCCCGTGGAGGGACAGAGCAGCAGCGTGGCTGGACGGAAGAGGAGCTCGATGATGAACAATGTGGCTGGTCTGGCGGCAACCGGCTGGGCAGGATGAGAAGAGAAAGAGCAGAACGGTGAACGGTGGCCTGCACAGGGCTCGTCCGGCAGTAGCATGCGAAGGTGGCCATGGCGAGGAGGCAGCGTCGTCCGACATCGAAGGTGTGCTTCATGGGCCCACAAGGGCTTGCGTGCATGGCAAGAGAATGGCAGCCATGGGCGTGTGTGTGCACGTGGAGCACAGTAGTGGCTGGCTTGGCAAAGCTAGCGTTCGCAGGAAAACAGGGGAAGAAGGAGCCATGAACACAGTCACCCTCGGAGTGGCTAGACGCTCCCGTTGGTTGCTAGCGGCGTTTGCACGGCACATGGCTGGGCATGGGAGCGCGTTGACGTGCTCCAGTCGCATGCACCGCATGGGCAGGATGCACGTTTGGAAGAAGGCAGAGCAGGTCGTTCATGAGCAGGTGTGTGGTGTGCATGGTGTTGCAGAGTTTCCCGTATCATGAATGTAGCACCCCGGTAGAACACTAGATAAAATCACGACAAATTTACAAGAAATTCTATGGAAATACGGTAAGTAAAATTTCAACCAATTTATAAAAATCCAAAAAAAATTATAATCATGTAGAGGACTAAGGATTTAGGCAATTTGTCTTCTGCAGGAAACCCTAAATAAAATTATAAGCTAGTCGAATTAAGAGAATTAGGGCGAAATCCACGTTTAACCCTATCTGACATTGGATCGTCTAATTCAGATCCGATTCTCGATCGTTTGAGCTCAGATAAGACCCAATCGAACGGCCACGATGTGTAGGACGTTTCCCCCCTATTTTCTCACCGAAACCCTAACTCAACAATTCGAATTTAGAGGCGAGGCGGCGGCGTGACCGGGTCAATGCGCAAATCACGCGCGACCGAAGTTCGTGGACTCTATCCTCTCGATTGATCCCTCTAGAAATCAATTAATCCTATAAAACAAACCCTAAGTCCTCTGAGCATCGATGTTTGGTGGCTGCGACCGGCGAGGTGCGAGGGTGAGGGCGTATTCCGGTGATCTCTTGAAGGGGTTTTTCTATCGCGGCGGTGGCATCACCCCCCTTTGTTCTTCTTTAAGGTAGGTTCTAGTAGACCAAACCTCAAGCTTAATACATCATTGGATTCATCTCTAAGCCCTCTTTTATTTGATACCAAAAGCCCTAAATTTTGTTCTGTATCATGCGAGTATTAGTTGTTTTAGTCGGAGCATGTTAAACTAGGGTTACCCGTGTTATCCTCGATTAAAGGTTAGATTAGCATGCCTAAAGTTTTAAATTAATCAATCCATGGCATGCATCTTTTCGTTCTCTTTCTAGTGGTATGCTTTTGCCCAATTTCTATGCTCTATATTGTGTGGATTTCTTGTTTTAGTGAGCCCCGTCGGATGTTCGCCGGACATCGGAATGGCGAATAGGCCACGGACTTACAGGAACCACTCATCATTAAACGGCCTCACAATAGACTGTGCGGTTAGGCAGGCGACTTCTCTCTAGACCGCTTGGAAACCCTAGCGGCTGTTCGATATACTGTGTAAGGCGTGTATGGTTTTCGGACTTACATGACCTGAGCAGCCTAGCGATAGACCGCTAGACCCTGTCCAACGGCTCTGGTTAGGCCGTGTATGTCTCGCAGTTGGTCTATTACATGTGTTAAGTATGTCGATTCTTGTTAAACCTATGCATGTCTAGGTTAGAAACCCACACAAGGAACTGGTAAATTATGGAACATATGATCTAATTCTCTTATTGTTCATGATTGATATCTCCTTCCCAAATCATCATTCTCTTATTGTTTTTATCAATTAATGAAGCATAAAATTTTTTATCATGTATATGTTGGATTTGGAGTAACGATACTAGGATTGTTCTGACAATCACTCCACTCCGGTGGTGCTGACTGACCGTTATACATTGTTCTCAGATGTTTTAAACCCTCAATTCTTGTAATAGTTGGGACTCTCCACCGGATACTCCTTCCGTCGGACTAGGACCTCTATTACGGGACATCCGTAAGCCCCTGCGAGCCTGGGATTCCCACTAGGATCTCGGGCAGGTTGTATCTCAAATCCTGCACCTGTTAACTTGATCGAAATGTTTGCTTATGCCCAAGCCGTGAGTCGGGTCTGTTCTGGAGATGGCGGCCCTTGGGGGACCGTTTCTATCACTGAACGGCCTAGGCATGACCGCCTGAGATTCTAAGTGGTCCTTGGATGATCGTGTTCAACCGCTTGTGCGTCAACCTCACTAGCTTGTGCACCACCCTCATTGGTCTGTGCGTCGACCCATCTGGTTGTGCATCGACTTTCTCTGGGCTCAGGATTAGTCACGGCCCACATGGGACCGTCTGAGTCTCTACACAGCCTGAATCTGACCATTTGGTGTTAGAGCGGCTCAGTCCAGACCGTGTACCGCTCATCATGGGCTTCAATTCTGAATGGCTAAATATGGACCGTCTTGATTTGCCTAGCAGCCCATTTAAGACCGTTCTATCTTTAACACGGCCCAGGAAGGACCGTTTATCCCTTGGCAGTGAGCTAGGTTCTCCCTAGGCCCAGTTCATCTTTTGCGGTCCATTATGAAACCGTGTATATCTTAAGCAGCCCTAGTGTGACCACACCTATCCCGAACTTGTTTTCTTATGGTTCTTGCTTAAATATCTTGACTTCTCAGTCAATTATCGAAATATCACTTGATCTTAGTTGGTAAGTTATATAGCTTAAACTTAGAATTCTGGCCGAATCCAAATGAATGTCTAAGATGGTTACTTGGGATCTTGGATCCATCAAATCAATGCCAACGCATCATAAGGACCCGGTCTGGTCCTGGGAGGAGTGCCCGAAAAGTACTAGTGTCCCGGGGAGTTGTAATGACATGGTGAGGCATTGCACCGAGTGCATGACTAGCGTGATATCTATGACATTCGGTCATTGCAATATTCTTGTAAATTCCTACATGGAATTACTTCTACTTGACTTGCTTGTTTATTTACTTGATCGGCCAAGTACATGGAAATGATATCTCAATTCTATATTGCTTCATTCTATTGTGTTAGTTGTTTTATCGCCATTTATTTTATGCAATGACATTAAATTAAATTGTTAATTACTTACACCGTGCCTGCTATTACCTACTGAGCGTTCGCTCACCCAGTTTTCCCCCTTTTCAGGTAGCTCTGATGAGGATACCCAAACAGACGGGGATGGGCAGGAGTGAAGTCTTTAGAGCGAGCTAGCTAGAAACCTTCCTGGAGTGTCATTAGATAGTTTGAGTCAAGAGTGTCATCATGTTAAGTTGTTAGGAAATTGTAATTTGGTTGTTCAGTTATTATTGAGTTGTAATGTTAAGAAGTCAGTGGATGGTGGGAACTTCCTTGTTTCATTTAGTGTTCGTGGATATTGGAACTTATTTATGTTTCATTAGTTTGGAATGAATGATTAATTTGGGAAATTATTCCTTCGCTTCGCCTTGTATTGTTAGAGTTCTGTGAATGCTAACCAAAGTCACAGCATGTCTGGAAATCAACATATTTTTCTACTGCCGCGTTCGATTTTCTGCGTCGGGGCGTGACAGTGAATGGCGGGTAGAAATGGAGAGGGAGCTCAGCATGCATGGCTCTTATGTGGCTAGGCAATGGCGCTTGTGTGTAGGCGAACAACGCTGTGCATAGCAAAGATGCTACGCGATTGGTGGCAACCGACTTAGAGGAAGAAAAGAACGGTGTCCATGGTCTGCGTGGAGGTTTAGGTGAAGAAAAATGGGAAGGCCATGATGCACAACCCTTTGAGCGTGAATGGGGAAAGAAAATGAAGACGTCAGGGTGCTTGTCTTCTACAGGGGTGGGTGAAAATACTATGAGCCTTTGCCCTATAAATGGGGCTCCCGTTGGCATTCCGGAGGGGTTCTGTTTTGGAGTTTTGGGGAGAGTTTTAGTTTTGGGGAGTTGATTTTGTTTAGTTTCATTTTGGTTCTTTCGGAGTGCTGGGTTCCAGGGGCTGTGAGAAATTTATGTATATGTTATTTTGAGTTGTTTTTTGGTGTATGTGATAAGGAAACGAAGGGAGGGAGTGGCTGATGCTCATTCATGTTGCATCTGTTTTCATTCTTACGGTTATTTGGATTTCTCTATTTTTAGTGGATTGCCTCGGTCATTTCATATTGATAGTCGTTGATTTAATTGCAATGCATTTTGTAAGTTTGTCTTTTAAATTAAGTTGAGTTGATATTGTCCTTATTGTTCATTACTTTGGTTCATCTCTTTATTTGTCTCTTCAAAATTTAGAGAGTGTGGTAATTCTGTCTTTTGCTTTTCACTTTTCTCGTTAATTCTCTAAGCCTAAATTTTCAATGTTACTTTATTTTGTTTGGTTAATTTTAATTTATTAATTTTAATTTGAAGCTTTTCAACCAAACTCTCACGATTTTCAATCTTAAAAACTCAAGGTTTTCAACTCTAAAATCTAAACTTTTCTATGGATTCGACTCGATCTCACCACTTAACTATTCTCTTTAATTTATGAGCCGAATATTTAAATTTGGTAGTAGACGTATTAATGACATGTGTTTCACGCCATCAATGACCTGCTCAAATTTCTTATCAGGCAGCCTGTCCTCTCATGCCGATTGAGAAAGTGGGCTCTCTTGCTGATGGAATATGATATTTCTTATGTCCCTTCGAAAACAATCAAGGGACAGGGCATAGATGATTTCCTAGCAGACCATCCAATACCAGAGGATTCACCTCTCAACACGGAACTCCCTGACATAGAGTCCCTTGTCCCACAGTTGCCAGATATAGATGAACACACCGAAGATGTCTTGCTTACACCAAACAAGACACTCTCACAGCCAACATTCCCTGTTGGGAGTTGTACTTCGACGGAGGTTCCCAGAGAGTTCACCGGAGCAATTATCATGCCCCGAACCGATAGCAGTGGAAACTACCCGGGACGTGGCAGCGAACATGCATAAATAATCAGAGCAAACTACAAGACACACAATAGGGCAATAAAAAAGACAACAAAACTAAAATTTTATTAATATCAAATGTCATTATTACCCATTAATGACTCAAACTTAAATTGATAAAAAGAAAGGAAAGACTCAAATTACAGGACTAGACTCAAGAAAAAAGGAAAGACATAGACTCTGATCCTCTAGAGCACTCATCACTCTTGCCCTTCCCCTTCCGATTGAACATCTTCATCATTATTACCTGATAAATGTTAAGAGAAACTGGGTGAGCAAAAATTCTCAATAGAAATTACATCTCTATTGCCAGGCAAAATATAACGAATTAACCAATTATTCAATGTTCAAATGACATGCTATGCCATGAACGATATAAAACATAAATCAATATGAAATGCATTCGATCACTCAAAGGAGCAATCAAGATCAATTTTAAAGCCAAAGATAGATATGAAGCTTAAAGAAAAGGGAACAATCCCAATATAGAACCAAGAACAAGATAGCAATATAAGACAATGAACTTATGATCTTGAAGGGGCGTGATCTCGCGCGGCTCTTGAGCTGGGAGGATGATCACCGAACAGTGAACTGTAGAGAAAGGGAAACAGATCAGGGGGCCCAGGGGAGATTCCCCGGGGAAAACCCTCTGATGCCTAAGTCAGTAGAGCAATGGTGAAAGATAGGGAGGGAGGTAGAAAGAGGTGCACGAGATCCCCCTACACCAAGGTGGTGAAGTGGTTCCTGCTCAGGGGATTTTAGGCGTATATTGCCCTTACCTTTCACTGGAGGGAGTCCCGGGTTTATATAGTGTGCTCACCTTATGAGTTCCGTAAGTTGAGGAGTTTCAGGCGGGAGTTACGTCCACATCGTGGGATCTTCATAGCCTTGAGGGATCATGGGTCTCTTATCCTCATAAACTCCTGCTCATAAAGGGCTCTCAACGGCAGCGTGAATAAGCAGTCGTTGGTCGGTCCGAGCATAAAAGGTGCCAACCCTGTCCGGGCGATAGGCATAGCTCGGATGAAGATAGGTCGGAGTGGGCGCTGAGCGCTTGCCTCTATCCCGATGAGGGGATAACTTGGGCATGGGTCTTCCTCCGTTCTGACCGTTGCTCAGGCCGTCGAGGAAGGATGGGATCCCGAGTGATCTTATTGGGCTTTTTAGCCTAAGTGGGTCCTATGGGGCTGTCACTTGGATGAGCTGAGCCTCGTTTGGTCTTGATGGACCTAGTTTGACTGCTCTTAGATGGGCTACAGAAATCTCCCTCTCCACTTGTCCCCCTCCTACTCCCGAGCTTTAGTAAGCTTGGAAGAGTAGCTGTTGGGGTTTTAGACCAGCGTGGCTCAGGTGGGTGGAGATCTGGCGGTGTTAGGAATCCACGTGTCGTGGTCACCTGGGCCCGTAATAATGATGATCCTGACGGATTTGAACTGAAGGGGCCCCCTTTTCTCGGAGGTCGGAACGACGCGCCACCTCCCGCGTGGGGATATAGGCGTTGGGTGCTTACTGTTATTCCAGACTTCCTCCATTTTTAGGGTTTTGGCTCTCCTCCGTTCTTGCTTTTGGGCTCTTCGATGAGTCGTGAGGGCACGATGAAAGAGCAGAGGCTTGAAGCCGCATTCGTGGAGTTGGCGGAGATAACTGCGGAGGCAGTCCGATGGCTTCCTCCTCCCCCGGAATCTTCGGGGTCCCGAGATCGCCTTTCCTCAAACTCTTCTCTGGTCTCCATGGCGGACCAGCGTTCGGATGCCGAGGAGTGGGAGGACGAGCCAGTGGTGAAGGCGCCGATTCCAAACTGCAGTGAACTGGGGGAGGCAGATGTGAGAAGGATGGAGCACCAGTATCGCCTGCCCTACAAGTTCCGCTTTGTCGCGGCTTCTCCCCACGAGACGAGCCTGGACTCTCTACGGGCCACATCTGTACCTTCCTTCTGTCATGGAAGGGTGGGTTCCGCCTTCCCTTCGAACCTTTTGTTCTTCAGCTTCTTAATTTTTTCCTGTTGGCCCCCATTCAGTTGGTAGCCAACTCTTATCTTCTCCTTTCTGCCTTTCGCATTCTTTGCCGCCAGTGCAGAGTTCCTCCTTCCTTGGACCTCTTTCACTATTTCTTTGAGTTGAAAGCACATCCTTCGGCCGGGAAGGGTTTCTATTTCATCTAGGCGAGGCGGAACAGGAGCTGTATCTCCTTGGCGGTGAAGGATTCTTTGCATAAGGGGTGGAAAACTCCATTCTTCTAATTGGAGATTTGTTCAGTGGAGGAAACCTGGAGTTGTCTAGTAATCCCCAATTTCAACCCGAATATCCCTCCCAGGCAGGATGAGTTCCCTCCACATGTGGAGAAATATGCGGCCATCTTGCTGAAGCACCGCCAATCCACCAAAGAGCTGGTTACTCCAGAGAATATCGAGCGGTGTCTTCTTACGCGACTGCATCCGTCGGGCTCAGGTGCCACAAACTAGGTTCTCCTTTGGATGTTGGGATCATTTTTCTTTTCTTGAATATGTCTTCTTCTTCATGCAGACATCAGGAGGGAGGCTTTGAAGGAGGCCGTAGAGGTGATCGAGCTTGGCGATGACTCGGCTGCTGATGAATCGGCTGCTCCCACGGGTTGCTCCCGAACCAAAGATAAGGGCAAGGGGGCGGCCCAGGGCGAATCCTCCAGGCCGTGGGGGTCCAAGCACAAGGACCCCGTGGAAGGCATGATCCGAGCCGTTGCGAGGGCCAGAAGCAGGCCAAGAAGGCCGAGGTCGTACCCGCAGTCGGAGGCAACCTTGCCGCGGCTCGCCCCTCCGCTGAGCATGATGGGGCCGACCCTATCGGGCGAGCTCTCCCACCCGCCGAGCAAGAGGGGGCCGAGGAGGTTGGGGCTACTCCTGCGGGCAGCGACGATGCGGGCTCGGCTCTTCCATCAGCTGGAGCCGAGGGGGCCGGGGCTACTCTTGCGACTGGAAACGGTGCTGGCCAGGCTCTCCCCTCGGTAGGAGCCGAGGGGGCCGTGGCTGAGGCGGGGGATGCTGGGGCCGTGGCCGAGGCTGGCGCTTCAGGCGGTGGTGCAGGTGCCGAGCCGGTCCAGGTTGGGGGGCCGCAAGAAAATCTGGCCGAGGCACGAGAGGCGACCGAGGCCGGGGCTTGGTCCGAGCCACTCGGTGGGGCGTCGGGCGATGGGGAGTTCTCTGTTCCGGCGGCCTTGGAGCGGCTTGGTATCTCGGGCCCTCTGCACCGGGTATATCGTGGTATATCTGCGAAGGTGAGGGGGGGAGGTAGGCAGTACTCTCTGTCCACGGCCCTCGCTGGGGTTATGGAGGGTGGCCTGGCCCTGGCCAAGATAGGGGCCACTCTGGCAGAAGCGTACGGTCGGTCGGAGTGGGAGCGAGTGAACCTGGCCTAGACCCTTAGTGGGTCTGACAGGAGGTTGGCTCGGCTTGCCGAGGAGCATGATGGGCTTCAGTGGGAGCTTTCCTAAGTCAGGGAGCTGGTGCGGTCGAGCCAGGTGGAGACCCGGTCGATAACCGAGTAGCTAGCTAAGGCCCGCGAATCGCTCGAGAGGAAGAACATGCTTCTTGAAGAGGAGTGCCTTGCACGCGTTGAGCTGGATGGCCGGTGGGAGACCGAACGTGCAGAGCTAGTAGACCGAGCGAAGGAAGCTGAGCGCCTTCGGTGGGAGGCCGAGGCTGATCAGGCCGAGGCGGAGAAGTAGGCGGCGGAGGCCGAAAAGCGGACAGCTGAGGCCGAGCGGAAGTCAACCGAGGCGGAGCGGGAGAGGGCCGAGCTCGCTGGTAGGGTGGGATCGGCCGGGGCGGAGGCTCTCGAGCAGTACAAAAGCTCAGAGGCCTACCGGGTTGACCTTAAGGAGGCTGCCCTCCCCTACTACGAGTTAGCACTTCGCCGGGGCATCCGCAAGGGGTTCAAGCAAGGCTACGACCGGGTCATCTCTTATGCCGAGGAGCAGGCATCCGGGGTAGTTGACTTCCCATCCGGGCAACGTTATGACTCGGACTTGTCATCCTCCAGTTCCTCTCCTTCGTCACAGGATGAAGAGGATCCCGGGGCTCTTCAGTCGAGGGCTCGCCAACTCCGGATGCCTCGGGAGGGCACACAATCAATGTAGTTCCCATGCCGGTGGGGTCAGTGCCAGGGTCGGCTGTCGCCAAAGATGTCGGGGGCAGACCGTTTGAGCCCTCCACTTCTGGGCTTCAAGGTGAGCCGGAGGCCTGATGTATCTGCTTTGCTTCCTCTTTTTGTATGTATTTTTCCTTTTTGAAGAAAAAAAAACTTCCTCTTTTGTGTTGAAAAATAGACAAGGCAGTAGCGTTATGATGAAGACTTATCTGTTTCATATCGCCATTGTCGTATTTTGTTCAGCGTATCTGTAGTGGTTGGAAAGAGCCGATACTTTCTGCGTGGATCTCGCCTGATGGTTGGGTGAGCGTCTGATAGGGTGTCTTTCCATTTTCTCATGCTTTGAATGCCTGGCCACTTCGTGTATCCCGCTGGGGTGGAAAATGAGAAGTTTGAGGTGACCGTTCGTAGGGAGAGATCCCTTTGGCATGTTTTCGAGGAGAGAATCATTTAAGGCAAATAGCATCCCTTCGCCTATAAAAGGTCTGAAGGGCATCCCTTCCTCTCCACTGCTTAGGAGTTTCCCTGACAGTCTTTCCTCATTCTTTCTTCACGTAGCGTTGTGCTGTTGTATTTGGAGCATGGAAGATGCTCCGGAAGATGAGGCTGCCGACGACGGGGGGCAGAGAGTTCTTGCTGCTTTGGGTTTAAAGAGGGTTCGACGGCCGGCGGACAGACTTAAAGAGGGTTCGACGTGTGGAGGCACGTCGTCTTCTTTTTATCAGTTCTGGCGGCACTTGCAGGGGGGGCGAGATGGTGGACGGATGGGGGCATTAGGCATCCCTGCTGCCCATCTCTCCTTGCTCGCTCCATGGAGGGGGGAGGAAGCCAGCTAAGCTCCCTCCTTTTCAGGCGTTCCCCTGCCTCCTCGTCCAGCTCTGCTGGTTTCTTTCTCCCCCCCGCAGCCTCTTTTTCCTTCTTCTGCTCTTCTCATCATTTCTTTCACTCTTCGGAGGGTGCCTGCACTCTCTTTCTTCCAAAGAATTGGCAGGTTGGTGGGGAGGATGCTTTCATATGCATTCCCTCTCCCCCTTCTCTTCCAAGTTCAACTTGGAAGGTAGCCTTCTCCTTCCTAATCCCTCTGTCACCTTTGTCCCGAGCTGCCCGAGCCAACGGGGTCGACTATCCTTTATCCGAGCCAGTTTCTACACGAGGCAGAGTCAGTGGCTGGACGCAGGAAGGTCACCCGAGTCAGCCGAGCGATGGGCTCATACGGCAGCGCCAGACGGATTTTTTGCTTTTTTGACATGTATTTTCCTGGCTTTGGCCTTCCTGATGTACATGCGAGTTATTTGAATAAAAGAAAAGGAGCCTTTTTATCTCATGTCATTTGCACAATGCTTAGTATTCAGAAGTAGAACTTGCGTAATGTAGTCGTGTTCCAGGTCCGAGGGATGTGCTCTCCTTCCATCGTGGATAGACAGTATGCTCCTTTTCTGAGCGTCTCGACCACTCGGTAGGGGCCTTCCCAATTAGGGGATAACTTGCCCACCGCCTTAAGTGGTCAAGAGGCTTCGACTTTCCTGAGGATGAAGTCTCCCGGTTGAAAGTGTCTATCTCAGACTTTGGCATTGTAGTATCGAGTGAGGCGGCGTCGGTATTCCGTTGCTCGGATGCTGGTAATCTCTCGGACTTCATCTGCTAGGTCGAGGTTTTCGAGCAGTTTCTGGTCGTTTGCCTCGGACGAGAAGTAGATGACTCGGAGGGAGGGGTTTCAATCTCCAACGGGATCACGGCCTTGGTACCGTATACCAACTGAAAGGGACTTTCACCGGTTGCCGTTCTGTGAGTCGTTCTGTGTGACCAAAGTACGTTCGACAATTCCTCAAGCCAGCTGCCCTTGGCTTTGCCGAGCCTAGTCTTGATGCCTTTTAAGATAGTCTTATTGGCATTTTCGACCAGCCCGTTAGCCTGAGGGTGGGCGACCGAGGTGAAGTGATTGTGAATGCCTAGGTCGGCACATCTGTCTCGGAAATAACGAGAATCAAATTTTTGACCATTATCACTTACTATCACCCGGGGGATGCCGTAACGACAGATGATCGACTTCCAGATGAAATTCCAGACGACTGTCTCGGTGATCCTTGCTGTGGCTTCGGCCTCGATCCACTTAGTGAAGTAATCAATGGCGACGATAATGAACTTCTTCTGGGCCTAGGCCGTGGGGAATGGCCCGAGGATGTCGATTCCCCAACGAGCAAAAGGATAAGGCTGAGCTAGGGTGATGAGCTCCGTTGCTGGCTGATGGACCAAGTGGTCAAATCGCTGGCACCGGTCGCAGTGTTGTGTGTTGGTCGAGCAGTCGCACTGTAGAGTGGGTCACCAGTAACCTAGCCGTAGCAAGATCCTGGCGAGCGACCTACCTCCTAAATGCACTCTGCACAGACCTTCGTGAACTTCTTCGATTGCTCGATTGGCTTCGTCGGTGCTGAGGCACTTCAAGAGAGGACCGGAGAAGGATCTCCGGTAGAGAGCGCCATCCAGAGTGACGACTCGCCGAGCTTGGTACTTCAATCTTCGGGCTTCCTGAGGGTCAGGAGGTTCCTGAGAGTCTTGGAGCCACGACAGGTAAGGGGTACGCCAGTCGCTTGGGGAGGCCGAGTCAACAGCTACGAGCTCCGAATCGATGCTCGGCCGCTCTAGCTCTTCGAGAAGGACCGATCGAGTACCCTCGGGGTCAAGAGAGGAGGACAGCCGAGAGAGGGCATCTGCTCGGGAGTTTTCCTCCCGAGCTATTCGGACTACCTCAAAACTCTCGAACTGTTGTGCCACGGTCTTGACTAGCTGGATGTATTTGATCATCGGTGCTTCTCGAGCTTCATAACTACAGTTGACCTGGCTAGCGACCAGTTGGGAGTCAGTGTGAATCCTGACTCGCTCAGCCCCTAACCGCCGGGCCATGCGGGCTCCCGATATGAGGGCCTCATACTCGGAAGCATTGTTAGATGCTTGGAAGTTGAACTTTAGGACGTACTGTAGCTCTGCTCCTTTGGGGGACTTCAGGATGATCCCGGCGCCACTCCCGACTGAGTTGGAGGATCCGTCGATGAACAGTTCCCAGGTCGGCCCAGGCGCAGACGGAGATCTTTCTTCAGTCAGGATGGTGCTCTGGGCGATGATGTCAGTGAGCGCCTAGCCTTTGACAGCCGAGCGAGGCCAATACGATATATCGTAGGCCCCGAGCATGATGGCCCACTTGATGAGGCATCCCGAGGCTTCAGGGTGAGCGAGGATCCTCTTCAACTGTTCGCCGGTCAGCACGGTGATGGAGTGCCCTTGGAAATAGGGTAGGAGGCGATTGGCCGAGGTAACCAACGCTAGCACGAGTCTCTTGGTTGCGGGGTACCTTCTTTCAGCCTCATTGAGCACCTTACTGGTGTAGTAGACCGGTCTTTCGACTCCCGAGTCATTTCTGACTAGGACCGAGCTAACTGTAGATGGAGTCACCGAGAGATAGAGATGCAAGGTTTCACCAGGGACAGGCTTGGAAAGCACCGGGGGTGAAGCCAGGAACTCTTTAAGCACGGTGAACGCTTTCTGGCATTCCTCGTCCCATGCGAACGTAGCAGATGCCAACTTGGGCCCCCTCAATAACTTGAAGAAGGGCAGGCATCGTTCGGTCGCACGGGACAGGAATCTGCTGAGCGTTGCAATGCATCAAGTTAGGCGTTGAACGCCTTTGACATAGGTGGGTGGGCGCATGTCCAGGATGGCCTGGACCTTGTCGGGGTTGGCCTCGATCCCACGCTGGGTGACTAAGAAGCCCAAGAATTTCCCAGACCTTACTCCGAAGGCGCACTTGGCAGGATTGAGCTTCATGTTGTACTTCAGGAGGGTGTCGAAGGTTTCCACTAGGTCGGTGAAGTGGTTCTCAGCCTTGGGGGTCTTCACGAGCATGTCGTCAATATAGGCCTTGACGTTCCGACCGAGATGTCCCTCGAACATATGATTGACCAGCCTCTGGTAAGTGGCTCCAGCGTTCTTCAACCCGAAAGGCATCCGGGTGTAGCAGTGTACGCCGAATTCGGTGATAAAGGAGGTCTTCTTGCTGTCTTCTGGATTCATTCTGATCTGATGGTAACCTGAATAGGCATCCAGGAAGCTGAGTATCTCATTGCCCGAGGTTGAGTCAACCAGTTGGTCGATGCTCGGTAATGGATAGCAGTCCTTTGGAGTAGCCTTGTTCAAGTCGGTGAAGTCCACGCACGTTCGCCACTTTCCCGAAGCTTTTGGCACCAGGACGACGTTAGCCAGCCACGTCGGGTACAGGACCGGTCTAAAAAGACCAGTCTTTTGCCCCTTGGTGACTTGCTTCTTGATAATCGTCTGCTTCTCTGGCGCGTGCTTCCTTCTGCGTTGTTGTACAGGCTTCACGGTTGGGTCGAGGTTGAGCTTATGCATCACCGTTTCTTTTGGTATCCCAAGGAGTTGATCATCAGACCATGCGAAGACCCGGATGTACGCGGAAAGAAACTCTTGGTATTGCTGTTGGACTCCAGATGTTAGGTCAGCTCCGATCTTTACTCCTAGGGTCGGGTCGTCGTTTAGGAAAACCGCTAGCAATTCGCCTCCAGGCTCGGCGGTTGTAGATTTTTCCTCGACTTCCCGGGGGCCCTTGTTGTAAGACCCCAGAATTTTTATAAATTATTTTAGGAATATTTAATTATTTTCTAGAATTTATAAAGGCCTAAAAAATTAATAAATACAATATTGGATCAATAAGTCATTATAAGGCCCAATTAGGTTAAATAATTAACCTAGCCTATTTAAAGATAATCCAAAAGGTTAATGGACCAAGCCCATCAAGTTTGGCCCATATTCTAGAAGGGTGATTAGCTTATTCACGTATTTTAAGAATAAATACTATTTATATAAGATAATTATGTGGATAAACGAATAAAAAGAGTTTTATGAAATTGAAACTCTATACACGTTGAATGTAACGGTCTATCGGGCGACCGCCACAGCCCTGTAACGCACCAGGCTGGATGCGTTAGACTCTTTTAGTTCCATGAAAGGAAGAACGAGCAAAAAGATTAGAACTTTGAGATCTTATCTACAAGAGATCGACTTGGGAGAGCTTATAACATTACTAAGGACTCTTAGGGATTAGGTTCTGGCAAATTAAGTGTTGGGAGCAGAGGATCGTCAAGCTAGAGGGGGAGGGGGTGAATAGATTGACCACTTAAAAATTTTAAGCAGAATAAGACAATTGCACTCTCTATGATAGCACAGACAAAAAAATCCGGTTCGTGAATCTCTAAAGAGCTAGCGCAATATCTAAGCGATCTAACGAGACAATAGTCACAAGAACAACCCACAAGCACAAGCCACAAGAGATCAGAGTTTTTAAGGTGGTTCAGTCTCTATCTCGAGACCTACGTCCACCACCTCACCAAACCGGTGGGGATCACCGCTGAGCTTTACAGCTTAGCTAACACCAGAGAAGAATCCTTCTCTGACCTGCAGATCCAATCTGCAGAAGACAGCTATACCCTGTCTTAGAACCGCTGTCGAACAGCTTGTAGACACAAAGTCTATACACCCTCTGATCTCAGAACACACTCTGGATCAGAACACACCTGTCCACTAAATCCCAGTGGAACAGTAATCCGAGAATAGAATTGTATAAGAAAACAAAAATACAAAGTAAGGAATAAACTCAGAATATGCTGATCAATGGATCTTCAGACTTCTTGCGCAGCAGAAGAGAGTAGAGCCCGAAGAGATGAACAGTATGATCTGAGTATGATCTTCCCTTCAGTTGAGACTAGATCAGTCTGATGCCTTCATGGTTCTTCAGCTTCTAATCTTCTTCACCAGGAAAATGAGCCTATCCTTCAATCCACGCACTGGACCTTCTTCACGATGCTAGGCTCTCCACCTTCTTCTATCTATACGAGTGCTTCTCAGTCTCTTCTATCCTTCGCTCTACTCACCCCTCTTCGATCCACTTCTACATTTCCTTTTTCATTTTTCCCGCGCAAGATTGGGCCCCCACGAGCTTCCCAATCATTTGCCCACGTGTGGAGAAGCTTCTGGACTAAAGGAGAAAGAGTGTCCTTCGTTTGCAGACGTGGCTGGCCCACTTTATCCAGTCCTTCTACCCGAGCGCTTGTCTGGGACTGGGTGCGTCGACGCCAGCATTTGAATGCGTAGACGCTGTGTGAAGACAGCTTCTAATCTTCCTTCGATGTACGGCTTCAGGCTATCGCTGCGTTGACGCTGATAACTGGTGGCGTCGACGCTATGTGAAGATAGCTTCTTAATCTTCAGGCACCCGCTGCGTCGACGCTGGTAGCTGGTAGCGTCAACGCTGTGTGAAGATATCTTCTGGAGGCATGCGAGTCGACGCTGCATCCGAGTGGCGTTGACGCAGTTAGCATGCGCATGACTCAAACATCTTGAGATCTAGTCACAGCATCGACGTTCTCTTGCTTGAGGCGTAGACGCAGTCTAGATGAAGTATGCTTCAACTTGGAGGAGCTGAAGGCTGTGTCGACCCTTTGATCTTGTGGCGTCGACGCTGACTATTGCCTGCATTAGAGTTCAACAGAAATTCTTGCCACATACCAGATTGTTAGATAATAATACACCCTGTCATATCATGGTGATCATCATCAAAATCAGGAGGACAACAATCTCTCCCTTTTTGATGATGGCAACCATGATAGAGTTTTGATATTTTAATGAACATGCAATTCAATAACCAAGTAAGCAGAGGCAAGCACAACCATAGCAATCAAACACTGGTATCACTTCAACTCATTCACCATTCACTTACGCACATAGTCAATTTTAACTATAAATCAAAACGAAGTGCATTCACAAGATAGTCTCCCCCTTTGACATCAGCAAGAAGGGGAGGTCAGAAGACAAGTAAGTATAAGAAAATATCCAGACCATTACTTAGGGAAAATACTAAGAATGTCTCCTAGATGAGTGACTAGAGGGCTGGCCCGGTGGAGGTGGAGGACGATGAGAAGAGAAGGTCTGCTGGGCATGCAGAGCTTGAATTGCCTGAGAAAGCTCGCCCAACTGAAATAAAAGAGTGCTTTTAAGACCTACCAGCTCGGAGCGGACATCATCAGATCCTCGTGTCAACAACTCAAGCATACCGCACATAGTTGCCATGGAGGATGAAAGACTAGACAGCTTGTCAAACACGGCTTGAAAACCTATGGGAATCGAGGTTACTTGAGACTGCAGAGTAACCATAGCAATTTGAATATCATAACACATGGATTGCATCTTGTCCATGGTCTGAAGAGAAGACATCTGTGTAGAGTGCATATTGGAAACTAACTCTGCAATCTTGTTGACAATCTTTGCAACACTCTGCAAGACCTTCCTCATAGCTTTGTCAGTTTTCTGTTTGGCCTTCATATAGTCTCTCCAGGTGACCATTATAGAGATTTCAGATAAGACAATTCTTTTATACATTCGTTCCAGCTGAAAGTCAGTATACAGAATAAAAGAGTTAAGTTTGTCCCCTTGATGCTGCATCATTCGGATGAGGTGAACCAGTAAATCCTTTTCTGTTGCACCAGGAGGAGCCTGGAAATAATCATCCTGAGGTTGTTGGCTAGTGGACCCAAGTTCTCTATTACAATTATGTGAGCTGGACTCACCTTGTTCCCACTGAGTCTTGGGTTCCCCTCTAATGTCAAACCATTCAGGCTCATCATCTTGAAAAGGGGGTACTACAGATTGAAATCCTTCCTCATCAGCATCATTGGGAGACTCCACCACATACGAAGGAAAAACCTGCTCACTATCAACAGTATGAGCAGGCCTATCCTGAGTGTCAAAAGGTGGAGGTGACCTGGCTGGAGCTTGTGTTGCACCTTGGACCTCAATGTCCACATCTCTTTCCTGACCCTCCCAATGGGGAGGAGAAGCAACAGGTTCAGGAGATATCCTGACTGACTCTGGTTCGGGCTCAGGAGGAGTAGCAACTGCCCTGACAGAAGATTGTTGACTTGGCAGCACTCTGACTGGCTTGCCATCTACAATTTTTACACCCATAAAATTCTGAACGAACGACATGGAGTACACATTGCCTCTAGGAACAACACACTTCTTTTCATTGCCAAACTGAATTCCAACCTTTCTGAACAAGGCTGTGAGATGTGCTGCGTAGGGCAGAGTCCTAGAGTTGTCCAGGCAAGTCCCCATTGTCTGAATAATAACATCAATCAAAGACACATTGATTTCTTTCAACATGCAGTATAGTAAAAATCTCTGCATGATTGTAACCCTTTCACGTCCACTGCTCTGTGGGGTAAAGATGGAAGTGCATATATGGTGCAGAAGTCGAACATGAGGTAAAACTGGTTAGCTTTTAAGCTTGACAAATGAGTCTGCTTAATGTCTGAAGGGTCCTCTGGCTGGCCGGTCAAAACAGCAAACGCTTCATGTTCATTCAAAGGAAATGAGTGAAGTTCGGCCCCCTTCATAGGAATCTTCCATACTTTGGCGAGCAGACTAGCAGTAAGTTCAAACTTAACACCCTGAACCGAGCTGATCAGTCTTCCACGTTCGGGTTGATGGCATAGATTGCGGTAAAACTCCCTGACAAGAGTAGGATAATAGACGGAGTACTTGGTGGCAAAACCCCACCAACCTTGAAACTCCAAAGTGGGTCTAATCTCAGGGAAGACAGCATGAAAGGCTTCGTCCGATTCAAGGATATATTGAGGAATTAAAACCTTCAGGGGTTCATCTGTACCAGAAGAAGGAGCGGATACGGAAACCCCAGACTTGGATTTTTTGGAGAAGACTTTCTTCTGAAGAGATGAAGGCTTGGAGGACGATCGTACCTTCTTCTTCTTGGAAGGAGGGGAGGGGCTGCGTGGACGCTTCCCCTTGTCTTTGCGTTTATGCGAAGAAGAAGATGTAGGAGGAGGAGCCGCCGCAGGTGATTCAAGAGCTTGGGCTTCAGCAGCAATGGCAGGAGCTGGAGGAGCCAAAGATGGTTCCTCAGCAGGCTTCTTACCCTTCTTGGAGTAGGCGAGAGCCATCTTCATGGATAGAGGAGAAGAAGAAGAACAGTCAAGAGGTGTTTCAGAGGGAGGAGAGGGACCGTCGTGCCTCAGAAGGATGAATGAAAAGTAGCCGACTGTTCCCTCGGTTGAGGGTTTTAAAAGGGTGACACACGAAACCCCCAATCCTGTTATTGGGTAACGGGGTAACGGATCCAGATCATAACCGAAAGAACCTAGATAGAGTGGATGCGTCGACGCGAGGAAATCAATGCGTCGACGCTATGATCACTTATGCACAAAAGTGTATTGGAAAAGCACAGAGGCGTCGACCTTAAGAGCAAGGATGCGTCGACACCATAATGTGAATACACGCAGCCAGACAAGGATTTTTGAAAGATAGAAGATGCAGCTAAAAGAGCAGACATTGGGAAATGTCATTAGAATCCAGGTTTCATAAGGTAATACACTCAACCTCAGGGATTTTTAATAGCTTCAGTTCAAATTCTCATGAAAATAAAATTTACTCAGATTAGCTTCGAACCATTTAGTGACATAAAATGTTGATATTCTGCAAAGTTTGAAGCACAGAAATGAACAGTAATAGTGCAGAATTGGAGTAATTTCTAAACTAGCTTCATACTCGGGATCTTCTCATAACTTTATCCTTCATTACTTAATTTTGAAAGAATCTTTGAAGAAAGAAATTTAAGAAGCATTGAGGATAAGTTCATTAGATCTTTTGAGCCTTTGATTTCATACCATCACACATGTGTCTTAATATTTATTTTATTTATTCCATCCATTAGCAGTCAAATATAGCTAGCCTTGTGACACGAGTACACATGCTTATCAGGCACCAAAGTCCCCGGTTACTCAGCATAGCTAATCATTATGCTTAGAATCAGAGGTAGTGATCAACCTCATGACATGCCTTCCAACACTTCATTGGTGAGGAAGGTAGTTTCTCGGTTGAGAATCACCATTGCTCTAACATGGATACATTTCATTAAAGGACAGAGATAGTAGTCCACCTCATGACTTGCTCTTTAACACTTCTTTGGTGCCTAGAGCAAGTTTCTCAGTGGAAATCTACCATTGCTCTGCAAGGAACAAATACACTGTGTGTTTCACTTTTTCTTGAAGCTCTTTTTAGACCTAAGCAGACTTTAGCAACAATACCAATTAAATTTCCATATATTGAAAGATCCTTCTACTTTTGATCAATTGGGAAAAAGAGATGATAGGAACCAAGTCACATTAACTTGTTTAGTTCTTATTCCAGATTCAACCACTTTTAGGTTCAAGTTCTGGTGAGTTCAAACATTGAAGGACACACATTTTATATCATTAAGTAGTGTGAAGTTATTCTAAGAGAAACTTGTTTTCATTAGAAATTATTCCCTTAGCTCCCCCTGAATGTAAGGCATTAATTTTTCACCAGGACATTTGAGACAATTCCCTTATTCACGAAAAGAAGGAGAGTACATCAAGAAATCTTGGGATTAAGAAGGTGAATAAGATAGAGAATAAGCAAGATTGAGTGCAAAGGTGATTCTTGAAGAAGAACAAGTCTAGCAAGAAGGATGAACGAGAGAATCCTGTGAACTAGACGAGAGGTCATAATCACCATCACAACACACTGTTACTTGTATAGCGTCAACGCAGAATACCTGAAGTGTCGACGCACTTTGCCATACTGCACGGATTGTTTAACATTAAACAAAGGCAATCCATCGCAGCGTGGACGCATACTAAAGGGTGCGTTACCGCATAAAACCTTACTCCCCCTTAACTCAAGCATGATAGAAGAAATTAAAACAGATGAAATTGTAAACATGCTGAGGTTTTATTTTCAGATGAACAAAATACCAAGACATACTAACAAAAATTCATACTCCCCCTAAGTGTATGACTTAATCAAACATGGACAATTTGACCATAGCAGGACTTCAAATGATCATCACAAAAGCAATCAAGCAGCATTTAGATATTCGGCCATGCAGTCAATTCAAGATTCAGAATGTAAATTGTAGAGTCCAAGCTCTCTCCTAAGATATGAAAAATGCTCATTGTTGAGAGGCTTGGTAAAAATATCAGCTAGTTGACGTTCAGATTCTACAAATACAAGCTTGAAACTCCCTTTACTGACCTCATCTCTTAAGAAGTGATGTCTGATTTCAATATGCTTGGTCCTAGAGTGCTGGATGGGGTTCTTGGCCAGGTTTATAGCACTTGTGTTATCACACAATATTGGGACACATCCAAGATCAGTTTGGTAATCTTGGAGCTGATGCTGGATCCACAACACTTGAGTGCCACAGCTCGCTGCAGCGACATATTCTGCCTCTGCAGTGGACAGTGTCACTGAGTGTTGTTTCTTGGAAGCCCAAGAGATCAAGCACCCACCCAAAAATTGGCAGTAGCCACTAGTGCTTTTTCTGTCCAATTTACATCCAGCATAGTCTGCATCCGAATATGATACCAAGTCAAAGGTGCAGGATGCAGGATACCAAATCCCTAGGTCTTGAGTTCCAGCAAGGTATCTAAAAATACGCTTGACAGAACTTAGGTGGGATTCTCTAGGATCAGCTTGAAAACGTGCACACATGCAAACATAAAATTGAATATCAGGCCTTGATGTAGTAAGGTATAGAAGTGACCCTATCATACCTCGATAGGTCTTGGCATCAACTTGTGTACCTTTCAAATCTGCATCCAAGGTTGTGTTTGTACACATGGGAGTGCTGATTACTTTCAGATTTTCCATTTTATACTTCTTCAGTAGTTCCTTGATGTACTTTGTCTGACTAATAGAGCATCCGTCTCTGCTTTGGGTGATCTGCAAACCTAGAAAAAATTGAAGTTCACCCATGAGACTCATTTCAAATTCTGTTGTCATTATGTTAGCAAACTCCTTACACATACTAGGTTTAGTGGAACCGAAGACAATGTCATCAACATATATTTGAACTAAGATGATATCTGAATTACTGACCTTTGTAAAGAATGTCAGGTCCACTGTACCTCTTGAATACCCCTTTTCAGTGAGAAAGGAGCTGAGCCGGTCGCACCAGGCTCGAGGTGCCTGCTTGAGTCCATACAGTGCTTTGTCCAATCTGTATACGTGGTTAGGATTTTCTGCACATTCAAATCCAGGGGATTGTTCCACATATACTTCTTCTTTTATTATTCCATTTAGGAAAGCACTTTTTACATCCATTTGTTGTAATTTTATTCCATGACTTACAGCATATGCAAGCAACAAACGAATGGCTTCTAATCTGGCTACTGGTGCAAAGGACTCTTCGAAGTCAATACCGAACTCTTGATTGTAACCCTGTGCAACCAGTCTAGCCTTATTCCTAACAATAACACCATTTTCATTTTGTTTGTTTTTATAGACCCATTTAGTTCCTATTATAGATTGATCCTTGGGTCTGGGCACTAGATGCCACACTTTATTTCTTGTGAATTGGTTGAGTTCTTCATGCATTGCATTTGTCCAGTTGGGATCTTTTAAGGCTTCCATAACATTCTTGGGTTCAGTTTGAGACACAAGTGCCATGTTATCCATTTCTTGTATTTGAGAGCGTGTCCTAACAGGTTCATGCAAGTTGCCTAGTATGCTAGATGAGGGGTGATCCCTTAACAACCTAATGTTAATTAGAGGGTTACCTCCATTAATATCTGCATTACCCTGATTACTGGACTCTCGCTCATCTTCTTTTGGTCTTGAATCTCCTTCCAAAGTTTCTTTCTCCTCAGGCTTGTCAAGGAAGTCTTCATCACCATTGTTCCTGCATGAGGATTCAACTTGTGATTTTTCAATTAGCTCATCAAAAACGATGTGAGGTGATTCCTCAACTGTTTGAGTTTTCAGATTTAGAACCCTATAAGCCCTAGAGTGACTGGAGTATCCTAAGAATATGGCGGGTTCACTCTTGGGTTCAAACTTATCTAGGGCTCGTTTATCATTATTCTGAACAAAGCATTTTGAACCAAAAACTTTAAAATGAGCAACAGAGGGCTTCTTACCTTTCAGCATTTCATATGGAATCTTTTTGGACTGAGGTCTTACCATTGCCCGATTTACAATGTAGCATGCAGTGTTCACAGCCTCTGCCCAATACTTCCTTGGGAGTTGCCCTTCAATCAGCATGGTTCTGCCCATCTCCACAAGGGTTCGGTTTCTTCTCTCAACAACTCCATTTTGTTCAGGTGTTCTTGGGGAAGAAAACCTATGATTTAGCCCTGTTGCTCTGCAGAAATCTCCAAATTCAGAATTGTCAAATTCTCCACCATGATCTGATATAATGGAAGAAATGACAAACTTACCCTCCTGCTGTGTTTTCTTAAAGAATGCCTGAAATTCCTCAAATGCCTCATTCTTATGAGTTAGAAAGAATACCCGGGTAAATCTAGAAAAATCATCCACTAGAACAAATCCATATCTATTACCACTAATGCTTGCTGTTCTAGTGGGTCCAAATAAGTCCAAATGAATGAGTTCAAAAGGTTTAGTGGACTGAGTCTTTATCTTGGACTTAAATGACTTTCTAGTCTGTTTACCTTGGGTGCATGCATTACAGATTTTGTCATTTTTCTTGAATGAAGCATCAGGCAGGCTATTCACCATGCTGTGTTTGGCTAACTTATGCAATACACTATAGCTAGCATGTCCTAGCCTACGGTGCCACAACCAAGCTAGTTCAGTTTTATTTACAGCAAGGCAAAGATTATTATGTTCAGGATCATCTAAATCTACCATGTACATGTTGTTTATTCTTTTTCCAACAAATTTAATTTTTTCTGATTTTTCTTCTAAGATGGTGCATGTGTTTGCATCAAACACTACTTTATTATTTCTATCACACAACTGACTTATACTGAGCAAATTATACTCTAGACCCTCTACTAAGAGAACATCATCAATGGAGGTAGAAGGGTTTTTGCCAACTGTACCTTTGCCAACTATTTTGCCTTTATTGTTTCCACCAAAGGTAACAAATCCTCCATCCTTCTCAACCAGGAGACAAAACTTGGCCTTGTCCCCTGTCATATGCCTTGAGCAGCCGCTGTCAAGATACCATTTGTTATGCATGGCTGCAAGGCATTCCTGCAAGAATCATCAAACAAGAGATTTTGGAACCCAAACACACTTGGGTCCCATTGGATCACTGGATGACTTCAAGAAATTCAGTAGGTTCTTAGGAATCCACATTTGTCTTTGTTGAGGTTTTTGATGGTTTTTAGTTGGGGAGGCAGCTGGTTTCTGATTTGATTTTAAGGTTGTTTTAGCTGCTTTATTGAACCATCGTTTATTTTGGCTCCAAAGAGCCTCTTGGTGATGTGGGTTGACTGCCCTAAATAAATGTGTTTGTCTTATTGGATATGCATACATGGGACGTGTCGACCTTCCTGAATGAATGCGTGGACTCACCCACCCATAGTTGCTCCTATGTGTATGATAGAATGTAGGGTGCGTGGACACATTGTGGTGTGTGCGTTGACCCATCCACCCAGATTGATTGAAGTCTTGGCCATGGTTGTATGGGTGCGTGGACGCATATCCCTGCATGCGTCGACCCATGTGGTCGATCCTATTCTTATGGACTCTTTGGAATTCGTCCCGAGTCGACGCCACATGCCCGTAGCTTTGACGCATCTGAGTTGAGTGCCTAGACCTATATGCAGAAGGCCTATTATTGTATGAAGGTTGTGTTGACACATTACTGGCCTTGCGTGGACGCATCTGACTCTTGCCAGATTTGGTATTTTCAATCTTTCTGGTGCTATGTTGGTGAACGAAGGGTCTGCAGCTGGTTAAATTCTTTGCAAATTTTGCCTTAGGAGATTCATTCATCTTCTCTTTTCCTTTCTCCTTTGTCTCTTTCAACATTTTTTACTTCAGCCACCTGTTTCTCCTCAGCTTTCTTTTCTTCTGATATGAAGGTCACCAGTTTAAGTCCAATTTCTTTCTTTGAGCTTGGATTATATCCAAGTCCTTCTTTGCCGACATTGCATTTTGTTCCCATTAAGGCATCAAGATTATGTTTGCCTTGTGTCATTTTCTCTAGGGAAGTTTGTTTGTCCAATTTTTCTTTTTCAACTTTCTTCAAATCTTCCTGAAGTTTCAAGTTGACACCATTTACCACTTGATATTTCTCTTCAGCGATTTTGATGTCCTTTTCCAGTTTTTGCATTCTTAACTTCAGTTCATCATGTGTTTTTAGTAAGAAGTAATTTTCTCTTTTTGATTCAATCAATTGAGATCTGTATTCATTTTCTTCATTCAGAGTTTTCTTCAGACAAACAATTTCATCTTCTAGCATTTTAACCTTTTCATTTGACAAATTTTCTTGACTTCCCTGGTTTTTCTTCTTTTTAAGCATTTTATTTTCTTTCTTCACAACATCATATTTATCCATAAGGTCATTGAAAGCTTCTTCCCAGTCATCACAAGTAAATTCATCAAATGGAGAATTTACCTCAGTAGAGTCCTCTCCCCTGGCCATTAGGCATAGCTTTACTTCTTTTTCTTCCTCTGAGGTGCTATCCTCCTCTTCCTCTTCTTCATCACTCCATGTACTGATCATGGCCTTGGGCTTTTTATTTTTGAACTTCGGGTAAGCTTTCTTAGAATTTTCGGGGCACTCTGACTTGATATGTCCCTGTTTCCTGCATTGATAACACACAACTTTGTCAGATTTCTTAGTTTGGTCAGACTAAAATTTAGAATTCATTTTACCTTGATAGCTTCTAAATCGACCAGCTTTACCTTCCCTTCGTAAGAATTTTTGAAATTTCTTTGTGAGCATAGCAATCTCACCTGAATCACTGTCTGAAGAAGAAGTCAGATTCTCATCTGAGCTCTCCTTGCAGCTTGGAGCAGCCTTGAGAGCTAGGGGTTTCTTCTTCTTTATTTCCTCATCAGATCTTTTCAAATTCAGCTCATAGGCCATAAGGGAACCTATCAACTCGTCAGGAGTGGTCTTGGGAAGATTCCTAGATTCTTCGACCACTGTGGCTTTTGTGTGCCACACGGATGTCAAAGATCTAAGAATCTTTCTCACCAGCTCATAATTTGTATAGGCCTTCCCTAGGCCTTTGAGACCAGTGACAAGCACAGTTAAACGAGCATACATCTCAGAAATACTTTCTTCAGGTTTCATGTGAAACGACTCATATTCAGAGATTAGCATGTTAGCCTTGGTCTCCCTTACTTCCGAGGTACCCTCGTATATTACCTCGAGTCGATCCCACATTTCTTTCGCACTTGCGCATGAGGGGACGCGCGAGAATTCCTTGGGATGCAGGGAGCATTGCATAATGTTCATTGCCTGCCAGTTGACGGTTGATTTTCTTACTTGCTCCTTCACCCATAATTCTTCGTCGCCTTCAATTATGTAGGGCCCCTTGCTCACAACTTTCCATACTTCATAGTCCTGGGCCCTGAGAAAAACTTGCATGCGATTCTTCCAATAGGAATAGTTAGTGCCATCGAAAAATGGTGGTCTATTCACAGCATAACCCTCTGGCATGAATCCTTTGCTCTACATTACTTCTCTCTAGGCTGTTAAACCGTTCAAGAGAGCCTGGCGCTCTGATACCACTTGTTGGGAGCAGAGGATCGTCAAGCTAGAGGGGGAGGGGGTGAATAGATTGACCACTTAAAAATTTTAAGCAGAATAAGACAATTGCACTCTCTGTGATAGCACAGACAAAAAAATCCGGTTCGTGAATCTCTAAAGAGCTAGCGCAATATCTAAGCGATCTAACGAGACAATAGTCACAAGAACAACCAACAAGCACAAGCCACAAGAGATCAGAGTTTTTAAGGTGGTTCAGTCTCTATCTCGAGACCTACGTCCACCCCCTCACCAAACCGGTGGGGTTTTACGATAACCTCACTATCGTGGAAATAAATTGTAAGTTCCGTTCCAGAACCTAAGGGTGTAGTTATAGATAAACTCGAAGGTAACGGAACAGGTAAAATTGGCAAGGTTTTAGCAAAAGCACTAGAAATAAAGGAATGAGAAGCACCAATATCAAATAACACAAATGCAGGATGCGAAGAAATTTGAATGGTACCTTCCATTAATTATCCTTCTTTGGTAGCTTCTTCCTCCATAACAGAATTTAGACGAGCCTACTGCCTTCATCTGTCGTCATTCTTCGAGGATTGTTGTAGCAACCCTGATAAAAATAAGATTTTTAAATAAATCAAATTTGATAAAGTATTAAATAAACGAATGAGAAACATCAAAAAGAATAAATAAAACGACAGAATGAAAATAACGCCTTTGGTTAAGGTGCTAATTAAATAATAAACGCCCTTACACAAGGCGCTAATTTATGAAAGGACGCCAACATGTGAGGTCGTCAATTCTTAAACGGTCAAAATAAATGAAAGGGAAAGTAGAAGTGACGCCCTCCACCTGGGCGTGTTTTATGCAAGAAATGATGCTTGACAAGGCATCAATTTAAATTAACGCCCTCACTAAAGATGTTAATTCAGTTCAAGTTTCGTTCGACCCAGGAGACTATCCAAAGCAAGTTTTGGATAACTACTAAGGAGATGGATTATAGTAAGAACTCTATTAGGGAAATATTACTTCCAATACAACTCTAACCCTATTAGGATCCCCAAAAATCCTATAAATAACCTCCTAATCACCCAGATCGTTACTTTGGCAAACCTGTTCATCGTGCTGCTGTTGTTGACGTGAAGAACAGGTGATGTTCTTCCTCTTCTCTTCTTTTTCTTTGGTTATGAAGGATGAAGGAAACTAACGTCTTCATCTTCTGTAGGAAATCTACAGTAACTCTCTGTCAAAGTGAAGATCGTGGATCTTAATCATCTTCTTCCTCCGGACTAGAAGGCTCTGTTGCAAGCAGAGTATCACTTCCTTGTCAAAACCTTCACGTTTCTTCTTCCAGATCTTCAAAAGGGTAGGTTTTCTCAAGAACGTAGCCCAAACTAGCTTAATATCCTTAATAATATCATCGATCCTGCATGCATATAGTTTTATTGTGGTTTCAACTGTTTCTATGCAATTTTCAAAGCAACGCCCTTGACCAGGGCGCTAATTTAAAAGAAGCGACCCACACCAGGGCGCTAATTCTTGTTTTGATGCCCTACCTAGGAGTCGTCAATTTCATATAAATTGATAATTAACCATGTTTAAAATTCTATATCTATGAAACCATGAACCTAATCTAATGCATGTTCATCATGAATGAATTCTGCTATTTTTCTGGTCCTGACTATATAAATTGTTCCTGAAATTTTATTATCTGAAAATTGGTAAATTTTTGAATTAACGACCTGCACAAGGTTGTCTCTTATTGAACTGACGCCCCAGACCAGGGCGCTAATTGAAAAGTAACGCCCATGTCCAGGGCGCGTTTTTGTTAAAATTCCATAATATTGATTTTCTGTAGAATAGAAATATTGAAGGGACGACTAACGTATAAGTCGTCAAATCTGTAAATAAACGCCCCTCTGTAAGGCGTTAATTACGTGATTCACGACTTTGGTCAAGTCACTATTTTCTGTATTACGGTTTATCCTTGTTTCAGTTAACCGAGGGTTTGATATATATGTAGATATATATGTAATCGGCACTATATTCCGTTCCGTGAATATAGTCCCACGTTTCATGATGATTTATCGTTTACCCACTGATTCTCATTGCCATACAAGCTCTCCATTGGACATTCCATTCCTTTGGACTAGCGAGTTAGTCATAGAGACCTCCGTAAGTCTCCTCGAGTCTTGGATTCCCTCAAGGCCGACTGAGCTGGTTGTACCATGAAAACCCATTACACTATTTTGCCATGTCACTCTATAGAAACATGGTATACCGGCCCTCATGTTATGCAAAGTGTGTATCATGAGAATTTTCTTAATGGGATGAGGTTATCATGCCATTTGATGCTGTTCTTGTAAACCACAATTCTATATTCAACATGATGTTCTTGTGGACCTCAATTCTATATTAAGAATGGGGACGTCTTGCCATTGATGTGCTGTTCTTGTGGACCTCAATTCTATATAAAGAATGTCCATACTTATTGATCTTGGTACCCAAGTTAGGGAACCAATTCCACCTAGTTTTATCGATAATCGTGATTGTACCGTTATTATCGTCTGTCTATGTCAAGTTCCATATTTTTGACTCTATTCTATCAAAGTCTATCCTACATGTCTATAAAGCTTTATTCTTGAAATTCCATATTGGCTATACACAAAAGTGGATGTTAAAATACATGATTAATGCATGCGCATATAGGGCCCGATCTGGTCCTGGGAGGAGCACCCGAAAGTACTTGTGCCCATGGGAGTTGATTGATCACGGTATTGGCATTATACCAAAGTGCATGACTAGCTTGATTAAACATTCCACAAATCTTGTACTTGACTTGATATTACATGACTTGCGTGGCCCGAAAAAAAGTAATTGTGTACTTACTTGCTTGAAACATGATAGCCAAAATTCTAACATGACATGATGAGTCTACTTGCTTGAATATCTTGATATCTTTTGATATAAGCTCTTGAAAGTTCATGACTAGTTCTTTTTGCCATCTTATTGTTATATTCTCTTTCTATCTTGTCATTTTGCGAGCATGCGTAGCTCTAGTGCATTCATGAAAGATGTAATTACTTAAATTCCTTGCTAGTTCATGAGATATAATTTCCTACTGAGCGTTCACTCACTCAGTGTTTCCCTACTTTTCAGGTAAGTCCGATGACGAGAACCAAACGGACGGGGAAGGTCAAGAGTGAAAGAGTTAGAGCTACCAGAGCGTCAATTAGTCCTATCTTTTCTATATTTTCTTGAGTCAATATTGTACTTTTCTTATTAAGTCTAGCATTTTCAAGGGTTTGTAATAGACGTACTTTTATGAAGGAATAAAGGACTGGGTTATCTTTACTCTTGTGCATCTCTGATTTTGGTGTCGAATACACTAATACTCTGATTGACATGATTGATATAAACTCGTCGCGCATCTCCGGGTACCTTCCACGCTCGGGGCGTGACAGTTTTTGTGGTATCAGAGGCTAGGTATTCAATTCCTAGGAAAACCCAATTCCAAGGATAGATTCAAACCTTTAACCAGTGAGATTGGGTAGAACCAAGGGTTGAGTTAACTTAAAAGCCCTTAACACGAGTATATACTAATATAGTTATTGTAATTGTAGGATAATGGCTGCCGAACGTGATCAGTGGCGCAACATGCAGCGTACACTTCAAGGCATGACTCAGGTGCTGCAATAAGTAGCACAAGGAGGTGCACAACGAGCAGGGAGTCTCCACCAAGTCTTTAAAAACATGAACCCGCCTAAATTCACGGGTTCTACTGATCCGGATGACGCAGAGCACTGGATCAGGGAGACGGAACGTATATTCCGTGTTATGCAGTGCACAGATCAAGATAAAGTCTTATTAGCTACTTTTCAGTTGGAAAGGGATGCCCGATGCTGGTGGGAATCAATAGAAACTACTTTAAATCAAGACCAAGTTACTTGGGAAGAATTCGTTGAACATTTCAACGCTAAATATTTTTCGGACCGAGTACAGGAGAAGAAAGCTGCAGAATTTGCTGCACTGAAGCAACGGTCCTTGAC